>CM065728.1:59742737-59760237 GCA_033310375.1 Conus canariensis
GTGAAATTGAATTATTGTAATGTCCGGCTACAATGATGTTTTGTCATCTTCATAAAGTTTGCCTGACCAGACTTATTTGTAGTAGTTAGTTAAAAGTTATTTAAGAACTTGTGAACATACCTTTTCATGTCCAGTTCCGTCCTCTGACTAAACATATGACAACCCATAAGTATCCAAACAATGGTTAATTGTGCTGACCCAATTTTATTTATCGCCCTGGCTTTCTGCACTCCTAATATACTAAATTAATTAAAGAATGAAGAAAAAGAGGGGTGGGGGGGGGGAGGGGGGGATCATGGCTGCAACATGTAATCTAATAAGACTTGTTTCTGGTTGTTTTCTCTGCCATGTAAGAAAAAGGACAGTAAGATAGGAAAAGAAATACACGTAAAGGAGTAAGAATATCAAACAAACAGATAAAATTAAGTTTTTGAAATGTGATATCCAGAGAAGGGCAGACACTAGATTTACAGCTCGGATGGAATAGGACGAGAGGCAAGGAGCGTGTGCAGATTTCGTGGTGAGTACGAACCGAGGTTACCTACGATTAAAAAAAAAAAAAACGTACTGTCTGATCAAATTCGAATATTTTCATATTCATTATTCACAAAATGTAATAAAATACAACATGAAAATTGATGTGTGGAATTAGATTTGGTAATTTAACTTCACATAAAGGAAACATAGAAATTTTTTATTGTATTTTAAAGGCCGCTAACATAGATTTAAATGTTTTCTATAATAACTGTGGCCGGTCGTTTTGATAGTCATAGAATCAAAATTTAGGCATACTTTACTTTTGTCACCGAATCTTTTCAAATTCAGTAGGCTCCTGGGCTCTAGAAGTTCTAGATCTGCACTGTATATCAAGGTTAGCAAGCAGCTATTGGGATTCGAACCCTGGATAAGTCTAGGTCTATTGTAGAAAAGCTTTGTAATTTGTAAGAGCAAACGCTAACACGTGCCGATGCCTAGGCTATTTTAGCTAGGTTTTTTTATGTTTATGTATATATTTTGCTAAATATAGTTATGTTGGTTGAAATGCCAATAGACAACGTGAAAGTGCTCCCCCCCCCCCCCCCCCCCCCAGACAACGTGAAAGTCCTTCCCCCCCCCCCCCCCCCCCCCCCCCCCCCCCCCCCCGCACTTTTTTTTCTGACGTATAGCTTTTAATGTACGAAGTTAAGAGTGCTGTGTTGATTGAGAAGACTGCCAAAAATGCAGTTTTACCACCCCATTTCCCCAGTTTCTCAGTGTGGTCGGACTTCAGCAACTGACCGAAGGAGAAAAAAACAAAACAAAAAAACTGAATGGGGGTGGGAGGAGGAGGGGGAGGAATCTTAGCCAACGCATTCGTAGGTTATAACCTAAATGTAAATATATATTTTTTAAGAAAATGTATAAAACGACACTCTCCCTGTGCGTCTAAAACGTGAAATAGGAGTGAGTGCTTGCGCTTACGAATCGAAGTTCTCTCCCTTACCCCAGTGCCACCGACCCTTCTCTGCTCACCTGCTCTGTAATTAAATGGCATCAATCGTGAAACCGGGAGACCCAGTGTGGGATGATTTCCTCTGACAAAAATCTGTCATGAGAAGACAGAGTCATCGATTTTTATATAGATAGAAGCTTTCTTTCACTTCACCCTGGTCAAGACACTAATTCAAAGTTTGTTCCCTTGAGTTTATACTGTAAAAAAAAATCATAATAAGTTTCTGCTTTGCAAACATTCTTATTAGATTTTTTTAAACTTAAGACAATTAACAATATTAATTGCGTTATAAGTCTACGACTGGTAATGTAAGGTGAGCTGTTTGAGCCTCAAGACTGTTTTTCTATTCCTAAGTTGATTAGTCAGTATCAAAACCACATTTTCTCTGGATGTATGCTCCTACTGAAGACCGATCGGGGTACGAATAGAAAGTTCACTCCCTTGTATTGTCAAATTAAAAAGATGATAAAATCAAGTTTTTATATGAAATGACCTTAAACTGTTACATGTATTATTTGAAATATAGATAAATAAAAATTAATAAAATGTTATGAGATTTGAAAATATATTTGAGGGAAAATGGGAAAATAATACATTTTTTGTTGTTGTTATAATCAAAGTAATATATTTAAAAGTATGCAGGTGACGCATATCACTTTCGCTTCAGCATATAAACCTGAATTATTTTTGTTACACACAATGATTATTTGCTTTCCAATTTTGGAGCCGAATCTGATTCGGTATAATATCAGTACTGTCAATGTCTATTTACAGTAAAATTTAGAAAGAGAGGGTGCTAGTTACCGCCAATGACATTGACAAACAAAAGCACATGACAAGACACGATGCATTTCAACCACTTGGGTCTTCTTCAGGCGAAAAAATAAATCACATTTAAGACAGTACAAACAAAGAACGAAAATGACTCATCTGTTGTTAGTCCATGTGGTGGGGAGAATAGCCGCTAGGCCAGCGGCTATTCTCCCCACCACATGGAGTAACAACAGATGAGTCATTTTCGTTCTTTGTTTGTACTGTCTTAAATGTGATTTATTTTTTCGCCTGAAGAAGACCCAAGTGGTTGAAATGCATCGTGTCTTGTCATGTGCTTTGTTTGTCAATGTCATTGGCGGTAACTAGCACCCTCTCTTTCTAAATTTTGCTTCGTTCTCCGCCGTCAGTCACTCCATTTTGAAACCCTATTTACAGTAAGCCTATCACTTGTCGAATAAAGTAACTGCGTAAGGTGATAATGTCTAACTTGAACTGAATTCACGGTTCTGATTAAATATATGTCTGTATTGCGGCTTCTTATCCATTCCACAGAACACTGAAATTAGCTAGATGGGTGAATGCTTATCTCTTGAGTTCCGTTGTCTTGAATAGTTTTTTGGTATACGTCATAGGAAGATTAGACAGTAATTGTTTCGGTTTTTAATAATCGGCGAAATATGCGCTCTGTAATTTACATTTAAAAAAAAATAGCAGAACATGTAGTCGTGTTGTTCTTGAATGGGTTCCATTCGGCTACATGTAGGTAAATCTCTGCAGTACGATTTCTTTCTCCTTCAGTGGCGCTGTGTTTGAAATGCCGACTGGCACATTCCGCTTTTTCGAATGGTTTAAAAAAAAACAAACTACAAACACCCAGTGTAAAGAGCAAAATATATTTTGCTTTATTCAAAAGTTTCTTTACTTGTAACCATGGACCGAACTGAAAGAATGAAACACCCAACTTAAAACGTAAACAACTGAATTAAAATCAAAAGCTAAGCCTATTTAAAATGCACGGTTTTTTTTGTTTGTTTTTCCAATACAAGAGTTCAGTAGCTGAATATGATCAACACACCCAACCACACACCCTATACCTGAGTGCATGCGCACATGTATATCTTCCTGAGCAAAAATAATAAAGGCAGGCCCGTGAATCACCGCGATAAAAGAATAAAAATAAAAGGGAGGAGGGAGGAACTGGGCGTGGAAAGGGTGAGGAGAGAGGGAGGGGGGGAGAAAGAGGGGTGTGAAGGGGAAAGCCTCAAGTTTAAACCTAGTGAAATTCAACTGTAAGTATTAAACACACACACGTAGGCCCACACATACACACACATACATACACACACACACACACCGTAACAGGCAGTGCTAAATGTGCACATAAGTTTGTGCACATCAGTTTATAATCAATAAACTGCTGGACACCAGATTGGAGGAGGTACCGTCACAATTGCCGTAGCTGGAAAAATTCCCTCACATTTATCTTGCAACCACTTTCGAACCGTTCTCATGACACCGAACGTGTGACTTTCAACTCGACTGTCGATGTTATAAATTATTCCGTGCCGCCTATCTTCTTAATACTTTAAGGCCGTGTGTATAGTGTGCGCTTTCGACCGGAAGAAAGAAAGAAAGAAAGAAAGAAAAAAAAACTGCTCCGGTTAATGTTATTCTAACTTACTTATACTGGCGACGGCTACAGCCGTAACTAGAGCATCACAGCCTACCCGTGTGATTTTGCCGGCCGTCTGGGTCGAGGGCCCGAACTCCTCCTTCAATTTAAAAAAACCAAACAAACAACAACAAAAAAACCCTATTTATCTTTCTTTCCAACATGGACGGTGGAAAAACTCATCGCTGCCGTGAGGCTTGGGTCGGTTATTTACACAAAAAGTGACAAGAATCAAACCAACAGAGATATTCTCTCTGCTGCTTGGGAGAACATAGCACCAGTCTATAAATATTTGACTCCTTAAGCATGGCCCTGGCACACTAATTTTTGGTGTGCAGCCAGCAATGTCAAAGTACGTCATGACGCTTACCGGCAACCGACTCTCCACAGAGAGCAGTCACAAGGAAGTCGCACTGGGGCCAGTAATTTGACAGTTTGACAAAAAAAAAAAGGGGGTGGGGGTGGGGGGGTGGGAGGGGGGGCGGCGGAGAGGAGGTGGGTAGGGGGAGTGAGCGGGGAAGAGAGAGAGAGAGAGAGAGAGAGAGAGAGAGAGAGAGAGAGAGAGAGAGAACAGATGTTAGCGCCAACGACGCCATGAAGGTAATCCAACAGGCAGTGCCCTCTTCACTGGGCTTGCTCCTAAATCTTCTCTGGTTGTGGAAACAATGAGGTGAGAACTGCGCTATTCCCGGTATTCTACCAACAGAGCTATTCCGGTATTCTACCAACTGAGCTATTCCGGTATTCTACCAACTGAGCTATTCGGTGCTCTACCTACTGAGCTACTGGTGAAAAACTTTAAAGAATCTTGATATTTGTGTATATGTTTGATCTCGAGTGACGACGGGACTAGCCTGTGTCGCCCGGGGACGGCACTCGAGGCGGCGTGACACTTGGCGACGAGGCGCTGCCACTCTGCGTACTACCCAGTGGCCTGCACGTCTAGCAGGGCTCTCCCTTTGGTGGCTGGGGGGAGGGTGGGAACGTCCCTCATGGGCGCAGAGTGGGCATGAACCTACGTGCAGCGGCTCGGCGACTTGTGCCTCGTACGTTTCCCGAGTCGGCCTCACGCAGCACAGGACCGTCGCCACTCAGCATGAAAACGGCCGCCCGGTAGCCCTGACGACGGCCTTGGAGGAACCACCACGACGACGACATCTACATCAATCGCAGCCGAACTACTTTCAGACAACCGCTCGGCGGTCCCAACGACTACCTACCTCATCTAGGCTCCTGCCTGACAGCGCCATCCTTCCTGGGACCCTCCACCCGACGCTAACCCAGACTTCTCGACCCAACCTGCCAGTCTACAATGTCTATGCCAAGACAAATGTCTCCATGTCACAGCCTTGGCTGTGGCGATATCTTGTCCCTAAAAGCATTCTGCTATGAGGACTTTAAACTCATCCTTCTTCTCTCTCTCTCTCTCGCAACTGGTACGAAAATTACCTGATTTAAGCATACTTTGGCGTTTGGGACTGGATCTGACTTGTATGATGCGGTTCCGCATCTGTAATGTCAATATCCACTTTATTACTTGTCGAATAAGTTCGTAACACAAAGTGGAGAGCTTAATACCATCTTGAGTCATTGACATTGAGTTAATCAAATACATACGTCAAATACATTCTGACAAAATTGGAATACTCATACTGTCTCTTCTCGCACTTTTTTTTTTTTTTTTTTTTTAACCATAGTAGATAACCCTTGCCACAGAACGCCAGGTAATGAATTTCAAGAATAGTGCGAAATGAGTATATTCGTTTGGGTTTCCTGTAAGTTTTGTTAGATATATTCCTTTTATTGTCTCGTATATTAGAAACTTTGAGAAAATAACGTTTGTGTTACAGGAAGGACAAGAATTTGATTTTTGTACGTATCTTTTAGGAGTCGTTATATTGTGTAAATCCAATCTGAAGTTAACTAACTGTGACAGTGTGAAATTGAATTATTGTAATGTCCGGCTACAATGATGCTTCAACAACCTGTCACCTGTCATCTTCATAAAGTTTGCCTGACCAGACTTATTTGTAGTAGTTAGTTAAAAGTTATTTAAGAACTTGTCAACATGCCTTTTCGTGTCCAGCTCCGCCCTCTGACTAAACATATGACAACCCATAAGTATCCAAACAATGGTTAATTGTGCTGACCCAATTTTATTTATCGACCTGGCTTTCTGCACTCCTAATATACTAAATTAATTAAAGAATGAAGAAAGGGAGGGGGGGGGGGGGGGGGATCATGGCTGCAATATGTAATCTAATAAGACTTGTTTCTGGTTGTTTTCTCTGCCATGTAAGAAAAAGGACAGTATTCTTTTTTTTTCCCTGATGTATGGCTTTTAATGTACGAAGTTATTAACGTAAATAAATGGTTTGCACCTAGTTAGTTAGAGTGCTGTGTTGACGATTGAGAAGACTGCCAAAAATGCAGTTTTACCACCCCATGTTCCCAGTTTCTCAGTGTGGTCGGACTTCAGCAACTGACCGAAGGAGAAAAAAAAAAAAAAAAAAAAAAAAAAAAAAAAAAAAACTGAATGGGGGTGGGAGGAGGAGGGGGAGGGAATCTTTGCCAACGCATTCGTAGGTTATAACCTAAATGTAAATATATATTTTTTAAGAAAATGTATAAAACGACACTCTCCCTGTGCGTCTAAAACGTGAAATAGAAGGAGTGAGTGCTTGCGCTTTACGAATCGAAGTTCTCTCCCTTACCCCAGTGCCACCGACCCTCCTCTGCTCACCTGCTCTGTAATTAAATGGCATCAATCGTGAAACCGGGAGACCCAGTGTGGGATGATTTCGTCTGACAAAAATCTGTCATGAGAAGACAGAGTCATTGGTTTTTATATAGATAGAAACTTTCTTTCACTTCATCCTGGTCAAGACACTAATTCAAAGTTTGTTCCCTTGAGTTCATACTGTTAAAAAAAAATCATAATAAGTTTCTGCTTTTGCAAACATTCTTCTTATTTTTTTTAAACTTAAGACAATTAAACATAAATATTAGATTATAAGGGAATTTCAACACTAAAGTTATCGCATGTGTAAAGCTTGATTAATAGGGTCTTGTAAAGATCATGATATTTGTTTTTTTTAAAAATTACAGGTCTGATTTTGCACTATCTTTAAGGGACGTGTTTAACACCCACATTCTGGCGCTGAATTCGCGGAATTCGGTAGGGCTAGGCTTTTGTTCAAAGTGAAAGATGCATAGGGCCTAATGAGAAAACTGTCGTATCATGAATTGACACTGCGGTTAGGCCGGCTAAGGTGGAAGAGAGAGAAAGAAAGGTTAGGCCTGACTTTATTCCTTTTGATCTGCATGTGATGAGAGAAGTATATCATGTAAGTCTACGACTGGTGATATAAGATGAGCTGTTTGAGCCTCAAGACTGTTTTTTTATTCCTAAGTTGATTAGTCAGTGTCAAAACCACATTTTCTCTGGATTTTTCCTCCTATTGAAGGCCGATCGGGGTACGAAAAGAAAGTTCACTCCCTTGTATTGTCAAATTAAAAAGATGATAAAATGAAGTATTTATATAAAAAGACCTTGAACTGTTACATGTATTATTTGAAATATAGGTAAATAAAAATTGATAAAGTCTTGTAAGATTTGAAAATATATTTGAGGAAAAATGGGAAAATAATACACTTTTTGTTGTTGTTGTAATGTTATGAAACTATAATAAAAGTAATATATTTAAAAATATAAAGGTGACGCAATTCGCTGGCGTACAATGTAAAACTCAACTATTTTCTAATCTAATTTTGGGACCGAATCTGATTCGGTATAATATAATCATTATCAATATAGGCCTATTACTTGTCGAATAAGGTTGCTGCGTAAGGTGATAATGTCTAACTTGAACTGAATCCACTGTCTTGATTAAATATATACCTGTATTGTGGTTTCTTATCAGTTCCACAGAACACTGAAATTAGCTAGATGGGTGAAAGCTTATTCCTTCAGTTCCGTTGTCTTGAATAGTTTGGTATACGTCTTAGGAAGATTAGATAGTAAATGTTTCGGTTGTTAATAATCGGCGTAATATGCGCTCTGTAATTTACATTAAAAAAAAAAAAAGGACATGATGTAGTAGTGATGTTCTAGAATGGGTTCCACTCGGCTACATATAAGTTAATCTCTGCAGTACAATTTCTTTCTCCTTCAGTGGCGCTGTGTTTGAAACGCTGACTCGCACATTCCGCTTTTTCGAATGGTAAAAAAAAAACTACAAACACCCGGTGTAAGAGCAAAATATATTTTGCTTTATTCAAAGCTTCTTTAGTTGTAATCATGAACTGAAAGAATGAAACACCTAACTTAAAACGTAAACAACTGAATTAAAATCAAAAGCTAAGCCTATTTAAAACGCACGGTTTTTTGTGTGTGTTTTTTTTTTCAATACAAGAGTTCAGTAGCTGAACATGATCAACACACCCAACCACACACCTATACCTGAGCGCATGCGCACATGTCTTCCTGAACAATAATAAAGGCAGGCCCGTGAATCACCGCAATAAAAGAGTAAAAATAAAAGGGAGGAACTGGGTGGGGGAGAGAGGGAGGGGGAAGAAAAAGGGGTGTAAAGGGGAAAGCCTCAAGTTTAACCTAGTGAAATTCAACTGTAAGTATTCACACACACACACACACACACACACACACACACACCGCGCACACACACACACATACACGCTCCGTAACAGGCAGTGCTAAATGTGCACATCAGTTTATAATCAGTAAACGGCTGGATTGGAGGAGGTGCCGTCACAATTGCCGTAGCTGGAAAAATTCCCTCACATCTCTCTTGTAACCGCTTTCGAACCGTTCTCATGACACCGAACGTGTGACTTTCAACTCGACTGTCGATGTTATAAATTATTCCGTGCCGCCTATCTTCTTAATACTTTAAGGCCGTGTGTATAGTGTGCGCTTTCGACCGGAAGAAAGAAAGAAAGAAAAAAAAAAACCTGCTCCGGTTAATCTTATTCTAACTTACGTATACTGTTGACGGCTACAGCCGTGCATAGAGCATCAGACCCTACCCGTGTGATTTTGCCGGCCGTCCGGGTCAAGGGATCGAACTCCTCCTTCAATTTATTTAAAAAAAAACAAACAAACAAACAAACAAACAAACAAACCTACAACAACAAAAAAACCTATTTATCTTTCTTTCCAACATGGACGGTGGAAAAACTCATCGCTGCCATGAGGCTTGGGTCGGTTATTTACACAAAAAGTGACAAGAATCAAACCAACAGAGATATTCTCTCTGCTGCTTGGGAGAACATAGCACCAGTCTATAAATATTTGACTCCTTAAGCATGGCCCTGGCACACTAATTTTTGGTGTGCAACCACCAATGTCAAAGTACGTCATGACGCTTACCGGCAACCGACTCTCCACAGAGAGCAGTCACAAGGAAGTCGCACTAGGGCCAGTAATTTGACAGTTTGACAAACAAACAACAACAAAAAAAAGGGGGGGGGGGGGAGGTGGGAGGGGGGTGGCGGAGAGGAGGTGGGTAGGGGGAGTGAGCGGGGAAGAGAGAGAGAGAGAGGAGAGAGAGAGAGAGAGAGAGAGAGGAGAGAGAGAGAGAGAGAGAGAGAACAGATGTTAGCGCCAACGACGCCATGAAGGTAATCCAACAGACAGTGCCCTCTTCACTGGGCTTGCTCCTAAATCTTCTCTGGTTGTGGAAACAATGAGGTGAGAACTGTGCTATTCCTGGTATTCTACCAACAGAGCTATTCCGGTATTCTACCAACTGAGCTATTCCGGTATTCTACCAACTGAGCTATTCCGGTATTCTACCAACTGAGCTATTCCGGTATTCTACCAACTGAACTATTCCGGTGTTCTGCCTACTGTGAGCTACTGGTGAAAAACTTTAAATAATCTTGATATTTGTGTATATGTTTGGTCTCGAGTGATGAGTTATATTGCCTTGATCGTTCCTGCAATGCTTCAACGTGACTAAGACTGGAGGAAACAGTTTGATATCACACACACACACACACACACACACACAACACACACACCACACACACACACACACACATAGAGGGAGAGAAATAGTTTACTGCAAGGCCACTGGCCTGTATCAAAGGAAGTGCCTGTACGTGACACACAAAACGTCTGTTACAGAAGAACCCCAACACGCAAAACAAGTCGATAGTGGGCAAAATGGGAGTCTTTTTTTTTTTCTTCTTTTTTAAAGGTCTTCCCAAAGCACGTATGCAATTTTACTTTATTCAAAACAACAAATTCTGACAAAATAAGAATACTCGTACCGTCTCTTCTCTCAGTCTTTTTTTTTAATTTTTTTAATTATTTTTTTTAAGCATAGTAGCTCTTGCTACAGAACTCCAGGTAATGAATTTCAAGAACCGTGCGAAATGAGTGTATTTGTCTGGGTTTCCTAATAGTTTTGAGATGCGAAGTTATGTCCCCGTACCTTTCCATAAAACGACTCGCTGTCCGACATACCACCATCAAATAGCATAAAAACTCAGTACAACATGATTCACGGAATCATGTTGTGCTGAGGTTCCAGGATCCCGTGTCGTGGGCAAACAAGTAAAAAAAATGGTAGTTCTGAATATATCCTCCCACCAAAGACCGATCTGGGCTCGAAAGAAAAGTTTACTCCCTTGTATTATTTATTTAAAAAGATGATCAAATCAATTTTAATCTAAAATAACTTCAGCTATTACATTTATTATATGAGATATGGTAAGTTAAAAAGCAATAAAGTCTTGTAAGATTTTAAAATATATTTCACAATAAATGGGAAAGTAATAAAAAAAATTTTTTTGTACTGTTAGAAAACTATGATAAAAGTTGTATGTTTTATTAAATAATAGAGACGCACATGTACATGTACGTGGAAAATTGCCAGATTCAAGTATACTTTGGCTTTTGGGACCGGATCTGACTTGTGTGGTTCGGTACAGCAACTGTAATGTCAATATATCTACTGTACTACCTGTCGTAACACTGAGTGGAGGGCTAATACTTGAATTATTGCCATTGAGTTGATCAAATACACACGTGTGTTGTGTTTTCCTGCTCTATCCACGGAAGATTGCGAAATGGGTGACTGCTTCTTCTTCGATTTGAGTTGTCTTGAGTAATTTTTCTTTTTATTTAGAAATAGTGAATATGTCGAAGGGCGGTTTTTTTTTTTTTTTTTTTTTTTTTTTTTTTTTTTAGTCGATTGTTTAGGTTATTGATTACCGGCATAATATGCTGTCTGCAATTTATATTTGAAAAAAAAAAATGGAAGTATATTTAGTCATGACTTTCTAGCATGGTTCCCATTCGGCCACATGTAATTAAATCTCCGCAGTATAATTTCTTTCTCCTTCAGTGGGGCATTGTTAGCAACACAGACTCGGAGCTTCAAAGGTGCTAAAAGTGTAGGCCTACATCAGTTTAACTAATAAACACAACTCAGAGCTTTGTATAAACACAACTCAGAGCTTTGTATTTGTCTGACTCTAATCAAGTTTAAAAGGCTATGCCAGTCTTGAATCAAAGTTACTCTCAGTTAGGTTTTCTTATGAGAGCAAGAGTTACCCTACTTGCTTTACTGTTCCCTGCCTCATTTCATTTTCAGTTGGACGCCAGATTGGAGGAGGTACCCAAAGTTGCTGGAAAAATTCCCTCACGTCGATCTTGTAACCTCCCCCGTGGGGATGGGGTGGGGGAGGGGGGAGGTCTTTTGTACGAATAGTTCCGCCTCCTTCTGGACATTCTGTGCTAGTAACGTCCCCTTTTCCTGTCGCTCTCAGTAACTCTGTCTCCTCCTTTGCTGTACTGTCGTCTACTGTCCTTTCTGTCTACCATATCTTTTATCTATCTTTTTCCACAACCTCTTCCTACAAATTTCTGCACTCAATGAAGTCGGAGTGAACTGACTATACTCTTGAGTATAGTGCGAGTATCCCAACAGGGTAAACGAGTTCACACGCTACCAGATACTGGAATGCTGAAGAAGAAGAAGAAGAAAGAAGAAGAAGAAGATCTTGTAACCGTTTTAAAACCGCTTTCGAACCGTTCACTTGACACCGAACGTATCTTTCAACTCGACTCTCGATGTATTCCCTGCCGCCTACCTTCTTAATACTTTAGAGCCGTGTGCATAGTGTGCGCTGTCCGTCCGGGAGAACCCTGCTCCGGTTCATCTCTTTTCTAACTTACTTATTTAAACTGCCGACGGCTACAGCCGTGCATAGTGTATCAGACCCGACGCGTGTGATGAGAGCAGTGATTTTGCAGGTCACACAAACAGTACTTTCTCCCCGGCGTCCAGGTAAAGGGACCGAACTCCTCCTCCGAATTTTTTTTTTAATACTAGTTATCTTTCTTTCCAACATGGGCGGTGAAAAACTCATCGCTGCCGTGAGGCTCACGTCATTTATTCATACAAAAAGTGACAAGAATCAAACCCAACAGAACATGCAATCCAACGAAAAAAGAAAAAAAATCCTAGAAACTTTCACTGGAAATCTGAAAATGTGGGAAAAAAATGCCAAGCTTAGAAACGATGGTTCAGAAATATTGAACGCACGCACGCACACACACACACACACACACACACACACACACACACACACACACAACACTCGAAAGAAAAGGTCATTCAAAAGCCTCCCGCCTCCCTGCCCTACCCATCGTATGACTGGAAAGGGAAGCAAAAAGGCAAACAAGGAATTCAAAACTTTTATTGTCAACAAGACGAAAGAAAACTGTCGCAATATTCACAGAAAAGCAGATGTATAAATAACGCATCCAGCTCGGACTGAATGAGAAGCGGGAGCTAAACTGTTCCCACAAACAATGTTATACATGATATTGTGATTATTATGCACTATTAAAAGGAAGACCAGACATAGAACCTAATGATTAGTATGTGAGGGACAACGAATTGAGTAAGAGGGGGGTGGGGGGGGTGGGGCGTGAGGAGCATTCGTGCATGGGAAGGGAGAAAGGTGTTCAACATTGGTTAAAGAAAAGGACAGAGAGAGGGAGACGGGGGGGGGGGAGGGGGGGCAGACGGAGGTGGGATATTCTGTGTAGTGGGGGGGGGGGGGGGGGGTACGTGTACAATGTCGCTTTAACAATTAATGAAATAAAATGAAACAAAAGAAAAAAAAAAGGAACAAAACGTAAAGAAAACGTCAAAGTATAGTATGGACAACAGAAAAAAAAAAAAAACCAACATCTTTTGAAATTAAGAATAGCATAAACAGGTCAACCAATATAATATGCATTCAGGTACTTTAACACTTATAGCACGCCTTTTTCAAAGCCTCGTGTAGGTAGGCACACCCACACATTTCTTCAGTACATCGCTGTCATCATTCGTCATCAGTCAGGTCACATGGAATAGACATTGATCTATCTATCTATATATATGCATATATATTTTTTTTAGTTTTATTTTTTGTGGGATATGTTCTTGTCTGAGATCACAGAGACAGCAACAGAAAGTATGTACTCCATCTCCTATAGATTTTTTTCTCCAGAAACAGCATGTCCAAAGGCTGGCTGAAACGGTGAGAGAGAGAGAGAGAGAGAGAGAGAGAGAGAGAGAGAGAGGAGAGAGAGAGAGAGAGGGGGGGGAGGAAGGGAGGGAGAGAGAAGGGGTGGAGGGGGTTGGCAGATTGGAGGGTGCCGAAAATGAGACAAATAGATCCACGTGTTGTTGTTTCATGAATTCAGGTTAATGAGAAGTGGAAACGGCCCGTTTAAGACTGTATGACACAGACCACACAGTAATCAAATCAAAATGGAGTCTTGCAGAAACACACATAGTCATCGCGTCAATCGGTAAATCAGCCAAGTAGTCGATCAAAACGCTGAATCAGTGATCTTCCGATTCCTGATTGATCAGTCAAAACGGCCCACCGTGACTATTCATTCGACCAGTTAATAAACGTCGTTCGAAATGCCGAATAGAAGAGTTACGGAGTCCTTGATCGACACAACCAGTGAGACGAAGTCAATGAACCAATCATTCGATCAACACAAAACTTAATCAAGCAGATGTGTGTGTTTTCTTTTTTTTTTTTTTTTTTTTTTTTTTTTTTTTTTTTTTTTTTTTTTACCCTGGATGTTAAATGCACCGACAGAGAAATAAAGACCATGTCCTGATTTTATTATCACATGACAGTTTGGATGAAAGGACAACCTTGAGAAGAGTCAGAGAAAAAGAGAAAGGGAAATATGATATGAGAGAGAGAGAGAGAGAGAGAGAGAGGGAGAGGGAGAGAGAGAGAGAGAGAGAGAGAGAGAGAGAGACTTTACTCTGAATTTCTAATGAATCGCTTTTGAAGCTTAACATAAAATAAGTCCATTCACAACCTTGCACGTTTACGTTCTTGCTTCATGCGTTGTTGTAGTTATCTCCCTTCGGCCTTTCGTCTTTCTTTCTTTCCTTTCTTCTTTTTTGGCCATAAGTTTAAAAAAATCAGATGTACATGCAAAATGAGGTGATCGCAGGCAGAAATCTGAACAAATTTCAAATGTAATTAGTTAATCAAATTTGTTTTAAAAAATCAGATCAATGCCATCCATACAAACCAAACACAATGGTCCGTTCTCTTGTGATTCGCAAGATAACTTACAAAGATGAAGAAATGGAGTCTAGATCTTTGGTGCAAACCATATCCTTCAACCTCTATCGTGTTGGTGCGAGGCACCTGAGCTAACACGTCTGAATTCTTAACACAAAACCCTTTCGTAAATCATATGCACACAGTGTAATGTACACTCACCAGACGTGGAAAACAAACACACACATAATCATGAAACATCTGGTTCTGTTCAAAAACACACAATCCTTCGCATAATTTATATCATTTTTGTTTTGTTAAAAAAAAGCTACATTATTTCTATGGAAATTCATATAACTTATGGATTTGGTCAGCTTCGTTGGTAAATGATAAACGAGAGCTCATGAGCTTTGAGGGTGTCGTTTCAGTTGACATCTATGACATCTTGGTTCTGTTCTGCTGTTCCCATCGTTCTTTTTTTTTTTTTTTCAATTTTTTTTTTTCAAAGTCCACCAGTACAGTCTTCCTCATTCCATTAAACAAATCAGTTAACAACTCCATAATCTAAAAATGATATACCATCAACCTCTGCGACATATTTTTTTTAAAATGCATTTTGAGAACCGATAACAGAAGAGCTGTCCTTTCGTACTTGTGCCGTTGTCAATCGCCTTTCAACAGAATCAGTCGTCTGCATGCTCCTTTCTTGTTCTCTTTTTTTCTTCTTTTTTTTCTTTCTTCTTCTTCGTCTGTGTCTCTAGTATTTAATTGTCGCCCGATTTCTTGCCGATGCAGCAGATGAGGCAGATGCAGCAGAAGCAGCAGCTGACCAGCACGACGCCCATGAGAATGTAGCTGGACGTGATGACCCAGAAGGAGAACCAGTATACCGTGGGGTGGCAGTAGTTGACGGCCGTGGAGTCCGAGCTAATGTCGCCTTTGGAGCGGTACACCCACACGTTACCTGGGGTAAACAGAGAGAGAGAGAGAGAGAGGGGGGGCTAACGGTTTGATGTGTATGGTTGGTTGCTTGTTTTTCCATCAACAATGATGTTGTAGCAGCAGCGACACCATTAGCTATGGGGGCATACTAGCTTCTGAAGACGAAGTTGGCCGTTTCTTCCGGGGAAATCGACTGTTAATCTTCAGGAAAACGACGTTGGGCTGTTATCCCCGAGGGTCACAACTGTTTTTTCTCAGGATGATAACTTAACTGTTTTCCATAAAAACCTGAACGTGGTGACAGCCCTGATATGGCCCTTTGCGGTCGGCTGGGCTATAAGCAACAAATGGGCCATTTACCTTCCATAAAAGCCATTAAGTGTCTTCACTAATTTCCTCTTGTAAAACAGTTTTTAGTTATTATTATTGTTATTATCATCATTATGAATATTAGTACTGTCATTATATTACTATCATTGTTATTATTATTATTATTGCTATTATTATCATCATCACCACCACCACCACCACCACCACCACCATCATCATCATCATCATCATCATCATCATCATCATCATTATAATAATTATTATTATTAAGCGCGCTTACACATAGCGCCTGTCCTCGGCTAGAGGCCGAGCTCTTACCGCGCTTCACAGTCCACACACTCTCACTCGTTTACACAACGGGCTGTCTACCTGGGTAGAGCCGACTGAAGAGCAGCCTGCTGGTGCCCCATTCAGTCGTTCCCCGCGTCATTCAGTCAGTATCATTCACTCAGCTTTCTTCCTGATTTTTCACGCAGGGTGCATGCTATGCGTAACGTCTCGTCCATACCAATGGCCAAACTGACCTTCTCTTTCGAAAATTGGTAAAGGGATTTTACATGTGCGCCAGCTAGATGTGACAGGAACTCCAGTTTATAGTCTCATTCGCAGGACTTCTTTTTTTTTGGGGGGGGGGGGGGGGGGGGAGGGGGGGGGGGGGGAAATGGAGTCAGAACCAATGTTAACTCCAAGGGAAAAATCCCCTGTACCCGAAATGGAAAAGGGGAGATTCGAACGTGCAACCCCAGGATGACCAAGATTACGAGTTGGGCGCTCTACGAACTGCGCTATTCCGGTGTTCTACCAACAGAGCTATTCCGGTATTATACCAATAGAGCTATTCCGGTATTCTACCAACAGAGCTATTCCGGTATTCTACCAACAGAGCTATTCCGATATTCCACCGACAGACGTTATTCCGGTATTATACCAACTGAGCTACTCTGGTATTCTACCAACTCAGCTACTCCGGTATTCTACCAGCTGAGCTATTCCAGTATTTTACCAGCTGAGCTGTTCCGGTATTCCACCAACTGACGTTATTCTGGTATTCTACCAACTCAGCTATTCCGGTGTTCTGCCTACTGAGATATTCTGGTACTCCACAACTAAGCTATTCCGGTATTCTACCAACTGAGCTATTCCGGTATTCCACCAACTGAACCATTCCGGTATTCTACCAGCGGAGCTATTCCGGTGTTCTACCAACTGAGTATTCCGGCCCCACAATGCTATCTCTGGGGAGAATCCCCCCCCCCCCCCCCCCCCCCCCCCCGGTGTTTTTTTTTTGTTTGTTTTTTTGTTGTTTTTTTTTTTTGGGGGGGGGGAGAGAAAACGGCTACTACCCTTAGAAAAACAACCCAAAAATTGGGAAGCAACGAGCGATAATACAGTTTTCCACAGAGAAAAAAAAACCCTCACACACACATGATACCACGTACAACCCGAAGGAAGTTAGGGGAAAAGAAGCTAAGCGACAAAAAAAAAAAAAAAAAAAAAATGATCTCAAACAAAGTGTATCACCAATCAGCACTTTAAAAAAAAAAACAACTTGATCTCAAACAAAGTGTATGACCAATCACATATAAATCAGAGCAAAAGAATCGAAAACACGAACAAAAGAAAAAAAAATTGAAGGATTAAAAAAACGAGAGAGAGAGAGAGAGAGAGAGAGAGAGAGAGAGAGAGAGAGAGAGAGAGAGAGAGAGAGAAAACAAAAGAACGAT
>CM065728.1:59767737-59770237 GCA_033310375.1 Conus canariensis
AATCAACAACAAAATGATAAGATTAGAAAAAAAAATCCTCTTTCTTCTTTCTCTTTTTTCTGTCTTTGATGGTACTGTCAGTGTCAGTTTCCGCAAGAAAGCTTTACTGTGTGCGAGCTAGCCTCTGCACGCTACTACAACAAAAAAACAAAAAAAAATCCTGAGACCACAACACCGCGCATACGTTACAGGCCAATAGTAGCAAGAAGAATAATCATCATCATAATCATAACAATAATGATAACAACTAATCACCACCACCACGAGTAATGATATCAATGATAATAATAATGATATAATGATAATTATAATGATGAAGACGATGGTGATGATGAAGAAGAAAAAGTATACTCTCAAGAGGTAGCTACTCTGTAATGGCGTCACTTGCTAGGACGAACCAAATTAACCGCAGATCATTATCATTTTAATGTTGAAAGGGGCAAACACTCGGCTTTTGTTGTTGTTGTTCTCTTTTGCTTTGCTTTTCTTTCTTCTTTTTTTCTTCTTCGTTTTTCTTCTTTTTTTTTTCATTTTTTTTTTTTCAAGTCTGTGTTGGCCTCTCGATTGAATTTGGAACTTTCATTCGGATATGGAACACGAACATCAAATCGCCCGAGTCCGGTTCTAATCGGCTGCAGTTCAGAGTCTCGTCCCATAGGTTTCCTCTTGATGACCTAACGTTGGTAGGTCCCTGCCTTTGGGAGTGGCGTGTGTGTGTGTGTGTGTGTGTGTGTGTGTGTGTGTGTGTGTGTGTGTGTGCGTGCGTGCGTGCGTGCGTGCGCGCGTGCGTGCGCGCGTGTGTGTGTATGTGTGTGTGAGAGATAGGACAATCCTGAGAGTGGCTAGGCTTAGGGGGGAAGGGAGGCGGGGGTATGGGGGAGCGTTGTGGGCGGGGGGTGGGAAGGAACGGGGTGGAGGGCAGGGTGGGGGTGAGGGTGGAGGCATGAGAAGAAAGCCACTAATCGGGTGCGGAAGCTTTGACGTTTTCAAAACTTCACTTTTAAAAGTCAATGTCCACTTAAACATGGTGTGTAGCCTCAAGTAACATATCCCTCGAGGGAAGTGGGGGCGGGGAAAGGGAGAGGGGTAAGGAGAGAAGGGGCACAGGTGGCGTGGGGTGGTGGTGGTGGTGGTGAGGAAGTACCGCGCAGGTGGGTGGGGCGGTTGTGTTGTTGCTGTTGTTGTCGTTGTCCTTGTCATTGTTGTTCCTTCTTTTTCTCGGTGAACGACCTAAGATTATAATGCATTCGACACGGGTTTCCTTCAACGTTATTAATCGGTTAGATTGTGGCGTTATTGTTGGTGAGTCAATAAAACACCACCACACAATCCGATTACAATCGCCGTCGTCTTGTTTTTCACTGCGAAACAACCTCTGAGGGCCGTTACAGAACGTTTGAAGCGTTCGTGACGAACGTGCCGTTGCTCAAGGCAGAGTGCCATGAAACTTCGTAACAAAACGCTCTACCTAAACAAAGCACCCCTATGTTTGTTTGGGCTTTCCCTGCGATTTTTCGGACCTCCCTGAAGGTAAAAGAGTGAACCCGTTACAGGTTGAAATACTCGCGCTGTTGGAGCACAGCGCCTCGGGTCTCTCGGTCGATCGCAGGCCTAGGGCTGGACAATCTGGGCTACATCAGAGTAGAAAGAGACAGGCGTTGTAACGTCGTTCTTTCCTTCAGGCGTTTTGAAGGCGTTTTCCATTTCCTGTCGTTCTTTCCGTCACGCATATTGAAGGCATTTGCTACTTCCTGTTGATCTCTCCCTTCAGGCCTATTGAAGGCATTTACCACTTCCTGTTGATCTTTTTCGTCACGCATATTGAAGGCATTTACCACTTCCTGTTGATCTTTCCGTCATGCATGTTAAAGGCATTTACCACTTCCTGTTGATCTTTCCGTCACGCATGTTAAAGGCATTTACCACTTCCTGTTGATCTTTCCGTCACGCATGTTAAAGGCATTTACCACTTCCTGTTGATCTTTGCATCACGCCCATTGAAGGCATTTACCACTTCCTGTTGGTCCCTCCATCAGGCGTGTTGAACGTATTTACCACTTCCTGTTGATCTTTACATCACGCCTATTGAAGGCATTTACCACTTCCCGTTGATCTTTTTGTCACGCGCATTGAAAGCATTTACTACTTCCTCTTGATCTCTCCGTCACGCATATTGAAGGCATTCGCCACTTCCTGATGATTTAACTGGCTCTTCGTCTGTCTGCCTCCTGGTTCGTGGGTTGGCTGGCTGTCCACCACACATCACAGCTGACATGTGTCAAATTCTCTTCATCAAGTTTTCTTCTTTTTTTTTCAGCCACACACACGGTTCACGGCTTGCCGGCGGGCAAAGCCTGTGCAGGCGATAGACCGACCTCACTGAATGTGAGACTAGAAGAAGCTGGCGAACGCGGTTAACCTCAGAGGGCAGTCCAGCCAACTGAACGGTTCTCTCGCCCAGAGGAGGTCAAGTACCTGCCCGTGGGAACGGGAGTGTGAC
>CM065728.1:59775237-59781452 GCA_033310375.1 Conus canariensis
CCTGTAAAACACAACAAAGAAATAAACGTTCGGACTTGCCAACGTTACTTGGTTGACCAGTCAGTTCTCTCATCACTCAGTGCCACTGCGTTTGCTGAAGCTGCCACGCCGTTGCGTCCGCCCGATTGGCCAAGTCCCAGTTGGGGGGGACACTGGCAACGTAGCGCGAGTTGCACCCTCAGACCGAGTCTCCCGGACTCCACTTCACTTCGCCTTCTCTACGGAAAGGGCTCCTGTCGGCCTCTCCCACAGGTCTTCTCTTGCTGCCAACACCCCACCGTTGTCTGGCAGCTCCCTGTCTAGGCCCCGACAGGCTGACACGTCTTGGTGTCTACTGTCCCCACACAGGAGACAATACTGTAACGTTGTCGGCTCCGAGGCTGCAGCGACCTTCACTGTCTACCCTGGAGACAATTCTCTACCGTCGTCGGCTTCGAGGCGACCGCAAAGCCTTCCTCGCCGTATTTTCCTGAGCCCTCAGCTAGATGGGATGAGTTCACTTTCCCTATGTGAGTCATGCTTTTACTGGTTTCCGAGCATCTTATAACCCTTTTCAAACAAAGAGGACCCGAGTTAAACTGGTTCAACCAATGGAATCACTGGCACCACACATCACAACGATTTACACCAATAACCCCCCGAGTTATTTTTTTGATACAACCAATCACTAGTCTCTTAAACACACACACACACACACACACACACACACACACACACACACACACACACACACACACGCACACACACACACACGACTAGACTGCCATCAACAACTGTGAGATTCAACCAAAGAATCTCCGAGTTAATTTGGTCCCACCAAAAGGCATCACCAGAGCACGTCTACCCATGAACACCAAGAGTTGGGGTACCACGTGGTTAACGCACAACATCCAGTCCTAACTCATGATCGATTTCCGAAGCTACCCATTGTACTAACAGACTTCCCCACAAGCCAGGGCTGACGCTTCACGGGTAAACGACGATCTATATGGTCAACAACGTGCAAACCACTCAATAGGTCGAAGCTTTCCCGAACGTGTTCATCCCTCAGGACAAGCATAGCTGAATGGTCACTGTGACCTGCCTGCAGGCCGACGGTCACGGAACCGCGACGGTTGCCTGCCATGATCACCTGTCCTACCCCCACCTCAGACATGCGAATCACTTCCCAGTTACTCTCCCTCCTTCAGTATCCAACTCAGGGTATTCCCCTCTGGTGATGCCTGAGTTCGCACACTTGAAGGACCCAAAGAACTAAACTCAACATTAGCAAAAATTACCCTTAATTTGCCTAAAGACTGGAGAACATTCGGCCGACTCGTCACACATGCATAAAATGAGCACTACAGAACGTTGACCATCTCAGCTTTATTTGCTTAAGTTAACATGGCTGACGGGTTGAAAAACAGGGGGGGGGGGGGGGGGGGGGGGGGGGGGGGGAAATCATCCATACTTCTAATATGTCAATCCAAACACCAGATCTTTCGCAAGCCCCTTTTTAACTTCTTCTTTCTTTCATTCCCTCTTTGTTCCACTACTCCCCGTCCCCTCCTCCACCACTCCTTCTTTCTTCTTTTCAGCAGTAAACTGAAGCAGGACTGAGGGGAAAAATGGAAAAACAAAACAAAAACCTCACCTTGAGTAGGTGACATCAAAATCAAATTACGCCCACGATGATTACTTGTCGACGAATCCAGAGGTCTTTGACATCATTTTGAAACGTACATTCTTGTCCTCTGTTGTTTCCCCGTTTCACGGAGTCAACGAGCGTTTCGTGCGTAAAAGCTACAGGCGGGTCTTTCTACCAATGCGTGGATGTTATAGTTTTTTTTATTTTTTATTTTTTAAAGAATGGTTGATTCCGGTTCGAAAATATGTTTTACCTCTGCCCGTTCTGCATTAAAGACTACTATATTTATCTTGTTTGTATAGAAGATGGACGGGAGTTTAAACCGGAACGAAGCTGAATTTGAGAGTAGATTGATTATACTTAGTCTTTCTTGTTCATCTCTGTCTGTTTAATTCCTACAGGCTACGAGATTGGCCAAACGTTGTAAAGGTCACAGGGATTGGAGGAAGACCTATCGGAGGAAGTAAGCTTACCTACTCCTTCTGAACTGGAGAGCGCTTCCGCCCCTGAGGACCGGGGTATTCACAAAACCGTGACGTGTAGCTGGTAGAGTGATGTTCCACCGATGGACTCAACGCGAGAACTGTGCGTACGATTTCAGCCACCGGTTGTCCTATCACTCATCTCTTGGTGTGGACCCAGGAGGGGTTTCAATGGTTTTAGATGACCCGGTCAGGAATGAACGGACTGCAACCATGATTTGATTAGTGTATCTAGGTTAAGTTTAAACGTCTGTGCTCACCAACGGCGGTATGACAGACATGGGGGAGATAGGCCTGACCATCCTAGTAGAGAGTGAAAAGGATAGGGCCTGGCCTGTTGAACACCACACTGAACACCTCACACACAGACAACACATTAACATTGGCAGCATCACTGACTTCAATGCATACCCTCAATGTTTGCTAAGGATTTTGTTTTCCAGTCTGCGGCTTCACAGTGAAAAAAAAGCTTGAATACATTTAGATGATATGAATCGATTAAAGAGAGAGAGAGAGAGAGAGGGGAGGAGAGAGAGAGAGAGAGGAGGACGGGGTGGGCTTACAGCTTTGTGATCTAAAATACGCTCCGCAACAGAAACTTACCTGTTGGTTTACATACCTTTTATTCAATTTACAAATAAACAGAATATATTCACGGTCATCAGGACAAAATAATGAGCAACAACAAGCCCTAGGCTGACACTGTGCTCAAATATAACATTGACAATTTCTTGGCGTTTACAATACACTCACGGTATGCCACTACACGTTCCACCATAGAGTTAGGATTTTTTTTTTTTTTGAAGGAACATAAAAAAGAACTTGCCTGTTGAACCTTTATGAGAGTTCCTTAGACCACTATTTTTCTTTTTTTTCTTCTTCTCTTTCTTTTCTTTTCTTTCTTTCTTTTTTTTTTTTTTTTTTTTACCAGTATGAGACTTCCGAAGACCACTTTCTTTCCTTTTCTTTCTTTCTTTCTTTCTTTTTTTCTTTCTTTCTAGTTATGCATCCTTAGCCAACTTTGAGGGCTATGTTTCAGGCCACAAGCGTGATGCCAACCTGTAAAAAATACTCTGTCTCTCCGTGGAGTCCCAAGTGTTCTGTCCTGCCTCCGAATCGGACCCAGTACTACCTGGGACGTCCTGCGCCTCTCGGACTTTATGGGAACCCAGTCTCTGACATCCTCGTGGGCGTTCTGGAGAGACTTTGGCAGGATGCCCAACCACAGAATCTCACACACACACACACCACACACACACACAGCACCGGCGCGTTTGGAAGTCGCGTGATCTTGTGCAATTTCGCAGGCCCCGCACCCCTTCCCTCGCCATGTCGCGAGCGACACTTGTTAAGCCGCGGATTTACAGACAATCCGCAGAGGTGAAGTAAGTAAAGTGTTGTACCCGTAGTTTCGCTTGGGGACTGTACTCAATGTACCCAAGTTGAAATGTCACCTTTTCTGCACTTCTCTCTCTCTCTCTCTCTCTCTCTCTCTCTCTCTCCTCTCTCTCTTGTGTGTGTGTGTGTGTGTGTGTGTGTGTGTGTGTGTGTGTGTGTGTGGTGTGCAATACGATCTCTCTCTCTCGCTCTCTCTCGCTCTCTCTCTTTCACTCCCCCCCCCCCCCCCCCACCTTTCCTATCTATCTTGTTTATCCATATGCTATGACAACACTGATTGTTCCCATCGGTTTCAAATCATGTCATCGTCTTGGGACCTTCAATATGGAAAAGAACGATCGGCATTTCATTGAGAGCGAGAGAATCACACACAGATGCCCATTAACACACACACACACACACACACACACACACACACACACACACACACACACACACACACACGGGCGCGCGCACGGGCGGGCGGGCGGGCGGTGACTGTTGAGCGATTCATGTAATAAAATAGCCAGCCAGCACAGCAACCAACCAACCAACCAACCAACTAGCTTACCAACAGCCATCCAGCTAACAGCCTACCAACGAACCAGCCAGGTGACAAACCAAATATTAAACCAACCGACAGTATACTAACTAACCAACTAACCATCTTAGCACACTTCACTTTTTCTCCCTTGGGAGTCATTCATTATCGGTCATTAAACAAGACAATTCCTTGCAAAGCAAAAAATACCATCGTCGACGTCAATTTGTTGCCAGTATATTTCAGTCTGTTGCCAGCATATTATTTGTCACTGCAGTCTATTGCCAGCATATCATTTGTCACTGCAAGTCTATTGCCAGCGTATCATCTGTCACTGCAGTCTATTGCCAGCGTATCATTTGTCACTGCAAGTCTATTGCCAGCGTATCATTTGTCACTGCAGTGTGTTGTTCTTTCAGTCACTGCGCCCTGTTGCCATCATGTTATTTAAGTTAAAAGTTTCAGTGTGTTGCCAGCATATTATTTCATTCATTGCTGCCTATTGTCGGCATATTATTTTGGTAATAATAGCCTGTTGCCAGCGTAGCATTTCAGTCCTTTCAGCCTGAACCAGATTTTTTTTTCAGTCATCGCGGCTTGTTACCAGCACATTATTTCAGTCGTTTCAGCTAATTACCAGCATATCATTTCAGTCGTTTCAGCTAATTACCAGCATATCATTTCAGTCGTTTCAGCTAATTACCAGCATTTATCTTTCAGTCGTTTCAGCTAATTACCAGCATATCATTTCAGTCGTTTCAGCTAATTACCAGCATATCATTTCAGTCGTTTCAGCTAATTACCAACATATCATTTCAGTCGTTTCAGCTAATTACCAGCATATCATTTCAGTCGTTTCAGCTTATTATCAGCATATCATTTCAGTCGTTTCAGCTTATTATCAGCATATCATTTCAGTCGTTTCAGCTTATTATCAGCTTACCATTTCATCCTTTCAGCTAATTACCAGCATATCATCCTTTCACTTTCCTTATGCTTGTTGCCAGTATTTTGTTTCAGTCACTACAGCGTGTTTCCAGCAGACTTCAGCCTGTGGACCGCATTAAACTACGTCGTCTACCATGGGTCAACTAAATATGACATTGAAACACAAACATGGCACAAAGTGGCAGCGCAGATATGTCGTCACGAAATCTCTCTCTCTCTCTCTCTCTCTCTCTCTCTCTCTCTCTCTCTCTTGTTATTTCATGTTTCGGTTAGCTCTCTTTCTCTCGAATTGAGGTGTTCGTTTTCACTGATTGTATGAGGTTGAGAACCTTTCTATACATTTGCCACACTTTGTGAATACTTTCGGCCACTGTAGATTAAAAGAAAAACACAACAACATTACATAAGGTGTTGTAAAAATAAAAATTAGAAAAAAAAACAACATAATAATAATGTTAGTAGCAGTAAAAAAAACACACACACACACAGGATACATGGGCAAAAAGTAATGAAACAACTGGGCACACAATGTAAGAAAATTACCGAGTTAACAAAATGAGAGTTTGAAAAAAAGAAAACAACTGTTACCTTCAAAAAACACACACAAAAAATGTACAGTTATTTTATTTTCGCGTATTGTTTTGGGTTTGACGAGGTGAGTAGAACGAAATCCGAGGTGATTTATGCGGGAAGAAAAAAGGACGTGGAAAAGACGGGAAAAAAAAAGTACAGGAAAAAAAAAATAAAAAAGAAGTAAAAAACAAAAAGAAGGAAAAAGAAGCGAAGATGAAAAGATGATGAAAGGGCAATCATCGGGAACAGGAAAAAAAGAAGGAAAAAAAAAAAAAGTAAACGAAAAGAATGAAACCAACAGGAGGGGCCCAAAAAATAAGATGAAAAAAAAAAAAAGGGAAAAACAAAGAAAAGGAGAATAAGAAGAAGTAAGAAGATGAACGAAAAGAATAGAATATAAGATAACAAATGAATAAATGAAAAAAAAGTAAATGAAACCCTGAGAATCAACGCCCCTTTTGTTTGCAGCGTTTTAAGTTTTAAATCAGTCATTTTTGAAGTTCAAGAAAATTTCTTTGCATTTCTCATTGAACTATTTTGATCCAAAAAAGGTTTTTGTGTGTGTTGTGTGTGGTGTGTGTTGTGTTGGGGGTTTTGGTGTGGTGGGAGAAGAGGGGGAGGGGTGCATGAGAGGAGAGAGAGAGGTGTGTTTTTGTTTTTGTTA
>CM065728.1:59789052-59801552 GCA_033310375.1 Conus canariensis
TCTTTACTGACGTGTCGTTACTTAGAAAGAAAAAAAAAGAGTTAAAAAAAAGTGCTGATGAAAAGCGCATTGGTCCACAGTGCATTCACCGGTAAAATCACCAAGTGTTTCATTCTGCATTCAGTACTGAAAAGACTGTTTTTCTGTACAGACGTTGATTTCCCTTAAAAGAAAGAAAGAAAGAATGAATGAAAGAAGAAGAAGAAGAAGAAAACGAAAAACAGACCAAGAGAGAGAGAGGAGAGAGAGAGAGAGAGAGAGAGAGAGAGAGAGAAGAGAAATCGTGAACATCTTTCTACGCTTGTACAGCATTTCAAACTGTGAAACTGTGCATGAGAGTACGGAATGTGCGTTTATCTCAGGCTGAACACACACACACACACACACACACACACACACACACACACACACACACACACACGCACACAAGCAGGATTACTAGTGGCACAGGAAAGTTTACGTTCTCCTCGAATGTCCTCAACATACAGGTGTCTCATTCGACCTCTTCAGTTACGGTGTGTGGGTATTAATCGGCGCAGTGCATTCTGACGCCTTGATTGCCATGGGTAGTTGTTTTACCCGTACCCAATGAATCGCACGGATCTTCCTACATCTCCTTGAATGTAGTCCTGTGAACTTCGACTCCATTAAGATTACACTTTCTTCCGTAATGACTGCAATTAAGCGGTCACCATAGTTATCTTTATTTGAAAACACTGGCCTCGGGAAGGAGATCAGCTGTTCCCTGAGCCATAAACAAAGTTGAAAGCTTTCTCTGGATGATACGTGTTTAGAAGAAAAAGATACGCCAAAAGTGCCAGTGGGACTCAGAGAAGTACTGTCTTTAACTTGTCGAATCAACTATCTGGGAGCAGTCCCGCACCACCCTTGAAGGCCTGCGCTGTGTTGACATAGGATGCAGGCATGCACAAAGCATTTCATTAAGACGTCAATGGACATAACTACTCCCTGGCAGATGCCACTGTGTGATGGCCACGGGAAGCTTCACAACAGGACCTCTACGGAAGCGTCCTCCACTGTGTGATGGCCACGGGAAGCTTCGCAACAGGACCTCTACGGAAGGGTCCTCCACTGTGTGATGGCCACGGGAAGCTTCACAACAGGACCTCTTCGGAAGCGTCCTCCACTGGGTGATGGACACGGGAAGCTTCACAACAGGACCTCTACGGAAGCGTCCTCGTGGATGTACTACCGGCGAAAAACGTCACCATCAAGTAAACTGCTGCATGCATCCCCCTATCCCGCTTGTTGCTGTTTCGCTGATAGGTGAAGCCAGTGCAACTCCAGACCCAGCCAAGCTGTCACTACATGGTCTTACGAGTTCTCTGAAGACGATTCCGTGTTGCAGTCTTTCCCACTGTCTATAGGACTGTTCCTTTGACAAATCACTCACTAAATCATGCATGAAAATCACGATTGTACAGTTCAATGTTAGCTACGATATACAGTTACTCCGGAGAAATTTTCAGTCTTGCTGTACCAAGTTGGACGGTGGAAATTTTATCAAATTACATGTGTATACAAAAAGCGATGAATTATTAACCAGTCTTTATAATTTCTGATTTCATCGTTGTCTTTCCCCACAGCTAACGAATATCATCCAGCTAAATTCAGCTGAAAAGTACTTCCGTGACCTGTAACCCTGATGACCTTGATCTTCTAAGACTAACAATATTTGAAATCAGAATTCAACTTGGACATACACCCTGAAAAACGACATGATTTTCAGCTTCACAAAAACAAGTGTGAATGGATTCAAATAACACGAATCTATTAAAGATAGAGAGTAGCGTCATTGTGCCTATCTTGTCACTGCGGCAGGCTGTATACAGTCTTGAACTGAACAATGTTGTGTTACTTGTGTTTGCCTGTAAACATCCCTCCCCCACTCACGCTCTCTTAATAGGTTCCGAGTTCATCGTACTCTTTTGTGTATTTTTATATCCTTAGGAAGCTTTAGGTGCTACACTTTCAATATCTTTTGCATTGTTAGGTAATAAAAATGCTGGACAATTCCGGAAAAAGACAAATGATCTATGCACTGTTGATCTTTTTTTTTCCCTTAGGATAACAATACGCTGGGGATGGTGGTTCCTCCCTGTTTCATGAACCACTGTCCGGTGTCTCAACAGAAAGCAGTTTCTGCGTACTAACACAGAGTGTTGGGGCCCATGCATACCACAGGGACAAGTCTTACTGCCTGGTCTTCATTCTCAAAGTATGCCTCAAACGAGAGATCTCACCTCATCATCCATGATCAAAAGAGTTTTTTTTTTTTATCAACTCTCTGAACTGATTTATGGTCTCGTTTGAAGGTCTGGCACCCTGGCCACAACTCACAGTTTAATGTAGAAAGGAAGCGGGGAAAATCTTTCTTGCGAAGACTGCATGGAACCACGAATCTAAGGTCTTCTGCCCACCTGTAGGTGAGCTTTATCATTCAACCATCGGCCACTCCTCGTATTATTCACACCTGATCTGTCAGTCACATCCGACATTATCGTAATTTCCAATGTAACAAAAACGTCTGTAACAGGAAAGACCAGTAAACCTTAATTGTAATATTCATATTTAAAAGTGGACAATAACAACAAAAACAACAACAACAACAACAACACACGAATTTACAGACCTGGCCGGTCGTGCAGAATCTATTTTACACGTGTATTTTGAACATACCGTGGGAAGTATCAGGTGCGTTTCAGCAAATGACTGAAATTTTGGTTGGCTTTTATACCGTCACATCTGACATGCAGTGTGTAGGAGTGACCCTTGAGGAAAGAAACTTCCACACTTCATTAGTCATTGAAGGCAGCACTTCCTTTTTAGGCACACTAATGGGGACTTCAACCAGGAAGAGACGCGTCATTCATGGTTAATTACCCCACCCCCTTAAAGTGAAATAGTTTTCTCCTGTGTCTGCTTGTTTGGTAGGAGGGCAGGAAGGGAAACGGCATGACCAGCTTCCCTTTGAAAACGCTGCACATGAACTCCAGGTTTGTGCTGCTAACCGTTCAGGTCTGTCATTTACTTTATGGTGGGGTACTTGACCTGAAATCGATGCAGATCTTAAAAAGTTTAAGTGCCACATCCGCCAAACATAAAGATACGAATCACAAGACAAAAAACGGCGAGTTTCGACCTCTTAGGTCTTCTTCAGGTAAGATATACAACACCCAAGGCAACGAAATTGAAGAACGAGCAATCACTTCCATTCGTTCATAATCCCTCATTACTTCCCCTGTTCCCAGTCGCCCACCCTCACCCATTCACTGAAAGAACATTATCCATTGTACAACGCCTATCTTGCTCCGAATTTGACGAGATGACTGATTGGTCGTCCTTCATTTTCGTTGTCCTGAGTGTTGTATATCTTGCCTGAAGAAGAACTTAGGGGTCGAAACAACGCGTCGTGTTTTGTCTTGTGATTCGTTTGTTCATGTTTGGCGGATGTAGTTCTTAAACTTTTTTATTTTTTAAAAAAGATTTGTTGATTTCCGCCTGCAGTTCCCTCACTTGGCAACTGAAATCGGTGGCCTCCATCTACGCCCTCAACAATGAACAACAATGAATATTGTACAATGGGTAAAGTTCTTTCAGTGAATGGGAGCAGGGGAACTGATATGGGATTATGAACGAGGCTGATAAAAATCAATAATATTATCATCAACATTTACGGATTATGAACGAGGCTAAAGAAGACCAATAATATCATCATCAACATTTACGCATACGTATTAATGAACATTACTCATGAAATCAATTATTAACAATAATAATTATAATAAAAATTTCAACAACAATATGAAGGACGATAACAATTTGCTTTTCAATGGTATCAAGACGAGACGTTTTAGTTATTTTGACCTAATGCAGTTACACTTTGGATAATCAAACAGTTGTTACACACTGACTGACTGAAACCAATTTATTGTCAAATTAACCCGTGGTTTTACTGACATTTAAGAAAACATTCTGAAGAGAATGTCAACATTTTTCATTCTAAGAAAAGGAACAAAATTACTACACTCACAAACATACGCACGTGCGCGCGCGCGCACACACACTCAGACACACACACGCACACACACACATACACACACACACACACACACACACACACACACACACACACACACACTCACACACACACACACACACACACACACACGCACACTCACTCTCTCTCTCTCTCTCTCACTTACACACACACACACACACACACACACACACACACATGGAAAAAAGGACATAAAAAAAAGAATTCTCCCCATTAAATTCAGTCTTGTAACCCCTTGCACCTTAGCCATTATCTCTCTCCCCTCTGAGTGTTGTCCTCCTTTAAGTCCTGTCCCTACTTTCATCCTCCGTTTGCAAGGACAACTCTTACGAGTAATATGTCAGCCTGTTCCATACTCTGATGATCTTTGACTCCCGTGTATTGGATGTTCATGTGGTCACATAGAATTGATGTTGTTACACACACACACACACACACACACACACACACACACACACACACCACACACACACACACACAGAAGTTCGAGTTTTCCTCACGGGCAGCCAAGGACGTGCATTTTGTGTTTTGCTTCACAAAGGAAGCAGGAAAATGGAATGGTAGGATCAACGGTCGATTTATATTGCTTCAGTGTCGTTCTGTCCGTTCACACCTCTGTGTCTGTCTGCCTCTGTCTCTCTCTTTCTCCCTCGTTTTCTTTCTTTCTTTTTTTCTTTTTTTGTGACATCAGTTATCGGATCAACGGAGCACCTAAGGCAGTGATTTTTTTCTTCCCCTTTTTTTTTTTTTTTTTCCCCTAAGGCCGAAATCCACCTCTTCATTTTTTGATGCTTCACACTGTCCTCTTCATCTGCTAACACACACACACACACACACACACACACACACACACACACACACACACACACACTCACAACAAAAGCGATTTCCACTACTAGCTTTTTTCTTTCTTTTTTCTCTCTCAAACCAGTCCCTTACACACCATGGGTAGTCTGTACGTTCTCTTACAAATGGACATGGCCTTGCTGATTTTAGTGTTTTGGTGTGTGATACAAAATGTCCGGGTTTGTTAATGTTCTAATGTGTGGTGTACTGGCAGCACTCTCACACTGATAATGTGTTGCTTATACAAAGAAAACAACAATGAAACAAAAGGCTTAATACTTAATAATTTTCTTTTCTTTTTCTCTGTCTCTCTCTGTGAAAGGGGGAGGGGCTGGGGCAGGTGTGTAGAGAAGGTATGATGGGGACGGCCGGGAGCGGGAGATAGGGGCCGGAGCAAAGGGAGATAAGTTAACCGAGCTTATATTGATTAAAGGCAAGACGGATTTTCCGTGTCTAACGTGAAACCATATTCTTCATTGAACATATTGATACAAATAATAAATTAATCGAAGATTTTTTTTTTTATTATTTTTTTTTTTATACGTCATGTAGAATCAAATAACATGAGTCGTATGATTACAGTAACATTAGCGTTAGAACCATCAGCCTGATTTGGTTGGTTGGTTGGTTGGGTTTTGTTGTGTGTTTAAACTTGTTGGAACTGACTCGAGCAAACCTGCATGCTTAGCACCCGCCGAGTTGTGCCGTTATTAAGAAGAAGCAATGAGAAAGCGAGTTTAGCCATCCGAGCAGTCCGGAAAGGTATACTACGTGATGCACGTGCAAAATGTCAAACATGCCACAGAACTCAGATATCACTGTCAAGAACAAGAACTGTGAAGAAACAGACTTAAAGTGCAACCGGAAGATTCAGTGGATACAGAGGGTTTGGGTCCGACCGGGCCCAGCCCGATACAGAGTGCCGGTTAACGTGACGAACACAGAAACAGGTCAGTGACATTTGGGCAAACAGCAAGATGTTGCTGAGGTGGGGAATACTAGCCAACTTGAAAACATCGATAGGGCTCTCTGAGAATGTGGAGAACGAGTATTGGCTACGAAATGAATTGATACGAGAGGATGAATTTTGGTGTTGAACGAATTTGCCAAAACACGGCGTTGAACGAAGTGAATAACCCCAGTTCACGGCTGCTGTACAGCACGTTGTGTCGGACAGCAAACATAGTTATAGCCATCAATGAAATGCAACAAGCAGCCAAACGAAGCGCATGGGTGTCGACATTAGGAACTGCAGACCGGTGGGAGGACTCGAGTCTAGTTGATTCACAAGAAATGTTTCGTGATCCGCCATTTCTTTAGCTGGCCGGAATTATGATTCGCGCACGCGTGCGCGCAGTGTGTGTGTGTGTGTGTGTGTGGGGGGGGGGGGGGGGGGGGGGTATATTTTTCTTCCCCCCCCCAACTTTTTCTGTTTAAAAGCAGTATACATTAAACAATCATAGTGTCCTGATAGTTCTGATTGCTGTTTGATTTTGTAACCAATATTTTGGCTTATTGCATTCCTCAGGGTAAATAACACAATGCATGAGCCACATCAGAAAAACAAGAGATCGAATTCAATGAACGCATTAAAATGCACATGTATAATGCTTAAAATGTAAAGGCATGTGAAAAGCTGTGAAACTTGTTCACTCTGGTGTGCCGCACAATCCCATCTTTCATGGTGAGCACGCACACGCAAGCGCGTACGCACCCCCCCCCCCCCAACACACACACGCACACATGCGCGCGCGCGCGCGCCAGCACACACACACACACACACACACACACACACACACACACACACACACATTCTCCATTCGCGAGTGAAAGAGATAGGGGAGATGGAGGAGAGAGAGAGAGAGAGAGAGAGAGAGAGAGAGAGAGGATTGGCATAATTATGCGAATGGTTTCAAAATGCAGGGTTACCCCATCAGCATCTGCATTCTTTCCCTTAACCTACCCCCCCCCCCCCCCGTCCCACCCACGCCCTCTATCCAAGCCCACCCATCTGCCACCCAAGTACACAACTGACAACATGTTGGACCAGCCCATCCAGGACAGGCCGATCACACCACACTCACATACACATTCTCACTTCCAGTGGGGGCACATCCAAGCAGTGGGGGCACACCCAAGCATATACCACATGCGCGCGTGTGCGTGCATATTGTTAGTTCCTGTTTAGTGTGAATTATAATGCCGGGATAAATCAAAAGCCACATCGACATCATACCAGAGCAATAGGCAGAATACCCCTTTCACAGAGGCGGTTTTAAGATCAGGATAAGTTTACAAGCAGTACAACCGATTTCCATGACCACAACAGATTCCAGGTTAAGAACTTGGGTGTCTCTCTCTCAAACAGGACCCGAGATGGGGGCCGCATACCCCCAACATCACCCGCTAAAAAAGATCAGTTTAGCTTTCGGTTTCACATGCCGCCGCAACATCAAGCTTGATAACGGACAAATCACCGATGCAGTTAGTTTGCACTGGAATCCACTGTCAGCACTTTTTGTCTGTTTTCTTTTCTTCTTCTTCTTCTTTTTTTTTTTTTTTTTTTTTAAGCATTCTAACCCTTTGCGGGAACCCCACACACCAGCAGGCATACACCTGTATTGAGAAAGGGCAGAGTTGAGCGGCCGGCGAGGTGGGTGTCTGACCTCCGGTATGGGCGACGAGCTCCACGCCTTGGAATGAACAACTCCGAAGGCGTGAACACTCGCATCTCAAACCTCTTCACCTGCTTCAAAGCATCCCTCCCCCCTTCCCACCTCACTCCCTCCTTCGTCCCTGAGATTGCCTTCCATTTCAATGGCAGCCATCGCTTGTACCTTCTGTGTACCTGACCAGAGAGACTCATCCGAACAACCTACAAGCAATAGAGCTTAGTGATCCGCACGGCCATAGAGTGGAACTGTCGCCCGTCTGGATCGTCACAGCGCCATCTTCCAGTCAAGGATGGCATTGCTTCTGCTTCCCCCTCCTCACCTCCTCTCCGTCATGTTTCGCATGCAGGTTCCCCACCCCTTCCACATGCATACTGTCCTATCCTCCCCCCACTCCTTCCACCCTCCGAGCTGGTTTCTGCTGGCGCAGCGCTGTGTTGGTACGGTTCAGCACCAGGGTGATGCTGGGGTCAGTGTTGATGATGAGTGTCAGTGGGTGCGACTAAGATCATCGACATTTTGTGTCAAGGGCCTCCAAACTGCAGTGAATGAAGGTTTTGAAGTCCGTATTGTACTGTAGGTGAGATTAACGTCCTATAGGCCAGAGGCCCTTAAGGACAAGGTATACTCGCCGACACAGGTCTGCATATTCTGTGGCAACTGTTGTCGCTGGCTGCTGTGTGTGAGATCCGTGTGGGGAGGAGGGGGGGGTGTTGGGGGGGGTTGGGGGGAGGAGGGGGGGTTAGGGGGGTTGGGGGGAGGGGTGGTTGGGGGGAGGGGTGGTTGGGGGGGGGGGAGGGGGCGTCGTATGTCGAGCTCTGGTAGGCTACCTTTTGAACTTCAATTCAAATTCGGGTGTTGGTCGGCCGACGATGGGGCTTCGGTGTTTTGAAGCCTTTCGGACTCTCCCTTATATCATAGTGACAGAATAAGGGACAAGACGATTGTGATCACCCAAGAGGAGGAAGAACGGTCGAACTAGCAGCAGGATCCTTGGCTGTTGTGACGCAGTGCGTGAAGCCGTCGGCAGTGCAAAACTTTTAGAATGGGAAAGGGAGGGGACGTGGGAGGGAAGCTGGGATGCGTGTGTGTGTGTGTGTGTGTGTGTGTGTGTGCGCGTGCGCGTGCGCGTGCGTGTGTGTGCGTGCGTGCGCGTGCGTGCGTGCGTGCGTGCGTGTGTGTGTGTGTGTGTGTGTGTGTGTGTGTGTGTGTGTGTGTGTGTGTGTGTGTGCGTGCGTGCAGTTAAACTGAGACGCTGTGAATGGGTCAAATTTCAGCACGACCATTACAGAGACCATTACAAAGACCTGCAGGCTTCAGGAAATATGCCAAACGACCGGGTCGAGGTTTAACATCAGATATAGTTTTAAGATGGCGGCTATACTAATTTTACGAGTGTGTGTATGTGTGTAGGGAGGAGGGCTGGGGGGGATGGGGGGGGGGGGGGGAGCAGGAGTGACAGAGGGGGCAAAGAAATTGCCACGTGAGATTTTGTTACGCGCTCGTGGTTCATTCCGGACCGCAACATTCTGTGGAGTCTATAGTTCGCCCTCAAGCCTACAGTCTCATCCCTAAATTCTCTTTCCTCGCTCATAACCGCTTTTTCAACCAGAGGCGTGCAAGTAGCCGCAAACACGCGTACCATGATTTACCATTACCTTAGTCTAATAAAATACAGGTGCCTGTGTCAGGGTAGGCTACTCTGCGAAATCGATGTAAACTCACACTGTCCTTGACATTTGTGCAGAACTGCAGCACGTAATCTATTCGGCGTTTGCAAGTGGTCTGCCTTCGAACTCAACAGTAATTGTGGTGAAACCTAGAAAGCTGATAACTTGTCATGTTTTGTTCGGCTGAAGTTGTTATAAACTGAAAACTGGCTGACTTGTACATATGTATTTCACTCCCAGTTACGGTACATGAGAATCGCCAATGATGATGAGGAGGAGAACAGACACTAGAACTGTGCTGTCTCTGGAAGTGTTTCTGACGAATGAGCTGACATAAGATGGGTTGACAGTCTTACTCGGAGTGACTCCCCACGGCATTACAGCATTACAGTGGTCTGAAGAATTGGCAAGAAGAATTTAACAGGTAAGAAGCAGAATTGTCTGCTCCGTGGTTTTCAAATGTCTATTTTCAGTTTCATATCTGTGGTAGTGATACTTACAATGCAGTTCGACGAATTTCACTTTGCAGTGGCCCCCTATTTTTTTTTGCCATTGATGTTTACATTAAACATTTCCATTTCTTTAGAACTGACAGGAAGAGAAACGCATAATTTGATGATTAGACAAAACTGTTGTTAATGCTGCGATTTGTTTCCGTCTCATTCATACTGGCAAGAATGATGGGGAGGAAATATATATGTTTGGATTGTTTCTGTCAGTTGAAGGAAAACTTTGAGTTCTTCATCTTCATCCACATTAATTTCACAACTACTGATTGCACACTGTACTGCTGCTTTGTGGGTTGAGTATAAAAAAAAAAAAAAAAAAAAAAAACTGTGAAAGAAAAAGACAATACAGTCAGAATGAAAAAAAAAAGAAAAGATATATACATACAGAAGGGCGTAAAAAGCCTAAATAGGCAAAGTTGTTTTTGATACAACACCCCTGATCCTGATCCTGATCCTGAAAAACAACAACCCCGAAACGACTACATCTTGGTTTTATCAGCAGACTAGTGCTGTTCGTTTATTCATGCTGAGGAATAGCTGATCCCAGCATGTCTACCACAGAAGCAGGCTCCAAATAACGTATTCCAGAAAGCTTCAGAGAGGGTTGTGGGGAATGTCCGTGGTGTTAAAAGTTTAGATATTTGTGCCATCCTTGACTCTGACTTCAGCAGCCAAGGATGTCAGCTGCCACAGTGTATCCAGCTGCTCATTCCAGTCCCAATTGGCGGGTTTGAGAAAAGAAAAGCCTCATTAATAAATAGTTTTGCTCCAGATTTGACAAGCTTTACTAAGAGGTACTACTTGGTCATGTTAGTTTTGTTCCTTATAGCTTGGCCACTTATGATCTTCAGCATGGCTAGTCTTGTAACCTATCCTGTTTTTGAAGAACTTGAGTTTTTCTATTAATATGATACAAAATCTAGAATAGGTGAAGCAGTTGATAAAAATCTGTCTGCTATGCTTTGCACAGCTTCAGTTTTGTTGTAATTCTAGTTATTCTGGTTATTCAAGAAAGGGCCTAATAAGGATTTTGTAGGCAGCCTCCTTTTTATGTGGTTTGTGGATGTTGAGGTTGCACTGTAGAAAGGCCAAGGATCTTAAGGTGTTCTTTGAGCTTTGATTTTTAATCAAGGGTTTCACATTATGTTCTAATGGGTTGAAATCAGGCACTGAAATAAAAAATCAAGTTCTGGAAAAAAAAAGACCAGGGTTTGAGTATGCAAAAAAAATTAATCAAAGAGCATGAACACAAACTGATTTTATAATGATTTGATTTGAAACAATGATCGGAAATGACTGATGACATGTTAGTTTTAATGTACATTATATGTATAGTCTTGTGAAAAGTGCTTTGACTTTGTAACTTAGTTCATCAGTCAGTCAGCAAAACCTTACGTCCAGTTTGTCAGAGGCAATATGCTGATTGGTTAAAAAATGTTGCTGAACAAAAAGTGTACATATTTTAAAAAGAAAATGTGGCAGAATTCTCTGTAGGTGAATTGTCCCAAAAGTTTTCATTGCGGTTATGAAATCCACCTACTCTCCACCAAACTTTTATTGGGGGTATGAAAATCCTTACTTTTTTAGTTATGTGAAACCTTGTAATGAGCTGTTTTCAGCAGACATCATGGTTAACTGTGAAACTAAGATACCTGGTGGAGGTGATTGTGTCTTACAGTGTGAGACAATTGCCAAGATATGGCTGTAAAACTAGTACTGGCGTTCACCTTAGGTTTTCTTCTACATGATGGGGGGGGGGGGGGGGGGGGGGTTGCACCCAGGAAAGGGATATCCCAGTTGTCCTGCCATCCTCAAGGCATTAAAAACCGTGTTGCCTCTGAAGTTGATCACATGTTGCTCAAAGCATAGAAGTGGTAACTGTGTCACTGATAAACAAATGTGCCGGTGAGGTAAACTTTTCCAGGAGATGATAGATATAGACAAGAAAGAGCACTAGAACAATGACTGACCACCTCATGATTCTTGGAACTTGGAAGTACCCTCGCCAGGTCTGATGTAGAGTTTTCTACCACTGCCAGCCCGAGCATTGATCCACTAGTTGACTTGTGCCTGCAGTGTATCTCACAGTAGTGCACCATATGGTGCAGAAGATAATGGGTGACTGGGTCAAGAACATCAGCATGTTTCCTTGCTCATATTATTTAACCACTTCTCGGTGAAGTCCAGACGTTGGGTGTCAGGGGACCTGGACTGGACTTGAGAAACCCATGCTATTCCAGGCAGAGTATATATTGTTCATGTCCAAACTCTTTTCAGGGAGTAGATTACCCCATGAAATATTTTTCTAAAGGATATTTAAACATCAGACATTCTAGAATGTGTGAAAAGTAACAAAGGATTTACAGTTGCCCACATTTAGTAGATGTAACAGTAGCTCTGAACTCGCTGTTGCCAAATGTTGAAAGTTGCATGACCAGGAGACAAAAGTATATTTTAAAATTGTCTTTTGTACATAGCAACTGCTTAAGAGTTTTGATGGAGCAACTTATCAACTTGTTTTTCCAACCAAGCAAAATCCTTCTGCTAAACTGCTTGAAGGATTCCCCATAATGTACTTTTGTTTGATTTTTTAACTAGATGCCCCAGTGTATGGTGATTCGGTGACAGCATCATTGTCTGATGATGAAACATACAAATCTTTTCATTGAATTGAAAATATTCTCTATCTTTTCTTGTGCATGGGTGTGTAGGTGCGAATTCC
>CM065728.1:59806552-60004052 GCA_033310375.1 Conus canariensis
GTGAGTGGTCCCCTCTGGAGAACACCACCACAGATCCCCATCCCTCTTACCCCCCCCCCCCCACCCAACCCCCACCCCCTCCCTCATACACCCCAAACCCACCTTTCCCTTGCACGGAAGGTGATGGTTCAAAAACATTTTACATCAAAATCACCGCACACAAAATTCGAATAGATCTGCTTGCATAATGCAGCAGTTCCACAGAAATCATGATGAAAGATTCTATTTAAAGCTAAGGTTATGAACTATCTTTTCACCCAGTTTTCGTAAAAATCGGTGTAGTAGTTTTTGTGTGAACTTGCTGGTTTGTCCATAGATAACATTCTATTTTTGACCCACTTTTGTTAAAATTAATGCTGTAATTTTTGTGTGAACTTGCTGGTTTGTCCTTAGACACTTTTGTGAAAATCAGTGTAGTGGTTTTTGTGTGAAAGTAGTAGTTTTTGTGTGAACTTGATTTCTGTTCTGTCTTTCTGCGCTGTTTTTTTTTTTTTTTTTTTAAATCTGTGTAGTAGTTTTTTGGTGAACTTTCTGGTTTGTCCTTGGTTTAAATTCTATCTTTCCACTCAGGTTTTTTTTGAATTGGTGTAGTATTTTTTGTGTGAACTTGCTGGGGTTTTTTTTGGTTTACATTCTGTCTTTCCACGCAGTTTTGTGAGAATCCTTGCAGTAGTTTTTTGTTTACTTGCTGGTTTGTCCTTAATTTACATTCTACCTTTCCACCCAGCTTTGTTAAATTCAGTTCAAGGGTTTTTGCTAACTTGCTAACAGACAATGAAACCAATGGAGTCAGATGAAATAATCTATTTTGGGGTGCATAATAAAAGAATAAAATGATTTTTTTCAAGGGATTGTGGGAGTGGAAGGACAATGATTAAGATATGTACTGCACCTTAACAACAACAACAACAATAAGCAAATGTGATCATATGAACTGTGATCATATGAACTACTCTATAGTAAAAGGTCTCAAAGTGCATAATTGATATGTCAAATGGGAAAAAAAACAAACAAACATACAAACAAAATAAGGACATTGTAGTGTGCTACTTTATGTAGAGGGGAAGGTAATCGAGCATGAAGAGTTTACATCTTTTTATCTGTCACTCTTTTCTCTGTTTTTTTGTTGTTGTTGACAAGTCCATTATTCTGTGCTGCAGGGTTCTGTGGTGTTTGGAAACTACCTGGTACCGCACAGCCTGCTGATCAAATTTGAGAAAGCGGATGTGATGTACACCACCAAGCCAGCGTCCACTTTGTCTGACGTCTTCATGCATGTGGTGAAGTGTGAAGCCGAGAATCTGCGTATCATGTTCGTCCCCAGTCCCAAGTATAATGGACCTCTGGACGAGTGAGTTGTAACTTGCTGTGTGTTTGGATGCGTGTGTGTGTGTGTGTGTGTGTGTGTGTGTGTGTGTGCGTGCAAATGTGTGTGGGTATGTGTCTATTTTTGTAACGTTGTCTTTGATCATTGTATCAGTTGTTATCTGTGCATATCTTACTGCTTGCTGTAAATGATTTAGACTTTGGTAAAGAATATGTATGAATGTATATGTATATATGTAAATGTAATGTAATGTAAAAGGATATTTATAAAGCGCTTTACCTCGCGAGAGCCCAAAGCGCATATATATATATATATAGAGAGAGAGAGAGAGAGAGAGGAGATGATAGGTAGATATATGTGTGTGTATATATATATATATATATATAATAGACTAATAAATTCCAAGGATAGATAGGTAGATATATGTGTGTGTATATATATAATATATATAATAGACTAATAAATTCCAAGGATAAGTAACCAAGCACCATTCCAGCAACTTACAGAGCAGCTTGGTGTTGCAATGACTGCAAGAAATATTCAATTATAAAACAAAACTTGCTCTTATGTCTTAGATTGAAGAAATAGGGGGAGATAAGCATTCATATCTTCAGTGGTAGTTAATTCTGCCTAGCTAACAGTATGTGCTTGAGAGGGTGAATGGGGAATAATAAATTTCTCAAAATGAGCCTTCAGCAAGCTTATAGTCTCCAAGGGGGAGACAATCTCCAATGGGGAGGAAACTCACTAACATATAACTCCTGGTCAGATACCGGTATTTCGAAACCTGATTGTTTCCCCTCACTGACCGCGGAAAGTGGTAACTTGACTCCTCTGCCTTTTCGGTTTTAAGAAGAATGCTATCCCAGAAAAAGGCTGGTGTGCAATACCGTAGTATGTTTGTTGAGTTTAAAAAAAAAACAACCAAAGGTGCCACCCTAAGAAGCAAAAGAAAATCATGAAAGAGCAAAACAAGCTACATTTTCTTGTGAAAAGTTGAAACTAAAAAGATAACCTCAAGACACAAGTGCTGAGGGCCAGTTGTTGGAATGAATCCGCAAGGGACTAAATTATAATAGACTAATAAATTCCAAGGATAAGTAACCAAGCACCATTCCAGCAACTTACAGAGCAGCTTGGTGTTGCAATGACTGCAAGAAATATTCAATTATAAAACAAAACTTGCTCTTATGTCTTAGATTGAAGAAATAGGGGGAGATAAGCATTCATATCTGCAGTGGTAGTTAACTAACAGTATGTGCTTGAGAGGGTGAATGGGGAATAATAAATGCTTCTCAAAATGAGCAGTCATGTACACTTGAACATATTTTGGCTTTTCATTAGATAGAGGAAGCAGGCTTCCAAGCTTGTGATAGACCTGACCCTGAATTTTATATGTCGTGAAGAAGCCATGATCTGTGACATTGTTGTCGGCTCCAAAGGAGGTCATCATGAAGGCACTGTTGTACCTCCAAAGGGTCTTCTGGAAGCATTTTGACCGAGGTGAGTCTTCCGTGAGCAGCTTTAGCGAAACTTCAGGTGGCTGTTGGATGGCTTCAAGAAAAACTTTGCTTCCAGTGCAAAAAACTCCAGGAGCTTCAGCCGACCACTTTTTGGCATTGCAATACTTACAAACGTTGTCCATTTGACCAATGGAAATCTTTGGGTCAGTGGCATATTCCATGGACATATTGTAGGAAAAGGCAGCTTTTAGCCACACAATGTTCTTTGCAGCATTAGCATTGGCTCGTGATCTCCTGTTTGCTTGCTGCCTTGCTTGCGTCTCATGTGGTTCTTCCCGGGCACGCTGAGATGCAGTCCGGACATGGTCTGCTTCCCGTCTCTGGTTCCTTTCCTCTAGATCTTCCCTAGCACGCCGAGATGCATCTCTCGCTCGATTTTCCGCCTGCCTCTGGCCCCTTTCCTCTGGATTTTCCCTAGCATGTCGAGATGCTTCTCTCTCTCGATTTTCCGCCTGCCTCTGGCCCCTTTCCTCTGGATCTTCCCTAGCACGTCGAGATGCTTCTCTCGCTCGATTTTCCGCCTCCCCTGGCCCTTTTCGTTTGCATCTTCCCAAGCACACCGAGGTGCGTCTCTCGCTCGATTTTCCGCCTGCCTCTGGCTCATTTCTTCAGAGTTTTCCTGAGCACGTCAACATGCTACTCTAGCTCGATTTGCCTCCAGCCGCAGAAGTGTTTGTCTTGGCTCCTCCTAGGACCTGTTATGTCCTGCCCTCTTTGCTCCTGTAGTTTGGCGCCCAGTAGAAGAGCGCTTCGGTGACATTCTTGGTGGAGGTCGTGGTGCAACGTATATGACACACGCACATATTTTGGAATTGCATTAATTACGAAATTGCAATGGAAAAAGGAATTTGACGTCTAATATTTTACGTCATTTCACCTAATCGGGAGACATGTAAAAATTTAGGATAATGTGAGAAATAGGATCTCATTAATTTCTTTGAGTTTCCTTTCTTAATCAAAATCTTTTTTTCGAGGAATAATTGTGTGAATTGATTATACATATAATATATATTTTTGACTTTTGAACAATGGGAATAGGAACACTCACTGTTCCCATTCCCATTCTTCTTATTGCCCTTAATTTTGTAGGAATAGACTTTATGCAGAAGTAGCTTATTTAGGTTTTGCTTGAGTTAATCAACGGGTCTGTGTCTAATGTTAAAAATAGTGTATCAGGCTTTGCACGGTACAGTCATTTTTTCTGGCCCCTCTCATTCCTCCCTTTTCATCCCCGTACCCTGTCCCATCCATGTTGCAAAATTACTTACCGTTACTGGACATATGCATACCAAATTTTATCAATAATGGTGTAAATTTAGAAAATAACAGTTTTTAACGGTCAATGTTAAGTTTTGGTTCGTAAAATTTGCATAACATTGTTCAGCGCTTAAAACTGTACGTGCATACGGAATTTGATCAAGAACGGTGTAAATTTAGAAATTTAGAAAATAACAGTTTTTAACGGTCAGTGTTAAGTTTTGGATCTTAAAAATTGTATATCAGTCATTGTTTAGCGTTTAAAACTGCACATGTATATCAAATTTCTTCAAGAATACTCTAAATTTATAAAATAACGTTTAACGGTCAGTTTTAAATTTCGGTTCGTAAAAGTTGTATATCATTTTTCGGCCTTTAAAACTGCACATGTATACCGAATTTTATCAAGAACAGCCTAAATTTTGAAAAGAACAGTTTTTAACGGTTAAATTTAATGGTCATAATGACTGTCTAATGACCCTATGTTACCCGCTGGATGTTCCTGTAGGCTTATGTCAAGTTTGGTGGCGATCCGATGACTCTCGTGGCTGCCAGCCTCAGAAGATCGGGTTTTAAACAGTTTTTATAGGGTTTGGTGTTTTTAATGGTTTTTAACTGCCAAATAATGGTTCTAATTTTCGAGAAGTAGCCCTGTACCTGTGCAATGTCACAACGGCTATTTGATGAAAAGCAGAGTAAAAAAGATGTCTTTAAAACTGTTATAACAGCTTTTTAACGTTTTTTAACGGTTTTATTTTTTTAGAGATTAGCCCAAAACCGTCCTCGGGTCACAACAGACGTACCTGCCAAATTTCCTTACGATCGGCTGAGCTGTTTTTGAGTCTATAGCGTACACACATGCACACACACACACACAGACAGAATTTGCCATTTATATATATATATATATATATATATATATGTATACACACACATATATGCACTAGTATAACAAACAAAAGAAGAATCTGTAATAATAATAATGGGGTAAATAGGTTCACATGAAATGCTCAAAATGTTCTCATTTAACTGTGTGACTTTGTGTGCATACAGTGTTTACTTTGTAACTTGTGTTTTTTTTGTGTTCAGACCTCCCAGGACAATGGGTGAAGGGTTTGTGGTGTTTCAGTCCAACTGTGTGGATATCTATTTCTACATGGATGAGCCAGGTAGGACTGAATGTAACAATTTGATCGATATATGTATATATGAGTGGACAGATATGAAAACAGGCTGATAGGTTGTTTGGATGAATGAATGGATGAATGAATGTAGGAGGGAAGAAATGGTATAATAGTGGTGTTGATCGTACTCCCAGGCGGGTTCTGTTGCAGGTCACTGAAGCTATGATGACTTCAGACCTGTTTACTCATGATTTCGCTGCATTTTGTACACAGGATTGATGAAAATATGATGAATGCCATGAGCTCAAAGAGAAAAAAACAACTAAAAAGTAAAAAAAAAAAAAAAAGCTAGAGAGGGACAGTTCTCGCTGACTCTTTGGTGCAAAATTGTGTTTAGCTGTGTCTGAATCTTTGATAAAATGCTGCTTTTTGATGTAATGTAAAGACCTGGACTTAAAAAAAGGCATGTTTAGTGACAGTTTCAGTGTAGTTGTGGAGTTAAATGTCCAGGAACGAAATCTTGGAAGAAATGTTTGATGGAGGTTTGTTCACCAGGAGTTAAAAGGATCCTCTATGTTGTTAAGGTCTGGTGCCCCATGAACCGGAGATGCTGCAGATGGCTGATGGAGAGGTGTTGGTCAGAAGGACCTATCCTTGTTCTGGTGTGGACATCAAATGTGGGAAAAACACGGACCTCAGCTATGGGCCTTGGGCAGACAGGCAAAGGTAAACAGTGTTCCATCCATGCTGGGATTGCCAGTTCTGCACTGCAGACTTCAGTTTTCTGCCCTTTAGAGATGGACTTGGCAGGTTAAAAGAAACAGAATATTTAATTACATTCTTCATATTTTTTTAAAATAGACTTGATCCTGAAAGTTTTTAGAAGGTATTCCTCCCCTCACTATAAATGAATGTGTGTATTTGGTATGGCAATGATGTACAGAGCTTTTTTTTGTCTCTGAAGTCTGATTATGTGACAGGTTTTAGCTCTGAAGATTCAGTTTCACTTGCCTTGTGAAGGAGTTCTAGCAAAATTGTAATTCAGCCACTTGGGTGAAGTGGTTAATATCTTATATCGTGTGACACAGATAACTGGGGAATGTTTAGAATTTGAACCCTTAAAGAATGATAAATATTGTGGTGTTTTTCAGACTACATTGAATCTTACTGATGCTTAAGTTAAGTGTGCCATAATTTCAGTAGTAATAAATTAGCCCATACAATCAAGTGCTATCCACTTCATGGATGCTTCTGTGGAAGTAAATGTCAGATTCCGTAGCATTGTAGGAGTGTGTATTTCCCTGTCCGGGCTTATATTGAGATATGTTATGAGAGAAGTGCTGAAAACAGGTTTATGTCAAACTGCACTGAAATTTTTTGGGTCACTGTTGACTAAACACCTCATGCTCAGTGTCCATATGGAGTGTGGGTGTGGTGGTTTGTTGTGTTTTAGAATTTTTTTTTTTTATCTGCCTGATTACCACCTGAGGTGGATGTGGATGCTAAACCTTGATTAACCAACCAAGAACCTCCATTAACATTCTTTTTGAAGCTGTACCACTGTATGTTTACCATTGTCTCATCTGAATTAATCTTCTGGTTTATATGTGTTTTCTACATTATGATATTATAAGGGGAAAAAGGTGGGGTGGGAAAGAGCTGTGTTGTACAAACAATTTATAGATTAACTGTTAAAAAAAAATTAGGAAAGAAATGACTACACTCCAGAGACTGTTTAAAATCCATTTGCCAATTTCCAGCAGAACTATTGAGATCCATGTGCCAAGATCAGGCAGTTTTAAAGACTTGTACTGGATGCTGTCCACAGAAGAATTAGAGTGAAGGCCTTTGCTGTGTTATTGTTGGATTATGATATGTTCTTGGCTCTTGAGTAGAATCTTTTCATAGAATTTATTTTTTCACCACAATGTGTTGTCAATAGATGTGTTGTTAATACTCTGTTTCCATTGTCCTATACTAGGAACTAAGCTTACAGAATTTCAATATTTAATTTCCATAGTTCTGTTCTAGGAACTAAACTTGCAAAATTTTTATACTCCATTTCCGTAGTTCTATTCTTGGAACTAAACTTAAAAAATTTGATACTCCATTTTCATAGTTCTATACCAGGAACTAAACTTACAAAATTTTGATACTCCATTTCCACAGTTCTTTCCAAGGAACTAAACTTACGAAATTTAATACGCAATTTCTGTAGTTCTATACTAGGAGCTAAACTTACAAATACTCAGTTTCCAGCTTACGAAAATTTCCCTTGACTGTTCCTGCAGGGAACACCTGTGGAAGATGTTTTACCCAGCGGACTACCAGCCAATGGTGCCAACTGCAGAGGCCCAGCCTGGAGAAAAGCGCCAGCACAAAACTTTGGAACTGAAGATGACCATCAACGCCAGTTCTACCATCGACATACTCTTCACGAAAAATCTGGTATGGGGTTTCCTCCTGCAAGGGTTGTGTGCTGAAGTTCAGCAAAGTTACGGCCATGCACACAGTATTCCTATCTGGGTCATCTGGTGGTTTGATACTCATCCCTAACGTAGAGTGATGTCCAACTATGTTTGATGTTAAATATTCATGAATAGTGGTGTCCAACTATGTTCAGTATAAATCCTTACTATAGAACGATCTCCAGCTATGATATTAATCCTTAATGGTGTCCAGCTATAGTGAAAAACAGTGAAATCGACTGTAACCTTGTTTGATATTGATCAGTAATGTGGAATGGTGTCTACTTAAAGTCAAGGTCATGCTAAATCCACACACCCACTTCATGTGATACGACAAACATGGGTAACTGTTCAGGTGTCTGGTTACAGTGAAACTCACGGTAATGTTCCTGAATAGCACTCCCTGCTAACGTCCTGTAGGAGAGGGGTGTGGAGGAGATTGGACATATGCACAGAGGGATGGATGGTTTCGTTTGGGCTTCCTGCTGTTGGAAATATAGACTGTGCACAGCTTGGAGGACTGAGTCTGGTCTGGATAAGATAAGATAATGTTGCTTATAGCCCAGCCGACTGAAAAGGGCCACATTAGGGCTGTGAGTCGGGTCTGTTCAGTATGAGTTTGTGTAAGGTCCTGTGGCAGGAGATTGTCTGGTTTTCTTTCTTTACTGTCTACTGGGTTTGTGTAAGGTTCTGTCTCTGGAGTTTGTCTGGTTTTCTTTCTTTACTGTCTACTGGGTTTGTGTAAGGTCCTGTCCCTGGAGTTTGGTTTTCTTTCTTTACTGTCTACTGGGTTTGTGTAAGGTCCTGTCCCTGGAGTTTGGTTTTCTTTCTTTACTGTCTACTGGGTTTGTGTAAGGTTCTGTCCCTGGAGTTTGTCTGGTTTTCTTTCTTTACTGTCTACTGGGTTTGTGTAAGGTTCTGTCTCTGGAGTTTGTCTGGTTTTCTTTCTTTACCGTCTACTGGGTTTGTGTAAGGTCCTGTCCCTGGAGTTTGGTTTTCTTTCTTTACTGTCTACTGGGTTTGTGTAAGGTCCTGTCCCTGGAGTTTGGTTTTCTTTCTTTACTGTCTACTGGGTTTGTGTAAGGTTCTGTCTCTGGAGTTTGTCTGGTTTTCTTTCTTTACTGTCTACTGGGTTTGTGTAAGGTTCTGTCCCTGGAGTTTGTCTGGTTTTCTTTCTTTACTGTCTACTGGGTTTGTGTAAGGTCCTGTCCCTGGAGTTTGGTTTTCTTTCTTTACTGTCTACTGGGTTTGTGTAAGGTCCTGTCCCTGGAGTTTGGTTTTCTTTCTTTACTGTCTACTGGGTTTGTGTAAGGTCCTGTCCCTGGAGTTTGGTTTTCTTTCTTTACTGTCTACTGGGTTTGTGTAAGGTCCTGTCCCTGGAGTTTGGTTTTCTTTCTTTACTGTCTACTGGGTTTGTGTAAGGTCCTGTCCCTGGAGTTTGGTTTTCTTTCTTTACTGTCTACTGGGTTTGTGTAAGGTCCTGTCCCTGGAGTTTGGTTTTCTTTCTTTACTGTCTACTGGGTTTGTGTAAGGTTCTGTCTCTGGAGTTTGGTTTTCTTTCTTTACTGTCTACTGGGTTTGTGTAAGGTCCTGTCCCTGGAGTTTGGTTTTCTTTCTTTACTGTCTACTGGGTTTGTGTAAGGTTCTGTCTCTGGAGTTTGGTTTTCTTTCTTTACTGTCTACTGGGTTTGTGTAAGGTCCTGTCCCTGGAGTTTGGTTTTCTTTCTTTACTGTCTACTGGGTTTGTGTAAGGTCCTGTCCCTGGAGTTTGGTTTTCTTTCTTTACTGTCTACTGGGTTTGTGTAAGGTCCTGTCCCTGGAGATTTTTTGTTTTTCTTTCTTTACTGTCTACTGGGTTTGTGTAAGGTCCTGTCCCTGGAGTTTGTCTGGTTTTCTTTCTTTACTGTCTACTGGGTTTGTGTAAGGTCCTGTCCCTGGAGTTTGTCTGGTTTTCTTTCTTTACTGTCTACTGGGTTTGTGTAAGGTCCTGTCCCTGGAGTTTGTCTGGTTTTCTTTCTTTACTGTCTACTGGGTTTGTGTAAGGTCCTGTCCCTGGAGTTTGGTTTTCTTTCTTTACTGTCTACTGGGTTTGTGTAAGGTCCTGTCCCTGGAGTTTGGTTTTCTTTCTTTACTGTCTACTGGGTTTGTGTAAGGTCCTGTCCCTGGAGTTTGGTTTTCTTTCTTTACTGTCTACTGGGTTTGTGTAAGGTCCTGTCCCTGGAGTTTGGTTTTCTTTCTTTACTGTCTACTGGGTTTGTGTAAGGTCCTGTCCCTGGAGTTTGGTTTTCTTTCTTTACTGTCTACTGGGTTTGTGTAAGGTTCTGTGCCTGGAGATTTTTTGTTTTTCTTTCTTTAACCTCTACTGTTTTTCTGCATATGTGGACCATTCTCCTGTCTTACATCTGGAAAACTGTTTTACATGAGAGCAATTTATTATGTGCCAAATATTTTGTTGTAGTCTGTTGATTAGGTAGTTGAAATTGTACATACCGTCTGACTGGATGCTTGATGGCTGCAGTGTTTATTTAGCGATATGGTATTTGTGTTAATTTTTGTGGCACTCAAATGTTTTTAACTAATTTTCTATTGTTGTTTTTTTAGCATAGGGAGCTCTTATTCAAGGATATTTCCAAGAGCTGTTGACAAAATCTAATTTTATATTTCGTAAGATATTAATAGTTTACCTACCATGTCATAAACTGCCTTTTTTTATTTTCTTTTTTAAGTGATGTATGTATATATTTTTCAATTATCTGACTTGGTAACATTGTATCATTTTTTCGTGTGTGTTTTACAGCCCTGAAAAGGCTCAGTGTGGTTGGCTGGGCTAAAGTGATTAAAACTTGAAACTTGTTAAAGGAGAGAAGGTAGAAAATTACCACGTCTAGGACTGCTAATGTGGTCTTGAGCTGTTGGTATACAGATCATTGTTGTAAGAATGGCATCAAAAGACATTCATATGCACCCATGAATTGTTTGTGTCTCGGCTTTCTTTCTCCCTTCCTTGTGTCCCTCTTTTTTCCTTCCCTCTGTCTCTCAGATATATACTCACAAATTTTACACACACACACACACACACACACACACACACACACACACAATCACTCATACTGACACCCTGTCACATACAGACATACTTGCATATAAACACACACACGCGTGTGCATGCGCGCGCGCACACACACACACACACACACACACACACACACACACACACACACACACACACACACACACTGTCTGTCACTCGCTCACTCACCCATGTACTCATACACACACACACACACACACACACATACACACACACACACACACACACACACACACACACACACACACACACTCGCTCACCCATCCATTTGCACACATACACTTATGCACTAAAAACACCAACACCAACAAATAACAACTCGACACCCGTATTCCATACTTTTTCCAGGTGACGCAGGCCATCCACATGAATGCTGGGAAGGGGTCGTACATTGAAGCTGTCATTCCGTGGACAGTGGAAGACACTGGCTATGTCACAAAAGTCAAAGGTCAACTTATGTTGGTGGATGCCACAACCAGCATGACGTTCAGATCGCTCTTTGAGTGTGAAACATTTGAGGTAAGCAGTGTTATAGTGATGGGTCAGTTTTGTTTTCTCTGAAACATGTTCTTTTGTAATCTGTGTTTTCTGTCAGACTGCTGGCATGCTTTAGATTTTCATGTTTCTGCAATTTGCTTTACTTGTATTCTTTCATAAAGCATGAGTGACTACATAAGGATGTAAATTGACTCTGTGCGTTATAGTTACATCATTAAATTGAATAATTCCAGTCTGTATCTTGAGCACTCTTGAACTACTGTTTTCCTTTTTTTTTTTTTTAGAGGGGGATGCTCTTTCATACTGTTAGATTCTGTTCTGTATCACAATGCTGGTGTATGAACAGTTGCAGTTTTCCTTTTTTTTTTTTTTTTTTTTTTTTTTTTTTTAAATAAGAGGCAACTAATCAGTTGAGTTCAGTATGGTGCCTGATGCCCATGAGTTTGAACAGATGAAAGTGATGGTGCAGGTGATCAGAGTGAGCAAATGCAAATGCAGTCATTTGCTATGCAGTCTTTGCAGTCATTTTTTATGTCATACTTAGACACATTTGTATGGGGTGTCTTGCATGTGTGATTGCAGTTTGAGGTGACAGCCAACTACCCTTTGATATGGAATGAGCATCAAGACTGGAGGGTGGACTTCACTGCATGTAAGGCTGTCGTCTACATCATCTTCGCCCACAAGGATTTTTTCAGAGGTGAGCGGCATACATTTTGTAGCGCTTGCCAGTTGGCTTGCTTGTCAGTCCTAAAGTCTGCTAAATGGTTTATCATTTACAGATGTGCCACTTTTTTTTTGGATTTTATGCAGATTTGCTAAAAGGTATATATCAAAACAAAATGAATAACAAAAATCAATATATGTTAGAAAATAAACGTTAGTGACAACTTCATGAACACATATTTTGGTTCAGACAAAAGGAAGAGGAAAATTATCTTTCAGTTTTTTTTTTTACTTCTTTGGAACAAGTAGCTGCTAGAGTTTTTGATACCAGTGCAGAAAGGTTTAGTGTATCTGAATAGAGAAACGAATACGTAATTTCGGTTGTAAGAAAATGCTGCCTCCCCCTCCTCTGGTCCCCTTTCTCTGATTTTATCATTGTGGCTGCTTACATAGTAAAACTGCTTGTACATAAATACACATGCGCACACGCATGACATGCATACACAACACATACACTAACACACTGACTGTCTCTCACGCACACACACACACACACACACACACACACACACACACACACACACACACATTCTCTCTCTCTCTCTCTCTGTCCTTCTCAGATGGACTCACCTTTCTCATTATTGTCTTTCTCATTCTTTATTCTGTTTCTTTGCACTGCCCCCATCCCCTGTCAACCTTTATTTACCTGCAGAGTCACTGGAGAATGCACTCAAGCCTCAACAAGTAACGACTATTTTGTTCCCCCTTTCTCTTAGATCTAGCTGACGACTGGTCGACCAAGAGCATCCCTGACCTCTACAGCTTCGTGCCCTACACCTGGACCATCAACCTGATTGTCAAGCAGTTTGAGCTTATCACCTTGGCCAACGAGCACAACTGGATGGACACCTCCTCCCACAACCAGGAGAACAGTCAGTGCTTGGGTGTTGTACTGTCTCTGTCTGATGTGTTTCAAACAGTTTGTGTGGTGTGCTTTTCTGTCTGCTGTCTGGAGAACAGTCGGTGTTTGAACTGTCACTGCTTGGTTCATTTAGATAGAACAGTTGGTGTTTGAGTTTTGTTCTGCTTCTGCCTGCAGTGTCTTAAAATAGTTCGTGTTTTATGTTTTTTTTACCTGTTTCGCTAGAGGTCATTTAGTCTTTTTGCTCTCTTTGCTTAGTGTGTTTTGTGTTTGTGTATGCACTGTGCCTGTCCCTAGTGTGTCTCAAGAAAGGTCTGTGTTTGTGTTTTATGCTGTCTCTGCTTGGTGTGTCTTTCAGAATAGTCAGTGTTTGTGTTTAGTGCTGTGAATGCTTGATGTCTCTTTCGAGAACGCTTAATGTTTGTGTTATCTACTGTCTATACCCCTGTTTTATTTATTTGTTTTTTTAACATTCAGTATTTGCATTTTGTGCTGTCTTTGTCCCTGTGTGTCTTCAGAATGGTCAGCTTTTGCAAGTTGTGCTGTCTGTGCCTGGCGCTGTCTCTGTCTGGTGTGTTTCCAGAAAAGTCAGTGTTCGTATTTTGAGCTGTCTTTACTCTTTTGAAAGTTTCCCTGATTTCTTGTTAGTTCTGAATTTGGATTAGAAGGCGGAAGAGAACAAGTCTTTGTACGTCTCATTTTTTGAAGTGGCCGTCTGTCTCGCCTGTTGTGTTATCTGTCCAAGTTGTTATACTTTGTCTTCAGAAACGTTTTAGAGATGTACTTAATGTAGTGGAATTGATTTCCGTTTTTAACTCAAGCAGTAGTGTTTTCTTGTGTATATATCATTCACCTTGATTATCTGCAATTTTCATCTGATCAGCTCTTGATGCTTTGGTGGAAGTTCAGCCAGTAGAACAGGCAAAATTTGTAAAAAGAGTTGCTGTATATTGTCATTTCTTGACTCCAGAGTGCTTTGGAATGTCAGTTGCACTCCTTAATTGCAGTGGAAAAAAATATACCACATCCATAGAAACGACAGTTTAGAATATAAAGGCATTAACTGGACTGCATGGAAAACTGTAAATAAATGTTGAACAATTGAGCTATCAAGTGAACATAACAGAGTAACAAGCCTCAGCCTATTGGCCTTTTTTCAGGCAGGACTAAGAAAAACTTCCCAAACAAATGAACAGTGAAATTATGTAAATAATTGGGAAAGAAAAACAAGTGTGTGTAAACAAACCCACAGTCGCTAAGTAAATGATTCCGTGAGGATTTTTAAAGAGAGGGTTGGAAGGAGGTTTGAGGACCTGTTTAAGAACGTGTTTGTTTCGTCACAATGTATTTGTTTTTCTTCTGCCTTAAAAAAAAACTAAGGCGTGTTACTGTAGCTTTTGTTATGTTCATTTGATTATGCATTATTTTGATGTTAAGTTGTAAATTCTGCCTGCAGGCGTTATGCTTTAAAACCTACAAAACTGCATATGTGGGCCTGGTTTAGTAGGATTGTAAACGTGACCACACCTGAATACACAGACCCTGAACATGGTGTGGTGTGTTTGTGCTGGATTGATAAAAGCATGCTGGATGTCACGTTTTGAGCGGTGTAGATGCGGACCCTGACTATGACTGCAGGTCATCAGTGAAAATGTGCCAACTTAGCTGGGTACAGAAATTGATGTAGTCACAAAGAGGATGTACACAGGCCACTTCTTGTACACCCATCCTTTTCTTTTAAAAGGTGAAGAAACTCGTGGTGTATTCCATGTCATGTACCGCTCACATTGAAACATATTCTTTTAGAATGTTGGTACATGCATGATGTGAGACATAAGCATTTTATAGCAGACTCCATAAACTATTGTTCAGAGATGTCCTGTCTGATGTGAATTCCTGAAAGCATTCAACATTTTCCTCCTGAATGAAGGTTTTTATGGAAGAAAGATTTTTAGGGAAATTTCTGGTGTGATTTTAGAGGGTGTATTTTAATGTGGTGTGTGTGTGTGTGTGTGTGTGTGTGTGTGTGTGTGTGTGTTGTGTGTGTGTGTGTGTGGCGTGTGTTTCCTTTATATGACTTGAGAGTTGACTTCAATGCACTGACAGCCCTAAAACTGCCCTTTGCAGTCAGCTGGGCTGTAAGCAACATTATATCCATTATACATCTATAGATGCTTCTGAAGAAGACACCCAGATCAGAATTAAATCAAAAAATAAAAAGGTATTGCCTGGTAGTTAACAAATGACAGTATATTCACTCATTCTGAACCACTTACAAGATTACTTGTGACAAGATGGCCACTGTGCCAGCTGACCTAGGAGATAACTTGGAATTGCGAGGGTGATCCATATCCTCCAACTAATCCAATCATCTTCAGGACCGACCATGCTTTTATGCTTATGGCTCTTTTGCAACTTCCATCAGAATATTGCATGTGCGTTGTCACCATGTGCAATGGTTTTTCTGTATTTTCTCCTGATTTTTCTGTGTTTTCTTCTGCATTCTCTGAGTTTTCTTCAACTTTATTCTGTGTTTTGTTCATGGCAGCCCAGGCTACAGGTTGGAGTTTGTTATGGCAACTGAGGCAGAAATTGGTTTAAAGTGTATGAAAACTTCCACCAATCTACCTGAATTTCATTATGTGTGGCACTTTGGGCAACTTTCTGGTGTCTTTAAATTTTGTTTGTTCCATGCTTATTTTCTCAGAAAGTATTGTTTAAATTGTGGATTGTTTGTGAAGTAGCCTTTGGCATCTTGTATTGCAAAATGCTTTTTTTTTCATGCAAATCATGTTTTATTCATTCATTTCCATTGTACATATTGATATGTTTACTCATTCATTTTTTTGTTAGCCTCACGTGGTGAAATACGCTCACCGAGTTCTTTGTTTGCAGGTCAGGTTGCCTTCTGTGGAGAGCTGTTTGACCTATGCGTGACCCTGCCTTACACAGACTTTCTGCCTCCGACTTTTCCCATCCAGATAGTCATCAAGGTTAGTGCCAGAAAGAACGCCAGTGTTTATGGGTGAGGTGCGGAGTAGTTATTTCATGAACATTGAACAATCACGATAAATAAACACAAGGATATAGGTGAATGATTCCTCTGTGAAAAACTGAATTATGACATTTTGTTTATCTGATAAAATCCCGGTTGGATGAAATGTCACAATTTTTTTTTCACAGGAATATCATTCTTTGAAAACATCGTGTTAAAAATTGAAAAGCTAATCAAAGAAAAATGGAGACAGTTTGCTCTGTTTTGACTGATGTTTGATAAATTGGGGAAAATGGAAATGCTGGGAAGGATTAAAGGATGGGGAGGGGGAGGGAGAGGGGATGAATGGAGCGGAGGGGAGGATGGGCAGTCCGTGTGGTATGTGAAGAGAAGGGCTGCCATAGCATACTTTCAGTTACTTTTGGCAGTGCAAAGTTCGTGTCCACTGTGAGTGAATCGTGATGACTTTTAGTGCAAACCAAAGCAGCAACTTGCCTTTCATTATGTATGTTTTTCAGCACAAACTTGGTCTTAATGTTATCTATTAGCTCATTTCAGTGCCAAAAATGAGCCTTATCTTATTGGATGTGTCCAGTTAAGAATTCCCTACTTATATCGGCATCATTAGGTTTGGTTTGAACTGGGGATCACTCAGGCAAATTTAACTGAAAGATCACTGCTTTGCGGGGAGGAAATCAGTAGCCATGACTTGCTCACAGCGCATATAAACCTTCACCTTCAAGAGAATCTGAAAGTAATCTATGGACAGCCTCTCTCTACTTTGGCTCTTTCCCCTGCCCCATCTCCAATTTATTGCATATAATTACTTAAAATAGGCAAAATGTTTTTTTCTGTATGTTTAAAGACCTTTTATTTACAGTATGACAATACTCCAGCTATTGTAATATTTTCAGGGCGAGACTGTAGCTTGTCGTCTGTACCTCCCTGAGAACAACACCCTGCGTCATGTGATCATTGCCATCTCTGAAAACATGAAGATCGTTGATCGTGATGGCAATGAGATGGACAAACCCTTTGGCTACAACAACGACAAACAGTGGAGGAATCTCACGCAGCGCAGGTGATTTCTGAGAGTTGTTTGCCTGATAGATTGAAAGTTTCATTGGTTTACAAGACAAAGTATTTCATTTTTTTTTACTCGTTTTCTGCCTTCATACTTAATACATGGCATAAGCTGAAATTCAAAATGGACAGTGTCGTTTCTGTCATGGGAATACATGGTACAGTTATGTTGCAGTGTCATTCACTCTCAAGAACCTTTGTCAGTTAGTTTGAACAGCCAACTTATTGATGGGGATGAACACAATGTATGGCCTATAATAGGAATTTGTTTCAGTTGAATGGTTTGAAGCAAGATGAATTCAGATTGAAAACAGAGATTCTTTGAATGTCTAACTTCTTTATCACTGAATGTTTCATTGGTATAGATCTCTTCTCTTCTGGATAATTTCTCATCCTTTTTCTTTTCTTTCTCTTAAAGCTTCATTCTTTTTTGTGTGTTTGTATGCGGTGGTGTTTGGCTGTTCATGTTTGCATTTATGTAGGAATTTCCCCCTCATTATTCTAAGTGATTAAGCTTGTATTACAGATATTTGTTCTGGTTACAGCAGTGTGCTAAAATTCCTTTATTGGTAACAGTTACATTTCTGCCTTACTTTTTGTCTGTGAGATGAACCACTTTCTGCAATCAACCACTGTCAGATTGGCATAGCTGATCAGGAGCTCATTGAATGGACCTTTTCTGTGTGACAGTGCGGGATGGGTGGACTGCTGGCACACGTCCTACGTGTCCTTGACGGTGACCTACATCTACCACCCCATGCCTCTCCTGCAGTCGCTGCACGACCACCACCTCATGCTGGACGGGGTCACCACCCCAGAGCTGGAAGAGTCCATTCTGTCTCCCCTGCGCCCTGACGTCCCAGGGACGTCCAAGGCGGAGGTGACAGCGGAGAACTTTGACCCCAATGCCTGGGAACCTGACCGTATCAGTGTGGAACTGGAGGTGGCCCCGTCAGTCCTGTGTCTTTACGGCTCTCTGCTGAGAAACTTGATCCATGTCAAGGTGAGGGCTGTTTCAGGACTTGATCAGTGTGGATATTGAGCCGATTTCAGGATTGTGTTTCCCCAGAATGACTAGGCAGCAGTGCATTGTCTCCCCTAGTGGTGGCAGGCCTTCTGACTGTCTGACATTGATAGTTGCCCTAGAACCGGTGGTGTGGCTGTGTATGACAGAGCTGTAATAAGGGGCGTGAGAATAATGCCATTGATGGGTACAGAAGATGGAAGAGGACTGTGTCTCTGTTGCCTGCTGTGTCTGCTCGTAGCAGTGGGAGTTGACTTGCTATGTAGAGATGTGTGCTGTTTCTTTCTCTCTGATGGCAGGATCTTTATTTCTTAGAGATCTCTGTCAAGTACATGTAAGTTGAGTGTGGTGTGTGTGTGTGTGTGTGTGTGTGTGTGTGTGAGAGAGAGAGAGAGAGAGAGAGAGAGAGTGTGAGTGTGTGTGTGTGTGTGTGTGTGTGTGTGTGTGTGTGTGTTGCGCTCTTGTTGAGTGTGACTATGAATGATTGTAGTCAGGGACTGTCCATTTAATACAGTTGTGGACAGCTTAGTGGCTTAAGTGCTGCTGAATCAATAACAATCGCTCGGAAAGCTACTTTGACTGTAAAGGTGTGTGAGACGATCAAGAAGTAGATACTTGGCAAAATTAGATGTGATATGATTGTGTTTCTCTTTTTTTTTGTAATTTCTTTCGAACAGTATTCCAGTTTCATGATGTTTTTGCAAGAAAAAAATATGGCTGTTTCATAACTTAAAAAAAACAACAAAACCCATAGGCCAGTTTTATCAGATTTTGGAAAAGATAAGTACCCCAGTTTAACATCATTAAAAAGAAAAAAACAATATCCCAGAGTCATAAAATTTTTCAAACAGTACCCCAGTTTCATAAGATGTTTGTTTTAAACAATACCCACTTCTTATACGGTATATTTTAGAACATTCTCCCATTTCACAATATAGTTTTACAGTTTTTCAGTTTAATAAAATTTGTTTGAAACAATATTCCATTTTATAAGTTTTTTTTTTTTTTTTCAAAACAGTACCTCGGTTTCATAAGATTATTTTTAATAGTATGGCAGTTTCATCATTACCTGCTGCTGTAGGGAATTAATTTAGTAGTGACATAAATGTTAGGTCAAAAGGCATAGTTGTTAGATGAGTAATTCATATACAGGTGTAGTCACTAATGGCATTGTGAAGTGCTGTGATCCCACGCTCCACCAGGAAAACTATTTTGGGGAGGACCAGCGCGTGAAAGACTTTGCCGACAACGTGACCAGTTCAGACGACACGGAAGGGTTTGTCCACATCAACAGTCCAGGGGAAACCACTGAATATGACCAGTTTGATCCCCGCCAGTACAGGGCCTTTGCTGTCACTGTGTCTGTCACACTTCATGACATACAGGCTCACTTGGTTAAGGTAAGTGAATTACAGAGAGAAGGTGGAAAAACAGGGAAGCAGGGAGGGAAGGAGGGAGAGAGAGAGAGTGAGTGAGTGATTGAGAGAGGGGCTTATATTTTTCTCCCTTTTACGATTCTTTTTATAAAGCAATATCCAAACTATACTTGTCAAAATTCTTTTCGTTTTTGTTTTGAAAGTGGGGATCAAGGATGGGATGCTGGAGAGAGGGGGTGGAGGTGAGAGGGAAAGGAGGATTATTAATAGAAATTTTTCTTGCATTTGTGTACTTTCAGTTGTGCATGTGTGCCCGCTCTCATGCATGTGCATGCACCTATATGTGTGTGTATAAGTGTGAGTGTGTGTGTGTGTGTGTGTGTGTGTGTGTGTGTGTGTGTGTAGTGTGTATGTGTGTAAAATTTAATGACGAAATATGTGTATGTATATGTATGTATGCGCATGTAAGTAAGTACTGTTTTGTTGTCATGTGAGTATGATAAATGCAGGAATCTGCACTCAGATGGGCAACATTGTGAACTATTTGCACCCAATAACCAATGTTACAGAACTGCAACAAAGATGACCCTCCTTGCCCATGTGTACACGTGGAGCGGTTATGTTTTGAGATGGACAAGAAGTTCACCAACACCAAGCTGCAACTGCTGCTTTCTCCTTGTGTCCTGATTGCCAGAGATCACTTACAGGTAAGCCTGTACTGTTTTGAGAATATAACTGTCTGCGCCTCCTCATTTAGAAGTTCTAGAGTAGTCTTTCATACACACTCCTGGGCCAAGCCGGAAGTTCAGTCCTGTCTTGAAAGCTAAGTCTGCCATCTCTCTCCATGTCTCTGCTAGTCCCCTGAGTTTTACTTCTAACCCCCACAGCTATGGATCAGGTTTGGGCAAAGGGTGTGGTTGGAAACTGGAGTGTGAATTACGATGCTTCAAGGACAGTCCTTCATTTGGGAGGGGCCAGTCCTACTGGGGCATTCTAGAAGATGGTATTGACCTGTTCAAGGTCTTCGACCACTCCAGGACAGTTGTTGAGAGTTCTTAACTGTATCTATTGAGAATGTTTGGGTTCTTAAACATATTGGAACGGTGTTTTGGAAATAATGAAAAATTGGAGCCATTTATCTCGGAGAGGATCATTTCTACTCCAAAAAATCTTCTGCATTCCATATTTATGTCTCTACACAAGTCAGTTAGTTTCAAACTTCATATCATGTTATCGTCTTCCTTTTTTCAGTTGGGTTATTCACATGTATATAATCATGATGATCCTTGTAACAGTCTTGTCTTTGCAGTCATATCTGTTCTCATTTTCCTGCCTTAGCTGTCCATATGAATTGCCCTCAGCAGATTTTGGTGTGCTGATTTGTATAGCTTTTTGTTGCAGTTGCACTTATGTTCAAGTGTTCTGTTTTCATCTTTGACTTACATGATTTCAGCTTAAGTATAATTATTCTAAATTGTTCTAGCTAGTGAATGAAAAAAAAAAGTCCAGATCGTCTGTCCCCAACACAGATCAGAAATGCAAAGGTTATTTATATGCCAGAGGCAAGAGGACTTGAATACAAACTGACGATAAACTTTTTTCAGATCTGTCAAAACAAGAAGGACTTCTTGTTACCTGCCATGGGTGGGTGTAAAGAAGAAAAGTTTTGTGCTGGTTACATACAGGTCATAATAATAATAATAATAATGATTACTTATATAGCGCCTATTCTCGGCTAGAGACCAAGCTCTAAGCGCTTTACAACCCACACTCGTTCACACAACGGGCTGCCTACCTGGGTAGTGCCGACTGAAGAGCTGCCAGCTGGCGCTTCATTCAGTCGTTTCCCGTATCATCCAGTCAATATCGTCCAATATCGTTCTCTCAGTTTCCTTACTTCCTTCATTCTTTCAATTTGAGCTATTCCGGTCATCCTTCATAACAAATGGTCTTTCCAAACACACGGTTTTATATTTTAAAGGGTGAGGAGGTCTATATTGTGTACAACCATATGATGAGCCTCTTACCGCTTATAGATGATTGAGATTTGCATGGCATTCAACATGAACACTTCGCAGCAGACTCAGTAAAGATTTTTTTTCAGAGATGTCCCAGCAGATGTGATTTTTTTTAGTTTCTTAAAGACTTGTCTGATCTAAGATTTTGTTAGCAAAAACATATTCAGTTAGAAGGCATTATGACTATCCTTAAAATAACTAGTTTATTTTTATGAAAAAATATTTTGTTTAAACAAGCATGGATGGAATCTATTTTGACAATGTAACGGTCCTGGTATCTCCCCTTATAGTAAGCTGGTCTAACAACAGGGGTGAATTGACCTCAGCCGAACTTGCCTTGGAACTTTGAACATTTACCATCCTATCTTTTCCAAAAGATTCTGATCCCCTCCACTGCCATGGTTAGTTTTTTCTTTTTCTTTTTCTTTTTTTTTTAATATGTGGATGCTGAAGTCACCAGGTGTGTTCTTCATTATTGTTCTAAGCCGTGTCACTGTTCTGCCAGTTGAATATTACTGTTAGAAGTTAGGAAATAGACATGTCGTTTGAATTGGAATTTAGTTTGCAATGGGCAGCCAGAGCTGTTAAACCAGAAGAATCATCTGACCTCTGGTCACTTTGATGTTCTTACTCATTGTATCTCCAGTGGGGAAACTTCAGTGAGTCCTTTGGTTTTCTTCACCTTAACCCGTAGAGTGCCTGTAAGCCGTCAGCTGACGGCACAGTAAAAATGCTCTCCCAGTGCCTGTGGGCTGTCCACTGACGTCATGCATTTTTCTTGAATTTTCATTCGTTACTGTTTCTATCAAAGGACTCAAATAGAGTGTGTGTAGTAAGCCTTATATGTCTGTAGTATTAAAATGATATGCAAATGACCACACGTGATGGGAAAGACCATTTATTCTCATCACTGACTGGATGACCAGCCAGCGCTTTGTCTTGCTTGCAAAGATGGTGGCGCAACCTTCGACGAGCATAGCGACCAGATCAGCGTACTTACACAGCTGAGCAGGCTTTGCTAATCGTTTTTGACAAAGATAATAATCTTTTATTCAATGACTCACTCGAACATGAAGGTGAGATGATGATAGTGATGGAATTGCTGACCGTATTCATCAGTTATTGAGTCGTGCTGTGCGATCTCAGAGTGCGTTCAGCTGACTGGTTACCAGCGTCGAACGAGCTAGCCTAGTGTGTACTCTGCATTGTGTGCGAGTGGCCAGTGACGTGTTAGTCAGCGTGCGAGGGGAGCACGGCCTGCTCACGGCGTGACACGGGGCAGGAGGAAAGGTAGGGGAAGAGGAGGAGTGAAAGAGAGGGTTGAAGTCCAGCAAGGGGGCGTGGTGGGGGGAGGGGGGTGTGGTCGTGGACTGACCTGTCAGCATGAAGTGTGAGCATCTTGATAGACTTCTAGACTGTTTTACTTTCATTTACAAGTGTAGTGTGTTCTTTTTTGGATGTGAAGCTGTAGTGGTAAATACATATGTTTTTGATCGTGCAAAAAAATCTATCCAAATCTAAATGCCTGAATATTTTTTTATTATCAGAATTAAAACAAAAGAAGCCCAGATTCAAAATCTCCATTCAATTTCCTTCAAAAATTATATATATTTCATTGTTATATCTTTTGTAGTTTCTGAGCTAGAATTTTTTGTTAATTATTACCCCCAAATCATTAGATTTCCCTGGCACTGGGAAAGCCTTTGTAATATTTTCTAGCAGTGAACGGGTTAATTTGATGAATAGTAACCTGTCCTGATAAAAGCCCCCAACTCATCCTGGAATATTTTTCTACAATATTTATTTTTAGTTTGTCTGTGCAATGCATAACTGTCAGTAGCTCCCCACCCCCCTCTTAAAAAGACTTGTTTTCTTAACCATTTGTTTCTGTTTTGTCTACACAATACATATCGCCCAATAACGATTCCCTCTTTTCAAAGACCCAGAGTTTAAATTAAAAGATTCGTCTGAAGATCATTAGTGAGAGTTTCTGCTGTACTATATAGTTTTTTTTTTTTTCAACTTTTACTACATACTTTCAGCTGGGAGAAAACATCTGCAGCTGGAGTTGATCGTCATTGGTGTATTGTTAGGGTTCTGTGACAGAGACTTTGAGGATGTAAGGGTGGGGGGGTGGGGGGGGGGGGGGGGAGGGGCGGGTTCACTGCCCTCTGTCCTCATCATACACAACAGTTAGAGGGGTTATATCTAACCCAGCTTCTTACTTTGCCTCTCCATGATTTCTTTGTTATACCTCTTGGATGTCCACCCCCCCACTGCAGTCAGAGCTGGTAACGATTGAGACGCACCACAACTGACTGAGGGAGATTTTCTTTCATCTTGAAAATCTTTTTGACAGGTGAGGGAGATTTTCTTTCATCTTGAAAATCTTTTTGACAGGCGTTGATGTTTTGCAGAGGGAGGGTGACCAGGAACACCTGAGGGACGGCCACCTGGCTCTCTCAGGCCTGCAGGTGCGTGGCCATGCCATGTTCTCCCATGAAGGACTACCTCTGGATGCTGAGACTCTGGAGTATGCCTGGCTGATCGAGGCGGTCATAGGAACAGTTTCTGGGAAACTGACCACTCCACAGGTAAGGAATCGTCATGCGATTTGGCTGAGTGGAGGGGAAACAGAGGTAGAAACAATGAAGAATGATTCTGGATATGAATGGAGAGTTTCTCACAAAAAAGATGTACATACATTTTGAAATATTGTTTTTTGGATATTCAAATTTTTTTTTTTTAAGAAACGGTAACATGAAAATGTGTAGACACACAGGTCTTGGCGCACAACCAACAAAACTATTGGTGAACTTAGGGTCAGTTGATTTCTTTCGAAAACTGGTTTACATTTACTGATGCTAGGCCAACCACAGAATGTGCTAATGACATTGCTGATGCCCTTGTATAGTTGCAGAACATAGCGGAGTTCATCCAGACGTTCATCATGCTTGTGGACAATCCAGAGAACCAGCTGATCCGCACCTCCCCCCACCTTCCATGCCAGCACATGATGCCTCAGCACCAGTGCCGCATGCTACAGCGTCCCAATGGTCCCCTTGTTCCATTTCCATGCCCGTCTTCAGAGGACCTGAAGTATGAGATGGTGCGTCTCTCCCTTGACTCAGTCAGCCTCTTCATGGTGGAGTCTGGGTCTGCCCTCAACTTGAGCGTGAGTGTTTTGGCATACATACCTGCAAGTTATGCTCTTCTGTGATTTTGGTAATGATGGATGGTAGGTCTTGGTAATTGAGGTGAATGTTTGATGTGTTTGTGTGTGTGTGCATGTTTGTGCGTGTGTGTGTGTGTGTTTTGTCAGTACAACCATGAGTTAATCTGACAATGAATTGGTTTCAGTTAGTCAGTGTGTGTGTGTGTGTGTGTGTGTGTGTGTGTGTGTGTGTGTGTGTGTGTGTGCATGCATCTGTCTCACTTGATCTATTAGCCTCTTCATTGTGGAGTCTAGGTTTGCCCATTCCTTTGAGATATGGGGTTTTTTTTGAGAGAGGAGAGAGAGAGTGTGTGTGTGTGTGTGTGTGTGTGTGTGTGTGTGTGTGTGTGTGTGTGTGTGTGTGTGTGCCTGCATAAGTGCACACAAGTGAAAGTTTGAAAAAAAAATCTAAGCTAAATGCTTTTATTGCACACATTAAATAAAAGATTTTTATGTCCATGTGTGTATGTCTATGAAACCAGTTATAATTCATCCAGGACTGGATGGTTTATTACAGGTGAGACCAGTTCGCATTGCACACTGCAATCTCCATGGATCGACAACCCGAGCAGGCATCACCGGAGTCATAGAACAGGTATCGCTGAAGCAGTTCATGAACTGTGCTCAGAGCCGTGTGGACACAAAACACGCGGACACCTGGCTGGAAGCTGGAGGCTTTGCTCTAGGACCCATCACCCTGGAGGCAGCCATGGCATTGCCCCACCCACAACTCCATCAGATCCAGGACGACTTCCTCAGAGTCCACGACAAACGCCTCAAGCGCTTGTGGTTCCTGTGGCCGCAGCAGCACCCACAAGGACCCGGGAGCACCAACTGTGGCTGCTTAGGTGGCTGCGAGTTCTTCGGGTCCAACAAAAAGGGCGCCACCTTCTTCAAGTCGCACAAGCACCGCGAGTCGTCGCAGGTGGCCATACCCCAGGTGTGCTCAGCGGGGCATGACCCTGGGTTCGGACAAAGCCTGTTACACGAAGGGAAGCTGGTCTTTGAGGTGGGAGTGATAGGAATGCGGACGTCACCCACCAAGATGTCTCCGACCCAGTTCTCCTTCACCAGAGGCTACATGAGCGACCTGGCCAGCCCTGAAGCTGCGGAGGTTCCCTTGCTCAGCAGCACTGTGGGAAGTGTGGTGGAGGGGAACGGGGCTGGCTCAGCCGGTCAGGTGCATACGCCTGTCAAAGGCACGGAGGAGATGGCTTTATTGAGGGAGCACATCACCCCACATGTGGCTGGTGTCCGGCCGCTGTCGGCTCACAGCGACAGCCTGGCATATCAGACATCCGTGCCCATGGTGGTACCAGGTGGTGAGCCGCAACACGAGACGCAGAGTTTGAATGACCAGAGCTCGCCCCAGGATAGGTTAGTTTTGTTGTTGCTGTTGTTTTACCATGTGGGGTGTGAATGTGTGCATTCGTGTGTGTGTGCTAGTGTGTGTGCTAGTGTGTGTGGTGTGTGTGTATGTATGTTTTTGTATGTCCACATGTGTATATATTTTAGCCTGGTGTATATGTGTGTGTGTGCTGTACAGTACATGTGATTGGAAGGTTGTATGCTTGCTCTTGCAGTTTGTATTCATATATGATGAAAATGGTTAAAGTCTCATAGACTGATGGTAAGGAGCAGTGAACTGGTAGAATTTCACTGTGTCCAGCCCATGGTATTAAGGGCGGCAGAGCCCATCTGTCTTTTTCTGTTACCACAACTTTCTCTAACCTGAATCAGGTATCCATTTATTGTTGGAGGGACACAGGATTTTCAGTCGGTAAGAATCCAACGCCCAATGTAGTTCAAATTAATGACCACCATCTCCACAGTTAAGCAGTGTAATTATTTAATTATGGGCCCTTCATTTCTGTGTGTGGGTGTGCAAATGCAGAACATTTTTGAAGGCATGTATTCACATACTTGTCTTTGTCAGTGTGTATTTCATTTCATGCTGTCAGTTTGAAGTCTTGAATTTCCAGTCACAGGCACATGAACAGATGGTTATTGTCTGTGGACTGAGCTGTTGATCCTATTTTTCCTTATAATGTAAACGTTTTGTTACAATTTCCATTTTTTCCATTTCTTTCAGTTTTTTTTTCTTTTGGAATGAAAGGAAAAATTGTTTTTGACAGGTTCCATCACAGGCAGTTGTTGCAGACCTCAGCTTCCATTCCGCCTTCACCATCAGGAGGGCGTGCTGATTACCGAAGCTCTGTATCAAGCGGGCGAAGCTTGGAGATAGGCACACGGTTCTCCAGCAAATCCTCACTCGCCAGCCCAGTGTCCCTGCGCCACGGCTTTGCAGGCGTTGCTGAGCGAGTCAGTTCATCGGTCTCCTTGGAAAGTGAGCAGTACTTTTCTGCTGAGGACGAGGTGGTGTCCAGCTCGGAAAATGTAGGTGCCAGTTCTGTCCTGGATGGCACAATGTTATCTTCTCCACTTGATGCAAGCATGATGGCTGCACTGGAGAGGAAGAAGAGAAGAGACAAAGACGGGACTCTGAAGAGCAGGGATTCAAGACAGGCAGGGGGTGTCAATTACCAGGAAATGTCCGACGACAAAGACCGTACCCTCCGTGCCAGTGACAGGTTAACTAAACCGCTGACGGATTTGTCCGACGACAAAGACCGCACCCTCCGTGCGAGTGACAGGTTAACTAAACCACTCATCGAGGACTATGTTGATGAAGACAATGACGGTGATAACGATGAACGTATTTCATCAGCCACTTCCTCCTCCTGTTCCACACTGTCGTACACATCCGCCCCTAGCGAACAAGACTTTGATTCTGATGAGATTCCGGAAGACTTCACCTTGGTGCACCTCCACACTCACATGAACCAGCCGATCACAAACTCTCCATTGCTGCTGAACTGCTACATGAGGCATCTGTCCCAGTTCCAGTGCCACGATTGGTTGAGTCCAGGACCCACCCATACTATTTATCCTATCAAGAAGGGGCTGCGGTCGGTGCAGTCGGAATATTCGTTGTCTTCTGCTAGTCATTCCATGTACAGTGCAACATCGTCTTGGATGCCTCACTTTACGAAGGTGGGTTTTTACATTTGTTTTTGTTGTTAGAATAAAAATAGTGTTCTTATTCCTGGATGTTTCAATCGGTTGTATTTCTTTATCTCCAAATGGGATAAAAAAATAATGAGAATCGGAGAGAGAGAGAGAGAGAGAGAGAGAGAGAGAGTGTGTGGAAGTAGGGGGATGGCAGGGTGCATGAGTTTGAATATGTGCGCGTGTGGCATTGATAGAGCGAGAAGACAAGGGAAGAGTAAAGTTTACACACTGATATGAACATCCTTCAAAGTATGTTAAGGACACATTAAAAAAAGAAATAAACTTGGGATCCCTCACAATGCTTGTTGTTAACAGGCAAGCGCATATTGATGCTTCAGTTTGAATCTGTATCCTATTTTGACAGGAATATGCAAAATGGTCCTTCTCTCTGTCTTTGATAGCTCTATGTTTTCCAAAGGTATCCAAAGACGAAGCTGCTTGAAAATAAGTGAACTTTTTCCAGGTGAAGGAGGGGTTCAGTATGAGCGTGATGCGGCAGAAAGAGGAGGTGAAGTTTCCTTCGCCCCCAGCCAAGAAGACCACAGCGCCGACCTTCAATTTCCAGGAGGAGGAGGTGGACGGTCAGGATGAGGAGGAGGAAGAGTCAGAGCTTCAGGCCTTGCTGTCAGAAAACACGTCCAAAACAACGGCCGTGGTGCAAGTGACCGGAGCCCTGGATGTCTTGGTGACTCCCTTGCTTTTGGAGTCTTTGCAGAGGTGTGTATGAGTGTGTATGTGTGTGTGTGTGAGTGTGTGTGACTTGTCACTAAACGGGACGATTGGGGTCTTTTCCTTTTTGTTGTTAAACCATTTTTGACTTAGCTTAGCTGAGATGCTCCCACATCTTGTGACTTACGAGGCAATCAAGGTGCTCCACTGTGCACGGTCCTCAGCCAGTTTGCTGGTGTCACTCCATCCTCTGTCAGAGAGTCTGAGGTCTCTGTCCACTGTCTGTCGCCAGCTCATCCTGGGTCGTCCTCTTTTTCTCTGGCCTGCTGGGGTCCATTTAATGGCCTGGTTTGCAGGTCTTGATGAGGGCAATCTCAAGACATGACATAGCCAGTGGCGGTGCCGTCTGCAGATGATGGTTGACACGGGGAGCTGTTTGGATCTCTCCGTGTGTCGCAGCAGCTGTATTGTAACTAAAAGTAGCTGAAAATAAAAGCAATCAGCCCCCCCCCCCCCCCCCCCCCCCCCAAAAGTCATTCCTAATGTTCATGCCTGCCTCATGTATATAGAGCGCTTTGCTCTTCTTGTTTTTTTTTCTTGTCTCTCCAGTGATTGAGTTTAACAATGTACATAAAGTAGACTGAAGCCTAATGGTTTGTTAATCAAGCAACCAGAAAAAGAGCTATTTGACCCACATCTGTGCATGCTATCATCCTTACTCGTGTGTTACTGTAGAACAGTAATAGGATTGTTATTATTATCTTACTTTCTTGTGATTTCATGCACGTTCTTGGAGGTATCATTATCATTGAATTAATAAAAGCAAATGCTCAGGTATGTGTGAGCATTATTATTGTCATTGAAATTCTTATGAAATTTTGTTCAGGTATGTGGAAGCAGTCACGCCTACTTTGTCCAAGCTCCACCCCTCAGCTCTGATTGATGGACTGCACAGCCAGTGTCTGGACCGCCTGAAGCAGCAGAACAAGTTGAAGAAGCTGTCGGAGGGAGACGAGAGTGTGGGCTCCCCAACCATGTCAGCTCCGCCTCCGCCTCCTGCAGCGAGTGGGGAGGAAGGTCTGGATGTGGCCAAGACATCGTCATTGCAGGCATTGTTTACTCTGCCTAAGGTGAGCCGTTTGTCAAATTTTGGAATGTTTGAAAAAAAAAGATAAGAGTGTTGGAATGTTTGCCCATCCTCTGTTTTGCTTCTTTCATTATCTTTGTATTTCTTTGTTTCTCTCTGCTTTTCCTCATTCCTCTCTCCTTTCTTCTCTGCTTTTTGTTTTATTGCTGTCAATTTCATCGTTTGAGTTTATCCAGAGCATTTTTTTTTTAATGCAACCTTGTCCATGAGAACTACATCAAACTGTCGTGCAGTGTATGTGTTATATGGAGAGTCATTTTAGCCATGGTAAAGTCTTAGTTTAGCAGTCTTCATTCTTCAGTAAAGAAATGAAATCCTTAAAAGATGGAATGTGGTTGCCTGCATCAATTGGCAAAGTGATGAAGACTGACTGTATATGCGCTCACTCCATGACCAGGCATTTGCTGGTCCGTGTGCACATATCAGATGCCCCCAGAATGTGCTTATGGGGAACACAGACCAAACGGAATAATGATAACAACAATGTTAATAAAGCATGTTTATAGTATGTTGCAATAGCAACTTGGTGTTCTCTGCGCTTGTCATGCACTGAAACCAAACATGTTCAAGCCATCTCTTCTCTCGTTCCCCACCACCGACACCACACCACTGCACAGATCCCCCAAACAACACACTGAACATGGAAAACTTAGACCATAGCTCAGGGGAATGCTGTCTGTAGGCTATTTTCAAATGTGGGTGCAGATGAAGTAAGCAGAGTGAAAGACCCATGAGTTCCAGATACATAGTGCAGAAAAACAAAACCTGCTTTCTCCAGTAGTCACCATTCTGTGTCTTGGATGTACCTTTTCACTGGAAGATTGAGATACTGCACGACAAATGCAATTTTAGTGACCTGTCATAATGGTAGTTTCAAGAAATGAAATCTGTTTGTCATTTCTCATTGTATACCCAACTCTGTATCTCTGTCCATGTCCTTTTCCACACATTTAAATTGTCATTATGAATGTATGATCGATCACAGTCGCCTGATGTTTGAATGGCCTATCTGTTGTTTTTCAGTTCTTTTTGAAAGAATAATTTATGCTGGAAAGTAATTTTTTTTTTCCTATTGGAGTCTTCAGTACTTGAGTTTTCATTTATGATTTTTTTTTTTTTCTGTCATTACAGATCAACATCTGTGTACTGCAAGCCTCCATCGTTGAAGAGGTGATCCCTTTTTCCAGCCTGGACAATGTCAACGACCTGATGGCAGTGTCGCTGCTGTCACTGTGCCTGGACAGCATGCGGTGCCAGCTGCTGGCCAACAAGCACTCCTGCACCCTGTCCCCGCTGGCGGTACCACCCAAGGAGAGCCTGGGACCCAAGCTTAGTACCTCCTCCACCCCAGGGGGCTCTAAGACTGCTCAGGACTTTGCCTCCCAGCTGGACAAGGTGAGAGATGAAGCAGACACGATAAACTTGCGCTTAGGAAGAATTCTATGCAAATGAAAGAATTTGTACATGCGAATCAGTGGAGACATTACAGAGACATAAGTGATGATTTCTTTTTTATTTCTCTGGTACTTACTTTGTTGAACCTTAAAAGAAAATTGTTGCTGTGATGTGTTTGAAATCTCCATATTGTAAGAAATTTGAGTAACTGTTATCATGCTCATACTAAACACTCGACCCCCCCCACCCCCCCAAAGAAAAAAAAAGTTCTATTTCTCATCTTGCATTCACGCTTCTCAGATAGAAATTCTTTCTCGTATTTTACTTTCTTCAGACTCTTTTAGGAAAAAAAATGGTTTCCAAAGTCCTAATCAGTTTATAGTTGTTACTGAGCCATCATTTTTGGCAGACTCTACGTTGTGCACCGAGGGGTGGGCTGCCTGATTGTCTGTACTACAAGTAGCACACTCTACTGTGTGCTTGCTGAAATGCTTCTTGACAGTGGCACATCCTGTGGAGAGCGCTGTCAGTTTTGATTTTCTCTCCACATGTGTGTCTTTGGTTTGGTCCTGTCTGGGTCACCAGCATCAGCAACTTCATGGGAACTGTTCGACAGTCATGGAGGCGCCCCTCTGGAGGGAGAGCTCACTCAGGCTGGCTTTGCAACACAAGCAGTTATTGTCTTCAGAATGGGGCTTGATAGGTGGTGTCCTGTGTGTGTTGGATAAGAACAGACGCTACTGAACTCCACTAAAGTGACTTGACAGCAGTGCAGTGTCTCCTTAGGTGGGTTGCCTCATGACGACTTGACATTGACTACAGTCCGTTTGCTGATGCCGGGCCTGAGGCGAGATAGAACGAGGCTGTGGCTGTAGGTGGGGGACTAGTGTGGCCAGCATGGGCACAATGCCACTAATGTGGCACAGAAGACGGGACAACAAAAACAAAAAAAGCAAAAAGGAAAAAAAAAAGGTGATGCAGAGGAATTCCATTCTGTTCTAAGACTTCCTGTCAGACTTGTACCCTGCAGTTCCTTTCATATCTTATCCTGGCATCAGCCAGGCCTTAGAGAAATAGCTGTAGAGGTAATAAAAGAATCTGAGCAGTACTTTACTCTCATAGATGCACACTGTGTATGAAACTCAGCTGTGTAGTTGCTGTCTCAGCTCAGGGTGGGAGTTAACAGGGGCCAAAAATCCAATCCAGCTTTTATTCAGAAGCCAATAGCAGAAGTGATGTTTATGCAGGAAAATGCAGTTTGGGATGGTCTGAACATGATGAAGACTTTTATTTGTGTGCCTGTGCCATGTTTGTAATGAAAACACTGTCTGAGCAACTAAGCAACCAGAGTGTCTGCTTCACCTGCTATTTCGGTTCTCTCGTTGATGCTTCAGGCAACTGTACCATGAGGGATTTGCGATGTTCGCGAGCACTTTTCAAATTTAATGCTTGATTGGGGTTAGTCTTTCCTGAACCCCTCCTTCCCCTCCCCTCCTTCCATCTTCCCTTCATGCACCTTTCCTCACCTTTCCAGTTACCTGTGCTTCTGCAGCAATGCTTGTTATGGCAAAATATACACATGCAGTAGCTGGGATGTACTCTGCCCCTTGTCTTGAAGGCAATGGTTTGTAGGAATGCAACAAGTGATTTTCCTTAATTGCTGTTATTTTGGGGTCATAGCTGCTTAATGTTCCACTCAAATTACCTGGCAGCATTCTTGTTTGGTTGGTTGAACATATTTTCAAATGGGAAAACTTTCTCATCAAGTTCAGAAAGTTACAGAAAGGTTTTCAACCATGTTTGTATTAGGTGGAAAAATGTCTGTCGTTTGGGTAGTTTCTAGTATGAAAGTTACAGTGTCATACTCCCTAATTACTTACAATGAATTTAGAAAGTATGTAGTGTACACAATTGTTGGTCATGGAATTGGTGAAGACATGATAGAGAAAAGAAAAGGGGTAAAGAAAATAATAGTTTGAAGAGGAGAGAAGCGCCACTCATAACTTTTATGTACATGTATTTGTTTCAATGGAAAGGAAGTTAAAAATCAGACTTGAATTTTCATATTTCAGGAAAAGGAAATGACAGAAGTGAGCCGTGAAGAAAATGTGGGCACGCTTCACATCGCCCGTATTCACATGCAGCTGAGACGGCTGCTGAAGTACAGCAATTTCAGCGACAACATCATCCTGACTGCCATCCCCGACCACCGCTCCAGTGTGCTCTTCACCTTCTCCTACGACAACACCAGCACCTTGTCTTCCAGCGCCTCATCCCAGCAGCCTGGCTCACCCCGGCGACGGCTGTCCCGGCAGTCCAGCCGAGACTGGCGTGACGATCCCCTGCTGTCTTCCATTGGCTTCATCATGATGGAGTGTGGACTGGAGGACGTCTCCATTACGGCGGTGCGGCGTTTGGGGTACAAGGACTCAGAGGAGGCACAGGTGGAAGAGAAGCTGGACGGCCTGGAGAAGGTCCTCGCTGATCTTCAGACCTCTGCGAAGGAAGAGATGGAGGAGCAAGCGGAGAGCACATCCAGCCCAACAGACGAGCCGGTGCCTCTTAGCTCTCCTTCGGCCCGCCAGAGCACAGCGTCTCTCTCATCCTCATGGAATTCAAACTCTTCCCTGCGAGCCTCGGACAATCTGGAGTTAAAGGCTGTGACCGTGCGTCCCGCTCCGCAACCTCTCAAAGGGGATGCCTCGACTGGAATCCTGAAGTTGAAGACTGTGTGGTTCCACTTTGCAGCTCCTCCTCCCATTTCCATCAAGAAAAAAGTGGATTTCACCAGGTGAATGTTCACTCATTTTTCTCTATTTTTCAGCTTGATTTTAAAGTTAAGGTACTCTTAGACTTTATATGCAGAGTTATTCTAGAGTGTGAATACTAAATACAGAATCATCACGGGACACAACTTTTACTCCAACGGAGGAAAAAAACTCAGTCATTTGGGCCGTCACTCCAGTCTGGAATAACCATATCCAGTTCACCCCAATCCGATTATTTCAATCAGTCAATCAACAGTTAAGATAAGATAAGATAATGTTACTTATAGCCCAGCCGACCGCAAAGGGCCACATCAGGGCTGTCACCACGTTAAAATCAACTCACAAGTCATTCATTCACACAATTCTTTAAAATACATCGAAAAACCATCCGAAAGTTTGTTAAAAATCTTTCCACTGTAAAAACTCAGATCCGATGAAAAATGTTAATCTCTTTCAAGAACTCAAAGATGGCATCAGGTGGGACATCTCTGAACAAGGTTTTCATGGAATCCGCCGTAAAATGTTTGTGTCTCACATCGTGCAAGTCCCAACACTCTAAAAGAATATGTTTCATTGTGAGTGGCACATGACATGGAATGCACCACGGAGCTTCTTCACTCTTTAAAAGGTACGAATGGGTAAAATACGAATGGCCGGTGTGCAGCCGGCACAGAACTGTTTCTTCTTTACGACCACCAGACGCAGATGGGAGGAACTCCTTAAGGTTTGGACGGATCTGAAAGAGTTTGTTATCCGTCTGTGTATTCCAGTCCTCCTGCCAGAGGTCTCCCACATAATCGTTAATTTTGGGTTTCAGATCTGAGCAGGGGATATATATGTTGGACAATTTCTCTCTTGTGGCATTCTTGGCTAAACGATCAACCATTTCGTTCCCTCCAATGCCAACATGACCAGGAATCCAAGCCAAAATAATGTTGTAACCATCCGCTTTCAACTTGGTCAAAAGTTAAAAAAGTGTAAAAGTTCTGGGTGCTGAAGGTTGCGGCCAGCTATGGCCTCCAACGCTGACAGTGAATCTGACAGAACCAGAAAGTCCCTCTTCTTAGATTGTGAGATTATCTTCAATGCCAGAACCAGAGCAGTAAGTTCAGCGGAATAGGCTGGATCAACAGTTAATCAATCAACCATCCAGCCTATCAATCACTAGATCAGTAAATCAGTTTCATTTGGTTTACAGCTTTGTTACATCTGGTGTTGTTAGCTGTGACTGGATAAGCTGTTGTCAGATTCCTGTTTTCCTTCACCTGGTCAGGAATCTGCTGTGTTGTGTAGGTTGGACTGGAACCTGCTGAGCACAGCCACCCCAGCCATCAACGCCTGGATGAATCCCTCTGACCGTCTGATGACCTCAGTGAGGCAGCTTGTGCGCGTCCTCAGCATGAGGACCTGCTCCGTCATGCCTGCATGATGACTGAGGCCCTGGATGTTCAAGGCATTCATGTTTCCTACAAGGTACTTGAAGAACTGTGTTGGTTCGTGATGATGTTGGTGATCTGTCTTGTTTTAAATCATGTCAAATTGTGGAGGGTTGAAACTTTCATGTCTAATGATTTTGATTCTCCATTTGGCTACAAAGTCAATTAATATGGTTATTTCTGTACTTTGTGGAATCTTTGATGAAAACAAAAATGATGGAATTTTAGACATTTTGAGGGAAGGACGAAAGCATAACATTTGTTTTCTTAAGACATAGACCATGTGCATTCTTAAGTCAAGACAGTTGCTTTTCTTCAGTGAATGCAGTCAGTTCTTGGTTACTGGAGAGAAGAAAATGAGAATGGGAACTCTGATCTTTTGTGATGGCAGTGTTTTAGATCTATCTTTGAGCAAGGTGTATTCACGCCCTTCCTAGGAAGGGGTAATCATATCTCCAGCAAGAATTTTTAAAAGTACAGATTAGAATGAAACAAGTGTTTCGGGTGTTTTCTTCATTATGCTGAAGACTTCTCTTGCTTCTCCATCACTTTCACTCTTAAGATGAGTATGCTTGCAGCAGATTTGAATTTTTTTTTTTAATAGGGGAGTGTACTCTCATGATGCTGGACATAGTCATTTGGAACTGAGGCTAAATTGTTAGTTAACGACCCATTGACTGTTTTGTGGTTCACAGGAAAACAATAAACAAACAAACTAGAATCCCCAAACAAATTTCTGGAATTTTATAACGTTGATAAAATTTTGTTCAAACTATATGCCTCCATAGCCGTAAGAACACCTTTGAGACGTAATATAATATGTATTCTTACCCTTTCCATGATTTTTCTCTGCATGATTTTTAACTTCAAGGGCTACTACATACCTATTTCTGTATGATCTAAAACACTGTACTGATGAGCGTCCACTATCCTGTTAACAGAGCAAATTTGGAAAGCTGTCCAGTTTGTCCAAGACGTTGCAAGAGGACCCTTCATGTCAGCTGCTGACTGTTCTGCGAAAATACCTGCACAAAGTGGGCACCTCCCCTGTGGAGCAGGCAGTGGCCTCAGAGACAGTTCCCCAGATCATCACGCTGCAGAAGGGTGTGCTCGCATTGATGAGGCAGTGGAAGAACGTTCTGTACATGCCGAACCTGGCCGAGATCAACTTCAAAGCTAAGAAGACAGTGCGGCCTTACAATGTGACATTCTCTTTGCCCGAGTCGGAGAGCATGGACGCGTTGTGTCTGGACGACGAGGAGGGAACCGTGGACAATTTTGACGTTGTGGACGAGAGGATGTCCCTTCTGCAGGCGGAAGGAGGAGCTTTTCACAAGACATCATCCAACCCCAGCTTGGCCAGCAAGGGCAAGCAGTCACAGAGTACAGTGGGCAAGGGAGACAACATTGTTGATGGGATGAGTGTTGGGTCGTCGGTGTCCTTCAGGAACAGGAAGCTGGGGACATTGTTTTCCCAGCTTGGCACGAAGGGCAAAGTTAAAGGTGGGTCTGATTCTGAGTATGAGGTTCTCTTCTCTCTCTCTTACGTTGTTCTTTTTCACTTTTTATTTACTCCAGGTGACTTTTATCGATTAATAGAAAAGAAAAGTAACGTATGTTATCTGTTGCACTGGAATTTACCGTTTAGGATTCATTACAATATTGTACGCAATAACTTTACAATTATAATGTTTATTTTTTATGTCTGGACATAAACATCATTATATGTACCATACTAGTTGAGAAAGAACAGATTTTGCTCAAAGATAGGTAAAATTTTAAAGCCTTTCAGTGTGGCACAGCAGTTGAGCATCAATGTGACCTTTTATGACCAGTCTAAGGGACACTACTGGGAAGGTCATAGGTTTTTTTGTGTTGGGAAAAGGGAAAAGATCCATGACAGCAAAGTCAGCAAGCTCTGGGAAGTATTACTTGCACACTAGAAAAGCTGGCACATAGAGGATTAACTTTTTTGTGCTGTGCAGTATACAAGTGACACTAAGGTGCCTGTACCCTGGTATTTTCGATGCAGAGCTTAGGAACAGGGGTCAGGCAGTCAAATTTTTAACGTCATAACCATGTTTTGGGATAAGCTAGGATAATCTAACCAAGTGAAATGTTTATGTTTTACCTTTTCCCTTGATATATAAGAATAGGCTTTAACCCGTAGAGTGCCTTTAAGCCGTCAGCTGACGCCGCATTAAAAATGCTTTCCCAGTGCCTATGGGCCGTCCACTGACGTCATGCATTTTTCTTGAATTTTCATTCGTTACTATGTCTATCAACGGACTTAAATAGAGTGTGCGTAGTAAGCCTTATATGTCTGTAGTATTAAAATGATATGTAAATGACCACACGTGAGGGGAAAGCCCATTTATTCTCATCACTGACTGGATGACCAGCCAGCACTTCGTCTCGCTTGCAAAGATGGCGGCGCAACCTTCGACAAGCGCAGCGACCAAATCAACGTATTTACACAGCTGAGCAGGCTCTGCTAATGATTTTTGACAAGGACAATAATCTTTTATTCAACGACTCACTCGAGCATGAAGGTGAGATGATGATAGTGATGGAATTGCCAACCGTATTCGTCAGTTATTGTGTCGGGCTGTGTGACCTCAATGTGTGTTCAGCTGACTGGTTTGCCAGCGTCGAACGAGCTCGCCTAGTGTGTACTCTGCACTGCGTGCCAGTGGTCAGTGACGTGGTAGTCAGCGTGAGAGGGGAGCGCGGCCTGCTCGCGGCGCGGCACAGGGCAGAGGGAAAGGTAGGGGAAGAGGAGCAGTGAAAGAGAGGGTTGAAGTCCAGCAAGGGGGCGTGGTGGGGAGAGGGGGGCGTGGTCGTGGACTGACCTGTCTGCATAGAGTGTGAGCGTCTTGATAGACTTCTAAACTGTTTTACTTTCATTTACAGGTGTAGTGTGACAATACAAACTTTATTTTCAACTTTTTTGCTTTGTGTTCTTGTTTGGATGTGAAGATGTAGTGGTAAATACATATGCTTTTGATCGTGCAAAAAAATCTATCCAAATCTAATTGTCTAAATACTTTTTTATTATCAAAATTAAAACAAAAGAAGCCCAGATTCAAAATCTTCATTCAATTTCCTTCAAAAATCATATATATTTCATTGTTATATCTTCTGTAGTTTCTGAGCTAGAATTTTTTGTTAATTATTACCCCCAAATCATTAGATTTCCCTGGCACTGGGAAAGCCTTTGTTTGTAACATTTTCAAGCAGCGAACGGGTTAAGAGGTGCAAGATTTAATTAAAAAGAAATTCATCTGCTACCAAGGGAAATAATTTGTTATGCGGTATCTGTTCTGACAAAAATTAAAACTTGTCTATTTTTGTGGAAAACATAGTTTTTCATTTGTTCTGGAGAAGGTTTTTTTGTTGGTGGTGTTGCTGTTGATAAATCTTTTACCCATGTTATTGAGAATACTCTTAAGTCAGATTTCTGAAACCAGGCATCTGTATCTGTCCTCTACAGGAACAACATCATCCTCTGGAGCGGGGGGTGTAGAATCACCAGAGCATCGCTTGGTCCCGCCCATCATCACGACAGGGGGCAGCAGTCTGCTGCGCAACGACAGCAATCTCAGCTTCACCAGCCTGGAGAGTGCCTCAAGCTTAGAGCAGCTGGTCTCTCCAACTCCTCCCCACACGCCCATGAAAGGTTCGGGGGAATGAGTGGGGGTCTCAAGCCCACCTCCATTCTGAAGAACCGGCAGCAGCAACAGCAGCAGCAGCAGGAAGACCTGTACCAGTGGATGGCCAAGCAGCAGCAGCAGAAGGACCTGTATCAGTGGATGGCGAAACAGCAGGAGGGATTCAAGGTATGTTTTCAGTAATTTCACAGTCAGTGTGCATCCCTGATTCTCTTCACTTATGATTCCTTTGGTTGTATTTACTTCCAATGTTAGGAACTACAGATATGGTGTTCGAAAATTTTGAGTGTTCTGTTGTGTATCTTGTAACGGTGGAAGGACATTAGAATGTTCCATTTACCATCTGTTCTGTTTCAAGTGTCAATCCTCTGGGATTAGGTGTTTCATACTGTCAAAACCATGTTTAGGAATTTGAAATCTGACTGCTCTGTGGGGAATCATCTGGGTGAGTGATTTGTCTCCCCACTTGTTTTCAGTAGGAGTGTTAGAGTGTCACGCATTTGCTCACACCAATGAGTATTTAGGCATCTGTTCAGTTTGGAAAGTATGAGAAAAGTACAATAATACTTTGCTCAGTTTTAAGCATGCTTCCTCAGGCTATTAATAGCTACTTAGTACTGTAAACACCGTTGGTAGAAAAGTCATACATATTAAAACCAAAAAAGCTGTATTGCTTCACTTCATGTATAATTTAAAAAGTTTGACACATGTACTGAGGTAGTCATTCTCAGCATATTTTCTGCTGCATTTAGGCTGTGATTCCTCTGGTTGGAGATGTTTCACACAGAAGAAAGCAATGGTCAAGTATGATGCGTGGTCATTGTGAGGTATATTCTATGCGTAGATGGTTTATACAGTCAAAACCACAGAGTATTTTTCATGTGCTATCCTTTGATGCATTCTAGAACTGATGGTAAGTTTGGTGGTGAACATTTACTGGAGAGCCATTCTAAATAAAAGCAGGTCCAAGAAGGAGACCACTGGAGGGAAGTAAACTGATGATCTAGTTTTGTTAGGTGCAACTCGCTGCCCAGAAATACAACTGCCGTAAGACTGAAAATCAAATTTTATAGGAAACGGCAAAAACTGATTATTTATCCCCACGAGATATACAGCGAGCTGAGTTATGGTACAAGTATTTTGATTACAGCATGTTTATTTTTAAGATAATGTTATTGGGACTTGGCTACACTCTCACAGTATACTAAAAATCTCAAAAAGTGCAAAAATATCGAGTTACAGCAAATTGTATTTCCGGGCGGCGAACTGATATCAGAATGAAGTGAATTTTCCCATTTGAAAAAAAAAGGAACAAATGCTGCATAAGAAGTTGACTTTTTGCCCTCTCCTGTTATTGTAGAGCTTGTTGTGTGGTAGAATTCAAGTGTGTAATGCTTTAAATTGTTTTATTAATGGAAAAGTATTCTACAGTGAGTCATATGATGTGTTTCTCAAGGTTGTAGTGGTAGTGGTTTAGTGCCAGTAAAGATATGTGAGAGTGATGATAAAGCCATTTACAAGCATATCATGTGTGGGTCAGTTGCCGATGGAGGAGGAGCTGAAGTACAGTGGCAGGGCCCAGTATCATGACTCCTGGATGGGACTGGGCAGTGCTTGGAGTCAGGATGACTCACGCACCGACCTCAACGAAGAGACAGCCACCGTTGCAACTTCCATCATGCAGCTTGCAGATGCACAGGTTAGCATACATCATTTGCTGAACTGGTGGCTGATGTCTTTAGCCACACAGATTATAAATGTATGTTGACTGTTGTAATTGTTAAATTTGCACTACATTTTGAATTTGCTTTGTTTTAAGCTCTGATATATTCTTGCTAATTTTCTTTTTCTTTTTTTTTTTGCTTCAGAGTTTCATTATCAGACACCATTAAAAGTCTACATATATATATCTAGTCAGCTGAGTACAATTTGTGTGAAAGCTGATTTTATGTTTTTGCCAGATCTTGTTCAAGCCTTTCCTGCAGAGTCTGGGTCTTCATGTGGAGAGTGTACGACCGTCTGCCATGATGAAGAACTTTGGTGGCCATCTTCTTCTGCAAGGCCATCTTGACACCCTTAAGGTGAGAACTTGCATTGAAATAGAAATGGAAGTCTGCCAGAACTCTCAGAATCACAAAGCAACCATGGTAACCATTTGATGATGTTCAGTGCTCACATAATTTTTCTTCAGTTAATACTATCCAGCCGAGAGCGGCACGGTCGGCACGATTCCCTGCTGCCGCACGCTCGCGCACAGTGCTCTTTCCCTGCCGACGCGCATATTTGGCCACTTTTTAATTTATTTTTACGGTAGCTAGACAACAACTGACGGTCTTGTGTTAGGTGTCACATGAAAGAACAAACACTCAACTAATCGAACATAGTAATTTCAAATCATTTACTTTCAATGTGTACACACGACTGTGCGTTGAAAAACATGTCTGACAAGTAGAAAAAATGCTTTGTTTGCATTCTATTCCGTTCTTTTACAACACCGAATCGGAAGATGAAGGGATGGCTGCATCTTCAAACAATTCACTTTCCTATTTTCTTTCAAAGTTTTCTATCTCTCTATCACTCCCCTCATCACCAGATCCACTTTGTAATATGATTTCAAGCGCTTCATTGAGCGAGAAATCGCTACTACCCCTTCGCCTGACTGACATTTTTTCTGGCACAGGAAATACGTGCCGCGCGCGGTGTGCCGGTGCCGCCAGTTTCTTTGTTTCAAAGCTCCTGGGGTCAGCCAAGTTCACAATAGGCCACTGAAAGTATGGTCTACAACTCGCTCCAACATCCCCAAGACTAGTTACAGAGCTTATTTCCCTTGGATCATTTCATGGAAAGTGTAGAAATTTTTTATGTTCCCGTCGTCTGATTGTGGACGACACGGCAGACTGTACTGCTGTCTGCCTGACGTCCGGACTTGGATGACTCGGCTCAAGGGAGAGAAATCCTGTCGTCCACTACTGGATGACTCGGTTGGTAAAGGTTAAATGGTATTTTGTGCAACTGTGCCATATAGTATGTACATGTATATGAAGACTGACTGTGATAGACATTCTGTGCTAGCAGTTTGTCTGAGGTTGAAAAAAAAAGAAAATATGACATACGGTAATGCATTGAATGAATTTCATGCTCACAATTAATTCGCAATGAAGTTTGACAAGTAAATGGACAAAAAAAAAATCGTATTTTTTACCCAAAATTTCATGATTACACAGATCCAGATTGCTGAATCCCAAGCCTCTCCCTACCACAAGGGCAAAGGGAAAGGGAAGAGCAAACGCCACATGCTGAACATGAACGCCGGCACCCCAGCTTTTGTCTGCGAGGGCTTTGAGGTGGACGTGTCCATGAAGGACGTGGTGGACTTTGGGGAGAAGCAGGATGCCACGCTACCAGTGTTCCCCAAGTTTGCCATGCACAAGCTGGAGGCCAAGCCCACCACCTTGCAGATCAACCTGATGGTGGAGAGTCAGTCCATCACCCAGCATGTGGACATGGCTCTCCTCAGGCTGGTTCATCAGGTACTGTGGGGGGTCTTTTAATTTTGATTGATGAGTGTTTTGAGGTCTATTCTGATGATTTTTTTTCTTTTCTAAACTGCCAGTCCTTCCAGTCCTCCTTCTCCTTAAAAAGAAAAGGCGTCTTATTTGCACAGTGTCTTCCAGAAATTAAGTTTTTTTCCCCTTATAAGGAAAAAGTGAAGGACACAATGACAGGCACATTGATTATATATTTTCCCTCATAGCTTTACAACGTCCCTTGAGACAAGGGGGTCAGTGCAAGTAATTGTGAGCATACAAAGAGCAGAACGGCAGGGGAGGGGAGGAGGGGAGAGAAAGAGGGAGGGGGAGGAAGAGGGAGGGGAGGGAGGGGAGAGTGGGGGAGGGAGGGAGGGGAAGGGGGGGACTTGTTCTTCAACTCAAAAAGGAGGCCCAATCCATGCAGATAAGAGTCTTGCTATCATTCAGAAGCCTGTGTCCACATGTCGATGAGTCCTTTGCCCTGATACCTCAATTTATGATTTACATTATACATGTAATACATATCAGCACAAGGCAGCTAAGGTGATGTTAATAATGATGATTCCCCAGGTGCTGACTATGGTGGACAACATCAAGGAAACCCAAGTTCAGCTGAAGGAACGCCGGTCCTCTGTGGACTGGGTCCGGACCCACCGAAAACAGGAGTCCAAGGACTCGACCTCCAGTGCAGACACTCAGCAGTCGGACCTCTCCCACACTGAACGCTTGGCCATGGAGCTCATGCACACCACCAAGGCGGCCCAGAGTGATGTGCACAGTCCAGTGCATGAGAAAATGTCTCCCAAGACGACTCCACCAGTGAAGCCGCACCTGCCTCCGTCCTCTATGGCCACCAAGCGCCCCGATGCACTGCTGGTGGCAGGAGGAGTGAAGAAGCTTCCACCTCACCTTCGCTTTGCCAAAGATGCCAAGAAGGTGACCACACCCAAGGCAGAAACAGCCCCTGGGCAGGTGATGATTGTGAAAATACTTCAGATTGTTTGCTGCTTTTGAGCAACAAGATTTATATCATTCGAGCCATTGTTGGACTGTTCATTCATTTATCTTTTTCGTCACTTATACTTTTATTCATTCATTGATGCAATGAATTTCTGATTTCACTGAATGAAAATTCTATAAATTTGAAATGGAAGGGATTATTTTGCGGACACTATAATATTTTTACTGGCTACTGGTATGGAGTTTGTCTTGAAATCGTTATCATTTAATTATCTCCCAGTCGCTCTGACCAGCTTCCTTTGTAAATTAATGGAAAAAAAAGGTGAACTCTTGTCTGATGTGGAAGCTGGAAATGGATGGCCATTTGGTCAAAGAACATTTTCTGCAAATACCATTCCAGAGTACATTCCAGAGTTCACCATTTAGTCCATCTTGAAACTACCATTTGCACCATCTTCATTAAGAAACAACTTATGGATACTATCCTTTTTGGGGGATAAACTAGCCAAGAATGCCACAGATAAGAGTTGAGCAGATTCTCTATGCTTCACTCTGATCTGAAACCTAAAACCCAGACTTAGTCAAAGACCTCTGGCTAAAGGAATGGAACTTGCAGATGGATAACAAACTCTTCTTCCAAATCCCTCCAAACCTGAAAGAGTTTGTACCATGCACCGCTGTTGGCTATAAAGAAGAAACAGTTTTGCTCTGATTGTGCACAGGCTGCTCCCTTTACACCCATTCATATTTTTCAAAAGGACATGAAGCTTTGTGTTGAGTTCCATATGATGTACCACTCATAACAAAACGTGTTCTTAAAAGAGTGTTGGGATTTGCTTGATGTCAGACATTAACATTTTACAGCAGACTTCATGAAAACCTTGATCAGAGATGTCCTACCTGATGTGGTTTTTGAAATTTTGAAAGAGATCAACATTTTTCATCTGATCTAAGAATTTACAGAAGAAAGATTTTTAACAAAATTTGTGGTGTGTTTTTAGAAGGTGTATTTTAAAGGGATCTGTGAATGATTTAGTCGTTTTATTTATTTATTTTTTTGATGACTTGAGGTGACTTCAGTGCAGTGACAGCCTTGATATGGCCGTTTGCAGTTGGCCGGGCTATAAGCAATATTACCTTACATGTTGAGAGTTGACTTCAACGAAGTGACAGCCCTGATATGGCTTATTGCAGTTGGCGGGCTATAAGCACCATGAATTTAATTAAATGGAAGTGGAAGGATCAGTGAGATAGGTTCTACTTTTGGTTGATGATTTGTTACGGGGTCTTGTTATGCGTGCAGTGATCGTATAGATGGGTGCAGTCGATAGCTGTGGTTTTAATACCTTGCACATGTTACCCAGAGTGAGACTGGTCCCACAGAATATTCCTTCAGAGGGAAAGCCACAAGACTAAACAAAGGGCAGTGGAATTGGTACAGAATATTTTACATGCTTAAGGCCTGAACATGAGACTGAAAACTTGGGACCAGTAAAATGGTAACAAATTCAGCAGTATAACAATACTCATTCCAAATTTATAAACAGTTTCTGTTTTCTCTTACAAATTGGTGAATTGAATGCTTTATGTATTTATTTAATGTTTTTTTAATGTCATGTGTCTTTTGTATGTTTGCGAGAAGCACAGCGTTGCTTTGTTGATAAATTCACTGGTTTATTAGAATTGTTCTTGCTGTTGTCAAAAAGCAGCACATGTTTTCAAAGCTGATCGAATTAGATTGAAATAAGAAGGAAACTGACAGTGGGTGTAGTTTGTGACAATAATTGTTCATTTCACCCGCTGCCGTGGCAGAGTGGTTAGCATTGCGGACTCCCGGCTGGGAGGTCATGGGTTCGAATCCCATCAGAGTCATGTGGGTTTTTCTGCCCCGACCGGCTCCTACCCAGAGTTGAGTTTGCTGCGGATTCAGTTGGGAAGACTGGAACCACACTGTCGAGTTTCATCCACTTAATGGATGCGTTTCTGAGAGTGTTGCTCAGATTTCCTGACCAACACTGCAGGTGCATGTATCTTGGGCCTGGTTGACGCCGGGATATATTATGAAAGGAAGTGTAGAGTACAGCCCTGTCATGTAGTCTTAGACCGAAATGGAAATCCGTAGCATCATCGTAATCATCCTCATTCTTATCGATCAGCATAAAAAAAAAAAATTAAAAAAAAAAAAAAAATTGTTCATTTCAGACTGAAGTGCTGACACCCCCACAGTCGCTAAACCTGAGTGATTCAGTTACCATTGACATGGCGGATACATCCTCTCCAGCAGTCAATGAAAAAACAATCATCGATGAAATCAAGGAAAGCACTCCGCAGTGCTGGCGCCATCTCTACCACCTCTTGGACTTGTATGCCACCATGCCCGAGCCCAAAACGGTGATGCGGAAATCGGCAATCCCAAAGCAGTTGCCAGTGATTGAAGAAGAGGACGACAAGGAGAGCTTCATACGTGAATGTGAGCGGCGTGCCATGACTCCAGAAGTGGATGTGCGTGCCAGCGCAGGACGTGTGGATCTGGCGGCTGCTGAGGAGTCGAGGTTAGGCGACCACCAGCCTCTGGCCAGAACTTCCTTCATCAGAACTCGTTTCAAGCAGAGTGAGTGTGTTGAGTTGTAAGTCTATGTCTAGATCATAGTTGTTCAAGATGTGGCGTATGTGTGTGAGTTAGTGCACTGCGAGTGTGTTCATGCATGGGTGCATGCTTGTGTGTGTGCATGCCTGCATGTATATGTATGTGTGTGTGTGTGGGATGGATGGGTAGGTGCACATGTTGTGTGTAAAAGGATGGATGCAAGTATGTGTGTGTGGACAAATACAAGTGGGTAAAGAAACATGGACAATAGTCACTGAAGAACAGAAGATAGGTATCCTGATTGTCCTCTTTAAACAGTGATGAATTCTTGTCATCCACTTTCAGGTATATACATTGGAGAAAGCGTCCCCCTGGTGGTCTTTGGCATCGCCAAGATCCAGAAAGTGCAGATGCTGGCCGAATTGAGCGGGCTGAAGCTGGAGGCTGAGCTGAGAAAAGTGCATGCTACAGGAACCTACAAGAAGAAAGTGAAAGGTGAGGAAATAATAGGGTAACAAAAAAGTAAAGATAAGGTGCCTTGAAAAAAAGCTTTATGCACCAGCCATCATAATGCAGTTGCTTGCATTGCAGATTCGGGGCTGGGAGGTTGTAGGTTCAATTCCCATCAGAGCCATTTACATTTGTGGGGTGAAAGGTTCCTACCCAAGCTGTGGGTTCAGTCAAGGAGATAGAACTACACAGTTGAATTTCATCCACCTAGTAGTTACGTCTCTGAGAGTATTGCTCAGATTTCCTGACCAACACAGCAGGTTTCTGTATCTCCCATGCGTGGTTGATGCCCGGGATATATGATGAAAGAGAACAGCCTGTCACACAGTCTAAGACCACAATGGAACTCTGCTCCATCCTCTTTACCTTGACCATCCTTGTCCCTTTCGATCAGGAAGAAAAAAATATAAAATTCTGTGGTCCTTCATGCTCTGGTGTCATGGTGACCTCGACTTTAATTTCCCCTCTGCATGTATGCGATGAGTTGAAGTCGCCAGTATCAGCAAATTCATCAGGATTGCTGTTTGACGGAAATGGTTCTGCCATCTAGAGTGGAATGTTCACTTATGCTGATTCTGTGATTAAGCAATTAATGTTTTCAGTAGAGGACTTAATTGGCGATTTGCCTATGTTAGATCAGAACCGGCACCACTGAAGGCCACTGAAAGACTTGGCTGTGGTATAGTGTCTCCTCTGGTGGGTTGCCTCATGGTGACTTGACACTGACTCTCCCTGTGGATTGCTGGTTCCAGGGCTGTGATGGGAACAAACTGGGCTATGACTGTAGATGGGGAGCCTGAATGAGCGGTGCATTGGTAATGCCATCATTGTGGCATGGAAGATGAGTCAACAGAAGGTTTCAGTTTCATCAAGGAGGTGTCACTGCATGCAGCCTAGTCCGTATACGCTACACTATATCCGCTAAGTTTTGAGACAACACTGGGCATGATTTAAAGCTGATGTCTGACCTACACATTAGCCCAACTTGCTGGCAGACCTTGAGTACTTGCCTAACATTTGCTGTGCCATTATCATCATTGTATGTGTGTGTGGTGAGTGTCAGCTGAAGGACTTAACTTTTTTTTTTGCTATTTGTTGACCTTTTCTTAGTACCTGTAAATACCCTATTCCTGATTTCACCGAATGCCTTGCCTTCAGTACCGTGTGACTAGTCTTAAATATCATGTGTTACTCAACTTCTATCATGTGAAGTGAAGAAATATGGCAGGGCTGCTTGCACAGAAAAAGAAGACATGAGATGAATATGATATGACATGTGGCAGAATTGACACTGAATCAGAAGTGCAGAATTGCAAGTGATGTGGTGTCATTGTCTGTTCCTGTTCCTGTACTTTGATGTATGTTGAAATTGAAAAAAAAAGAAAAAGTATCCATCTGTAACCCTTGAAAGATACTACAGAAGAATGAAAATGAAAGTGAAGGCCACAAAACATTCAGAAAAAATGCAATATGTTTTACTCTTTGAGGAGTCTTTGTCAGGCATGAACATACTCAAGATAATCATGATATAGTGAGACTCTGTGGAAGCCGATCAAGGAGGTACAGTTCAGTTTTTGATAAAGACAGTAAACTACTTCAAATCACTGTCATCATCTTTGTAATGCTGCATTTTTTTTTCCTCCCACCAGAATCATGACAACAGCATGCTAAAGTTTGTATGCATCACTTTTTTGTTGTCTGATGACAGGTTTCTTGCACAGGAAGTCTTCTGATTCGTCGTTCACAGCCCATGTGGGCAACACCATGATCATGCTGCTGGAGGGAGTGCCACCGGAAATGCAGTTAGTAGTTTCCTGTATTTTGATTCATTGAGAAACACATGTATTAACCACTTTGCACTAAAAGTTTCTGAATGCATGTGAATCATTGACTGTGATAGTAGAATTGCGTAGGAGCATTCTGGAGGTAAAGATAAGATGCTTCAGGTAAGTGTTCTGTTTCTCCTAAGCTGATTATGTCACAAACGGTGAAGTATGCAGAACAGTCCTGCCAGGTGTGAGTGGCAGTGAAAACCTGTTGACTGCAGTGGTAGGAGCATGAGAAATGAAGCCGACTCCCCCAAAACCATTCTCCAAGAAGTGTGTGTATATGTATTTGTTCTTTCTTTCTTCGCTCCTAGGCTAGAACTCTGTGATTCACCATTGGTGCGATTTATGTGTGTGTAGCCGTATTTAATCCCATTGTTCGGTAGACGCATTCTGCCTTTGTGGATGATGTCTAAGCATGACTCCAGGTGTTTTTTTTTCATACATCCCACCAGCACATGATGGTGCACTCTTTTTCAAAAGATGGAATGGGATCTAACATATGTGAAAGATTTTTTATGCGTGTGTACACTTGTAGAACTTGGTTTTAAAGTCGCATCTGAAGGACTAGACAGGAACTGGAGTCTGCAAAGATGTTAACTCAGGAGAGGAAATCTCTTCTGACCAGGCGGTCTGGACTGGCAGTTGAACCTCACACCTTGAAACTATAGTCTGACATATTGCTCACTTGGTCACCCAGGCACCTGTGTGTGTGTGTGTGTGTGTGTGTGTGTGTGTGTGTGAGTGTGTGTGTGTGTGTGTGTGTGTGTGTGTGTGTGTGTGTGTGTGTTTCGCATGCATATGTGCATACGTATGTGTGTCTGTAGTAAATGTTATTGTTGGCATGTGTGTGTGTGTGTGTGTGTGTGTGTGTGTGTGTGTGTGTGTGTGTGTGTGTGTGTGTGCAATTGTGAGCATTAGCACCATCAACTTTTGCAGATCTGTGAAACTGATCAGACCTTTTTAGTCATCTCCTACATGCAGATAAATGTCACTGAATGTAAAGGCCCTAAATGTGTGATGATTTATATTTACAGCTATATTTGTTGTATGATAAATTTGCTTTTGTGACTGGAATCAAACAAAATTTATTGGGCCAGTGAAAGTGGGACGAAGATATGTACAGCTCGTTTTGTTCCTCACCTGTTTTGTTTCCATTTCTGCCTATCACAGAACAGTGGTGACCGTCAACATCAGGCGTTCACAGGCGCTGCTGACGACGGTGATGCGCCGTGGGAAAGAGCGGAACTCTGCGCTGGTGTCGGTGGGCATGATTGATGTGAACATCCCGCAGCATCCCGTGGTGCTTCATGGGATGATGACGCGCAGCTCTCGCCGCCTCACCACCACGCTGCAGGAATTCCGCTGGCCTCTGTCTCGGGCAGGGTATGTACAACTGTATGCTGATCAGCTTTTGGATGTCGTATGTGTTGTGTTTGGTTGTTTTGTATTGTAAGTTGCTTGTTGGGTTGTACGTTTTTTTGTTAATTCCTCTCTGTTGTACAATAAATTCACTGTATAATCTGGAAAATGTTAAAAAAAAATGGAATCATCCTAGAGAGAGGGGTGGTTATAGGGAGAACAGAATGGATGTGCAATCAGTTGAAGCCGGTCAGGTGCCAGAAATGATTAAAGACAATCAAACAAACAAAATCATGCGTGAAAATCTGGAGGCAGTATGGAGATTGTAGCATGAAACTGAAACATGGTGTTTGAGGAATATTTACTTGTAGAAAAATGAAAAAAGGAGCATAGAAAAAGATGAAGGGATAATATAAAATGTGAAGGTGATGCACTGAGTGACAATTAAGGGGTGGTGGGACAGGACCTCCATGTTTTCTGTGTGAAAGAAGAAGGGGAAGGGGGCAGATAGGGGTTGAAAGAGGGGGCAGAGGTGGAGGATGAGCAGTTGTGGATGGGATAGGGAAGTATGGAGGTCATATGCTTGGTTGCCACATATCCATCTGATGTTCCTAGCTCCCTGTAACAGCAGAAGTGAGTGGGTGTGACGGTCATGTCACAGGAAGATGGGGAGACAGGGAAACGAAATAAGAAAAGAAGATTGGGGAACATTGGGGCAGGGGTTTGAAGGACTTGGTTTCTCCCTAGGAGGAACTTTTAAAGTGTACAGCACTTTCCGGACAAGAATTTCTTTTTGCTTCCTCTTCTAAGTAAATGCAGGTCTGTCTTTTAAAAGTGATGAAATGGGGAGTTTGTGTTATACTCCCTGTTTGGCTAATATACTTACCATGTCAGACCATAGCTAGCATTCAACGGCAGTTAGCCAGCTCTGTCAGGCCGAATTTTTCCGTGGCCAATGCAGTCATAAGACAGTCACGTGCAGTCACGTGATGTCACCCCACTTCCGGCCCCGGAAGAAGCCAGTGTCAACTTCGTATACGTCATTCAGCGAGGCCTGTGTGTATGGTAACCCCGAGAACCTTGGCGCCAGAGGGGAAGGTAGGGAGGGAATTAGAGTCTGACCTTAATAAGCAGATCAGTGTCACGCACCCTTACTCGAACACGTTCTACCTGTGAAGGGTAAAGAGTACAGGTGTGATAGTTATTGAGCACTAAACCTTAATAAGCGGAACCAGCACAAAATGCGTGCTGAACCCGAGGCTCGGCAATATGGTGGGGGAACACGACCGGCGAGCGGTGCCGACGATCGCGAGTAACAAAGTCGCGAGAGTGCCGGTAAAAGAGACAAATCTTTTAATAAATACGCTCCCGAGAGTGCCGGTAAAAGAGACAAATCTTTTAATAAATACGCTCCCACCAAGAGCTTCACACGGCAAAATTACTCAGGGTCTAGTGCAAGCCGGAACCAGCACAAAATGCGTGCTGAACCCGAGGCTCGGCAATATGGTGGGGGAACACGACCGGCGAGCGGTGCCGACGATCGCGAGTAACAAAGTCGCGAGAGTGCCGGTAAAAGGGACAAATCTTTTAATAAATACGCTCCCACCAAGAGCCTCACACGGCAAAAAAACTCAGGGTCTAGTGCAAGCCACAACTGAATCAAGTATAGAAACAAAACACAGCAATGTTAACACAAAGGCAAGTATAGGCGAGACAGAGCACAAGACTTATCTTGCTTTGACGGCAGGCCGAAGATGAATGACGTATACGAAGTTGACACTGGCTTCTTCCGGGGCCGGAAGTGGGGTGACATCACGTGACTGCACGTGACTGTCTTATGACTGCATTGGCCACGGAAAAATTCGGCCTGACAGAGCTGGCTAACTGCCGTTGAATGCTAGCTATGGTCTGACATGGTATAGTATATGACGCCAAATTAGTATTATGGTGGCCTTCTGATGTTTGCATCACCCTTTTTATGGGGTTTTATCATTGTATTTCTATATTTCTATCAGTCTACCTGTCTGTCTGTCTTTGTGTCTCTCTCTCTGTCTGTCTTTGTCTGCCTGTCTCTCTGTCTCTTTGTCTTTCTGTGTCTTCTCACTCTCTATTTCACACAAACCGTGGGACAAAATTTGTCCTTCATGGTGGCAATAAAAATTCACTTACCAAGATGTGCAGTTGTCGATGTACAATCAGATCAAGGATTTTTTTTTCCTCATCCACTGTGCCATCATGTTACCTCACAGGCCACTTTCCCCCATACACGGCCAAACTGAGGATCACCCATTATCAGTCTCAGGTTGTCTGCAGGGAGCATCTGAATAGAAAGATACATGACGACAGGATGAAAACATGAAGCAGGAAATAATGGGTGTTTGGGACCACTTGTTTATGTATTATATGTTTGTCAGTGTTTGCATGATTGTATGCCTGCATGTCTGTATACATGTATCTCTATTGTAAATGTATGTGTTGAGAGTGAGGATGGGGATGAAGGTGTGGAAGGTGGAATGGGTAGGGAGGTTGGATGTGTATGTGCTTATTTAAGTGCTGCATGTAATTGTGAGAGATAGGGAAAGAATTGATTGTAATGATGGCAAACGGGAAATGAATAGGCAAGGGAAGAAGCACATTTTACTGAATCTATAGGCTCCTCTTGTCAGGTTTAGCATGTTAGTAGGATTACTGTCTTAGGTTTGATATCAGAAGGTTGACTATCTCAAGTTTAATGTGCCTGAAGTTAACCAACTACGTTTAATGTGTCGAAAGGTTTACCATCTTAGGTTGACTGTGTTTTTACGTTGACCATCACAGTTTTACTGTGTCTATAGGTTTTCCATTTTAGGTTTGCCATGTCTGTAGGTTTATCAGTTTAGGTTTACTGTGTCTGTATGTTTATCATCTGAGGTTTACTATATCTGTAGGTTAATCATCTTGGGCTTATTGTGCCTGTGGGTTAACCATCCTAGATTTACACGTTAGGGATAACCATCTTATATTTACCATGGTATGCATAATGGTCTGGTGTTTAAAGTGGATATAGGTTTACCGTCTTAGGTTTACCATGTCTAAAGGTTTACTCTCTCTGTTCAACCTCTGTGGGTTTATCATTTTAAGTTTTCACTGTCTTCAGGTTTATCACCATAGGTTTACCCTGTCTAAATGCTTACATCTTAGGTTAATATCCTGTTTATAGGTTTACCACCTTAAATTTACCAAGCATAGAGGCTTGCCATCTGAGGTTTACTTGCTGAGATTTACCATGTTTGCAGATTTACAATCTTAGGTTTACCATGCTTGTATGTTTACCATTTAACATTTACCATGTTTACAGATTTGCCACTAAGGTTTACCCCGTTTTTTAGATTTAAGTTTTCAGGCATACTATATTTGTAGGTTTACCATCTTTGGTTTATTATGCCAAAAGATTTACCATCTTAGGTTTATCCTGTTTATAGGTTTATCATTTGAGGTTTACCATGTCTTCAGGTGAGCCATCACAGATTTACCATGTCTGTACATTTACCATCTTATGTGTACCTCTACCATGTCTACTGGTTTCACCAATGTGGGTTTAACATGTCAACAGATTTGCCATAATTATCAGGGTTTAAACTGAATCCTTTTACTATGTCTAGTGGTTTCACCAATGTGGGTTTAACATGCCAACAGATTTGTCATAATTTCTAGGCTATAAACTGAGTCCTTTTTCCTTGACTCTCACCCCTGCATTACTCAACAGGTAGCAGCATGTTTTATGGATTTTTCCTTTTTCTTTTTCTGATCAGGAGTTGATCACAGACTCAGAACTGATATTTCAAATTTGACCATTTTCCACAGAACTAATGATGCATCCCTGACGGTATAGGACAAAGTCAAGCAGTCCATGATCATTAATGGATTGAAAAAAAAAAACACAAGAAAAAACAGGCATTTTTCTGACAGCAGATGATACAGCAGTGAGCTCACATGCAGAGAGGGAAGCAGCATCAGATGGAGAATTATGCATGTATATATGGCTTAACACTAACGAAGAGTTTCTGAAACTGTTCATGTCTGAGACAAGACGATTCCATCAGCGGTTTCAGTGCTGTTGATGAAAAGGATGATTCTTATTTTTGCATTGCATTTATTTCCCTTTCTTGTTTGTTTTACAAATTATGACAGGCATTCCTCAGAATACGCAAACTTTGTTTACATCGTGTTGTTCTGCTCTCTTCATCTATCGTTTTCACAGGTAGTTTTCGGACTAGTATAATCTAAAGCACAGAAATTTCGATACTATAATTGGTTTACCATGTTTGTAAATTTACCATTTTAGGTTTACCATTTCCATAGATTTACCATTTTAGTTGTACCATGTTTACAGGTTTATTATCCAAGGTTGACCATGTCTGTGGTTTTACTATCATAGGCTTACCATGTTTATAGGTTTATTATCTTGGATCTACTGTGTCTAAGATTTACTGTTTTAGTTGTGGTTGTGTCTGTAGATTTACCGTCTAAGGTATACCATGTCTATAGACTTTACATCTTAGGTTTACAGTGTCTATTGTTTACCACCTCTGGTTTTCCATGTCAATAGACTTACTGTCCTAGGTTTACAATGTCTGTAGGTTTACCATCAACATGCTTCAGCAACCTTTAACATCCAGTGCAGCAAGGTGAGAGCGACATGACGTTGGGTCATGATGTCCGCTGTGATGGAATGTTTTCTCCCTGACATGTGGAGGATGCTGATAACACGTGTGTTTAGATTAAGAATCACTAACACTTGATTTTTTTGTTGTTCTGCTTTCTTTCACATGCAGATGATTGGTTTCTTTGCTGCCCTTGACTCATTGAGGACACAGTCTCTAAAATAAAACTATGAAATGAAAAAAGTGAAAAAAAAAAAGAAAAAAAAAAAGGATAATCAGATGAAGCAACTTTGCCCTTCAGTCTTCTGTGCTTAGCGTTTTCGAAGGTTCTGTGCTTTTTTTTTTTTTGATTGAGAATTCACTCCCCACAACATCCACAATCCCTTACCCTGATCACCTGCTTACCTGTTTTTCCTAGAACTGATTACCAGTGTAACCAACCCTGAGGGTACTCTCGATCCCATTGGCTCCTTCTCATTTGCCACAGAGTTCAGTAGAAGGAACTGTAGGCAGAGCAGTTGGTTTGGAATGTGTGGTCAAATGTTGAATGGACTGCTGAAGGCTTGCAAGACACCATACTCCCAACTGCCAAACAGTCCAATGAATTGCACCTTTCAATCATATGTACTTAGGTATGCAGTGTTGAGGAAGGTCTGTGTGTGTTTGACAAAGACACACTGCCTGAACATAATGTCACAGGCTATGAAATACAAGTCCTGTTACGTAATTACTGCTTTGAACTGTGCATGTGATCTGCCAGATGATGTTTGCTAGGCAGTTCTGCTTGAGTAAGAATGGAGCACTCATAACGGCTACCAGACTAAACAGGTCACTCAGTTAAAGAAGGCTACTCACTGTGTGCGTAGCTTGCGTTGGCAGTCCGGCCGACTTCTTCAGTGCAACTGCTGGGTTGAGAACTGGATTCAGTGCGCACCGCCGTAAGCGAACTCACGACAATGCGACTGAATGAGTGAGGAGTACACCGATGGCAGGTTGTGTCGGCCCCGGTTGCGGTTAAGGGTGGGTTTCCTGGCGGCGATGTGGACTGCCTCCTTTACTCCCCTCTGGAACCATCCTGCTTCTCTGTCGAGCACTTGCACGTTGTCCTTTTCAAATTGATGTTGGGTGTGGGTCAGATGTTCACCCACTGGAGAGGACTCACGTTTGTGTTCCTTTAGTCTCTTGTCCAGGTTGCGCTCAGTTTCACCAATGTAACTATGGTCACAATGGAGCTCTCGTTTAGAGTTTGCTGACTCCACACAGACTCTGGTCTGAAACAGAAGAGCTTCAGGCTTGTAGGGCATTTATCTTAGTATCAGCTATGTCTGAATACCTGGGGCAGTTTTTACTTTTGGAAAAGGACTGAAGATTCTTATTGTCCATTTGCTGAGTTGGCAGTAGTAGATGTTTTTTATTTATTTATTTTTTTTTTTATAAGAGCACTGCACCACTTTCTTGCTTACAGAGAAAAACTGATGTAGAACATTTGTAGACAGAGTTGCTCCATTTGAAGTTTTGATTTAATAGTTCTGGCTGAATTTTTTTGTATATGTTGCTGGATCAAAATCAGTCAGTTTTTGCTTATTTGTTCATTTCTGTTTGTTTAATTTACTTTTTCTTGGTGGCAGCAAGCTGTTAACTCAAAGTGACAAACCTCATGATTGGTCATACGCATTTGTCTGTGCGTGTACATGCATGCACACATGCACACACATTCACATTCACACGCATACACAGGCATGCAGGCAGACAGACAGACACAAACGAACACACAACACGCACACACACACACACACACACACACACACACACACACACACACACACACACACACACACACACACCTTTGTGTGTCAACCCATCCCTGTATTTGGTGGCATGGGTACTAAAAGGGACAGAATGCAAGCTTCGCTTCGCATCTCCTAAAGCATGTGAGCACTTTATTATTTTTTTCCTCATCGTTGTTTTCTGTGTCTTTGTCACAACCCTACATCGCTCTGATGGTATAGGAATGGTTTTGTTTTGAGCGATGATGGATTTTATTTGAAAACTAATATTCCCAGATCCTTAACTTAGAGAGAGAGAGAGAGAGAGAGAGAGGTGGTGATGGTGATGGTGATGATGTGTGTGTGTACATGAGTGAGTGTGTGTGTAAATCAAAATCAAAATCTTTTAATGTGTGAAGCCTTAACATGAGCTGGTTTATGTGCCTCTGTATGTGCGTGTGCGTGTGCGTGTGCATGTGTGTGTGTGTGTGTGCGTGTGTGTGCATGTGCACATGTGAGTGATATTCAGCTTCTCTTCTACCGTTTCTGCCTCTGTCAAGCTGCAGCTGTCCCATTTTTCAGACTTGCCCTCAGAATTCCCTATCTTTTCACCCTGTGTTAGCTCCCTTTGTGATCCCCAGTTTGCAGTCAACTTGTTTTGCTCCCTTCTTTTGTCAGTCCTTAAAGTATTAAATGGGACCAGCGGGCACTGGACAGCTTATTTGTGTGTGGTGTGAGCTATCTGGTGTGGAACCAGGAAGACATTTGTGCTGGTATAGAGAGCGCTCGAGCGTGGAGAAACTTATTAAAGAATGGAGGGGTGTTTTTCAGTTTACTTTTTTTTAATTGTCTGCTCCTAGTACAATGACACTCTGAGCTTGTATCTTTTATGAATGTATGTTTTAAGTTGTTCAGGACTGGACAAGAGTATTAAGCTGTACAATATACCAAACTTTTATGATTCACTTGATCCAGTTTGAAATCTTTTTGATATCTGTCAAGTGGAAATCTTGCTGAGTAAGTTGATTCTATACTAGATACTTTACATTAACCTTTTCACCGCCAGATGTTTTATTTTGCATAAATCCCCTTCACCAGCCATTTTTCAATAAAATTCTTATTTCATACCAGCATATGTGAAACGCGGATATCTCTGGAACTAAACAACCAATTCTCATGCTATTTTTTGTAAAATGGAGGAGATTCACTGTATTTTTTTTTTTTTTTTTAATAATATTATAACATGTTAGTAATGGTTAGTCAACAACAATTTCAAATTTTTAGTAATTTCAAGTATAAAAAAAATGCAAAAGAAAAAAAAAATGTTATCTTTCTTCTCAACGTAAAAAATGATGAAAGTGTGCCAACAAACTCTCAACAAGGGAGGAAAAATACTCCACTCACAATGAAGACCTGAAAGTATGGTATATCCAACTGAAAAATGGAAGAAATGGCCATAAATCCAACTACTCCAATAGTAGGGAACACACACACACACACACACACACACACACACACACACACACACGCATCCCTTTCACTCTCGCTGTTGAAAGCAATATTTTTTTTTAATGAAAACAGACATTCACATGCCTGTTGGTCTCTGGAATCTGGGGAGCCATTCAAGCTGATCATTATTCCCACTCAAATACATCTCTGCTGTTCATTTCTGACACATTAGTCGGCCATGCCCCCTTCAACCTCAACCTTCAAGCCATCTGTGTTTGAAGTTCATTGCCTTTTACTACTAGTCTTAGCTATTCGTCTTGCTCGTCCCCTCACATACACTTTCGACTGTCAGTCACTGCTGGTTGGCTCAACGCCAAAACACTGGGCACAAGCTGTGAACCTGCGTCTAGTCTGTCTTCTCTTCTTTCCCCAACAATGGCCCACGCCCCACCACTTGGCACGCATCCAATGTCTCACTTAAACTTTGCAGTAATTCAGTCAAGCCCTCGCTATCCCATAATGTATCCTGGTCACCATCGGGGTCTTCTTCATCTGAATCAGAATCAACTGACTGTCTATTCAATATTTCCAGCACATGATCTGTGGCGAGGTCGAGTACATGAAGTGCTTGGTTGTGATGTCATAGTGAATGGAAAAACAATTGGAATAAAATCGATAAAAACACTTAACTGAACAGTGCTCTGATGAAGCGAATAGCTGTGAGCATAGGTCAGGGAATCCGCCAACTATGACGTTTATTGCTGGCTTTCTATCTCATCAACTTGGAGAGTGAGAGTATCGGGAGTTAGGTAACCCTAGTTGGTCGCATTTCGGCGACGTCGGCAGTGAGCCATGTGGTCACAGAAATGCGACATCTGTGATGTAAGGGTTAATGCATGTTGCGAAGAAGGAACAAATGAAATATCAGTTTTAAGACTTTACGATGTTACGAAAATCTCAAAACACATTTGGCCAACAGTATTCTGAAATAGGTATAGAAAGAAATTTAATTGCAGGTAAACTCTCACACACATGTATATAACTTTTTATGTAAACAGTGAACCCATAACATGAGAGGAAGCGAAAACACCTGCACGCTGTTGCTAAAAATAAAAGGCGGCATAGTAGGAAGTTTTAGAGCTGCATTAGTCTTGACAATTTTGCAAAACAGAGCTCACAATCTGCTTGTAGCTCGCACGAATTTGACATGGTTGGTATACTTTGACAGTAAGTATGATGTAAAATTTACTGTTTGGTTTTTAAGCCTGCCTGTCCTTGATATTAGTGTTTGCAGTCTGACAAGTCTGGGACAGCGGTGTAGAACAGATCAGACTGGTGGGTTTGAAAATCAACCGACTCATTGGTTGTATACATTGTAAACTTTGTGGAAGGTGGATTCGTGCTTTGTAAATGCTTTGTTTGTGTGTCAGATCACATGACTTGCTTGTTCCTTCTTTCAGGAAAGGTCAGGAAACGAATGAGTCAAACAACGCCTTCCCTCAGCCATTAGACACCGCAGAGGAATCTGATAAGACCTCTTCTGAGCAGCCAGTTAAAAAGAGTGGTGAGAAAGTGAAGGACAAAAACCTGCACATTCATTTCAAGGCCTTGTTCCACGGGCTGACCACTGGAGCTTCCATCTTGCCCTCGCTCAAAGCTCAGCACAAAGTACGTTGCATTTTTTATGTGGGTTTATATATTTGGAATGATGCTGATGGTATCAATATATGTCTTTTAAAACCAATAAATCGATTTTATGATTGACCATTCATTATTCTGCCAGCAATTTCAGAACAGAAATATGAAAAGCAGTTCTGTATTTCTTTTAAAGTCCAGCTCCTTGATCAGAATTGGATTCTTTTCTAGGTATTTGTACATGTATGTCAGCCCTGAAGTGGCCTTCTGCTTTTGGCTTGGCTGTCAGTGACATAAAATTTGTTTGATTTTATGCTTGTGATTGCATTTGTGTATGCATGTATGTATGTATGTTTTCTGATGTCATCAATGCGTTATTAACAATTTTGTTAAGTGTGGAAACAATGCAGAATTTCAGCTTGAAGTGACTGGAGGGCCATATGCATAGTTGCTACCAGCACGTTCTGTTGCCATCGCAGTGAATATTTAAAAAAAAAAAAAAGAAGAAAAGGACAGAAAGAAGCAAACAATGAATGAACAGTGAACGAAAATGGCCTACACAGAAAGTTTTAGTGTTTTTTTTTAACCTATTGTCAACAGTAAAGTGTATTCTGGCCATTCTTTGCATTCCTCTGTCTGCAGTGCTGTTGTTATTTTTGTCTTTGCTCTGTTTCCAGCCCTGCTGCTTCCCTCTTGTGGCATCTCCCTGTCTCTAGCTCCGTCTTTGTTTTTATTGTTGCATCACACTTGTCCTGCACAAATCTGTCCATCTCTTCTCACATCTCTTGACTTCTTTTTCCTTCCTTCCACCTCTTTCTTTTCCTGTTTGTTGTCTGTCCATTTGTTCTAACATCTCTTGACTTCTGCCCTCCTTCCTTCCACCTCTATCTTTTCCTGTTTGTTGTCTGTCCATCTCTTCTCACATCTCTTGACTTCTCCCCTCCTGTCCCACCTTACTTTTCCTGTTTGTTGTCTGTCCATCTCTTCTCACATCTCTGGACTTCTGCCCTCCTTCCCCATCTTTCTTTTCCTGTTTGTTGTCTGTCCATCTCTTCTCACATCTCTTGACTTCTCCCCTCCTTCCCCACCTATCTTTTACTGTTTGTTGTCTGTCCATCTCTTCTCACATGTCTTGACTTCTCCCCTCCTGTCCCACCTTACTTTTCCTGTTTGTTGTCTGTCCATCTCTTCTCACATCTCTGGACTTCTGCCCTCCTTCCCCATCTTTCTTTTCCTGTTTGTTGTCTGTCCATCTCTTCTCACATCTCTTGACTTCTCCCGTCCTTCCCCACCTTTCTTTTCCTGTTTGTTGTCTGTCTTTGTCACATCTCTAACTTCTCCCCTCCTGTTCCATCTTTCTTTTCCTGTTTGTTGTCTGTCCATCTCTTCTCACAGCTCTGGACTTCTGCCCTCCTTCCCCATTTTTCTTTTCCTGTTTGTTGTCTGTCCATCTCTTCTCACATCTCTTGGCTTCTCCCCTCCTGTCCCATCTTTCTTTTCCTGTTTGTTGTCTGTCCATCTCTTCTCACATCTCTGACTTCTTCCCTCCTTTCCCACCTTTCTTTTCCTGTTTGTTGTCTGTCCATCTCTTCTCACATCTCTTGGCTTCTCCCCTCCTGTCCCATCTTTCTTTTCTGTTTGTTGTCTGTCCATCTCTTCTCACATCTCTGACTTCTTCCCTCCTTTCCCACCTTTCTTTTCCTGTTTGTTGTCTGTCCATCTTTGTCACATCTCTGACTTCTCCCCTCCTGTTCCATCTTTCTTTTCCTGTTTGTTGTCCATCTCTTCTCACATCTCTGACTTCTCCCCTCCTTTCCCACCTTTCTTTTCCTGTTTGTTGTCTGTCCATCTCTTCTCACATCTCTGGACTTCTGCCCTCCTTCCCCATTTTTCTTTTCCTGTTTGTTGTCTGTCCATCTCTTCTCACATCTCTTGACTTCTCCCCTCCTTCCCCACCTTTCTTTTCCTGTTTGTTGTCTGTCCATCTCTTCTCACATCTCTTGACTTCTCCCCTCCTTCCCCACCTTTCTTTTCCTGTTTGTTGTCTGTCCATCTTTGTCACATCTGTGACTTCTCCCCTCCTGTCCAATCTTTCTTTTCCTGTTTGTTACTTGTCCATCTTTGTCACATCTCTTGACTTCTGCCCTCCTTCCACCTTTCTTTTCCTGTTTGTTGTCTGTCCATCTCTTCTCACATCTCTGGACTTCTCCCCTCCTGTCCCACCTTTCTTTTCCTGTTTGTTGTCTGTCCATCTTTGTCACATCTCTGGACTTCTCCCCTCCTTTCCTATCTTTCTTTTCCTGTTTGTTGTCTGTCCATCTCTTCTCACATCTCTGACTTCTTCCCTCCTTTCCCACCTTTCTTTTCCTGTTTGTTGTCTGTCCATCTCTTGTCACATCTCTGACTTCTCCCCTGCTGTCCCACCTTTCTTTTCCTGTTTGTTGTCTGTCCATGTTTGTCACATCTCCGACTTCTCCCCTCCTTTCCCACCTTTCTTTTTCCTGTTTGTTGTCTGTCCATCTTTGTCACATCTCTGACTTCTCCCCTCCTGTCCCACCTTTCTTTTCCTGTTTGTTGTCTGTCCATCCTTTGTCACATCTCTTGACTTCTCTCGTCCTTCCCCACCTTTCTTTTCCTGTTTGTTGTCTGTCCATCTCTTCTCACATCTCTGACTTCTCTTCCCCTCCTTCCCCACCTTTCTTTTCCTGTTTGTTGTCTGTCCATCTCTTCTCACATCTCTGGACTTCTTCCCTCCTTCCCCACCTTTCTTTTCCTGTTTGTTGTCTGTCCATCTTTGTCACATCTCTTGGACTTCTCCCCTCCTGTTCCATTTTCTTTTCCTGTTTGTTGTCTGTCCATCTCTTCTCACATCTCTGACTTCTTCCCTCCTTCCCCACCTTTCTTTTCCTGTTTGTTGTCTGTCCATTCTTCTCACATCTCTTGACTTCTCCCCTCCTGTCCCATCTTTCTTTTCCTGTTTGTTGTCTGTCCGTCTTTGTCACATCTCTGACTTCTTCCCTCCGTTCCCCACCTTTTCTTTCCTGTTTGTTGTCTGTCCATCTCTTCTCACATCTCTTGACTTTCTCTCCTCCTGTTCCCATCTTTCTTTTCCTGTTTGTTGTCTGTCCATCTTTGTCACATCTCTGACTTCTCCCCTCCTTCCCCACCTTCTCTTTTCCTGTTTGTTGTCTGTCCATCTCTTCTCACATCTCTTGACGTCTCCCCTCCTGTCCCCATCTTTCTTTTCCTGTTTGTTGTCTGTCCATCTCTTCTCACATCTCTTGACTTCTCCCCTCCTGTCCCATCTTTCTTTTCCTGTTTGTTGTCTGTCCATCTCTTCTCACATCTCTGACTTCTCCCCCCTTTCCCCACCTTTCTTTTCCTGTTTGTTGTCTGTCCATCTCTTCTCACATCTCTTGACTTCTCCCCTCCTTCCCACCTTTCTTTTCCTGTTTGTTGTCTGTCCATCTTTGTCACATCTCTTGACTTCTCCCCTCCTTTCCCATCTTTCTTTTCCTGTTTATTGTCTGTCCATCTCTTCTCACATCTCTTGACTTCTCCCCTCCTGTCCCATCTTTCTTTTCCTGTTTGTTGTCGATCCATCTCTTTTCACATCTCTGACTTCTCCCCTCCTGTTCCACCTTTCTTTTCCTGTTTGTTGTCTGTCCATCTCTTCTCACATCTCTTGACTTCTCCCCTCCTGTTCCATCTCTTTCTTTTCCTGTTTTGTTGTCTTGTCTCATCTCTTTCACATCTCGGACTTGATGCCTCCTCCTTCCCACTTTTCTTTTCCTGTTTGTTGTCTGTCCATCTCTTCTCACATCTCTTGGACTTCTCCCCTCCTTCCCCATCTTTCTTTTCCTGTTTGTTGTCTGTCCATCTCTTCTCACATCTCTTGACTTCTCTCGTCCTTCCCCACCTTTCTTTTCCTGTTTGTTGTCTGTCCATCTCTTCTCACATCTCTGAACTTCTCCCCTCCTTCCCATCTTTCTTTTCCTGTTTGTTGTCTGTCCATCTCTTCTCACATCTCTGAACTACTCCCCTCCTTTCCCATCTTTCTTTTCGCTGTTTGTTGTCTGTCCATCTCTTCTCACATCTCTTGAGCTTCTCCCCTCCTGTCCCACTCTTTCTTTTCCTGTTTGTTGTCTGTCCATCTTTCTCACATCTCTGACTTCTCCCTCCTTTCCCACCTTTCTTTTCCTGTTTGTTGTCTGTCCATCTTTGTCACATCTCTGACTTCTCCCCTCCTGTTCCATCTTTCTTTTCCTGTTTGTTGTCTGTCCATCTCTTCTCACATCTCTGGACTTTTCCCTCCTTCCCCATCTTTCTTTTCCTGTTTGTTGTCTGTCCATCTCTTCTCACATCTCTGACTTCTCCCCTCCTTTCCCACCTTTCTTTTCCTGTTTGTTGTCTGTCCATCTCTTCTCACATCTCTGGACTTCTCCCTCCTTCCCTTTCTTCCCATTTTTTCTTGTCCATCTTGTCACATCTCTGACTTCTCCCTCCTTTCCATTTTCTTTTCCTGTTTGTTGTCTGTCCATCTCTTCTCACATCTCTGACTTCTCCCTCCTTCCCCACCTTTCTTTTCCTGTTTGTTGTCTGTCCATCTCTTTCACATCTCTGACTTCTCCCTCTTCCCACTTTCTTTTCCTGTTTGTTGTCTGTCCATCTTTGTCACATCTCTGACTTCTCCCTCCTGTCCCACCTTTCTTTTCCTGTTTGTTGTCTGTCCATGTTTGTCACATCTCTGACTTCTCCCCTCCTGTCCATCTTTCTTTTCCTGTTTGTTGTCTGTCCATGTTTGTCACATCTCTGACTTCTCCCCTCCTTCCCACCTTTCTTTTCCTGTTTGTTGTCTGTCCATCTTTGTCACATCTCTGACTTCTCCCCTCCTGTTCCCACTTTCTTTTCCTGTTTGTTGTCTGTCCATCTTTGTCACATCTCTTGACTTCTCCTCCTGTCCCACCTTTCTTTTCCTGTTTGTTGTCTGTCCATCTCTTCTCACATCTCTGACTTCTCCTCCTTCCCCACCTTTCTTTTCCTGTTTGTTGTCTGTCCATCTCTTCTCACATCTCTGACTTCTTCCCTCCTTCCCCACCTTTCTTTTCCTGTTTGTTGTCTGTCCATCTTTGTCACATCTCTGGACTTCTCCCTCCTGTTCCATCTTTCTTTTCCTGTTTGTTGTCTGTCCATCTCTTTCACATCTCTGACTTCTCCCTCCTGCCCCACTTCTTTTCCTGTTTGTTGTCTGTCCATCTCTTCTCACATCTCTGACTTCTCCCCTCCTTCCCATCTTTCTTTTCCTGTTTGTTGTCTGTCCATCTCTTCTCACATCTCTTGACTTCTCCCCTCCGTCCCATCTTTCTTTTCCTGTTTGTTGTCTGTCCATCTCTTCTCACATCTCTGACTTCTCTCCTCCGTTCCATCTTTCTTTTCCTGTTTGTTGTCTGTCCATCTCTTCTCACATCTCTTGACTTCTCCCCTCCTTCCCATCTTTCTTTTCCTGTTTGTTGTCTGTCCATCTCTTCTCACATCTCTGACTTCTCCCCTCCTTCCCCACTTTCTTTTCCTGTTTGTTGTCTGTCCATCTCTTCTCACATCTCTTGACTTCTCCCTCCTGTCCCATCTTTCTTTTCCTGTTTGTTGTCTGTCCATCTCTTCTCACATCTCTGACTTCTCCCTCCTGTCCCATCTTTCTTTTCCTGTTTGTTGTCTGTCCATCTCTTCTCACATCTCTTGACTTCTCCCCTCCTTCCCATTTCTTTTCCTGTTTGTTGTCTGTCCATCTCTTCTCACATCTCTTGACTTCTCCCTCCTTCCCACTTTCTTTTCCTGTTTGTTGTCTGTCCATCTCTTGTCCACATCTCTTGACTTCTCCCCTCCTGTCCCATCTTTCTTTTCCTGTTTGTTGTCTGTCCATCTCTCTCACATCTCTGACTTCTCCCCTCCTGTCCCATCTTTCTTTTCCTGTTTGTTGTCGATCCATCTCTTTTCACATCTCTGACTTCTCCCCTCCTGTTCCACCTTTCTTTTCCTGTTTGTTGTCTGTCCATCTCTTCTCACATCTCTTGGCTTCTCCCCTCCTGTCCCATCTTTTCTTTTTCCTGTTTGTGTTGTATCTGTTCCATCTCTCTCTCCCCTCCATCTTGACTTTTCTGTTTTCCCATCCTTACTTGTTCCCCCTCACCTTTCTTTTCCTGTTTGTTGTCTGTCCATCTTTCTCACATCTCTGACTTCTCCCCTCCTGTTCCATCTTTCTTTTCCTGTTTGTTGTCTGTCCATCTCTTCTCACATCTCTGGACTTCTGCCCTCCTTCCCCATTTTTCTTTTCCTGTTTGTTGTCTGTCCATCTCTTTCTCACATCTCTGACTTCTCCCCTCCTTTCCCACCTTTCTTTTCCTGTTTGTTGTCTGTCCATCTCTTCTCACATCTCTGGCTTCTCCCCTCCTGTTCCATCTTTCTTTTCCTGTTTGTTTGTCTGTCCATCTCTTCTCACATCTCTGACTTCTTCCCTCCTTTCCCCACCTTTCTTTTCCTGTTTGTTGTCTGTCCATCTTTGTCACATCTGTGACTTCTCCCCTCCTGTCCAAATCTTTCTTTTTCCTTGTTTGTTACTTGTCCATCTTTGTCACATCTCTGACTTCTGCCCTCCTTCCCCACCTTTCTTTTCCTGTTTGTTGTCTGTCCATCTCTTCTCACATCTCTGGACTTCTCCCCTCCTGTCCCACCTTTCTTTTCCTGTTTGTTGTCTGTCCATCTTTGTCACATCTCTGGACTTCTCCCCTCCTTTCCTATCATTCTTTTCCTGTTTGTTGTCTGTCCATCTCTTCTCACATCTCTGACTTCTCCCTCCTTTCCCACCTTTCTTTTCCTGTTTGTTGTCTGTCCATCTCTTCTCACATCTCTGACTTCTCCCCTCCTTTCCTATCTTTCTTTTCCTGTTTGTTGTCTATCCGTCTTTGTCACATCTCTGACTTCTCCCGTCCTTTCCCACTTTTCTTTTCCTGTTTGTTACTTGTCCATCTTTGTCACATCTCTGACTTCTCCCCTCCTCTTTCTCACTTTTCTTTTCCTGTTTGTTGTCTGTCCATCTTTGTCACATCTCTGACTTCTCCCCTCCTTTCCCCACCTTTCTTTTCCTGTTTGTTGTCTGTCCATCTCTTCTCACATCTCTTGACTTCTCCCCTCCTGTCCCCACCTTTCTTTTCCTGTTTGTTGTCTGTCCATCTCTTCTCACATCTCTGACTTCTCCCCTCCTTTCCCATCTTTCTTTTCCTGTTTGTTGTCTGTCCATTCTTGTTACATCTCTTGACTCTCTCCCCTCCTTTCCCATCTTTCTTTTCCTGTTTGTTGTCTGTCCATCTCTTCTCACATCTCTTGACTTCTCCCCTCCTTTCCCACCTTTCTTTTCCTGTTTGTTGTCTGTCCATCTTTGTCACATCTCTGACTTCTCCCGTCCTTCCCCACCTTTCTTTTCCGTTTGTTGTCTGTCCATCTCTTCTCACATCTCTTGACTTCTCCCCTCCTTTCCCACCTTTCTTTTCCTGGTTTGTTGTCTGTCCATCTCTTCTCACATCTCTGACTTCTCCCCTCCTTTTCCACCTTTCTTTTCCTGTTTGTTGTCTGTCCATCTCTTCTCACATCTCTGACTTCTCCCGTCCTTTCCCCACCTTTCTTTTCCTGTTTGTTGTCTGTCCATCTTTGTCACATCTCTGACTTCTCCCTCCTTTCCCACCTTTCTTTTCCTGTTTGTGTACTTGTCCATCTTTGTCACATCTCTGACTTCTCCCCTCCTTTCCCACCTTTCTTTTCCTGTTTGTTGTCTGTCCATCTTTGTCACATCTCTGACTTCCCCCTCCTTCCCCACCTTTCTTTTCCTGTTTGTTGTCTGTCCATCTTTGTCACATCTCTGACTTCTCCCCTCCTGTTCCATCTTTCTTTTCCTGTTTGTTGTTGTCTGTCACATCTCCTTCTCTCATCATTTCCTGGTCTCTTCTCCCCTCCCTTTCCCACCTTTCTTTTCCTGTTTGTTGTCTGTCCATCTTTGTCACATCTCTGACTTCTCCCCTCCTTCCCCACCTTTCTTTTCCTGTTTGGTTTGTGTGTGTTTCTCTCACATGATTATTTCGGATTGCAGACAGGTACCATCACAGTCACAGGCATCACAGGAAAGAAAGCCCGCTTCAATGTGGTTCTGCCCAAGCATACCCTGAGCTTCAAGTCCAAGGTACAAAGAACAAAATCCAAATGCAACTCAGAGCAAAGCTAAAACTGTTTATTAGTAGGGTAGTAAGGCATTCATGTTCAGGAGTGTGTGTCTGCGTAGATTTTCTGTTAGTCGAGAAAAGGGTTTGTAGTTCTGTGCTGTTATTTGTATGTCTTTTTTTTTTTTTTTAATGATAAGAATTTTCTTCTACACTACTTTTTCCCCCCGTCAATGTATCATTCAGTAAAGTCATTCTATCGGGGTCTGTTTTGTGGAAACTTTCAACCCGCTCTTTTTTTTTTGTATATCTAGCTGACTGATTAGGGGAAATAATGGGTGGAGCCTTGTCCAGATTGTTTTAATAATCATTTGCAAGGCTGACAAGGAAGGGAAAAAAAATGTTCATGATTTTCTGCCTTCCGTTTTGCTAGACGTTTGCTTAGTTATGGCTTGCCATGTCACCTCATAATCTTGATTTATTGTTATTGTTATTTTTTGTTTGTTTGTTTTTTTGTTTTGGCTAAAGAATACTAGAATTTTATTCAGATGGTGAGTAAAAAAATTTAATTGTGGGACACATTGATTGAATGCGCATACTTTATTGCAGCTGCAAGCGTCACAATGAAATTAGACTATTGTTGCATGGATGGGAGGGGGTGGCGCTCTCTTAGAGGGGACCAGTAACACTGGCTCATTAAATAAGCGGTGATAGTTGCTGGTTGGAGATGCTGAGTAGGCAATGCCCTGTATGTTGGATGCAAGCAGGTATTACTGAAGCCCACCGGTGTGACTAATCAGCAGTGCTTTCTCCTGGGGTGGGTTGTCTCATGAGATTTCTCCCTTTGGACAGTCTATGCTGAGGCTGAGACAGGATGATGTAGGGTGTGGCTGACTGTGGGGAGGCAGGAAGGAGCAGCATTAGAGTAATGGCATGAAAGGGAAGTGGCTGATGACATGAGGGAGGGAGGGAAGGAAAAATGGGAAAACAATGTGACATGGAAGTCGTCAAAATCTGGTCTTTTTGAAGGAGACAAGATCTGTTATCCTTAGAAGTTTGACACATGAATGATTGAAAAGAAAAAGAAAAAAAAGGAAAAGAAAAGGAAAATGCACTGAATTACAAAATGACTCGGGCCATCTGTTGCCATACAGGTGGAGACACCAGGGGAAACAACTATCCCCTCCTCTGCGAGCATCGAGCTGCCACCCATCCAGGTGATCGCTGACTACCGCCACGCTAAATCAGATCTGAACACCTCATCGTCTAGCCAGACGTCTGGGATGGAAGAGGGGCTACAGCTGCGCGAGGGGAGCTACCTGAACGCTGTGGCAGAGGTGGGCATGTTGGAACACAGCCTGACCACTGACCTGCTCAACCACCTGGTCTTCGTGCAGAAAGTCTTCATGAAGGTTAGTGTTTACCCATATGATTTCGCCATACTTTGTACACATGTTTGGTGAAAACAGGATGAATACGACGAACTGGAAAAAATACTTGAAAAACAAAATAAAACTGGAGATGAAGTTCTTGAGCGGTAGTTGCACATGCAGAGTATAACCATTGCCTTTGAGCACTATAACCAAAGAGTGACAACTGGCGCAAAATTGTGTGCACGAACCCACGTCTGGATGACGGAACAATAGCAAGGACTCCCTGCTTTTACAAATATTAAAAAAATTTGGAAGATGTGTACATGTACATTTTTAGGAAAATATGCTCAGTTTAAAGGAGAAACATACCAGCAGCAGCTTTATGGTAAACAGATCTGGAATATGTGTGACATGTATGCATTTTGATTTACTGGGTTGTGTTTTGCTTTAAATTGTTCAGTCAGCTGATCCATTTTTTTTTTCTATGTAGGGTTGAGCAGCGTTCTTTGGTTCAGCATGTTTCTTTTGTATCAGTGGCTGTGGTGAAAGGTTAGTGTCATAGACTTGTAGTTGGAATATACTGGATATAAAGGCCTTCAGAGGCCTATCATGATGGAATTAGTTAGTCTTTGCCACCTCCTGCCCAGGAATGCAGAGCCCTGAGCTACAAAAGGAAAACTGGGACAGATCGCTTTATCTCATTGTATCATATTTTTGTGTGAGATTGTGAGGCAGGTCCATTTGATAGGTTGCAAGCATGTCCACTTGGTATGCTCTATCTCTGTACATCCTGGTTACAGCCGAGCCAGAAAGATACAGTCTTGTGCAATGTTGATAGGGAGTTTGGAAACCATTTTCACTGGTACTTTCTTGAGGTTTGGGACCATTGACTGGACAGTCCCAGTTTTTCCATTTGTATTATAGAATGCCTGGCTTGCCTATAGATGAGAACTGGTCAGCCCCTCCCAACCCCTCCTCCCCCCCACCCCAAATATGGTCTATGCTAATCGCTGTGAGAAAATGCCGTCAGCAGTGATGAAAGTGTCAGATCCCAAATCACCTCAGTGCATGCTTCTAAAGATTTTTGCATTGACCTATATAGGGAAAGTGAGCAGCAGAGAGCGTATTTATAGTTTATTTACTAGCAGTTGCATGTTTCCTTCATGTGCAGCAAGTATGAAACTTACACAGTCTTGCTCAGCTCTGTATATCATTTTTGGATAGTAAATAAACTAGGTTTTATGATTGCGTGACTGCATTTTGTGTATTAGCAGGTGAATGAGGTCGTGCAGAAAATGTCGGGCAGTGATCTTACTGAACCTTGTTCAGCGTTATCTTATGAGGTAGTGAAATGAACTGGTTGTCTGATTGCTTGACTTGGTATTTTGTGTATTAGGAGGTGAATGAGGTGGTGCAGAAAGTGTCGGGCAGTGATCAGCCAATGTGGTTGTGGTCTGAGGAGGATCGCCGTGTCATTGAGACGCACAGAGACACGCTGCTCTACTCCTTTTCCATCCGTCTGAAGGTAAAATAAAACAAGTTGTACCAGGTTTTCAAATACATTTTTGTTTACGTATAGATTCTTTAATCGTCTGTACACTGTAGAAAGGAAGAGCAACATACACATAAGTTAGTAACTAGTAGGGTGTTCTAAACTGGTAAGTGACATATTTTGCTTTTTTTTGTTTCTCGGTTAATAGACCACTTTCTGTGTCTTATCCACTTTGAGTAAATTCAATTAGAAAGATAAATTTTGTCAGGGTTTAACTGTTCATTTGTTTTAACTGACTTCGTCTTTGTCATCAATTGAATTTTTTTTTTTAACATTTCAGGGCATTCAGATCACAGCGACCACACCAACGTCTAATGCTGTGAGATTTGAAACAGGGGAGATAACTCTTGACCTCTCCAACCGAGTGCAGATTTCTTCAAAAGACCCAGGATCTGAAAATGGTAAAGAGTTCTTTGTGTTTGAAAACATATGTTGAGTTCAAATGATAGATTTTTTAAAAGACAACAGATTTTTAAAAGACATCGGGAAATAAATGAAGCTGGAAAATCTGTGGGACAGAGGTCAGGTCATTACTATTTGTCATGACCCCTTTCATGTAAGATAGTGTAAACTAATTAGGTGAAGCTTTTACACTTTCACACCAACTGATGACAGCACTATCCTTTCAGTGCAGGAACAAGGACTGACCTTTGTAGCTGTAAGACGTGAAAGCTCTTCTGGACGGAACAAATGTTTATTTGCTTCAGAAGATTGCAGACTTAAGTGGTCCGTAGTTTCTTTTTTAATTGAACTTGGCCATCCACATCTTGTTCGCACAGATTGTGAGGTCGTGACCATCTATAAATGATTGTTTGAATGGAACGATCTTTTCTCAAGTGAGGAAACGTATTCCCATAACATGAGAAGTACTACTCACTGGTGCTCAGCATGGATGGACGGATAGATTTACTAAGTTTTGAAATTTTTTGAATAGGCAGTAAAATTTATTCTTACAGTTTTTTTTTTTTTTAAAAGAAAGTCTCTTATTTGTGTCCTGAGAATGTTAAACTTTCGTATTACAGATGTGCGTAAAAAAATTTTACTTGCAAGTCAAGAGCTAAATTAGGTCAACCAACCACAAATTGATCTCCATCTCAGCCATGTCAACAAACCACAAATGGATTTTTCGTTACAGGCGAGCTTAGTTACTTCCCTTTGCGTGACCCTAAAGAGTTCTCAGAGCATGTCAAGTGGCCCTGCTGCAAACCAAGGATCACCAAGTTACATTGACATGGTGGTCGTGGATTATGACTGAAAGAATACATGATAAAGAAAGGAAAAAATCGCTGAAACCATGTAACCATCGCTGATCTGTGTTATCAGTCTACAGGTTCACTTTTTTGAATGGCTGAAAACGGAATACACAGCAAGTTGCATGTTTTGTGTTTCAGAACCAGAGGAAGCCCAGAAGATGTTTGTGCAGGCTGTTGTTGATCTGAACTTGGCATTGGGACAGCTGCTTCGGGTGAGTGATGAAGTATGGTGCTTAAAGCAATAGTACATGCTGCATGGTAGCAACAGTGGTCAGGGTCCCAACCCTCCTTTCAGGTGCTTACAAGGTTGGGATTGGTTTGGAGAGTTCACAAGGTCTTGTAGATCCTTGGATTCATTGGATGTCCTGGAGTTTGGGGAACTGTTTCTTGCTCAGCATAACGAGTAAGCAAAAAGGGGAGGAGCAGAAGCAGTAACCTAGCTGTGAAAAGTCCTAGATAGTTCAGTAGATGGAATGATTATGGTTTAACAGACACAACATGAAGATTTTAATTGACAGCGAAAATAAGAAATATGCTCTTGCTAAAGCTAGGTTTGAGGGGAAAAAAAAAGTGCTATGCTAAGGTGATGCATTGTCCTAGAAGAGAGCAACCTGAACTTAAGCGCTGAGAAAGGTATTGGTGAGATACATCAACACAGCACAATACACCACAGTACAGTGCAGTCGGAGACAATACCAGACATAATTTGATGTAGCTCTAAATCAATGCAATGCAATGCGGTGGACTAAAATCAGATGCTAAGAAGTGGAGTAGACTACATGGCACTACACTGCACAGCACTGCATTGCACTACACAACACCACACTACACAGCACTGCATTATAGTATACTACGCTGTGCTATACTAGTGTAGACAGTGCTGCACTACACTTTGCTCCATGCCATGCTACAATGCATCATACTGCAAGAAACCGTACAAAGGCAATACATTATCTTTGATATTGTGTTATTACTAACAGCAATATAATTTTAAACTTCAGTTTGGTTTGTTTTAAAAAAGTAGGTGTTTAACTTCTTTCTTTCAAATGCTTTGTTGTTGCAGAACCCTGTTTTTGAGGAAGCAGAGCCGGAGTTTCACACAATGGCATTCTTCAAGACGACCATCCGAGTTCGCAATGCCCTGCAGGATGAGATGGTGCCTCAGGTGTCCAGTGACCAGGAGGCTCTCCTCATCCATCTCTCTCGACCCATCATGCTGGCCCAGCCTGCTGCCTTTGATAAAGGTATGTGGGTGTGTGGCCATACCATATAGATTACATTCTTCTCCCTCTTTTCGCCTCCCCCTTTCCCTGTGAAAGACATGAAGTTGTGGATGGAAAATGAGTGGTGGAGGTGTGGGTGACCAATTGGGGGAAGATGGGGGAGGGAGGGGATGGATAACATATGTGTCTACCTCCATATAACTTGAAAAGTTTGAATTACAGACTTGATTTTAGGCCATGTCGTATCCGCTGGAAGTATGTACTTGTATGTCCTTAGGCGCCATGTGTGTGTGTGTGTGTGTGTGTGTGTGTGTGTGTGTGTGTGTGTGTGTGTGTGTGCATGCGCGCATGGTTGCATTGTTCAAATGTGTTTACACCCGTTTTCATTACCTTAGTCTTTTTGTTCTATTAAAGACTAAAATTCCACAATCCCTTGACCCCTACTTTCTCCCTTGACCCCTGCTTTCTCCCTTGACCCCTGCTTTCCTGCTTTCTCCCTTGACCCCAGCTTTCTCCCTTGACCATTGCTTTCTCCCTTGACCCTTGCTTTCTCCCTTGACCCCAGCTTTCTCCCTTGACCCCTGCATATTCCCTTGACCCCTGCTTTCCTGCTTTCTCCCTTGACCCCTGCTTTCTCCCTTGACCCCTGCTTTCTCCCTTGACCCCTGCATATTCCCTTGACCCCTGCTTTCCTGCTTTCTCCCTTGACCCCTGCTTTCTCCCTTGACCCCTGCTCTCCTGCTTTCTCCCTTGACCCCTGCTTTCTCCCTTGACCCTTGCTTTCTCCCTTGACCCCTGCTTTCTCCCTTGACCCCTGCTTTCTCCCTTGACCCTTGCTTTCTCCTTTGACCCCTGCTTTCTCGACCCCTGCTTTCTCCCTTGACCCCTGCTTTCCTGCTTTCTCCCTTCACCCCTGCTTTCTCCCTTGACCCCCGCTTCCCTGCTTTCTCCCTTGACCCCTGCTTTCTCCCTTGACCCCTGCTTTCTCCCTTGACCCCTTCACCCCTGCTTTCTCCTTTGACCCCTGCTTTCCTGCTTTCTCCCTTGACCCCTGCTTTCTCCCTTGACCCTTGCTTTCTCCCTTGACCCCTGCTTTCTCCGTTGACCCCTGCTTTCCTGCTTTCTCCCTTGACCCCTGCTTCTCCCTTGACCCCTGCGTTCTCCCTTGACCCCTGCGTTCTCCCTTGACCCCTGCTTTATCTCAACAACCTTAACAACATTATGAGGTCTCATCTGTCAAGCTGTGCTGGTGTGGCTGAACTACAAGAACGCCTATGAGTACTGGACGGAGCAACGCATGACCCTCAACACGGAGGTGCTGACTGCCACCAGGCAGGTCATGGACAAACTGCCGCAGATGGCGCCGGCTGCTGCCTCTGCCTCTTTCAGCACGCTTTTTCTGCAGCTGACTGTCGATGACATGGGCATCTGTGTGCCTCTTAACTCCTCCCCATTTCAGGTTTGGACATGGCAGGGATGGCTCTGTGTGTGTGTGTGTGTGTGTGTGTGTGTGTATGTGTGTGTGTGTGTGTGTGTGTGTGTGTGTGTGTGAGAGAGAGAGAGAGTGAGAGAGAGAGAGTGAGAGAGAGAGTTGTGTGTGTGTGCGCGTGTGTGTGTTGAGTTCTTTCCTGTTGCTGTATGCTGTATCTTTATCTCAGTTCCCTTCGACTTTATTTTTCTATCTTTTTTTCAGTTGTTATGTATTGTGTTTGTACACATATTTTCTATAGCCAAAGATTGATAAAGGTTTTACTACATGATGATGCTTTATATATATCTTTCAAATGCCAAGCATAAGAAAAACTGCCTGTTTTAACTCATCAGACTTAGCATTATTATTGCAGCTAAACAAAAACAACAAATTTTGATCTTTCTTCTGTTTCTCTTTCCAGCCATCTCTCTTTTTCTTTGTTTCTGATTTTGCTTTCAGTCTTCGTTATTTCCTTAATTTAATCAGCATAATGAAATGTTTTGCATTTATATTTTTTTTCTGTAAATGGATAACTTTGAACCTAATTGTTTACTGCTTATGGCAGTGAAGAACACCTTTTTTTTAAGCATTGTCCTTTTCATTGTGTAGTAAGGAAATGAAAGTAAGTATGTTTACGACAATGTCAGTTGTCTGAAATCAGACTTGATCAAAATAAGAACACATTTCTTTTCGTCTTTTTTTTTTTTTTTGTAGCAGAGTTGTTGTTGAAGCACAACAGTATCAATCTCGTGGCTGTCTCACATCCAGATGATTAATGTGTTCAGAGCCAGGGGCCATCCACAAGCCGCATTGTGGACAGTGAACCAGGGGCAGCACTGGTGCTGACAGTGGAGAACACCCAGATCTCCGCCTGTTCCTCTGGCTCCCTGATCAGCAAGGGCAAGTTCGAAGGTCTGTCATGACACACTCTTGTCATGTACGCAGATGTATACATGGTATAGGTATATAGATCTCTGGCACAGTGTATAGAAACAAGCTCTGTGGTATAGAACAGTGCTTGGCATTGATATTTTGAGCTTTAGGGTAAAGGTTTGTCCAGCTGCTGTTATCGATCTACTAGTGGCACCTAGGATGCTGAGTTGTCCACAGTTGAGTTAAACGGCTGATTCCCCATCATTGGTGTTCATAGTCATGCTTAACACAAGCTAAAAAAAACAATTTCTTGAAACATTCTGGGATCGAGTCATAGCACTTTGTAAATGGCAATCACTTTCGCAACAACAGTTGTCATCAAACTGTGTGTCTTAGCACTCAAAGCTTCCTAAATAATCTGTATGGGAACAAAACAGAGGATCATGTTTGATATGTGGAGTAGGGTGGATTGGAAGAGTTAATGGTGGCTGTATGGGAACAAATCGGAGGATCATGTTTGATATGTGGAGTAGGGTGGATTGGAAGTGTTAATGGTGGCTGTATGGGAACAGAACAGAGGATCATGTTTGATATGTGGAGTAGGGTGGATTGGAAGTGTTAATGGTGGCTGTTTGGGAACAAATCGGAGGATCATGTTTGATATGTGGAGTAGGGTGGATTGGAAGTGTTAATGGTGGCTGTATGGGAACAAATCGGAGGATCATGTTTGATATGTGGAGTAGGGTGGATTGGAAGTGTTAATGGTGGCTGTATGGGAACAGAACAGAGGATCATGTTTGATATGTGGAGTAGGGTGGATTGGAAGAGTTAATGGTGGCTGTATGGGAACAAATCGGAGGATCATGTTTGATATGTGGAGTAGGGTGGATTGGAAGTGTTAATGGTGGACGGATACAAAAGAAAGGAATTGTATCCAAAAGGTAAGGAAGGTATGAACATGTTTATAATTGGGTCAAGCAGAGGCAGCAGTCAGCACATTTTATGTAGTGCTGAAATGCTGTGCGACTCGCTGCTGCAGGATTCTGCCTGAGGTTTGCCAATGACTTTGAGACCTCCTGGGATGACTGGAAGCCCAACAACACGGAGCCATTGATGAACCTGTGCACTGTTCCCGCTGGTACCTATGAGCTGTGCTCTCGCACCATCAACAAGCAAGTGACAGGTGTGTATTCTGAAATCACTGGTGTACATTGTTTTGACATGATTGTTTTCATCAGTGTTTTCTAGGTCTTGTGAAAAATAAGACAGAAAAAAGAAAGAAAAAGCTGTACTGATTTGTTCATGATTCGTGTTTGGATTGCATTGTTCAAGGTATTCACATCAAGTTGTTTTTCTTTCATGGAAAAGTATGTTTGCATCAGAGACAGGCATTTACAGACCTCGACTTTGGTCTCTTGAACTCTTTTCTGAACAGGATCACTCATCTTGCTTCCTAGAGGTAGCACTGTCACCAGCCCTTCTGAATTTTTCCATGAGTTTCCATATTTGAAAAATCATTCACAGAATCCTAAGTTGAAAACAGTAAACAAGTTGGTATTTTTTGCTCCCATAAGAAAACCTAACACAGAGTAACTTTTATTCAAGACTGGAACAGCCTTTTAAACTTGAATAAAGTCAGACAAATACATAGACGAACAATCTAATAGTGGGGGAAAAACAAGCACAGGCCAACAACTGAACTGTCTTCATAGTAATGACTTGGCAAAGATTTGGACTTAAGGAGGGGGGGGGGGGGGGGGGGGGGGGGGGGATTTGAAGATGGAGAAACTGGGAACATGAAATTAAGAAAATATGTTACAGATATGAAAACTCTTCACTAGCTGCATAAGGGAACCATCGCAATCCCCTTTGAAGGCAGATATATTTGTATTGCCTGCTCCGAGGCCTTTCGTCCGCTGGGTCGGACTCATCAGGGAGACACGGCTGGTTGTGTCTGCACTCCTGGGTCAAATAGAGACACACCACAGTCCATAATACTGTGTGTCTCTATTTGACGCCAGGAGTGCAGACACAACCAGCCGTGTCTCCCTGATGAGTCCGACCCAGCGGACGAAAGCCTCGGAGCAGGCAATACAAATATATCTGCCTTCAAAGGGATTGCGATGGTTCCTTATGCAGCTAGTGAAGAGTTTTCATATCTGTAACATATTTTTTAACTTCATGTTCCCAGTTTCTCCATCTTCAAATCCCCCCCCCCCCCTCCTTAAGTCCAAATCTTTGCCAAGTCATTACTATGAAGATGGTTCAGTTGTTGGCCTGTGCTTGTTTTTTCCCCCACTATTAGATTGTTCGTCTGTGTATTTGTCTGACTTTATTCAAGTTTAAAAGGCTGTTCCAGTCTTGAATAAAAGTTACTCTGTGTTAGGTTTTCTTATGGGAGCAAAAAATACCAACTTGTTTACTGTTTATCGTTTACTGTTCCCTGCCTCATTTCATTTCCGACTAAGTTGAAAAGACAGAAAAAAAGAAGAAAAAAAACAAACAAATTTGAATTTCAAAATTTACTCTATAGAAATAGGGTTTGAAGGTGATTTTGAAGTGGAATAAGAAAACATTCTAAGATTGTTGGGAAGATCACATTCTTTCACCTTTCTTATCATATTCACAGCAATAACTTGCTGCACTCTTTTTTTCAGTATGAACATCATCTTGGTCATAGCTCTGAAATGGCTGTCTTGAAAGTAGTCAGTGATCAGCTTATTGCTCTTGATGATCTTCATATCTCCTTCCTCAGCTGGACCTATCTGCTGCATTTGACACTAAGATCACACTGCTCTTATTTCTCATCTCCAGTTTACGTTTTGCATTTCTGGAACTGAGGAAGTGATATTTTATCAATCCCAGCAAATAAAACAAAGTAAAACATATGTTTCTTTTGTGAACTCTCTACTGATCAGGTCAAATATTTGGCATTACTTGTGCCTTCATTCAAAGGCAGTCACTGGCTCTGAAATTTAGACTCCAAAAGGTTAGCAACAGTGAGATAGAAACTAGGCTTTTGGCATCACAAGAGTGTATCTCTGTAAAGTGTGATAGGTTCTGATGATTTTTGTTTTTGCTTTTTGGAGGTTTGGTTGAACATACAAGTCAGCATGCAAATTTATATTGTTTGTAATGGAGCAGCTTTCTGCTTTTGAGATTTAGCAGTTCCATTTTTATCTGTACATCACATGTATTGCAGATCCTATGGGAAACGCCAAATGGATTCTGAACGTGACGTGGGAGATGCAAGGCATTGATGTTCACCTGGACACCAACATAGGAAAACAGCTGTCTGCTTTGGGCCACACACTGACAGCAATAGCTGGTGACCTGGAGGAAACCCAGGCCTACAGTTCTGATGAAAATGATGCTGCGGACTATGATGACCTGGACAACGAAGCCACAGACACTGAGGTGAGTTGAAGTAGAAATCACTCTCTGTCTGTCTGTCTGTCTGTCTTTTTCTTCCTTTTTCTTTTTAAGCCAGACCATGCCGCCATTGCTAATTCAACATAATTTAAGTTAGGTAGATTTTAATCCAGACTGGAGAGCTGCCGGCATATTTTTCTTTCAAGCTCTCTTGTGTTTCTGTTTAATCAAGAGGAAAGAGAGGAGTTGCATTCAGTCACTTTAGATCATTACATAGATTCCTGTGATCTCAGGTCACCCAGTGACATTGTTTCCACAGCAGGAGTTCGGGTCACGTCGAACCAGCCTGGCGGAAGACATCCTGCCGGAGATAGTGTTCAGCCATGACGTGGACCCCAAGGAAAGAGCCCGGCACATTGAACACCAGATGAACGAGCAGGCCAAGGTGGTGCAGGACCTCAAGTAAGCAGAAGGCTTTGTTGTGGGGATGGTAATGAAACAAGAGTGCACCTGTGGGACAGTAGGATTTTCTTTATAAAAGAAAAATCATGTTCCACATCAGAAATGTTACAAAAAGTGCAATAAAAGACACAATCATAAACACAAAACTGTACAAATGTAAAGTAATACGGATTGAAAATTTGTTCTTTCTGAGCACAACATTAATGAATATCAGTTAATAAATATGAATGGAATGCAAATCCATGAAAAAAGACCGATTTGACAGAATTGCCTGTCTCAGATGTGAACAGCCCAATTGCAACGTAATATGATACAGTCTTTATCAGGGATGCTGACTGTCCCCTTTTCTACAGATACCTGCTCTTTTAACAAGTTAAATGTCAACTTTGAACATGTTCATTCTGGAACAGGTGTGTTTTGAACTAAATCAGAATGGAACATCCTAAGTACGTTGGCTGCATCAACAGTATAGAAAATCAGGATTGTATAGGAACATAGTGTATAGACTTGGTAGTTTTGCATAATTTGCGTTTTGATGTATACTCTATCTTACAAGCTATAAGTCGCCACTTTTTCCCCCTAAACTCGTAACCTCTGAGGCTACTCCATGGCAAGAGCATGTTTATCGATTTTTTTAATTCTCTTCTTAGCTAGCCACACTTATCTTCTCCTGATCTGCTGTTGGTCTGACTAACTTTAAACGAGTGTTTGCAGAAATCAAATGTCATTGCTTTTCACAAAAAGAATGATTTATATATGTGATACACTCAAAATCAGTTTTGTTAGCAATAGCTGAATATTATTTTTGCTTGATTAGTCACTTGTCAGCATCACACTATCAAACAAAAAAGCCGAAGTCAAGAAGTTGCGCCTACAATGTGGATGTAAAATATATTGTATGTTATCGATTTGGCACATCAAAAGGGCAACCATACGGGTCAGTGGTCAAACAGCGGTGAAATCAGGGTGGCAGACTTTCCAGATGCACCAAATCACAGCAGTCTGATTATCAGTGATTTACGAAAAGCAGGCATGATCTTGGCAGCAGAAGATGGGGAAGTCATGGCCACCACAAGCGCACGGCTGAAGAATTGGAAGTCAGTGGACAACATGGCGGACATCCATGAAAATTCCTTGAAACCCTTTGTTTCTGACTCTAAAGATGAGTCCTTCAACGGTATTGTTGCCATTAAAAACAGTGGTGAAACTGATATATAAAATAATAATAAAAATCCTCTGGTAACATCATTATGTCAACTAATTCAGAAAGCAGATCATCTTTTATTTTCCTTTTGTAGCTCTGTGTGTTATTTCCATATTTAGGAAAATTTGTCCTCGGCTTCTGAGCATCCTCAATACAAAAGTCAAGGGCTGAAATCTCTCATCCTTGATGAAAGTAAATTTCACAAATAGGTTGTTAGAGGTATAATCCCATTATCATAAAAGTATTCATTAATTCTGAACTTATTTTGCTGACAAGTAGGATATCGTATTCTGAGTTAATTAGAATAATGACTCAGACATTTCAATCTTCTGAACCACAAATAGTTGATGGAGGGCAAATGGCCTTTTGGATGAGATTTTATTATTTTTTTCATGATTCTGAGTTCATTTGAATAATAATCAGACATTTCAATCTTCTGAACCACAAGTAGTTGATGGAGGGCAAATGGCCCTTTGGATGAGATTTTATTTTTCATGTCAAAATGATTTGGAGAAAAAACGATATACTTACCTTTATCAGACTTCTTTCCTCCTTCCTGCTGAAAACAACAACAACAACAAAAATCTTTCTCTTCTCTTTCATCTGAAAATTGAAAAGCAAATGAAAAGAAATATAATACCAAAGTATTTGAGAAAGTGTTATTGAATGATGAGAGGGTGAGTAGTAAGGAAGGTAACTCTGATTTGACTTTCATAACTCTAGCTTGACTTCAGCTTGCTTAATTATAAGGTACTGCATTGCTTAGTCATACGAAGGATACTGGAGTGGTTGGAACTTGCCCAAAGGAAGGCAAGACAGGGATGCACATTGAAAACATTTTTACTTCATAGTGATTACAGATTTTTGGTCATTGTAATTAGAGATTTGAACATTGCACCATGTTTTGAACATTGTTTTACCCATATCTCGCTTCCTTACCAGACAACTTGGAGCGAGCGAGTCCACTATTGAAGCTGAAAAACGGCGTCTTGAGGAACTTCAGAACATGCTGTTCCACGATTTCCGGCGAGATGTGCTGAACAAACTGAAACGACAGAGCGACAGGGTGAGTCACTGTTTCACTCTGTTGTTCATATTGGTGCAGAGTGTTTTGTCTGGTTGGTGTTATTGCTGAAGACTTGCTTACACAGCCTGACTAACTTTGATGAGTGGTTACTAAGATTAACAGCTGAAACCAGGAATGTATGCAAAAAGAAGAGCATTAAGTGTGCTCAAGTGCACAAGGATATGTGCAGGGATTTGCACTTGTGCACATATGGGACACATGCACACTACTACACATATATGCATGCACATTATGTTGGAACTTGCTCATGTACATATAGATGTAAGTGGATGTACCACATGTACATACAGATATTTAGCGCACGCCTGCACACACACACACACACACACACACACACACACACACACACACACACACACACACACACACAGACAGATGCAGACACACACAGACACAGACACACACACATACACACACACACACACACACACACACACACACACACACACACACACACACACACAACAGACACACAGACAACAGACAGACAGACAGACAGACAGACACAGACAGACACGACAGACACACACACACACACACACACACACACACACACACACACCACACACACAGAGATGCAGACACACAGACACACACACACACACACACACACACACACACACACACACACACACACACACACACACAAATGCAGACACACAGACACAGACACACACACACACACACACACACACACACACAGATGCAGACACACAGACACACACACACACACACACACACACACACACACACACACACACACAGAGAAATGTATATAATGTACACATGAGTAAAGACGTTTTATTTCATTAATGATGTAACATCTGTCTTGTTTTTTAAGCTGACATTTTATATCGTTGAAATTTTCAGTTTAAAGAATGAAGAACTGAATTTGTTTTGGAAGAAGATGCACCATTTTGCCTTTTCTTCTTACTGCACGCAGATGAAACGCTATGGAGAATGGCACTAATATATTTTTTTTATCATTCTGTCCTTGTGTGTGTGTGTGTCTGGCTGCAAAATGTCCGAAGTAACTCCAGAAAGTTTCTGTAGATGTTCGTCCAACACTGGAGGGTTGTTGGTACGCTCTGTGTTAAACCCTTTCACCCCCCCCCCCTCCCCCCCTGATTTACTAAAATCCAATATTTCCCAGCACCAACTGCTTGTGCTGTCACTCTCATCAGATACCTATAACTGGATCATTTTTGAAGCAATTCTTTTGCCACATAATGTAACATAAAGGAAATAGGTTGGCATTTATATTGTAATGAGTTTTCTGCCAAAATTTTCCAAATCCTGTTAGTCTTATAAAAGTAATACTGGTAGCAAACATGGAACATTGATTCCAAGTCTTGCTGCGGCTTTCTCTTTTTCTTTTCTTTTTGGTTAGTGTTGAAAAGATTAAACGTGAACTGATATTGTTGAAGTCTCTGGGTGGAACTCTGATGAAATACCAAGTGGAGAACGGTTGGCAAACGATTTTATAAAAAAAAATAGGAAGAAAAGTCTGGAAAGGGATGCAATATTTATTTGTGTAAGGCATGGCTTGAGCAAGGTTTTTGTGCCTTTTTTGTTGCTGTTCTACTGTTTGCCATTTTGATTTCTCAGTTTCAAAATAAAATTTTTAGACAGTGTAGATGTGTATACTTTGTTGTTTCATGAAATGCACAGAAGATGGAGAGGAAAGAAAGGGAAGTGGGATTTTAGGTGCTGAGCTGCTTTAAAATTGGCCAGATAGCTTCCCCCTTTGAAAGTGTGCTCATCTACTTAAACACAAACATGCACACACATGTAAAATTGTCTCTTTACCTTTCAAACATGGATGCACTCATAAATGCTTGTACACACAAATGCATGCACATATGTATCTGCATGTATATGCACACATATAAAATTGTGTGACTGCACTTCGTAAAAAATGGAGTACAAGTACACATGTGCACATGCACACACACTGACACAAGTGCGTGTGCGCACACACACACACTCACACACACACACACACACACACAGACACACACCACACATGCACGGCATGCACGCTCACAGACATGTGCACGTACACAGATGCACATATACATACACAAACATGCTAGAAAATGAAAACATTGTAATGTGGCTGGCATAATGAACTGTGCTTAAAAAAAATCCCAGAACATGTGCACAACGCAATTTGAATACTAACTGATAGCGATGAATTTTTTTATATAAAGGGTATTAGTGCTACTGTGGAGTAAATTTGAACTCAAAATTGAAGGGGCTAAAAATTCCTGTTCAGGATAGCCGAATAATGCCGCTGGGACTCCTCAGCCCATTTGCGCTAGCCCCAATTCTGGCGTAAGTGTTTGTGTCTTGATAAGGAATGAAGCTAAAGGGAAAGTACTGATTTTCTCTCTCAGCACGTGGATGAAGTGACGTCGAGGCATTTCCTGGTAACTAGTTCCCTGCACTCTCTCTGTTATCTGCATTGTACACAGTTTTCGTTGTTGTCTACATCAGACAAGTTTGGTTTGATGTGTTTGCTTTGTGTTTCATGTATCTTCTTCTGTCCTCTCTCTCTCTCTCTCTCTGTCTCTCTTTCTCTTTCTCTCTGTCTGTCTTTGGACTCTGTCTGTCTGTCTGTCTCTTTCTCACACTTCTATCCTCCCTTTCAATCCATCTCCTTCATGCTTCTCTCCTTTTACTGTCACTGTTGGCGACAGGTTAATTTCAACAGTTCTTCTTGCCAAATGCAAGGACGTTTACAGAATTTGGTGAATCTCTTAGCGTGATGTGTAAATTGATATGTATATGAAAGAAACAGAGGTGAAAAACAAAAAAAGTTCAAACAGTCTAATTTCTAATTCAGCTTCTTTCCATTTAAAAAAGATAAATCTTCAAGGGGACAGATAAAAGAGGAAATCTGATTATACTCAGCCATTGTCCCCCCCCCCCAAAAAAAAAACAAAAAAACAAAAAAAAACAAAAAAACATGCACCAAAAATAGTAACATCCTCTGATTGGTTGGAAGGACTGTTGAATTTTAAACCTGTATATATTCGACTCCATCTCTCTTTCTCTCCCTGTCTGTCTCTTTGTCTCTCTCTGTCTCTTTCATAGATATAAATGAACAGGGTGCCCTGTTCATTTTCCATGACTGCCAAAGCTTTCTTCTTGGCATTTGGACTTTGTATACTGCTGCCTTTCGCTCAAGAAGCTTCCTTGCAAAGCTTTGAATGTGCTCTTTATTGATAACCAGAATCTGATCTTAACATTGTATTAGAATAGATTGAGGCGTTAACATGACGTAGCAAGCCTGACCTGAAAAAGAAAAGGTTCTGTTCCTAGCGTTTTGCAGGATTGAACCTGTATCAACTAAGTCCTGCTTTGTGTAGAGGGCTCATTGCTCATTACTGTGCTTCATATTCTTTTTTTTTTCCTGATGAATTCTGAGGTGATACAAAACAAACATTTGTGCATTTATGGTATTTCATATTTTACCATGCCTTACACCCTTTTTGTGTTTATTTTTCTGTGTATCATAGCATATAGACTTTGACGTAACATAGAAATGTACAAAACTACCATCCGCAACCTTTTTACTATTGAAATGTGGCATCCTGTGTCATGATTTCAGTTTGTCCTGATTTTCTTCTTAAAGGAGTTATTGTTTGCAAAGACTTTACACTGTTTGAGTCACCTTGCAGTGTTGAACACCATATATTTTGATTTGTTAGATCTTTTTTTTCTTTTTAATCAAGTTTTGTTACAGTGTAGTGTTGAACACAGATATTTGTGGATTTGTTTATAGTTATGTTCTTTTATCAAGTTTTCCTATGGTTTGGAAATGCACTTTTCGAGTGTTCCAACACTAGATGTGTGTTGACAGTCTGTTTCTTTGTCTTTTTGTTTGTTTTGTTTTTGATTAAATACATTTCTTTTACCCATCCTGTCTTGTGTTTGTTTTACATGTATGAAGTATATTTCTTTTATCCAACATTTGAAAAATGTTTGTGTTTAAAAAGAAAAAGCAAATTATTGTCTGACAGACTTTATTCAAGCAAGCTGATTTTCTCTCTCATATCTGACCTCACACTGTGCCTCATTCAAATGCCTTACCTATCAAGGGGAGTTCATTCAGATTTAGAGTGAATGATTGATCTACCTTTATTTTTGGGGTTTGCAAGAGACAACAGTGTGGGGTCTGGTAAACTGAGGGGAAAAAAACCAAAGCTAAAGTGGACATGTACCTTTATGTGTAAAACAACAAAAGAGAAAATACACTACAAGCACTATATTCTTTTCTATCAAAGTATGCCAGAATGATTGGAATGGTTGAATCGATCCTTTTTCATTCCTGACTTCAGGACTTGAAAATAAATCAGTCTTGTGTCTTTTTTTTTTTTGAGTCACCAAACTCATGTTTGATTGATTGTGACTCAGTATGGTTTCAGATCTTTGACTTCTGTTTAAACCAGGTTTTGTCCATCAGTGAATGTTGGTCCTTTGTGTTATGGGTTTGCTGTTTGTATTTCACCCACAGGGTTTAATAAGCTGGCTTTGTTTTCATGTATTTTTTTTCTGCCTGGCCACTACTTTTCTTCTCTTCTTTGTTTTGTGTGTGTGTCTGCTCGCTGTCTGTATGTATCATTTTCTGTCTCTGTCTTTTTGTCTTTGGTTTATCTTTAGCTTTCTGTAAAACATTTACATGTGCAGTGAACAGTGATCTCGCCATCGTACTGTTCATCTGTGTCTGCTTGTTTGTCCGCCTTCTGCCTCTGTATTTGCCTGTGTGTTTGAACAATTGACACAGGTGCTTGTTTGTCCGGCTGTCTACCTGTGTGTTTGTCTCTGTGTGTGAACAATTGACATGGTGTGCTTGTTTGTCTGCCTGTCCGCCCTCTGTATTGGTCTCTGTGTTTGAACAGTTGATACATTGTACTTGTTTGTCTGCCTGTCTGCCTCTGTATATGTCTTTTTGTTTGAATTATACAGTGTCTGTTTACTCTGAGAAAGAGAGAGAGAGAGAGAGAGAGAGGGAGGGAGGAGAGAGAGAGAGAGAAGAGAGAGAGCATGCATTCACTTTTTCTCTTAGGAGTGACAGAAGAAAGTTTATGGTTAGCTGGAGGACAAAGAAGGTAGTGAAATATAAATAGCTAGGGTATTCTTGTAAGAAAAACATTACAAGGACATGAACAACAAATTTACTTCTGATAAGAAACTACACATGGACTGATGAACTTCGGCGAAAAACCCTTTTTTTTTTTTTAGCAAGAGTCTGCTTTTTCTTTCTGATTGTCAAGAAGTATGCAGAAAAGAGTCCTTGTTCCACCTTTTTTTTCCCCTCAATTCTCGAGGATTTCAAAGGTGAAGAGAGACTTTAAAGTGGACTTTTGATTCAGTTTGATTTAATGTTTTCCTTAATGGCCTTTGGATTGCAAGTGTTGTGGGAGGCATCCGTTGGGCGGGGGAAAAAATAAACTGAACTTTCATTAACGCATCAAAGTATATAAAGATACAGGGTCTGGAGACTTGAGTCTTGGCAGCATTCAGTGGTTCATAAAGGTGATTTTTCCTATCTCCTAGGTTATGTTTCCACATCTCCTAGTACTTGAGTCTTTTGTGTGCATACGATAAAAATATACATGCAAAAGACTTGGTGGTGCAAGTCGGTTTGGTGGGTTATGGAAATATAAAGTACCAGGTATGGACCTACGAGAAGCTAGATTATGGCTTCATATATGGTTGGTTAGAAAAACAGCCATTCTCGTAAACTGAGCTCATATGAGTGTTATGTATAAAGAACTTTGATGTCTTTTAATTGTATTGAGTATGAAAAATATTAAACAGTGGCTGTTTATAACACATATTCTGTCGTTGTAGTCCGTGTGTTAATAGGCCGATCATTTTATGCACAGGCTTCTGTCATTCGAGACAAATTAGGTCTGGGTTCAAGGCCAGCTCACATCAGGTCAAGGTCTTACGGAGGTCGCCGGAGAGAGGGGTAAGCAGCCTTTTCTGACCTACATTGCTACCAACTGTACTGTTCATACGCTAATCGGTAATGCAGTATAAGAACTGGTCTGATGCAGTATGGAGATTGTTTAGAGTACCACTAGTCCTCGCGCTGTGTTTTATACATCAGAAAATGATGTAAATGGGAGAGTAATGTTTTCAACCCTTTGGCAGCCACTGATATAAATGTATGTCAGTGAAAGGCTGCAGGGGAGTTACAGACAGATTTGGTCATCAAGCAGTGCTGTTTGCAGTGGTACAAACCTGGAATTTGGAAATGAAAAATTACGATAGTCATGGATTGGGGTACTTCCCTATTCCTAGACATGTGAGCAGTTACAAAATTCTGTTTGATGTTAATCTTCCTTTACAATGCATTTGTTACAATGTGATAGAAAACAAAATAAATAGCATGAAAAAAAATGTTCTTGGCATTCGCTGTCATTAAACTATGGGTTCTCTTGTACAGGCTGAACAGTTAATGAGTGAATGCATAGGTTGGAGAGAGAGAAACAAAAGTAAGTCTTGAAAGAAAATGAAGTGGAAGGGGAGGCGGGGGATCGAAATGAAAAGAGGCTAGGTTGCCTTATGACGAGTTAATATTGACTGCTTCCTGTGGATTGCTGGTGTTGGGCTGCAACAGGGCAGCCAGGGTGTGGCTGTGGACAGGGAGGCAGAATGAGCAGTGTAGGTGCTAAACCACTGGGCTGGCTTGGAAGATGAGCAGGGAAGCACACACACATACAAACACACACACACACACACACACACACACACACACACACACACACACCACACACACACACACCATTGGACTCGCATTCAATAGTTTACCAAGGTCTTTGCCAGACTGGGTAAAAAGCACATGATATGGTTGGATAAATGAGAGAAAAAGTGGTTTTGATGGACTCAAGAGTTTTATTTAAAAGAATACAAGTGTGCATGTGTTCCTCAGTATGTAACCGTTAAACAGTGATTGGGATGAATTTATTAAAATTTCAGAACAGTGTGGTGAAGAGGGATGGAGGGAGGATGAGGGGGATGGAATAATTGCTTCATATGTGTATGCTTATGTGTGCACGCGTGTATATGTGTGTGTGTGTGTGCGTGTGCGTGCATGTTTATGTGTGTGCATGTGTGTGTGCGTGTGTGTGTGTGTATATGCGTGTTTGTTGTGGGTCCATGTGCGTGCGTATGTGTGTGTGTGTTACAGGTCTAAGACTGACTCAGTACAGATACGCTCCCAAACTCTGGACAGACCACGAGCAGGTTCCCGACGGACAGAATCGCAGCCCACGTCAAGAGTGCAGTTTGGAGCCGCTCACCACACCACGTACACTCCACCAGGGTGCGCAACTTCGGTTTTCAGTCCTTAGTGTGGCAGGCAAAATGTAGCAGACACTTTGAAAATGTAACTGGTGGTTCTACCTCTGTGTTTGGAGGAAAGGTACATTCAGAACACGAGACAGATTGTAATGTATGAAATATTATTGAATCACGCTTTTAAAGTTTTGGATACATATTAGATACTGCTGAATCTGAAAAGGTTTATTTTCATTACTTGAAAAGAAAAAAGCATATACAAGTTATCAGCGGATGGAAATATTATGTAAAGACAGTGTCCAAAATGTTGTGATTCGAAGAGGAGATAATCCCATAACCACGTGTTGTTCAGTGTGACTGGTTGGAATGGAATGCGTTGCAATGTACCAGAAAGCATTGCTGTCTGTACTTCTTGTGGTTAGCTTGGCCATATTTCCTTCAGTATTGCATTGTTTTCTAAACAGACTTCTCCAAATAACAGTCAGGCTGCTCTCCCAGTGAAGAGCTTGTTACCTTGGAGAGTTAGGTGTGGCACTGCCCTTTTTTTGGTTTTAATTTTGTGAGTGTCTATGTGTGCGTGTGTGTGTGTGTTGTGTGTGTGTATGTGTGGGTGTGTGTTTCTTTGCTACCAACTGTACTGCTCGTTTTATTGTTCTGGATTTTCCTTCAGAATTTTGTCATGGATTGCTTCCCCTTGTTGGGTTTGTTTTCGTGTGTCGGGTGCACACTTCAGATGGGATCTTGGTTTGTCTGTCATCTGAAAGACTGGAGTTATCTCTCGTTTCTTCCCATGGATCAGAATGGCCACCTGTTGCATTGTTCAAGAGCGAAGAGTCTGCCACACCATTTTATGAGTTTCAGGGAAGAAGTGAACTAAGTGCAGTTACATTGGCTGCTGATTTCAGTTCTCCTGACTCGTTCTCTATGAGTTTTGACGAGGGGGATCTGGGTCGGTCCAGAGTCCACAGCGGCCTGAAGAAGACCTGGTCACTCCAGGACATCATGTCCTCAGATTCCGGCTCCTCCCACGCCTCGGACACGGAGGCTGACACTGTGCATTCCATGGCTACCCACGGGCCGAGCAGGTAAGGTACTGGGTGTTCATGTTGGTTAGGTTAGTCATTTAAACTGCGTGGATGTGAAATTGACAGAGATTGAATCTGAGATTATGTTTTCAGTTGTTCACCTTAATCCAGGCATTGTGTTGAGGACTTAGGATACTGTATTATTACATTTCCTGTTTCTACTATTACCAAGAATGATAGAAACTGAAGTTACAGTGCAAATCCACAGAGTCCCAAGATGGAGAGAGTTTCGTGCGTGAAGGAGGCCTGTTCAGTTGGGGTGAGTGCCAGTCAAAGGCTGTACGCTGTGCAAGTACCCAGTTGCAGACATTATGCACTGCAGCTTACAAAGATGGACCACTGTGCACAGTATGAGTCTGCACAAGATTTTCTGTGGAAGCTTTGGGGTTTGGTCACCAGTGTTCATATCCTGTCAAGAGCTTTGGCGCTTATTGTTTTGACAATTGATAAGTTCAAGGAGACCTCATAGTGCATAGAATTTTTCTTTCTCTCTGACTGTGCTTGAATGCCCAGTGCTCCTGCACCATCATCAGTGGTTTGAAGATTATGGGGTTAATGTGCTGATAGGGCAGTAAGAGAATCAGGCATGAGAATTGAGGAGTTTGAGCAGTGAGCTTTATTGACACCAGAAGGTTGGACATTGCAGCATGAGAACAGGGCATCAGAATCAAGGAGTTTATGTACCAAGCTTCACTGACACAAGTGGTGGGACATTGTAGTGACAGTGAACACAGAAATCTCTTGGCATCAAATTGGAAACTGTATGCTGAATGTTTAATGTTGCTGACTGTTTTTTTTTTCTTCCTTTTCTTTTGTTTTTCTTTTTTCTTTTTTTTTTTTTTTGACTTTTCTCAAAGTGTGAAGGTTTTCTAGGATGGACATAAGAAACATTTCTGTTGTTTAATCAGAGGTGCCAGTTTTGGTAAGTCCTGTAGACGGTGAAAAACTTGTGATCTGTTGAATGATGAATGTTGTGCTTTATGCAGCTCATTAAGACTGTGCACAGAGCTTGTTTTAAACTGATGAACATTTGCAGAAGAATTCAGTTATAGAGAATGAGATCTCCATGGTAGTTTTTGTATGCCATCTATTTTCAAAAGTTGAAAGCTAATTGTGCTGTCTTTTGCACCTGCATATGATCAAACTGGATGCATAATCAGAAATGACCATTTGGAATTTTAATCCACCTGTAGGGCTGAACACAGAACGGAGAGCCTTCAGAGCAACAGTGCCACCAAGACAGGCAGTTTGGATCCCAGCATCGATTTTGAGCTGGATGTGAAAGTCTTCATCGACAACGGCAAGTGCATCCTATTCCCCAAAGAAGCCAAGGAGGAGGAATTCAAAAGGTTACTGTTCTCTCTCTCTCTCTCTCAGTCTGTCTGTCTTTCTGTTGGTTTGTCCATGTTTGTCTTGATAAAACATTTTTTAGACATATATTTAGGACTTGCTTGTTTGGTGTTCAGCCAGGGACAACTCTTTTTCTTGACAAGAACAGAGTGTGCTGTTTTTTTACCTGAAAGAAGAGTGCTCATTGTATAATCAAGGAGGGAGAGGAAAATAACAACAACAAATAATTTGAACGTAATGGAGATGGGAGCAAAAAATCTGACTCATGCAAGATTTGAACAAAAGACAAGGAGAGGGTGAGGCTTTCAGATACTTTGCGATCAGTGCTGTCAGGAAAATAGGCACACTCATGACATATATGACATATACATATTATGCGTCACATTTAGTGAACAGTTACTTTATTTTGAAAATCATAGTTTTATGATGCATGCTTATTAAATGTTGCACACAGTTATTTTGCAGAGGTATCCAGTGAACAGTGGCTTTCCTTTTGGAAATCACAGTTTTATGACACATGGTTCCCTTGTTACATCAAATAGTCAGTGTGCACAGACACACAAACACACACACACACACAGACACACACACTCACACTGCAGATACCACACACAACACACACACACACACACAACACACCACACACACACACAGGCACATGCATGCACATGCTAGTGTACGCACACACGCGCTTATATATATATATGCACCTACATACTCATACAGACAAAACTAGCCACACCAAATTAAAAAGAGAGAAAAGCATGTGTGCTTCAAGACAACAAGGCAAGCGGGAACGCACCATATCTGGAGAGAGCAGTGCCACCACTCCTATGAACCGGCAAAAAATGAAGCGCATGGAGTCCGCCCCTCCTACCCTCATGGCCAAGAAACAGCCCAGTCAGGTGGAAACCACCATCTTTTTCATGCCCAGTGTTGATGTCAAGGTAACAGAGCAAAATAGTTCTTACTCTGAATGAGTGGAAGGAGATTGTTGGTGAGGGTTGAGACTTGAGCCTTGGTATATATGGAACATGGTTTTCATCGAAAAAAAAATTGTCATGAGATAAGTGGGTCATTTGTAGTGGATGCATCTGTCGTGGCAGGCGAGCATTAGTTTCGCTTGACATGAAAGTTTAGCTGCTGAACTTTTTGGAACTGAAGAGTGTGATGTGTGTTTTAGAATAAAGAGGAAAACTTAGTTCATGTGTGGACATGAAAATATGTGTTTGAGAGAGCACTTGTTGAAGTTTACACAGGATTGAAGTTTATACAGGGCTGAAGTTTACACAGGATCTGCCCAGCATCACATCATCTTCCCCCATGGGAAGATGTTGAAGTCTCTCTTGATCCAATTTGTTTTTCTTTCTTATCATCTGTATAGGCTCAGTTTGAGTAAATGAAAGAAAACAAATGTTTTGTTTTGTTTTGTAAAAGAAAGACAGCATTCTTGTAGTTATCAGCTATTATCAGCATGTGTCTTGGGCGGCTCAGGTTTATCAAATAATCAAGATTTTTAGTAAAAGTGCTGTTAACTGTTCTTTGTCTGTGCTTGAGAGCTACAGAGAACAGAAATTGTTTTGATTTGGTGAGTGAACAAAGTGTTGCACATGATAAAGCAAAGAAACACTAGGTTTGTTTTGCTCAAGATTCGCTATGTTGCTCATGCTGACCTGTGAGGAATCAGCTTGTTTTGTATTGCCAGTTTTCTTCCTTGTTTTTGTATCCTTGGAGACTGTGTATTTATGATGCTAAGTGAAGACCAACATCCCGCTCCTTCAAAATGAGATGTATGTGGGGAAAACAGAGTGGGATTTATTGTTGCCGAGGTATATTCTCGTTGAAAAGAGATTTTGAAGGATAATAATAATAATAATAATAATGTATAATACTTATATAGCGCATTTCTTGTTGTACAACTCAATGCGCTTACATCCACCATTTGCACTTATTCATACAATATTCATGCACACAGCAAAAAGAAAATACACAATGGCAGACGCACCTACATGCATAAACTGTCTCACCGAACTAGTTGTGGAGGAATTTAAGAGAGATCTAGTCATCTACAGAAGAGAATAGGCTTTTTTGAAGAGGTAAGTTTTGAGCTGAGATTTAAAAGAAGAAAGAGTAGGCTGATTACGAAGGTCTTCAGGGAGGGAGTTCCAAATAGAAGGTGCTCTAAAACTGAAGGCTCTTTCGCCAACAGATTTCAGAGAACGCTTAGGGATTTTCAAAAGTTTTTGTGAAGAAGAGCGAAGGGTACGAGAGCTTTGGTAGGTGCAGAGAGAAGAAGAGAGATAGTGAGGAAGAGATTCATTGAAGTGGCGGAAAGCAAGAACTGCCAGTTTAAATTGCCACCGATACTGTATGGGAAGCCAGTGCAGTTCGATCAGCATGGGAGTGATGTGCTCACACCTCCTCCTCTTCAAAACAAGTCGTGCAGCGCTATTTTGGACTCTCTGCAGCCGAGCAATCTGTTCTGCGGGAAGCCCAGCATAAACAGAGTTGCAGTAGTCCAATCTTGACATCACCGTGGCACAGACTAGCCTGACAGCTACTTCCCTGGACATAAAGCGTCGGATGGAAGCAATACGTCTCAGCTCTAAAAAGGATGAGCGACAGACTACAGATATTTGATTCTGCATGGTCAGACACTGATCAATGGTAACACCAAGGTATTTGACAGAGTTACTGAAAGGCAATTCAGTACCATCAACAACCATTGACTCTGACTCAACGAGTTTGAGGCAGGAGGAGGTTCCAACGGGCATGACTTCAGTCTTTTCACAATTTAATTTAAGCTTATTACTTGTCATCCATTCCTGCACACTGCTGATACACCGAGACACCCCAGATTGAACAGAAACAAACTCATCAGGTGTGCCACTCTTAGAAAGCTCAGTGTCATCAGCATACTTGTGAAAATCACAATCATGGTCCGAGATAACATCTGACAAGGGCTGTGAGTACAATGTAAACAACACTGGGCCCAATACTGACCCCTGTGGTACTCCATACAAAAGAGGTGACAAAGTAGACCTTACACCACCCACAACCACCGCCTGTGACCTATCTCTGATGTACGATTCGAACCACTGGAGAACTATCCCATCAACACCAAAAGTGACCCTAAGCCTTTCAAGTAAAGTAGTGTGATCTAGTGTATCAAAGGCAGCACTCAGATCAAGCAAGGCTACGAGAGAAACAAGTTTACTGTCGGATTTGCACAGTAAACAGTCCAGTACGCTCAATACAGCAGTCTCAGTGCTATGATTCTTCCTATAAGCAGACTGACAGGCCTCAAGAAGACCATGGTCTGAAAGATGAGTCTGAAGCTGCTTCAGCACAACTCTTTCAAGGATTTTTGAGAGGAATGGGAGGTTGGACACCGGTCTATAGTTCTTTAACTTATTAAGGTCCAGTCCTGGCTTTTTCAAGAGAGGGGTAACCATTGCCTGCTTAAACTGAGGAGGCACTATGCCTGACAAGAGAGATTTGTTTACAATGTTTGTAATCACGGGAATCAAATGAGAGGCACAACGTTTAAGGAGGGAAGTAGGGATGGGGTCAAGGACACAACTTTTGCTGGAGGATTCACTTATGAGATCGCCGATCAGTTTTTCATCCACAGGATTAAAAGTACAAAAAGGTGGTCCACAGTATTTATCGTAAAGAATTGGTTGGGAAGGATTTGCATCAAGATTGTCACGGATGGTTTTGATTTTATCAACAAAGAATTCACTAAATTGTTGAGAGATTTGAGAAGGAGGAATGTTCGTGGGCAAACTTAATTTCTTTTGTTTGCCAAGTAGTTCACTTGAAAGAGAAAACAACTGCTTTGATGAAGAACAAGAGTCAATTTTATCACGGTAGTATGACTCTCTGGCATCCTGGAGGCAGTCCCCTGCCTCACACCTGTTCGCTGCAAAGATCTGGCGGTGGATGGTCAATCGGCTCTTTCTCCAGCGTCTCTCGCTGCGCCGGCGTTGACGTCGAGCAGCTCTCACGTCCTCGGAGAGCCAAGGAGCTGAGGGACGGTCAGTAACACACCTAGTCACTGCAGGCGCGTGTCGGTCCAGGATTTCCTGAAGGCCATCGTTAAGCACTTCAACTAATTGTGTGACATCTGCATTGCTTTGCTGCTTACGCATGCCCTGAGCAAAACTCTTGACCTCTTGGTCAAAAACAGCCACACACAATGCTTTCATGTTCCTAGACGTAACAAGCCTTTTCCGAGGAGGGGGTCTGGAGATCTTCAAACTACACACAACAACAAAATGGTCTGAAAGACCAGCATAGTCACGAACTTCATCCACAGAGAGAACGCTGTCTTCAATGTTTCCCACCACCCAATCAAGGATATGGCCATGTTTGTGTGTTGGTGTTTGAACAAACTGAGACAGGTTGTGATCAGTCAGTAGAGTCTTTAGATGAATCACTTGGCGATCTGAATAGTCATCATAATGAAAATTAAAGTCACCAAGATAACAAACAGTATTACGTGTAGCTGCATAAGAGGATAACAGATCTGGAAACTCCTGTAGGAAGGCAGAGTTAGACAGCATATTGGACTTACTTGGCGGAGGTCTGTAAACACAAACCAAAGAAACAGTAGCAGCAGTGCCTCGTAGTTTCATTTCAACACACTCAAACGAACAAAATTTCACAGGAGTGAAAGAAACACAGCATGAGAGTGTTTTTCGAATCATGAAGGCTAATCCACCACCTCGTGATCCAACACGAGGAAACGAGTGGAAATCATAATCACAGGGAGTCATAGCAGCGATGTAGGACTCGTCACCACGATCGTACAACCAAGTTTCAGTCAAGACGAAAATATCGGCTTTTAAATCAGTCACCATTTCATGGATTTCAGCTGCTTTTTTGCGACACGATCGGCAGTTGAAAAGCAGCACCTTTAATGTCCGTTTGTTGTCTGCCTTCTTTCTCTTGTACCGTTTTCTTGGAAGATTGACACCTATGCCAAAAGTACGAAGCCGAGATGTTAATTCACAGGTCAAACGAGCGGGACTTACATGAAGAAGTTGATCACGTCTGTAATGCAGGAATTTATCACTTTGGCGCACAGGGATAGAGCACTCAACAGAACTAGACGAAAGATCAGGTAGTTGGCTAGCTTGATGCACAGGTGAGTACGATGGCGGACGCACCGAGTTCAAAGCAGTCAACCGTGTTGAAATTGTCGTGCACAGCACGAACCAACGCAGGTAAAGTTCGGCATAAATTGCCCACAACACAAAAGCACCAAACATCACGAACATTTTCACAAACTTTCAAAGCAAGCACGCTTCCATTTCCTCTTAAACGAAGAAAAGAACAAACAGAGGCGACAGTCACTCCAACCTCAGCGGCGAACGACCTTGACCTTGGAGGGGAAGAGAAAATATAGATACTATTTTAGCATTACAAAGCAAAACAGAAAGTAGTCATTTTTGACATTGCTCTTTTATTTACAAAGAAGAATTGCAAAGCAAATAAAAGTTTCTTCCTTTACAGTGCTAATGGACTGTGGGAAGGAGTGACGTGGTTTAGTTTGAAAGGGACAGTTTCTGCATTTAGCCATGATTGTTTTTCAAAGTTTCTATACGTAACCTTGATTTTTTTTTTTTTTAAAGTTCTGATCCTATAAAAAAATTACAGACATAGGTGTGAAACCAGAGTGCGTGGCTGATCTGGTGATGTAGACATCAATATGGAAAGAACTAACTGTGTTCAAATATCAAAACAGGAACTGCTGCTGGGTTATTCTGATTGTGTGAGCACCATGATGGTGATATTATTATGCTTAAGGCTGTCAGGTATTGTGTGCTGTGTGCCAGGTTCACTACAACTCCAAGACCAGTTTCTTTGAGTCTGGAGCTTCCACTTCTCAGAGTGGCACTGACATGGGCATGAACCGGTCCACCTCTGCCCTGCTGGTTCCAGATCGCCAGGTGGATGATGTGTTCTTCACAGGTCCCACCCTGTCGCCTCCAGACCACCCCAGGGTTTGTTGCGTGAACTGTCTCTGATCTACGTGTGGGTGGATGCGTGTCTTTTGTACGTTTTATGTGTGTGTGTGTGTGTGTGTGTGTGTGTGTGTGTGTGTGTGTGTGGTGTGTTCCTGAGTGGGTAGCGCTACATTCTTATATAAAGGTCATGTGCATGCATAAATGTCCTCAAGAACAAAATTACCACTGTATATTTGCTGTGCATGTTTGCATATAAGTAAGATTAACTTTTCTCTTTTCCCAGTGTAATAATATGGTTTGGTTTTGTCAGTATTTTTTTGCAGCTTATTTTTCCTCCACATTGACAATTTTTTTCATTTCCAGGACAGCGTATTATATGCTTTGTGCTGCAGCATTATATATCCATATATTTATGTTTAAAATTTGGTAAGCTGCCTCCACGTACATTTCTTCATGTTTGAGATAACGAAATGAGTTATCATGATGAAATGAGTTTTAAAATTTTCATGTAGCCCGTGAACTTCAGTGAAAAGGGAAGAATTCTGTCTTTGAGGAAAACAGTTTGAACTGTGTCTATAAGCAGTGTTTGCTATCTTGGTTTACTGTAAAGAAACATACAGAGGAGGATGGCATGCTTACTGCTGGGTATGCAGCAATAGAGGTCCTCCCAGCTGATTTCTTTGCCTCCTACTTCAAGGACGATTGAGGAAGATCAAAAAGAAAAAAGAAAATAAAAGGTTGGTTCATATACGGTTGAATAAAGGTTTGATTCGGATACCAGGAGAAAAAAGGTCTGCATCCACCAGTCTTTCAGATGAAATGGGGAAGGAGCGAGGAGGATTCAGGGAGGTAAAATTAATGAAAAGAAATTTAGTTAAAATATCTTGGGGGGAAAAAAATCTGATTCTGAGAACCTTGGAATCATATTCCAGGAGAGATCAGACATGGTTAAGAATTTCGAGAAAGGTTATGAAAATTTGGAATCAGAGGAATTTGAACTGGGCATTGCAGTGTAAACATTAGTTGTGGTTGTTATTTGTTTTTTTTTTCACATTTTTGATTTCCTCCCAAGACCATTCATAATTTCTTGAAATGTCAAATTCCATGTGAACCCTGTGTGTTGAAGTTGTCGAGAAGAGGAACGCAGGAAGAAGAAGGATCTCAGACCGGAGAATCCAACGTTGATGGGGCAGAGTCCACTTCCGTGAGCAGCTCGATGTCCAAGAAGGCGGTGAAGAAGGCCAACCTGTATGCCTGGCTGTCCCTGCAGACTCTGCCAGAGGTCAGCTTCTAGTGATTGGAGTTCTGTGTGTCTGTCTGTATGGGGTCAGGGGCAGCCTATTTGTCAGGGATGGTTTGTTTTGATTTCTGTCTTTCTGGCAGTGGTCATTTGTCAGATTGAGCAGATGTGAAAAGCATTATAGTCCATACTAGCTCCTGTGAAAACAGTTGTTGACAAATAGTGAGTACTCCTGAGGGGTCAGCAGCCAAGATGTGTGGTGCAGGCAAGAGTTACGTCTTGATTTCCGTAGTTCATGAAATCTGTGGTGCTGTAGTCTGTTCCATGAATTGATGACTGCAGTGGTATGACTATGGTGCTGGTCAGCGATGATACCAAGAGCACCAGTGATAACATGAAGGTACACTTTTATGCCAATGTATACGTCTGCATATATACATATTACTCAAGAAAAGAGTGTACATGGATCCATCCCCCCTCCCCACACACCCACCCAGCTTCCGTGTTCTTAACTGTAATGCCAGTCAAAGTCTGCAGGCTAATACAAAACATTTGCTAGGAAGTGATGGTTTCAGTAAAATGTCAAATGCTGTGCTTGCTTGACCACCCTAGAATTTCATTGATTTTCACTTTTCTTAGTGGGATTCTTGAATGACATGTCACATGACGTTGACATGTCAGCAAATTGTCAAAATCCTACCTTTAAGAATGATATTCACATGACAGCAAATTGCCGAAACATAACTCTGACACATATAACAATGATTTGCCAGAATGCCAGTATCATCAGACTTTCTTTCAACCACCGTTGATATATAAGAAACAAACTGCATTTTGAAGAGACGTATCTAGCTTCAGCCATTTTTGCTATGGTTTTTTTTTTTTTTTTTTTTGCAATACAAATGAGAACAGTGACTAGAGCAGGCATGCTTACTATGAAACTTAGATTATTGGCGCCTGTGAGATGAATATGAAATAGTCTTAGGTATACATAGGTGGGAACAGATGGCTTTGAAAATGAAATAACGGTTGTGAGTGATGTGTATGACTGTGTGTGTTAGCATATGCCTGTGTGTGTGTGAGTGTGTGTGTGTGTGTGTGTGTGTGTGTGTGTGTGTGTGTGTGTGTGTGTGTGTGTGTTGCCAGATCAAATGCTTATGTTTAAATCTATTTTCAGGAAATGGTCATCAGTCCATGCCTGCTGGACTTCCTGGAACAGGCGTTAGAACCGTTGCCCATCTCTCCCTCTACACAACACAAGAAAGGTGAGCTTTCACCCCCACACTTACTTCCATTCCCCACACACCCCTTCCCCACTTCTTCCCTCATGATGTACAATATGACGTCATCAGCCAGGCAGAATTAATCGGTGCCAAGATTTTGTCAAAATGTAAAGTTTTAAGTTGTGAAAGGAATGAAACAAATGAACAGTATCAAACGAAGAAAAATAGTTTGAAATCAAAGAGAAGACATTTACACTTCATCAGTTGATAAACAGTATGAACAATATATTGCGAAAACTTCATGCACTGCTCAGGGTGTCATTTGAATTCTGGGGGCCGGAATAGCTCAGTTGGTAGAGCACCGGACTCGTAATCCAAGGGTTGCGGGTTCGAATCTCCGCCAGGCCGTTTCGGTACAGGGGGATTTTTTCCTCGGAGTTAACATTGGTTCTGACTCCATTTCCCATACAGTCCTTCGAATGAGACTATAAACCGAGGTTCCGTGTGTGAACGCACGCATAACATCTTGCACACACGTAAAACCCCATCACCAACTTTCGGAAGAGAAGGCCAGTTTGGCCGTTGGTATGGATGACACGTTACACATAGCATGCACCTTCTCCGAAGATGGAGTATGACTGCCTTAAGGGCAGGATAAAAAACGGTCATACAAACAAACCCCACTCCCTTTGTTGAGCAGATGGGATGAATACCTGCCTGTCTACACAGGGAGTGTCCACAGGAGTATCGCCTGCGTACGCAGAAGAAGAAGAAGAAAGAAGACAACCGTACAGAATTATCAGTTGTATATAATGAGACTTCAAACCTGGGTCAGCAGTTGACTGCTCTCTGTCACCAAAAAAAAAAAAAACTGCTGTGCCACAGCCGTCATTGTGTGTTGTTTCTGCTTTGTGTGTGCAGTGGCGGCTGTGGACATGGGCAGCATGCTCCATCTGAACATGGACCTGGACGCTTCCCAGGCTTCCCTGGGTTTGCCCATGGGAGGCACGTTCTTCCCTGTGGATGTTGTGGTCAGCATCAAGGTAGGGCTGGCTTGGTCTTTGCTGCATGTCATGGGTGCCTTGCCCCTAAGTGAAGCACTGCTGTGGTGGGTGGTGTTTTAGTCCTGTCTGACTGTTTGTTTGATAATTTGAAACAACTGGACAGATGCTTGGAAAACTGTTTTTTTGTTTGTTTGGAAGATCTATGAGTGTAGTAGACTTAATCTTGAAGCCTGTAGATATGAGGCTGATGAAGTTCTTTGAAGTTTTAGCGCACACCATTTGTGATTTTAATTTGTGATTTTATGGATGTTGCTTCTGTATTTATTTGTGTGTGTTTGTGTGACTGTTTTATCCCTGAAATCTTTAAATTGCCAGGATCTCATGCATTCAATTAAACAAAGCAAGTAATATGGACATGTCAGTAGTGTTGTTTCAAATCAAACTTGAATCAGAACTGATGATGTTTTAGACTTTGGTTGATTTTTTTTTTTTTTTTTTTTTTTTTAACTGACTGTAGTTGACTTAATCTTGATTAGCACAAATTCATGATTACACTCTGCTACTGAAGAAAGACTATTTAAAACTCATCTGGTGTACATCTACAGAAAACTTTCTGGGTTGGTTTTAGGTTGTGAGATGATAGTTTTTGTTCTGAAATTCTGGTAAGCTTGCCATATGATCTTAACATTCCAGTGTGTGTGACCAAATCAGTTCATGCACCCACTGGAAGCACACCTCTACACAACCATACTAGTGTCAATATCCATTTTAGCACAGGTCAAAGTATTAACCACCATCCACAGACCAACCTATGTGCGTGACTCTGCTGAGTGATGAATGTCATGGGTGATAGTGATATTGAAACAGAAGGAAACACTGACAGAAAAAAATGGGGAGGTTTTTGTTCATACTCTCAGTTAGGCTAAATAAAAAGCTGCCTTTGAATTGGAACTACGCATGTCGATGGTTCAGAAAAGCACCTGGAGATCAGCTGAACTCTTACCTCCAGAATGATGAAGGCAAGATGTCTGAAGCTAAAGGAAGATCTTGGGATGAGGATTAGTGTATGTTACAATCCAAAACACCTTGAATATGGATGAAAAGCATTTTTTTTCTGTGTAAAAAGTACAAGGGCTGTTTGAAAATGAACAAAAAATCCCCCTTCGAACACACACCACACACACACACACACACACACACACCACACACACACACACATACACACACACACACACACACACACACACACACAAGCAAAGAACTGTGCAGGCTTTGCATGGACTATGAAGGTATTTGAGAAATGGACTGCCATTTTCAAGTCTTTCAAAGTCTTCAGAAAATGACAGGGGTTAATGGAAAGGCTGAAAACATCTGTGAAAATGTCATTCATGCTGAAAAATCTTTTAAGTGTTCGCAAACATGATGATCATGTGTCAAACAAAGAGATTGGGCCCCCTCATGTGTCAGCTCAGTTGTCATGTGTTCAACACAACATTCTTGTTTCTAGGAATGGAAGTCCTTGAATAGTAGTATTGTCCTTTGACATTATGCAAATGCAGTGATCAATCTGATTGATGGCCTGTGCTTCTGATAGTGATTGTTTTGGAACACATTAAATCTGAAAATGCTGGGGAATAATTGTTTCAGTGTCAAGCGGTTTGAGAAGGCTGAATATAGAAACTGGCTTTGAAAATGTCACTAGCAAGCATTCTGCTCACTGTATAAAAATCATTTATGCTGAGTGTTGCATGATAGGTCTAAGAGGATAAATGGTCATTGAAATGGTCTGTGAAAGTTTGTGAATTTTGGCATGAAATCTGTTGAACAGTGCTATGGTACTTTGTGTAGACTTGCAGGAAATTGGCCGACGTGGACTCATTTTGAATTTCAGTCTCGGCATTTTAGTTTTCACTTCGTTCTGTCATTTACCTTTTTGTTGCTCTTTGGCCTTCCTGTTTGGCTTTGCTATGAGCAGTATGACTTCATGATGTCTTGGTTGCAAGGTTTTCTTTTTTTTCTTTTCTTTAAATGAGGAATGCCAAAAGTTCACTTTGGTGACTTTAGTTGATTTCTACAGTTCCTCAGCGATTGGTTTGTCATTGATTCCACGACTTTCTGATTTGCAGGTGGAGCCATCTAGCGTCAGATTCAACTGTCAGCCGATTTCTCGCGTGGAGTGTCTGCTGCAAGTTCCTTCCCTGGAACTAGTGTTCTCCACGAAGAAAACCGATGTAGAAGGTCTGCTGTCGGATGGCACACCTCCCATGAAGCCAAAACGTGAGTGTGTGTTGATTGGTGGACAGCTGACCGGTAGTGCTGCATACTGTGGTCAGTCTGAGCTGTAATGAGAATGATTCTTGACTGCTGATCTTCTGTTTCACAAATAAGAACCATCTTTTGAGGATGTTCCAAAGATGTGCAATATCATTTTGAGCTGTTTGTTTGTTTTTTTTTGTGTGTAAAAGCCAGTATTCACTTAAACGTATGAGCTGGCTGACGTTATGACTGTTGTCGTTATTGAGAACGTTTAAACGCATAATCGAAGTAATGCCCTATTCTTTTATGGTGAACATATACTTAAGATTAAAGTACGTAACATCCAAAGTACACTATATCCTTGTGAAGAACTGGCACAGGTCTACCATCAGCAGGGCTGAAAAGAGGACATTATCAGGAGCTGATGTTGGTAGGGACCACAACTTTGTCACGATGAACTTTGAAGTACATTTCAAGAACAAGGAGAGAGTGAAACACAGCTGCTGCAAATTCAGTTGGGACAAAAATGCAAGATTATGACATTGCTGAACTGTTCCAAGCAGCCATAGGAGGAAAATTCACCCCACTATTTCTCTTAGAAGGCCTTGAAGCCCTCACAAACAATGTCAACCAGATGATGACTGAAACAGCAACACAGATCCTAGGAAAAAATAAATGGAAAGTAAAAAATCATCGATGTTAAGCAACATCCTGGAGGTGTGTGACTCAAGAAGGACTTTACAACTACTCAGGAAGACTGAGGGGGGATAAATACAGTGCTGTTAACAGTAGAATCAGATTCATTTTTGAAACAGTGACTTCGCCATTAACTTTCTGTTCCTTGCTGTCCGCAGTGGGTAAGCGATCGTCCACAGGAGGTCGAGAACGTCACACCAGCGGTAACCAGGGTAGCAGCCGCGGTCGGCTGGGCAGTACGGTGTCCGACAGCCAGGGCACTGCCAACACCAACTCTGGTGGACTGAGTGTGACGGGGTGTCTCTCTGACTTCTCCCTGTACATCTTTCACCCCTATGGCGGCGGCCAGCGAAGGTTCTTCCAGGGCTCCCCGTCCTATAGCGGGGGACAGCGCTCGTACCTGGGTGAGTGATCACAGAGGGACTAGGTGTTCTGGGGAAAGGAAGTTTAGGTTAACCCAGTTATTGTGAAAACAGTAGGAAGGGAATAGCTCTAGTGAAAATCCTTATATGCTGAGGTTAGCTGATTTTCTTGCTTTGTTAAACCAAAAGAATGGGTATGTTGGTTCAGTTTGTGTTTGTATTTTAGACTTTGACATCTTCTCTCCACTCAGATTGGCATAGCTGACAATTTCAGTTTGGGTGTTTGGTATGAAGAAAATTGTGTTTAGTGATGCTTTTTTTGTTTTATTCATGCTTTATTTTATTCCAAGTTTGAGGAAGGTATTTGGCTTTATTTGAACATGATCTGACTACCGAAGTTAACTTTCTTTTCTTGATTGGCTGCATTATATAATCCAAAATTAGTTAATTTATTCAAAATAGAATCTTTAGATATGACAAACGAGATCATCCAAATTTTGCATTACCTGATGAGTCAGTTTACTTAAACAAGGAACAACCCAACAGAATCAAAAAAGAGAAGGAAACAAAGTTTAATTGTGTATAGCAGTTCACAAACAAAGCCAACTCCTGTCAGTTTTACGACCACTTGGTAAGTGTTCAGTTTCTCTGGTGTGTTTTCTACCTGCATTTTTTTTTCTGGTTCATTTATCACTGTACATACCGTTTACAGGCAGTATTCTTGAGCATGGGGCCAGCTTCATGGAGATGGCTGGCAAAGACTCCCTCAGTCTGAACGTGGAGTTCATCAGAGTCAACATCTCACGCACACGCAAGATGGAGATCATTCCTGTGGGAGACGGCTCCTCTTCGAAACTGGAGCCTCAGGTCAAATCTACTGTTGTGCGATTTTCTGGTGCGTATTCATTTGTATCTGGGTATATGTGAGTGTGTGAGTGTGTGTGTGTGTGTGTGTGTGTGTGTTTGTGTGTGTGTGTGTGTGCGCACGGGCGCGTGTGCACACGCGCTGCCCCACCTCACTCCACCCCATGCCCCATTCCTTCGTGGAAATGTTGGGTGATCTTTCAGTATAAATTGTATCTTTACCATCTTTCAGCTTTTATCATTTTTTCCCCCAGTCCATTTGCCTGTCCTTTTTCTGGATAATCTTGACACATATTTTTATTGTGTTACAGTTCATAACATCCCAGCTGTTTTGTTGTAGTTTGATGGCAAGGTGGTGAGAGCACACCTGGTTTTCAGAGTGCACACTGTCTGGTCTGCAGTGTCAGCATGACAGCATGGCCCTATCTTTGTTTCTTTATCATCTTCGGTCTTTTGCCCAGATGGATGGCATTTGTAAGCTGACTTGAGCATTGATGGATGCTTTGTAGTAGGAGCATTCCTTTTTTTTTCTTAAGTGGTATAGCTTTTTTTTGTCTCAGTTTTCGGCTATTTGTGACATAAATCATTTCAACACCTTTTAGGTCTGATGTGCAAAGACTGCCAGAGATCTTATTCACACCCAGTACTGTATGTCATTTTAAGGTGTTTTTTTTTCCCGGTCAGTTTTCAGCTAGTAGCGTGACTGGCACAGTATGACGTAATGATTGTTGCAGATTCTGTCCCTACCAAATGTCATGTCATATCATGGTTTTCCCTCTCGGGTTCATGCTGAAGAGGATGCTGGCACAGAATCTTTCAAGTGTGAAATGCAAAGACCCGTCAGAGATTTGTTGCTGCCCAGTGGCATGTTATGTTTAATTCTCCCGTCATGTTTTTTCCTGTCTCAATTTTTCAGCTATTTGTGACATTGGCAAAGCATCCTTCAAGTATGACATGCGGCGATTGTCAGAGATTTTGTCACTGCCCAAGGCATGGTACAGACGAAACTTGGCACGCCGACTTTTCCTTGGTGATGACAGCATGACACGGGCAGGGGGAGAAGGTATGCTTTCCGTTCTTGCTGGCATTTGCCTCTGAATTTGTTTGGATTGCTTTTGTAGTGTTGTTCATATTGTCAGCATTTTTTTGCTTCTGTTTTTAGTTTTTGATGTTGTTTTTACCGTAGTGGTCTTAAACCTGCCAGAGTACTGTGCTTCCCATAACCTTTGTTCTTGATTTTAAAGAAATGTAATGAGAACAAAAAAAAGAAATGCAAGGAGGACAAAGCGAATTAGATGAGTGAGTTATATGAATACTTTTCAGATACAGCAGAGGTAATAGGGTCTCTGCAGAAATAACTTTGTGTGGGGGGTGGGAGGGAGTGGAAAGCTCATGAGAACACTTATTGAGGAGTAATGCCCCTCATGGCTTTTTACCAAGGGATACTTAAACAGAAGTTTGTATGCCTGGCAAAGTAAGAAATTTGACCATCACAGGGGATCCTATGTTGCCTGCATCTGCAAGAATATTCGTGTTATATAAATTCGTTTACAAAAACAACTTTTTAAGGTAGACAACATAATAGACAGATGATGAAAATAGATGTTTTAGGTGATAAGTTCTAACTGTAAACATTGGATATGCTTATGTGTCTTACAGCTTCATTTATGGCTGGGTTTCCACCCATGATTCTTCTGTCCTTTGAACGGAAGTCCTGTATTGGTCATAGCCCAGGGACAGAATTAATGTCCACAAGTTTAGACTTAAGTATTTATCTGTCACTATTTCATCCATGAGCTCATTCTGAGGTTTACAAAAATGATATGTGATACTACTTTCAGTAAAGAAGTTCTTTTTTGATAGAAGTGAATGAGATGGAAAAATAGGAGACGTGTGCCTTGCCAGAGGAAAGGAAGGAAACCCGTTTAATTAACAACTCCCAAATGGAAATGACGTGTATGTCAAGGGTATCTACTCAAGCAGTCTTGCTAAGGTATAGGGAGGATGGTTTGTCCATTCTATCCCAGTTTTAACCTAATGGAGCTCCAGATGATGTTGCAATGTTCCACGCCAGTAAGGAATGAGGAACTTTGAAGCATTATCAATTACAAAATTTCTTCTAGCAGTTTTATCTGCTGCATTTTATTAATGCTCAGTAGAAAAATTGGAGAAGAAAAAATTCTGAGCACCATTTTCATGTTCATACATGCGTGTATGAGTGTGCGCATTCACACTCATGCGCGTGCACACACACACACACATACATGCACACGCACATGAAGAATGGACTAAGATTTCATGTTAAAAGGACACAAAAACACAGCTGTTACTCAACTGTTTAAAAAAAAAAAAAAAAAAAAAACCAACTTTTCGGTTGCCCTGGACCATGGCATCAACAAACCATTGGTCTGACAAAAGGTGTAAGAGCCCAGTGCTCCAAAATCCTAGTTGCCTTGCATAAAAGTTGATAAAGTTATTTGCTTCATTGTTGCTATGTTTCTTTATATTATGTCTTTGCACTCCTAAACCTCTGAAGATGAGAACTAGTGGGTGTATCCCATCTGAATGTAAACTTACCAGAGTTGCTGTGTTCAAGTTGCTGGTATTTTGATTAGGGGTGTTGTTTCAATGGTTTCATCACCCAAATTTCTTTATTTCTCTTCAGCTTTAATTGCATAGAGTCTAGTCAAACCCTCTAACAGTTATCTCTTTTTTAAAGTCTGGATGTGAAGTAAAATATTGCTGTACATGTTGGTTTTCCAGATATGCAGTAGCTTTATTGCTTGAGAGAGTATGTTTTGTTCTAAAACATTCATTTGATTTGAGCCTGGTTTTCTTTTCCTGTGTGATTTTGTGACATGCATTTGGATTATTCAGTTGTTGTTGATTCATTTGTGTATGATGTTTATATTGCTGTGGTATATCCAGATATTTTTGATGCTGTGGCTAGCATGCTGAATGTTGTGTTTTTTTGCTACCATGCATGTTGTTTACAGAATTGGATGAATCCTCAACCAATTCCTCTGCGGGAACATCCGGGGAGCAGCGCCCTCTTTTGACATCCCAGAACTCCGTCTCCTCCCCCTCCATCACCAACCTCTTCTCCCCTCTCACTCCCCCCAAACGCACACATCACCGGCGCGCTTCCTCTGGCGACAAGCTGAAGTTTCAGCTTAGTGCTGATTTAAAGAATGAAATAGCTAATTGCAGAGGTGTGTGTGCTTGCACTATTTTTCTTTCTTTTTTTCTGTTGCTGTTACTCACAGGAATGATGTGTGTGGACTGCATCATGATTCATGCTTGGAAGAAAGAGCTGTGCAGCTTACTCTTCATCTGAACAGTTGGGTGGCCCTTTGATAGAGGTAGAAAATGAAGGGAATATATTGATAGATGTGAAGGTGAAAAACCATAATCCCGAAGGAAACACGTAACCATTTTCATGTGGTTTCACGTGCTGTATGAACAGCCAAAGTAGTGTTCAATGTTCACCGCTGTTCAGTAATGTTCAGATATGTAATTTACCTTTTTTTTTTTTAAATGGCAAGTGAGAATAGATGATATGAATACCAGAATGTTTGCATTTGTCCAAGCTTTGTTGTGAAATGAGGAAAAGAGTAAGGAGGTAGATAATGGAATACACCCTTCGGCTGTTGTTGTTTTTTTTTCCTTAAGTACAGTGGAACTCTCCAGCTTCTTGTTAGGACTGCCTCCCTGATGTGACCTGAATGTAAATGACCTACTTTGCCATTGAGGCAACTCTGTATTATGACTACCTCTCTAACCTGATATATGACTGACCGCTGTCAGTCTGATTTGACTTTTGCACAAAATATTGGCTGACGAATTGTCGAAAATGCTGCCAAAAATGGCATTGTAATGATTGGCCTAGTGGCAGAAGATTGGTCTTTAAAATGATCTCTGCTCAGAGTTAGTTCCCATTTGTCACTTTCATGCCTTTAATCAAGATTGTAATGCAAAATGTCATTGCGGGCATTGTGAAAAAGGACATTGATATTTTAAGAGCAAATCAAAGTAACTAAGAGAAGTGTGAAATAAGTGCAGTTGCTATCACTAAGTCACTCAGTGTCTTTCATCAACAACATATTCAGAATATCATCGAAGACGGAGTTGATTTCAGTCAGACAGGCGAGTGGAGAGGGTGGAGACAGAGAACTTCATCCCAAACTACAAAAAAATCAACATACATACATGCACTCTGACATTGATGAAACAATTGGGAGTGGCTTTATGAGGCCAGAGAGACAAAAACAAAAAACAACACGCACGCATGCACGCACGCACGCGCGCACGCACGCGCGCACACACACACACACACACACACAGAAAAAGAAAAAAAGAGAAGTTCTTATGTTGTTGATACAAAAAAAAGTTTCACAAGAGAGTTGTGGCTGTTGATGTATTGCAGCTCTAACAAACACATCTTAACAGTTTTATTTACTTTGTGTATGCCTTTACTAAATATTTTGGATAGCTGGTATTGAGTATCTTTACTTTGCTGCACCCAGTTAAGACCTCATTTTAGCTGATTTTTCAAAGTAGTAATAGGGAGGTTCCGCTATAGTTCAGTTAATTAATTGCTCATAAAGATAAGAAGATCATGAAAAATGCATATTTGCAGACAAATATGCTAGGTTACATCTATCAAAATGCAGTGTGCAAAAAGGTGTTTCTCCATACCGCCACCAACCTGCCTCAGTTATTTGTGCATTCATTCTGAGCTACAGCCAGAGCAGGTGAGAAAATTTGTATTCATATCCCCCCTGATTTTGATGTTGTAATTTTTGAATGGTCACATTTTACACTTCGTTACACACTTCACCATTTTGGCATTGTTTTGTAATTAGTTCTCCTTCTGTATGTATGTTTATCCTTGCATGATTACTTGTGAATATATTCTCCTGTGACAGGTGATTTTGAATGTTTTGATAAGAAATGAACAAAACCCCATAACTTTTAATCCAGCCATAGAAATCCCATAAAACTATATATATATATATATTTAGATAGATAGATGTGTGTGTGTGTGTGCGTGTGTGTGTGTGTGTGTGTATACTTTTTTTGTAATCTGCATATATTCATCTTTCAGATAAAGCTTGAATTAAAAGTGTCATGTTATTGTTGTGTGACGATATGCACACCAAAATTAAATAAATGGGGAGAAAAAAAAATTCCACCCACCCCCCTTTCCCCTCCCTCCCCAGGAACAGGTCTTCAAATCTGTAAACCTTTAGTGCTTCCAAACAATTGGTCATAAGTAAGAATTATATTCAGGACCACTGACTAGATATTCAGTCACTTACCATCGCCGTTACTGATAGGATGCAAACACTAACAGTTATTGGGGTTCTCATTTTCAGCAGTGCAGATAGTTGGTATAATTTCTGTCACATATGCTGAATTAGTGTGGATCAGTAGTTGGAAGGCTGAACTGTCCCTAAAGACACTGCACTGCTGCAGAATCACCTTGGTGGTATTCAGTCCGTCTATTCTGATCCACCATACGCAGGACATCACCTAAAAAGCCCTTCGCCTCCCCACTGACAAGAATTTCTTTATTGCGGGCACCGAATTTGTGAGCATTCTCCATATCTGTCCTGTTACAGTCGTTATGAACTTGCCAAAGACAGTTGTTGCTGACCCAGAAAGTGACATAGATTCATGTCTTGATCAGCTTTTATTAAAGAGAGAAAGAGGATACACATATTGTCAAACGACTGTGCCATAATGCAGTGCGAGATGTGGGTGTAAAAACGCCGTATTTTCTGAGCAGTTCTTATTGTCTTGTTGGTGAAGGGAAGAGCAAGTTCATGATTATGTGCTCCAGCCAAATATTGGCAGAACTTGCTAACAAATGTATTGAACAGCTGCAACATGACCTAGATGGCTGTGGAGAATCTTCTTCTCCCTTAACTCCATGGGTAATCAGTGGGGCACCACACTGAAGAACAGTTCACCAGGTTCCTGCAGTTCTGTTGGTTGTGTGCCAGGGCCTTGGTTTCTGCAAATGTTTTTCCAGTCCACTCTGCAGTGTTGTCAGTCGTTCGGTTTTTAACCATGTAGTGTTTCTTGGGCAAGAATTGAACCTGGCAGAGCTCATCCCTCTCCAGGTCTGATTTTCATGTTGGCTTCACTCCCCACAAACCTCAGGTAGTACTTAGTTGAAGTGGTTACCAGTAGCGAAGGAGAACCTTTGACCTGACTTCAAAGAAGTGAAGGGTTGACATGGATAAGTGATTGATGACAGTGAACTTACATGACTTGATACGAGGAAGAGGAACCTTCAACATAGTCGTGACCAAGCAGCCCGGCATTAACTATTTTGTAGATTGGCAGATTGTCATTCAGCAAGCTGTGACTGGCAAGGGGGCAATCATCTAGATGTGTTCTATCAGAAAGATCTGTAGGGGCCTGGTGCCTCACAAGCGCATTTAGTCAGCTCCAGTAAGGGTACTGTCCCTGTGAGGCTGTCAGAGGTATGTTGTCAATGGTGAAGGCCTCATAAACCTGAGTAGAAGCTGTAAGGATCTGCAAGGCCAAAAGGAAAAGCGACCAGAAATAGCTTTAAAAATGTGTTTGACCTCACTCCTTCATTTCTGAAAGATTCTGGAAATTGATGCCATAGAGGGCAGGTTTTGATTTTTTCTTAATCCATTCAGAGGTGTTGCAGCTGTTCTGTCTTGGTTCCCTAGAATGTTCTGATAGAGCTGAACAAGAGCCAAGGCATGTACAAGAGTGGAAGCTTGGTGATAAGCATTGTGTGGTTGCCCTTCCAGAATAGGGTCAAGGGGGTGGTAAAGGAAAAGATACTTACGGTTGACTTCCACTAAGTTTGGCTTCAGAGTGAGACCCAGATCCATTTGAGAGCAGTAACTGACGCCACCAAAGAGATAAAGAGATTTTTTTGTAATAAAGGAGAAAATAAGTATGCTTCCAGAAATGTTACTCAAGGTCATGATTTGCTGTTTTTTGTTTGAGCCAGAAAAAAAATCATTTGATTTATCAAACGGGAACTTTACTGAAGCAAATTCAAAATCCTTTGAAGATTTTTTTGTGTACAACTGATTCAAAAAAGAAAGAAAAGATGGGGCCTCAAGAAAATTTTGTTCTGGCAAGGGGAGTTTGGGATAGGAGGGAGTGCTCCTGAGAGTTGATGTTTGCAGTGTCATGGCATGACTTTACATCGCACATATTCGCACCAAGAGTTCAAAATGAAGGTGAAATAGCTCATCCATGGCTTTCAGTCAGACAGGGTGAATTTTTTTTGTTTGTTTACTTACTTATCTCACATGTTGAGTCATAAAATTTAAAACCTCAGCCAAAAGGATAAAGAGTAATATCTTGAAAGGTGAGTTTATGGCAAAAAAAAAGCAGTTTCCATCTTTATTTCAGTAGTGTCATATGTCTATAGCTCGGTCTAATTATGTAGTCCATACGCATTTGACATCGGAACTAAATCAGAAATGTTGTTTTATGTGCATTGATACTAATATAAAGGTTGGTGTGCAGTTCTAGTATTAACCTATTTACCTAACATGTTGAATAAGTGCTAGAGGTTTACACTTTTAAGACCTGCATAGTTTATTGCTTTTTCTGAAACTTGTAGAGAAAATTTTCATTTTTAACAATTAATGCCTAGAAGCAGTTTTTGTTAATTATTGTTATACCTCTTTTTCATTTGATTTTATCGTAGTACAGATTAAAACAGCAAGGAGATTTTGCCTCTTGTTTCATTTCATTGGGGGGGGGGGGGGGGGGGCCGGAATAGCCCAGTGGTAGAGTGCCGGACTCGTGATCCTGGGGTTGTGGGTTCGAATCTCCACCAGGCCGTTTCGGTACAAGGGGATTTTTCCCTTGGAGTTAACATTGGTTCTGACTCCATTTCCTACAGTCCTTCGAATGAGACTATAAACCATGGTTCCGTGTATGAACGCACGCATAACATCTTGCACACATGTAAAATCCCATCACCAGCTTTTGGAAGAGAAGGCCAGTTTGGCCATTGGTATGGATGAAACGTTACACATAGCATGCACCTTCCCGGAAGTTGGAGTATGGCTGCCTTAATGGCGGGATAAAAAACGATCATGCACACAAAACTCCACTCCCTTTGTTGGGTAGATGGGATTAATACTTGCCTGTCTGCACAGGGAGTATCCACAGGAGTATCAGCCTGCGTACGCAGAAGAAGAAGCAGCTTCATTTCATGTATTGAGTTACAAAATATGTGTAGATGGTAGGATGACATTGACTTTATAACATGTCACTCCTTTGAAGGTCGGACAACGTCCCAAGCGCAGCACTACCCCACAGAACATGGCACAAAAGACGGCACCCAGCAAGGTTCTCGCACCGGCACTGGTGGCCGCAGTCGCAGCAAGCACACGTCTCCAGACCTTCAGCAGCACCGGAACTCCCTGCAGCCCAGCCTGAACCTGATGAGCTCCTGGGAAACCCTGGTCCTGTTTGCCGTCAACCTGTCTGGGCTGGATGTGGAGGTCAACATGAGCAACGTCATGGGCCACACCATGTGAGTCTGGGATGGTCTTCCGTTTTCCTGCTGTGTTTCTGTGGAACTGTTTGTTTATTCCGTCATGGTGCTTGCTTTGGCATCCCCCTTAACCAATTTCTATTCTGTCTGTGTGCCATTACCAGTTTACTTTTCCCATCAGAGTGCACCTTGCATCTCTCCGTTTACAGGTGAACACAGCTGTGTGCCGACTCTGGAACTCTGCTGCAGATGGGGTGCACACATATGAACGTTACTTTTTCAGAACATTCTAGTATGTAAATCCTAGAGGTCCGAGTGAAATGACTCATTCCAGAACTCTGTACTAACCTTCCTGCAACAGCATCAGCCCCAAAGTTAAATGGTTAGGGAAAATTCATGGCCAGTTTCCACAAACAAGACAAAGAATCGCTCTGTGAGTTTTTCCCAGCATGGCTTGACTGCTTTTCGTCTGCTATTAAGTGTTGGTGAAAAAACAGGATAACCATGGTGGCCGTCTGAAAATGTTGGTGTAGTGTGGGGTGAGGGGAGTGAAGAGGTTTGGGAGGGTGAAAGGAGTTGCATCTTCTAGCTTTCATTGCATGTTTATCTCTGATCTTTTACTGATCATTACAAAGGAGTCAGATAAAAATTGTACAATGATCCTTTGCTATTATTATTAAAATAATTAGATGATACTATGGGCTGACCCCATCTCATATTAGAAAGCCACAGTCTATGTGTTTGCATTTGTGTGGCCAGTGTTAGTAATTATTGTTCATGCTTTATTATCGCAGACCTGTTTACCCATACAATTTCGCTGTATTCTGTACATGTGTTAGGCAAAAAGATGACGAATATGATGAACTAAATTAAAATATGTCAAAAAAAAGAATTCTGGAGAGGAAGTTCTCGAGCAGTGATTGAACTTGCGGAAGGTAACTGCGATGGAGGCTTTGACAAAAGAGTGACAACTCTCGCAAACTTCTGTGCCTGAAATCACATGTTGCAGTGTCCATTTCTTGACAACATACCCTGAAACATCGAAAAAACCAATGAGAGAGCATGAGGGTGTGCCAAAGTATGCCGATGAATCAGGTTTGAAAGTAATTTGTAAAAGAAAGAACATGTTTTACCATAGTCAGTGCAAGATCAGGTGGTTACTATTGGCAAGAAATGTCTGTAAAGTGATGGCAGGTGAAAACAAAATGAAGGACTGTCCCTCTCCCACCTGCTTTTACAGAAATTTGAAATTTTGTATATACTGTTTGTAGAAAATACGCTCATTTTCATTAAAAAGTACACAAAAAGTAGTTTTTAGGGTAAACAGGTCTGTGTTAATGTAAACAGATGATACCGATACTTTTAATATAGTTACTAGTAATGTAGTATTCCGCTGCTGTGATACAGACAGTGCATGTTTGCTGCAGCGTAGTTTAAACTTTCTCGTTGGAGCAGTCTTAATTTTAAGAAAATACTCTTATTTTGGATTTGGGTAAACTGGTCTGTTGTCATAAGTAATGAACATTGTATGCGTTACCGTGGTTTCAGCTGGAAGACCAGAGAAGTGAAGAGCACTGGGCGTCTCTCCATTGACAGCAATGGCCACAAGAACCTGAAGATCAGCGCAGGGCTGGGAGGATCCTCCTTCGACTCCAGGGGAGGGGTCGTGGGCGGCGCTATTGACCTGCAGGATCTGAGCACCTTCTGTGAGTGATAGGACTGCTGTGGAGCTTGTGACCTGTTTCAGACTTTAAATCCTCTCGTAGCATCATCATGAATATTGTTATTCACCATGTGATACCAGTTAAGACATGGAATTCATGTTTGATGGCATTGACAGTGTGTGTGTCTGCATATACAAATGCAGATTGGGTTTTCATGGAGGTAGCAAGTCTTTTGGGCAATGATGGTTGGTCAAGTATATATTTCAAAAGATTTTAAGCTTTTTCAAGTGTGCGGAAGCATGTTAGTGATTGTGTGTAGGAGGGTTAGTTTTATTTTCAATCAGATGTTAAAAGTTATATGGTAAACAAGACTGCATGTGCATAAAGGTTTGCATTCTGTTAACGATTTCTGTTACAGTTCATATCGTCATATTGTGATAATGGACGTTTTCCTATTTATCATAAATGTTGTCATGAAACATGAGTGTTTTATTTGTTTTTTTATTGTTTTACACATGACTAATCTCTACATGTTGGAAATATAAAATTCTTGGCTCCCAAGTTCTGTTTTACATGTCATTTTACCTGTACATAGTTCTAGTCGGTCATTCTGTCTGTGTTCAGTCCAAGTGAGTGAGGACCCGGACTTGGGAAAGGATCCAGACCACCGAGCAGGGTTGACCCTGTATGCCATCGAGGGTCGTGTGGACTACATGGGGTCCAGTGTTCTGATGACGCGGCTCAGCAGCCTGGATGTCTCCCTGCATGACGAATGGCATGTGGAGAAGGAGCAAGGGGAGGACGTGCCTGTGGCCACCACGCGGTGAGGAGGCTGTGATCTGGCTGTTATCTCTGTGTTTCTGAACTTCATAGTTTGTGTGTCTTGAGGGTCCTTGTGTCTAGTAATAAGATTCTCTGTTACATGTATAGGAGATGTGTGTGTGTGTGTGTGTGTGTGTGTGTGTGATTAGTTTTAGAATTATAGTGGATACACAAAATGTCGGTAAAATGATTTTTGTTTATGTCAAAAAAATTATTGTTATTAAAAAATATTGTTCGATTTGTTATTTTCATCTTTATTGATCAAGGTAGTGGGATAAAAACTCAGGGGAGAGTTGGACAGTGGAAAATCTTCAGAGAAGAAACACTCCTCAGACAAGTATTTCGGCCAAGTTGTATCATGGCTCTTGGATGCCCTTCTGCTGCCAATTTTTTTCCCTGGCGCCAGTGGGATTCAAACCAGCAAACTGCTGAATGGGCGGTTGTCTTAAGGCGTCTTTTTAGATGGATGTCTTGCCCACGTTATTGTCATACACCTAAGTTGAGAAATGTAATCCATATTTAATTCAGTTTTTGTCATCCTTGTCCAGATCAAACTTGCCGTCTCTGCCATTGCCTTGAGGGTTCTAATTTTTTTTTTTTAAAATTCCAAGCTGCTTCATGAGATCATAGGCTGACAAGTCTACAAAACCCCATGTTCTAACTCCCATGGTGAGGACTTTGGCTTCAAAGTCAGATTCCCTCAGACTACCGGCCAGACTGGCGTGCTTTTCAGTTATGTAGATGTGAGCGTGTTCCATTCTACTTTAAAATGTCATCATGAGTTCACGCAGAATCAATTAGGTAGTATAATTATGTAACTTGATAATTCATGAAAGAATGCTCCCTTTATTTTACACTCAAATCTGTGTGCCTGTGTAGCAAATACATATGTGATTAAAGTCTCAGCAATCTATTAGACACCGGATACTATTCAGTGGCATTGATGCATAGCATACAGAGACACATCTGCTTTGAGATTCACTCTTGGATTCACACTTATTTCTTATCAAGGTTGTTTTGGAATGTCCAGGGCGGCGAACCTCTTTGTGAACGGGTCGCTGGAGTGGGATCAGTTCCACCTGATGATCTCGCGGTCCACAACCCCTGACCTGATCAAACTGGCAGGCAAACTGGAGGAGTTCTTCAGCCAGCAGCTCACCAGCAGTCGCCGGGCCTTTGGCTCCATCTCCTCTGGGCGAAGGGCAGAGAGACCCCCTTCACAGGACTGTGAGTCAGGGTGTCTGGTTTTTATTTGTTTGTTTTGTTTTTCATATTAATCAATATTTTATTGGTTCGGTTTTGGTTTTCATTTTGAGAGATGTAATATTTGGCATTTTAAGTGTGTTGATCTGTTTATACTATTATTACTTTTTTGTTTAGTAGTAGATATGCAGTGTCTCTAACTTGCATTGGTGTAAAAGGCAATAAAATATCACTTCAGATGTGTTTTGTAAAGACATCTGAATTTCATAGCAGGTGCGGTTTTTTGTTTGTTTGTTTTTGTAATGAAAATGCATAAGTTTTGATACATATTTTGCTAAAAAGTTTTGGTACATGTTTTGTTAAAGAAGTTTGTGTACATATTTTGTTGAAGTTTTGATACAGATTTTGGTGCTGTTTATGTTAGAACTATGTCAGTCTGTTTACTACATGATTTCCTGATTGTGAACCAACGCCATGATAAAATCACTTTCTTTGTACCTGTATTTTCATCTCCTTACAGATAGTTTTAGATGAATGTTGTTCCTTTTTCACAGCTGTGCTGTCAGAGCTGAGGCATCACCGTCACTGGCAGAGCGCTTTGGAGCACCTGAGTGGCTGCCACTTCTCCATGCTGCCCCAGATGCTGCCCTCGCAGGGCATGATTCTGGGCGGCACCATCACCCTCAGGGGCCGCAACCTCACCCTGGCCTCCTTCCATGGCATCAACTTCCGTTCCCGCTACTGGGCCCTGTTCAGCATCCAGCACCCTTACATCCTCTTCTCCACTGAGGCTCAGAAGATGAAGGATGAAGGCAAGCTGTGTTTGTTTGTTTTTCTCCATTTCGTGTTTCATCTGCCTCCACCCTGATGTGGCCTTTGTGATTGGTTTGGCTATAAGCGTGTGTGTTGTCATTTGCAGTATTATGTCGGTTACATGCAAGGTATAGTCGGTTTGCTAGCTCTGTTTGAATTTTGTGGCCGTCACAGCAAGAATACCACAAACTCTCTCAGCACTTCTAGTCTAATGCGTACTTTCGTTTCTGTTCCATGATTTTATGGTCAAGTGCTGAATAAGATGCTTCCGTCTTTTTTGTTTGTTTGTTTTTGTTTTATAACTGGCCATACTAAACTGTCTTTTATCTGTTCCTCCCCCCCTTCCAGCCTCCTGTGCACTATACATCCAAACATTTTTTTGATAATTATTATATTGAACTAGAAGTTAAAAAGCAACCAGGCAAATGGTGTAGAAAGGATATTTCCTTTGCCTAGAAGTGCTGAATGAACATTAAATGCAAGTTATCTAACTATTTGGCATGCTCTTTGGTTATGGAAATGACTCGTCCAGAAAGCTAAATTCAGCAACTTCTCCCAGTAAGGAGACCGAAATCTTCAACTAAATACAGAGGGCATGTAATGTAATACCTCCTGGTCTGTCTACTGAGAGCTTCTGATAAACACAGCAAGCAGCTACCTCCATCCCCCCTTTCCCCAAAAGTAGTACATAATAGTACAACCTCTGAATACATACAATCAAACCTCTCAACAGATACAGGAAAAACTCCAGTGATCATAGTCAAACCTCTCTGTAGATACAGTCAAACCTTCCAGTAAGTACAGTCCAACTCCCAGTAAAATGGAATATCCATGTGTCTGTGGAAAGCGTTTCGCTACCACCCGTGGCATGAAGATCCACAGAACAAAGATGGGATGTGTGAAGACTCATCTGAATGAGCAGCAGCGCACTGCATCAGCAGATAAGACGTCGGAAGACCAAGGCCAGGATTTAAACCACAGTGCCAAGGACATCCACGCTGTTGGTTCGGATGAGGAATTTGCACAGGCCCTCGATGCCAGGCGCCTGAAACTCAACCTGCCACGAGCAAACGAAACTGAAGATTGGGAGAAACTGGATGCAAAAATCGTCCAAAGACTCGATGCACTGATAGGGAAAAGCACCCTGGTAAAGCGCGAGTCATTAAGTGGAAAATGAGCATGTCCAGAGGGTCATGGGTTCGAATCCCAGCCATGGCTCGTCCCAAGATGGGGAAAAAAAAAAAAAAAAAAAAAAAGGGGCAGCAGAGGGACATCCGGAGTCATGAACCGGGTGTGGCCCAACCCCCCTAGAGTGTCAGGAGATAAGGGCCGAAACACTTGCTTGAAGGGGGCTTCTCTTCTGAGGACTCTCTGCTGCCACGCTCTCCACGAGTTTCTTTCTACTGATGCATGGGTAAACCATTGACTTTCGGGAATAGGCCGGAGGACGTCCGGGAAAGACCGGAGGACACTGGGAAAGACCAGAACCAAGGGCTCTGTGGGCTGGCTCCCCACTTTGCCTTAAACATGTGGCTACTAAGAATAAAAGGAAAAGATGCTCCCAGGATTCACCGAAAGGGGGAGAGAATGATGAATCCATCGGTGCTCAACCAATCATGACTGCAAATCCCAAACGGACTATGAACATGGACCAAATGGAATATCCATGTGTCTGTGGAAAGCGTTTCGCTACCACCCGTGGCATGAAGATCCACAGAACAAAGATGGGATGTGTGAAGACTCATCTGAATGAGCAGCAGCGCACTGCATCAGCAGATAAGACGTCGGAAGACCAAGGCCAGGATTTAAACCACAGTGCCAAGGACATCCACGCTGTTGGTTCGGATGAGGAATTTGCACAGGCCCTCGATGCCAGGCGCCTGAAACTCAACCTGCCACGAGCAAACGAAACTGAAGATTGGGAGAAACTGGATGCAAAAATCGTCCAAAGACTCGATGCACTGATAGGGAAAAGCACCCTGGTAAAGCGCGAGTCATTAAGTGGAAAATGAGCATGTCCAGAGGGTCATGGGTTCGAATCCCAGCCATGGCTCGTCCCAAGATGGGGAAAAAAAAAAAAAAAAAAAAAAAAAAGGGGCAGCAGAGGGACATCCGGAGTCATGAACCGGGTGTGGCCCAACCCCCCTAGAGTGTCAGGAGATAAGGGCCGAAACACTTGCTTGAAGGGGGCTTCTCTTCTGAGGACTCTCTGCTGCCACGCTCTCCACGAGTTTCTTTCTACTGATGCATGGGTAAACCATTGACTTTCGGGAATAGGCCGGAGGACGTCCGGGAAAGACCGGAGGACACTGGGAAAGACCAGAACCAAGGGCTCTGTGGGCTGGCTCCCCACTTTGCCTTAAACATGTGGCTACTAAGAATAAAAGGAAAAGATGCTCCCAGGATTCACCGAAAGGGGGAGAGAATGATGAATCCATCGGTGCTCAACCAATCATGACTGCAAATCCCAAACGGACTATGAACATGGACCAAATGGAATATCCATGTGTCTGTGGAAAGCGTTTCGCTACCACCCGTGGCATGAAGATCCACAGAACAAAGATGGGATGTGTGAAGACTCATCTGAATGAGCAGCAGCGCACTGCATCAGCAGATAAGACGTCGGAAGACCAAGGCCAGGATTTAAACCACAGTGCCAAGGACATCCACGCTGTTGGTTCGGATGAGGAATTTGCACAGGCCCTCGATGCCAGGCGCCTGAAACTCAACCTGCCACGAGCAAACGAAACTGAAGATTGGGAGAAACTGGATGCAAAAATCGTCCAAAGACTCGATGCACTGATAGGGAAAAGCACCCTGGTAAAGCGCGAGTCATTAAGTGGAAAATGAGCATGTCCAGAGGGTCATGGGTTCGAATCCCAGCCATGGCTCGTCCCAAGATGGGGAAAAAAAAAAAAAAAAAAAAAGGGGCAGCAGAGGGACATCCGGAGTCATGAACCGGGTGTGGCCCAACCCCCCTAGAGTGTCAGGAGATAAGGGCCGAAACACTTGCTTGAAGGGGGCTTCTCTTCTGAGGACTCTCTGCTGCCACGCTCTCCACGAGTTTCTTTCTACCAAACCTCCCAACAAATATAGTCAAGCTTCCCAGTAAATTAAATCTCGGAGCACTGTCAGTCAAACTTCCCAGCAAATATGGTGAAAACTTCATAGTAAATACAAACCTCCTGGTAAATAAAGTCAATTTCACAGTTAATGCAAGTCTCCCAGTAAATAAAGTCAAACTTCCCAGAAAAAATGCAAACCTCACTGTAAATAAAGTCAAACTTCCCAGAAAATGTAAACATTCTTGTAAATAAAGTCAAACTTCCCAGAAAATGTAAACCTTCTTGTAAATAAAGTCAGACTTCCCAGAAAATGTAAACCTTGTAAATAAAGTCATGAACTTCCCAGAAAATGTAAACCTTGTAAATAAAGTCAGACTTTCCCCAAAATGCAAACCACACTGTAAATAAAATCAGGCTTCCCAGAAAATGGAAACCACCCAGTAAATGCAAACTTCCTGGATATAAAAAATTCTCGCCAGACTTGGTTTATACCATGTTTACTGTCCAGTGGAGATTTCCGTTTACAAGTATTCAGGCCAGATTTTAAGGATTTATGAGGTCTCTGAAGAATGGCAAGCAAGTTGTGGCATGAGAGGACTGATTTACATTTTCTGAATGGGAAACATGTCAGATAAGTCCACCATGAGAAGACTTGTATAGACTAGTATTCAGTGCCTGAATGGGAAACATGTCAGGTAAGTCCACCATGAGAAGGCTTGTATAGACTAGTATTCAGTGCCTGAATGGGAAACATGTCAGACAAGTCCACCATGAGAAGACTTGTATAGACTAGTATTCAGTGCCTGAATGGAACATGTCAGACAAGTCCACCATGAGAAGGGTTGATAGACTAGTATTCAGTGCCTGAATGGAAGCGTGTCAGGAAGTTGTGTAATTTGAATGCAAAATGATCTGAATGGAAAGGGTGTCAAACTCGTTGCTTGTTAGGAAGACACATCTGCATTATCTCATTGGGAAGTGTGTCATGAGGTTAGGCTGTGAGAGAATGCCTAGGCATCGTCTGAGTGGAAAGTTGTCAGTTCAGTTGCACCATGAGAAGAAGCTTGTACCCAATCTGAAATGGAGGTGCATCAAGCAGATGTGTCTTTAGAAGATAAATTGTCTCAATGGGAAGTGTGTCAAGCAAGTTTTGGTATGAGATGACTTGTGTACAGTGTGTGAATGGACAGTTGTAAGTTTTGGTACGAGATAACTTGTGTCCATTGTGTGAATGGACAGTTGTAAGTTTTGGTACGAGATAACTTGTGTCCATTGTGTGAATGGACAGTTGTAAGTTTTGGTACGAGATAACTTGTGTCCATTGTGTGAATGGACAGTTGTAAGTTTTGGTACGAGATAACTTGTGTCCATTGTGTGAATGGACAGTTGTAAGTTTTGGTACGAGATAACTTGTGTCCATTGTGTGAATGGACAGTTGTAAGTTTTGGTACGAGATAACTTGTGTCCATTGTGTGAATGGACAGTTGTAAGTTTTGGTACGAGATGACTTGTGTCCATTGTGTGAATGGACAGTTGTAAGTTTTGGTATGAGATGACTTGTGTACATTGTGCGAATGGAAAGTGTCATACAAGTCATGGTATGAGGTTTTTATGCATTATCTGGAAGTCTGTGGTATAAGAATGTGTTGCAGGAGGAATTTATTACAGCAGGGGGGTGGATGGGTGGGAAGTTAACTGAACGAGCAGGTTAAGAAACGGTAAATGCTCTCATCATTACCTGTTTTGCCTCTCACATCCAGGTGTACACATTGTGCAAGACTTGCAGTTCATGGTGGGCCAGGAGAAAAGCAGAGCAGTGGAGGCGGTGCCTGACGGACCACCTGTGGCCACCATCAGCAAAGTGTCCCGAGGTCACATCGCCCCCCAGCAGTTCACCAGTGTGCGCGAGTGGTTCAGCTACGCATTCTGCTCCATTGAGAAAGGTGAGAGGAGGAAATGGCAGTCTGATGATGGGACATGTTTTGGTGTGAACATGAGGGCTGGTTCCTGCATGAACTGATATAACTTGAAAGTGACTTGCATAAATGGGGCAAGAGACATAGAACTTGTGTGATTGAAGGGCAAGAGACATAGAACTTGTGTGATTGAAGGGCAAGAGACATAGAACTTGTGTGACTGAAGGGAGCAAACAAAAGGAGAATCAGTGTGCATTGAAACATGAGTAAAGGCTAAAAGGGTACTTGGAAGAGAGCTGACCCCTGTCAAGGTCATTAATTCTACCCCTTGTTATGAATGTTACTTTTATTTACTGGGTACAGTTGTAATCCTGATCCACACCAAATTTTACAAGTTCACAGAGTCTGATTATGTTCTTTAAGAACCATATATTGGGAACATGTTCTGAAAAGTGTTGAAAAATGCCATGCCTTAACAATGAAATTCCTGGATCGCCTCATTAATCAGGATCTGCATCCAAATTCAAGTGGTTCATCCTTGGGCCACATTCAGTTTTTCCACCAGATTCCATGAAAGCTGGGAATGCAGGTTTTACTCAACATCACCTGTAGATAGGCAAACAGCAGACATGAGTAGAAACACAACCATGACAGAGGTGGTAAAGTAGATTCAGGATAGGGACAGGAAAAGTGAAAGAAGAAGAGCAACAGCAGCAACGACAAGAAAAGAATCTGCAAAGAAAATGATGGGAAAGTTCAACACACAGGCAGTTTCAGTGGACCAGGTGTTTAATGAAAACATACATGCACATTCTTCACAAACTTAGAACAGTATTGGGGTTTCTTCTGTTTTATTATATGGCTGTCTCATCTGCCATGCATCCCCACCCGGTTCCTCTGCAGTTGCATTTCTCTATTTTCTGTATTACTACTTTCTATTAGTAACGGACACAAATTAAGCATGCATTAATGTGCTCTCTATCTCTCGAACGAAAACTGCTCATTGTTGTTTGTGCATCTTGACTGTCTTCTCTTCTGTTCGCTTCTGAATTTTTGTTGGTGGAGGTCCTCATTCTTCAGTGTGGAGTTCTCTCCAGTCACAAGTTGAACCCGTCATGGTTTGGGGTCATGCCTCGTTCGAAAGGTTGGGGTCTTTCGTTTTCCCATCAAAGGCAAGGGCAGTTCTGTGTTGTGGATGCACTTGCGCCAGCACCATGTGTGTTGATTTCCTTCACACCACTCATTCCAACATCCCCAAGCACAGCCTCATCCAGGCTTTTTCTGTCGCAGCCCCAGCACTAATATTGATGACAAAAATATATTGGATTTTATATTAGAAAGTATTATTGTTTAATGTTAGTGTTGTGGTGGTAAAGCAAGTCAGTCTGTGTAATGACTGCTACCTTCTTCTTCACCCCATGGCACTTTTGTATCTACTCATGTTTTCACCACAGATATTGAAGCTTTCCCTGAGATCCGTCGTGAGAGGGTGGACAGCCCCGGAGAGGCGAGGAAGAGCCGCAAGTCCCAGATGTACAGTCATGAAACGGAGATCATCTTTGCTCTGCCTGCGCTCTACATGAACCTGAAGTCCACCCATTTTCAGGGAAAGGAGGAGGCACAGCAGGATGGTAAGTTGTGTTCATGATGTTCTCATATCTGCACATGCACACGCACACATATTGTCTCTTGCATGAACAAAGTGTGAATTTGTGTGTGTGTGTGTGTGCGTCTTCATATGCCCAAAATAAATGGCCAGTGAAAACTTGCCTTGCAAGTATAGCTGGCCTAAGGTAAGCCAGATCTCAGCTCTATTTTTTTTCCAAAATTTTAACGATTCCTGCTCCAGACCCCCATCCCATGTCACTCGACACATTTGAAAGGACCATTTCCCCTATACCCCTGTCTCCCTCTCTTCTGGTGCCACCCAAATTGGTGCGTCTTCTCAGCTCACAGGATAAACTGTTTTCTTTTGTTTTATGCCTGACCATTGTAAGCCTTGTGTATTTGAATGTGTTGATAAACTGATGACACCAAACAAACGTTGAAAGTTTGTAAAAACATTTAATGTGAAAAAAATTACTGTTCTAAAGATGATCTACATGTCTATTTCAACATTTCAGTACAATTTTTCACCCATTTCCCCATTAAATGTGATAATTTATATTCTTTTCTTTTTTTTTAACCAGATCCCAAGCCAGTTGTAGAGTGCAGCTTTGTGACAGAGTTCTATGACCACATCAAGGTGGCGATGGATGCCGAAGTCATCCTGTTCCTGCATGACCTGGTCTCTTCCTACATCAAAGAAAAGGACAAAGGTGAGAAATCCAGTCTGGATTTTGTGAAAGGTTAAAATGGCACAGAACTATTTACCATTGCTTCAGCACAGTAGATAAAATGTTTCCATTGGCCAGCAACAAAAGAAAAAGTGAGTTTACAGTGCGTGCTTTTGTATGACCAAGTTTTGCGCAGACCACCACCAAAGTCATTCAGTATCAGTGTAGTGTCTCCTGTTGTGGGTAACTTCATGTCAACCTGATACGCACAGCTCCTCATGGACTGCAGATGCGTGGAAGCTGACAGAATAAAAACCTGGAGAGAACGACGGGACTGATGAGTTTTTACAATACTGTCAGAATGGCGGTGAACACATGTAGGATCAGACCAAGCACCACTGAAGACTACTGAAGTGACTACTGCAGTCTCCTGTGGTGGGTTGCCTCATGAAGACCTGGTATTACTTGCTGCCTGTGGTATGCCAGTGCCAAGGCTGCAACAGGATGAGGGAGTTGCTGGAATGGGAAGTATGGGCACAGAAGTGGAGACAGCTAAATGATAAAAATGGTGATAAAGAGGTAATCTGTTCTGTTCGTACCCTAAAAATAAGCATGATAAAAGCCAAGTGTACATATTGCTTCAATTTTTTTTCAAGTTTGTTGGTAGCTCACATTCTGGTTAATAAAGCTATCTACAAGCAAAACTAAATTCAGCATTTGTAGGTTGCTGTCCAAAAAAAAAAAAAAAAAAGGAATACATTTGTTATTCCTCCTGAATAAAACAACAAAAAAGTTTACTTCACTATAAGTCATAATATTGATTAAGCATTGGTGGTTAAAGCCATGATTGATTTGGTTTTCCATTGAATATGTCCCTCTGTGATCTCACTTTTGAGTCGGCGTGCCTGTTCCAACATTATGGTTCCTTCCTTGCAGCAGGATCCCGACTGTCTGGCCACAGTCGTGGAGCAGCAGGGGGAGATAAATCACCAGAAACGGAGCGACGACGACTGACGACTGACCCCACCACAGCCCTCAAACAGGACTGGAGAGAGTTTCACTGCAAAACCTGGCAGATGGAGCCTACTGTCAGGTGGGTGCAAATGTTCCGTGTCTGTTGGTAAGGAACATTGTCCTTTCCATCTCCCTGCCTTTTCTTTCTATGCCCTCTTTCCCCATGTTTCCTTCCTTTCAGAATACTTTCAGCATGTATTCTCGAGTGTGATGTACAGGCCTTCAAATATGTGCAACACCAGCATCTTCTCTTAAGTAGTGATAATTCTTAAGCACAATTTTTTTTTTTTTTTTTAGCTGTCCCAACTTCTGTGCTACATTGGTGACAGTACACCCATGCCGCTCATTCCGACACCCTGTCCACAGTCACAGCCTGGTTAGTTCCGCTGCTTTCCCAGCACCGGCAATGGCAATCCATAGGACGCAGTCAGTGTCGAGCCGTCAAGAGTCAATCCTCCGGAGGAGACACTGCACTGCTGCCGAGTCACTTCAGTGGTGTTCAGTGGCACCTGTTCTGATCCAACATATGCAGGACACCACCTACTAAGCCCCCCACTGACAACAATAATTGCTTAGTCGCAGAGCTGGCGTGAGTGAGCTCTCCCTCTGGAGGGCGCCACCACGTCCGTCCAACGACAGCCCCTGTGGACTTGCCGATGCTGATGACCCCAACGGAACCAAAGCAAGGCCACAGACGTGGAGAGGACATCGAAACTGAGGTCACCATGAGAGCAGGTTATGAAGAGCTAAAGAATTTGAGACTTTTTTTTTCATGCTGATTGATGAGAATGAGGATGATAAAGATGATGCTACGGATTTCCATTTCGGTCTGAGATTGCGTCACTGTACTCTAGGCTTCCTATCATAATATATCTTGGCATCAACCAGGCCCGAGAGATACAGACACCTGCAGTGTTGGTCAGGGAATTTGAGCAACACTCTCAGACATATTCATTAAGTGGATGAAACTTGAAGCTTGACTGTGTGATCCCAGTCTTCCCAGCTGAGTCCGCAGCAAACTCGACCCTGGGTCAGGGCAGAAAAATCGCTACATGACTCTGATGGGAATCGAACCTGCGACCTCCCAGCTGGGAGTCCGCGACGCTAACCTCTTTGCCACGTCGGCTGCTTTTTAAGCACAAATTTGGTCACTAAAGCGTACCAAAATTTATTGTGATGCAGTGATTTCCTCCTGTACCTTTACAACTCTGAGCAGCACATCATGTAAAAGCACTTTCGTCTGATCTGCCACGATCAAAGTCTATAAAAACATAACTTTTCTCCACTTTCTGAATGTTCGGAATCAACAACTTCTGCTTGAGAAATCTTCTCTGCATAAAAATTAAGAAGGGTCATCAAATTAGACAACCCAATTTATGATTGGACTACATCATCACATGATTCAGCTAGGCGTGAACAGCCTGGAGATCTCGTTTTTGTTTTTTCTTTATTTCCCCTTCTCCGTTTACCTCCCTTTCTTTTTGCCCCTCTTCTCCATTTATCTCCCTTTCTTTTTGCCCCTCTTGTTTTTTCTTCCTTGCCTCTTCCTCCCTTTCTTTTTCTTTTTCGCCCTTCTTTCCTGTTTTCCTCCCTTTCCGTTTCCCCCTCATTTCTGTTTTCCTCCATTTCTATTTTATTTACTCAGACTTGGATGCTCCCACATCTTGCGACGCATAGGCAGTCAAGGCGCTCCACTGTGTTCTGAATTTGAGAAACGAATTAAAAATGGAGAAGTTGGGAGAGCCCTTTGGTTATCTGTCCATTTCTTCACCTTGCTGCCTGAAAAGCAGCGTTTTCTTAATGCTGTCCTGGTAGGCAGTGGCTAGTGGCTAGTCACAGATTACAGCAAATATATTGACAAAGCAGCTTCTGAAAGATTTGTTGAGCTGCTTTCCCATTTTGCAGAAGGAATGACAATCCCCAACTTGGAGGTAGGGCAATTGCCCTTGTACCATTCTGTGCCTGAACAGTTTTTTGTACATGTGTTAACAATTTGCAGTTGTTTTTCCTTGTACTATTATTAGTGTAATTTTTTTTTTTTTTTGTAATTGGACACTGGATTTTTTTTTTTTGGGGGGGGGGGGGGGGGGGGTTGATGGATTGCTGTATACATATACCAGTTATCAGAGTTGCTTTTCAATTGGTTTTTCCCCCTCTCTGCAGGCTTCTTCACTGGGCCAGTACGCAGATCGACCCGGTGGGAGCAGACTATGTTCTGCAAAAATTGGGCTTCTCCCATGCTAGGGTGACCATTCCCAAGTGGATGCAGCGTGGATTCATGGACCCTCTGGACAAAATCCTCTCCTTGCTTGTTGATCGCCTGATTGTGACGCTCAGTGACCAGCAACAGAAAGAGGAAGAAATGGGGGACAACTAAGATCATCTGCTTAATAAATTCCAGAAAACTTGTTCCTTGCTAGCAAGAGCAGCATCTTAAAATGATAAAACACAGCCAGTGATGGAGCGGTATATGGTGGTGTGACCTGCGTTTATGTGGCCAGTTTTTGCATGTCCTGAGTGGCAGACAGTTGGGTGTGTGATTACAGGTATCCTGCACATAATGTCACAAGAGTTCATGGTACTCTTCTGGTGATGGCCATGAATTTGTCCTGCCATTCTTGTGATGATAATGCTTCAGCATCAGGAGATTTGAGATTACAGTCCCGAAAGTGGATTTTTTTTTTTTTTTTTTTAAAGACAAATTGCTGACATTGGTAAAGAACTGCAGGGCGAAAAATAGTCCCGAAAGTGTGGCTGCACAGTCTGTGATACGTATTGAAACTTGAAAAGTAGTATATACTTGCTGCACTGTGATCGTTTTGTTGCTGGGGAAATTTGCTCTTACTATGGGGTGGAACGTCTGATCTCCAAACTTGGAGACGGGCTATTCCACCCCCCAAATTTGGAGATAGGCTAGGCTCCCCTCCAATTTTTTTTTTTCTCAGCTGCTCGTGCATCCCTACCCTTTTCATAGTCATTTTATTCCTGGAAAAAATCCATACATTTTCTTCAATTAATCCACATCTTTCAAAACAATAATACACATGTTTTTTTATATGTATATTCCCATGAAGATTTTTTTCCCCCCCCCCCCCTGGCAGGTAACATTCTTCATTCCGTTTCATGATGCACTCAACCTGCACACAGAAATAAGCAATTCAAGCAGCAACCAATCCCCATTCGCGAATGACTGATGGAGAATTTAGCAGATGCAAGTAAAGGTACTGTGCACTGCAATGAACACTTAACTGTTTTCCCCACACCATCCAGGGAATGGAATACCTCGAGCCATTTCAACGATGTCTGGATCAGAGGGTCTGTTATAGTGGTGGCAACCTTTGTTCAAGGCTGCTGAAACAGGGTAAAATTAAGCTTCAACAATACCTGTTGAAGCAATATGTGCAATTTAATTACATCAAGAATGTGCAATAGATGAAAAATACACCAGTTTTGGAGATTAGAACATAACATTACCCACTTTTGGGTTATTGTAACTTGCTTTCTCTGCCTCTTCTATAATTAATGGTTCTTGGACATGCTCGTGTTAGGGAAATGTTCTACACAGCTTTTAATGTTTAAATGATAAAGCAAAGGACTGTAAATTATTATGCATTTAGTCGCAAGTCCAAAGAGTTCCCTCTAGTATTTATTTCTCCCATTGTAGAATGGTTTGGACGATTTTTCTTGATTTCCCCCCATATTCCATCCCAGTAGTGCGCAAACTTGTCCCCATCCGCCCAAATTTATGAATAAGCACCCATTACCCTATATTTAGTAAATTACTGTCTCTGCTGTCCTTCACTTCATGCAGATTAAAACCATTTCGAAAGATGGGGAGGTAAGGCATGTATACAGAGACAGGAACGAGGGGGATTGTTGAGTGAAAATGCTGTTAATGACTGTTTATTTTCTTGCCCACTATGTATTCTGTCTTACTACTGCTTACACTCAAATGCTTAACTGAACAAGAGACAAAATGTGGTTGCATTCTTGTAAGAGTACGCACTTTTCCTAAGAAAGGCGACTTTTGAGTGTGCAGATTCAATAATTCAGTGGCAAGGCAAAAACAGGCCAAATATGACAATCCTTTGCCATGTCTGCTTTGTGGGTGCTGCTTTTTTTGCTTATGAAAAAAACAATGTATATGTTGCCTTTTGCAAATTCTTTGCAGCTGAGAAGTATTTTGGTCCAAAGGAGAGGAAGCTGATGGATGCTCATACTTTCAAGGGTAATTTATAATGTACTTGTTTTTTTGTGTGAAATGTATTGTATGCGTTTCTTGGTGAAATGTGTAAGTTAATGTATTTTGCAGGTTGTTACTGTGTAATATGGATTCACATCATCCCCTCTATCATTAGTTTAAGCTTGTCAATGCCGTAAACAATAAAACCCATCACACTGACCTTTCTTGGTGATGTGGAAGGACAGTCTTCCAGTTCTTGGCTCTTGCTGCTCCACAGAGTTGCCAATAGGAATAGGGGAATATACACCAATTCTGCAACAGACGGAGGGAAGGACTGGCTAACCTCACCAAGCAAGTAAGTCCAAATATTGTATGCCCGTCAATCCATCTAGCATCTTCTCGCACACACACACACACTCCTCCCTACTTACATGTCTCTCCCTACCCCTTTCAGCTTATTTGGTCCCGTGTCCCTGTAGTTCACCACTTTCTTCTTACTCCTTTTTCTCCCATGTCCACCCCCTAGTCTTTTCACACACACACACACACACACACACCTTTTCCCTCTCTCCCTCTCCGTGCCCTCCCTCCTCTCCCACTCTTTCCTCTTCCTACCACCGTCCTCTCCCCCACCCACCCCTTACCCCCTCCCTGCTGTCCTACCCACCTCTTTCCGCTCGCTCGCTCGCTCGCTCCCTCTCCCCTTACCCTACCTATACCACGTCTTTTCCCCTTTCTGTTCCCTCCACTTTTAAAGTGGTGGAAGGCGGGAGGGAGACCAAGGATATGGAGAGGATGGAGATTTGTTCCCTTCCCCTTAGTAGTGGCATCCATCTCCAATCCATAAACCCAGTCCTTGCCCTCTTCTCCCCCCCCCCCCCCCCCAATCACCTCTTTCCTCCTCTTATTTTCCACCTTGTCTCCCCCCCCCCCCCCCTTCAGTTATTCCTCCTCTTTCCCCCAAGACAACCCCCCCCCCTTCCCTCTCTCCTCCAGGTTTGGGAAAAGCCAGTCATTCGTTTGGTTTTAACGAACTGAGATTAGTTATGTATTTGGTGAATACCAGGTAGCTGTTTGAAACCTGCTCCCTTTTGCCCGACCTCCTGTTGTTCACCTACAGTCTCAAAGTGACTGGTTGTCATGACTGTCACATGTATATATAGATTCCCCTCTAGCCATCTTTCCCTTCACTCCATGAAGTCATTTGGGTGCTACACTTAAGAACAGTTCGCCTGGTTTCTCAACTGTGTCGGTCGTGTGCCAAAAGGCCTGCATTCTACAGATGCTTTCCCTGTCCTTTGTACAATGTCAGACCGTCGTGTTTTCCGTCTCCCCTTCCAACAACAGTTCTAAGAGGATTGGTCTAGCAAGGCTGATGGGTTATGTAAAATGGGTCATATCAACGTGGTTTTCTTTTTTTTTTTCTTCTTTGCCGATGTCAGTAGATCGTTTATGGTTTGGTGGTGTGATCAGTATAGCTACCGTTCAGTTTCTGGCAACTCGCCATTTCCAGGGCTGGGATACCTCTGTACAAATCTTCTGTGAGGGTCCATATGTGCCTGCATGCCAGTGTGTAGATTATATGAATTTGTTACTAACGCTTTTAGTTTAGGGAAGTATTTTGCTCATTTTAGTTGAACAGTAAATGGGACTCTGAATACTGTTCGAAGAGGGAATCATTCAGATTTTACTTCAGCACGATTTTTGTAGCTTTCACGGGCGTTTTTGATTCACTGCACATTCCCTCAGCCATGTTTATGTAAATAAAATAAGACCAAAATAAATTGTGTTCGACTGTGTGCAGGTTGGGGTGTACCGCTGCGCGAGCTTTTGGTTCAAGTTGACGAACAACTTGTACAGTATTTATGCACTTTTACGCCTATGTGCATGTATTCAGTGGTGAACATACTGATTGATACTTCGAAGGATTAAGGATGGTGGACGAAAAAAAAAAACTACCACCCATTACGTACATCTGTGCTCCCGGCTGTCCGAAAGGCAAGGTACAGTTTTCTCTGGTACCAGTCACAAAGAGCTTTACAGAATTTAAACAATGAACGAAACATGAACACGGCATTAATATATTTAAACAGGAGGAGGACAGAGATGAATAAGCAAGAAGTTCAAACACCATTGTCTCTACTTCAGCTTCTGTCCGTTTATAATCCAGTTCACCTTTGATAGCAAACCGTGTCTTCAAGCGCTGGGAGACGGAAAAGAAATCTATCCGGTAATGTACCGCCATTCTTCTTCTTTATTTTTTTCTTCAATGCAACATGAATTGTAAAGTCATCTTGAATGAAATGCCCGGAATTCTCTCCGTTCTGGTTGACAATTCCAGTTAGCTGGTCAAAATCTGAAGTCCACTCTGACCCTGCCAACTACAAGCCTCCCTCCCCACCCACCTTTACTTGGGAATCCACCAGACTCGCTCTCCTTGTGTGCGTGTGCGTGTGTGTGTTTCCTCACTTTTGTATCACTGATCCAGACTGAGCGTTTTCGAGTCTCTTAGGAAAAAAAAGAGTGATGTCAGCTTTGAGACCAGTGGCCAGCTCTACTCCTTTTGGGAAAAGAGCTGAGAAACTGCCAGAATTACACAATTCCACTCACACACACAGAAGGGGGGGGGGGGGGGTTGAGAGGGGAAAGAGGTGGAGGGATAAGAGAAGAAACGATCTTAATGGAATAAAGGTTTTGGCATTAGCATTTTTGATACCGAAGGCTCTTGTGCGAAGGCCGAAATCGATATATTTAGAACCACACATACAGAATCAGAGAGAGAGAGAGAGAGAGAAAGAGAGATCCAGACAAAGAACAGGGATTTTGAGAGACTGAGACAGACAGAGAAAAGTTTGGGGGGGGGGGGGGGGGGGGTAACACTGTGCCAATAGTATGACATTTTTATGGAAATAAATCCCTAAGTTTACTGTACAATTAGTGATACACACAGTATATTCCCTCCCCCTAAAGACAACAGTAATTTTGAGGGGTAGGGAGGAGGATGATGCCTGAACGTTAAGCACAATACATCTATTTCACACCGGCAAAATGCCCTTAAAATGACGGACTGAATCCAACATACGATCCTCGGAAGCTCTACTTTCATTTGTGTGCACAAGGACAGTTGTAAATAAAATTTACTATGTAGAGACCGACAAAGTTATACGCCGAACAAAATCGCAAAACAAATGAACACAATTGTTGTATTGGTTTCCGTTTCGATGAAAGGGAAGGCTAAACCCGAGTAATCTCGAGACGCTGACTCTGGTGATAGCTATCGAAAAATAATTTCAAACTTGCTTCAAAGCTCGGCAATACTTTCTGAATAACCTCTCGCCGATTTGCAAAGTTTTGAAATACAGACCCATTTCACTCCTTCGTGTGAGCAATAACGTGGGTCTGTCCGCGTGCATCTCACACACCACACACACCACACACACACACACACACACACACACACACAGTGTGTGTGTGTGTGTACAAAACAAAACAACAGAGAGGGAGGGAGAGAGAGAGAGAGCAGAGCCCGAAGGCATGACCGAGCTTAAACCTTACCGCGATAGACAGGCTGTAAACAAACTACGATTCCTTACAGAAATCTGAAGATGATTCACCTTACTGTGCACCAAAACCAGTCATCACCCTCTTCTTTGTCCATTTACGTGCCAGCGCCAGTCGTGAAGGCTTCACTTGACGTTCTATGGTGTGTCGAGCTGCTTTTTATGATAATTTTTCATTGCCAGAAAAGGAATATCACCCTAAATAACTGTCATCAAGTAAGACAGATTTCTCGGATTCGTCACATTATTACCCCGAGGATGGGGGGGGGGGGGGGGGGGGGGGTTACTGTGAATAGGCGGAGGATGGGGGCGAATCCTCTGTTTAATACCACTAGTTTAACGCAGTTCTGAACCTGTTACCCAGGTGAAGAGCGAAATGTCCGAATACACCTTTCTCTCACCTACGGACTTCCTAGGACAACTGACTAGCGAAACAGAGGAATAAATGAACGGCCTGTACATGAATGAAGAAACCCAAACTCCTCACTCATCGAAGGGTCAAAACCAACGAACAAACCACCCAGACATCTAGGCAAGCATCCGAAACAAACTCGTAGCGTTGAAAACCCACAAATTTACACACATGTGCGTTTCGATGAAGAATCAAACTCTTGAACTTTGAAGACAAATTGCCCGAGAAAAAAAGACATTGGTTCTGATCTCTCGTTGAAACAGACCAAGGTTGAGTGAAGGTCGACCCTGATAGCGAGTTGAGTTTAAAGTTTCTCAGTATTAAAAGCAGAAGGTTCATATATCTATCATCATGTGACTGTTGCAAGTGTCAAGATGTCCGTGAGTGTCAAAGAGCGGTCGTGATGTGTATTACTGTGTAGCTCTAACGGATCACTCTCGCTCAAAAATCCTGATTATTTTGATAGTTCATAAAATCGAAGGTTTGAGAAACATGACGTAAAGACAATCAACAAACATGCATTACCCTACAATATTCATTGAAATGACAAACATGACGTAAAGACAATCAACAAACATGCATTACCCTACAATATTCATTGAAATGACAAACATGACGTAAAGACAATCAACTAACATGCATTACCCTACAATATTCATTGAAATGACATACTAGTATTGCCAGTCAACATGCTTGGAACTTTCTAGGAAGTTCGGGAATCATGGCATCCTATAACCGATCAAATTGCTCGGAATACTTCAAAACAGTTCAAGAACAATAACGTATAAACCGGTCCAACGACAATCGACGTAGTCACCAATCAAAATACATGGGCTACTGTAGAAACAATTTATGGAACATTATGGGGCCTTCTTGCATTTCCGGGATGATTCCTAGAACTCTGAAGAATTTCCAGTGTTGTTAAATGGACTGTGTGCACGTCACCTGGTAAACGAACGCCGAAACTACGTGCAACTAAACACATCATGAGGAAAACCCAATGCACAACTCGGTGAATCAACTAACCACACAATCGGCCTTGAAACAATGCACAGTCGCTTAAAGTCTGCAAAAGAAAAAAATGCAACTTCAGTGATCCCCAAGGAATAGGGGAACAAAAGTAAACAAGCAACCAAGAAACACACACACCTTTTCGGACAATTCCTTAAAAGAAATAATGCAATGACAACAACAGCAATGGAGATCCCATCCTACCCCATCCCTTTCTGTTTCTGTCTGCCTTCCTCTGTTTGCCTGTCTGTCCGTTTGTCTGTCTCCTTTCTCTCTCTCGCTCTCTCACACACGAACACAAACACACGGCCTGGACTGCAGATGGATCCGTAAAGAGGAGGAGGAGGAGGGAGGGTGGATGAGGAGGAGGGGGGGATGGGGGCAAGGGGTGGCAGCAAACTGGCAGGCAAGACGACCTCCGGTGCCCCGAACCAATCAGAAGCGACAGAGCAGAAAAACAGAATGCGACAGAGCCTGACAATGCAGTGATTGACCATCGCCGGCACCAGACACACAAGTGATTGCGGCCAGGAAGCGGCGTCGGATCCGCTCGATCGCCGTCAGAACACCGCTTCAGGGCCCGCCACCAGTTCTTTGGACAGTTACCTCCCTTCTTCACCGAAGCTCGAATCCCCTTTTTGCAGTTGTAAAGCGCAGTCTGCCTGGTGCGGATCTCTCTCTGTGTGACTCTTATCTCTCTTTTGTACATATGATTGTCCTCTCCTTCCCTCCCTCTCTCTCCTTCCCTTTCTGTTTATGAATGTCTTCTAATAACAGCGACACCGTAAGAAAACTTTGTTTCTTTCTGTATCAAGCATTCAAGGCGAGGGCGATCGTTGTATCATAATTTTTTTTTGGGTCATGAATCTTGAGTATGTGTTAATATACTGTCCTTGAATTTGTAAATCAATATGATTTCTTGTACATAACCCCCTTCTAATGGGACTATGGCCTTTGCAGAATATATTCGAGTTCTCTCTCTCTCTCATACATACACTGTCCCCTTAAAAAGTTACGAGAGGTCAGTGGTACGGGTATGCATATATTGCTATCAGTCCGCCACAGCTATTTTTCATACAGTGGAGAGAGGACGTCACAAGAGATAAGATAAGATAATGTTGCTTATAGCCCAGCCGACCGCAAGGGGCCACATCAGGGCTGTCACCACGTTAAAATCAACTCAAGTCATTAAAAAAAAAAACAAAAAAAAAACAACAAACAAACAAACCATTCACACATCTCTTTAAATGACATCTTATAGAAACGCACCAGAAACTTCGTTAAAAATCTTTCTTCCGTAAAATCTTAAATCAGATGAAAAATGTTAATCTCTCTCAAAAAACTCAAGGATCACGTCAGGCGGGACATCCCTGAACAGGATCTTCATGGACTCCGCTGTAAAATGTTTGTGTCTCACATCGTGCAAGTCCCAACACTCTGAAAGAATATGTTTCATTGTGAGTGGCACATGACATGGAATGCACCACGGAGCTTCTTCACTCTTTAAAAGGTAGGAATGAGTAAAATACGAATGGCCGGTGTGCAGCCGGCACAGAACCGTTTCCTCTTTACGACCACCAGACGTAGATGGGAGGAACTCCTTAAGGTTTGGACGGATCTGAAAGAGTTTGTTATCCGTCTGGGTATTCCAATCCTCCTGCCAGAGGTCTTTCACATAACCATTAATTTTGGGTTTCAGATCTGAGCAGGGGATATATATGTTGGACAATTTCTCTCTTGTGGCATTCTTGGCTAAACGATCAACCATTTCGTTCCCTCCGATGCCAACATGACCAGGAACCCAAGCCAGAGTAATGTAACCATCCACTTTCAACTTGCTAAAAAGTTCAAAGAAATGTAAAAGTTCTGGATGCAGAAGGTTGCGGCCAGCTATGGCCTCCAAAGCTGACAGCGAGTCTGACAGAACCAGAAAGTCCCTCTTAGTGGATTGTGAGATTATCCTCAACGCCAGAACCAGAGCAGTGATTTCAGCAGAATAGACGGAAGCATCTGGAGGTATATGCTTTAACAGTATCTGAGAAGGAGCACCAGGGCAATAGGCTGCACAGGCCACTCCATCCTCAGACTTGGAACCATCAGTGAAAATTTTCTGATAAGATGGGAATTTTGAACAGAGGTCAGCATACAAGGCCTTGTATGCCGGAGAGCTGGTAGACTCTTTACGAAAGGCTGCAAGATCAAAACGAATCTCTGGTGTGAAAAAGGTCCACGGAGGCTGATCTGGAAACTTGGAAAAATCCGACACAACTCCTAGGTCTAAACCTGCATTCCGCGCGTGAGGCTGCATACGAAGACCAAACGGCGGAATACAGTTAGGGTTGGTTTCGAATTTGCTTTGAAACTGGGGGTCAAAGACACAGTCATAGGCAGGATTCTGCGGTTCTGAGAACAGTCTGGTATAGTAATTTAGAGACATTTTCAGCCTGCGGTTGGACAGTGAGGGCTCACCTGCCTCTGCGTACAGGCTGTACACAGGGGTGGTGCGGAATGCTCCAAGACAGAGACGAAGCCCTTGATGGTGAATAGGATCCAAGAGTTTCAGATAAGACGGTCTTGCAGAGCCGTACACAGCACAACCATAGTCCAGTCTGGAGCGGACCAGGGCTCTGTAGAGATGCAGCAAAGTTTTCTTATCAGCGCCCCAGTCAGTGTGCGCTACGACCCGCAGAATATTCAGAGCTTTCTGGCAAGAGGTTTTGAGATTTTTAATGTGGCTGAGAAAGTTAAGTTTTTGATCAAAAATCACTCCAAGGAATTTGGCTTCTTTTACAGCTGGAATGGTGGACTTGTCCAGACGAATTTCAGGATCAACAAAAAATTGACGAAAATTGTGAAAATGGATTGACTGAGTTTTGGTACGTGAGAAAGTAAACCCGTTTTCCTCGGCCCACTGCTGGATCTTGTTGACACAAAGTTGGAGTCGACGCTGTACGCTGGGGTAAGAAGCTCCCACTGCGTACAGCGCGAAGTCGAATGTCATTAATTTTAATGATGAAAAGGGCAGGAGAAAGGATGCTCCCCTGAGGTACACCCAACTCCTGCCCATGGATGTCAGAGAGTGTGGTGCCAACACGCACCTGGAACTGTCGATCGGCCAGAAAGTTTTGGATAAACAGAGGCAGGTGACCACGAAAACCAAGTTTGTGCAGGTCCATAAGGATTCCTGATTTCCATGTGGTGTCGTACGCTTTTTCAAGATCAAAAAAGATAGCGACCACATGCTGCTTATTGACAAAGGCGTTGCGGATGGTGGTTTCCAGACGGATTAAATGGTCAACTGTCGGGTGGTACTTCCGGAAACCGCACTGTTCACTGGCCAAAAGGCCATCGGTTTCCAGCTTCCACATCAGACGGGAGTTGACCATCTTTTCCATCAACTTACAGAGGCAGCTAGTCAGAGCTATTGGACGATAGTTGGAAGGGTTGGTAAGGTCCTTTTCAGGCTTTGGAATTGGAATGATCAGGGCTTTCCGCCAGGAGGGCGGAAAGTACCCTGTGGTCCAGATATGGTTGTATACTTTAACAGTCTGGAGACAGCCTTCTGGAAAATGTTTCAAAACCTGATAATGAATATCATCCAGACCAGGCGCAGAATCAGTGCAGGTTTGTAAAGCTGTTTTCAGTTCCTTGATTGAAAAAGGGAGATTGTAGGCTTCAGAGTTGTCTGATGTGAAATTGTATAAAGATTTCTCTCTGAGTTGTTTGTTTTTTAAAAAGGCTGCAGATTTATTTGAAGATGAGGTGTTCTGTTGGATGGTGGAGGCCAACAGATTGGCAACAGCTTCTTTGTCAGTGATCAGAGCATCGGCAAGTTTCAAGTGATGAATGGAGGGGTTGGTGTTTTTCCCTTTGATTTTTCTGATGATGTTCCAGACTTTTTTCTTTGAAGTTTTTGATGTCAGCCCGGAGCAAAAGTTTCTCCAAGACTGACGTTTACTGATTTTGAAAGTGTGTCTCGATTTGGCACGGAGTTTCTGATGGGCTCGAGCGTTGGGACCTGAAGGTCGTTGGTATACCCGACGCTGAGCCCGTTTGCGAACTTTTGAGATTTGTTGGCAGTCTGAATTAAACCAGGATGTTTTGGGCATTTGGAGTTTGTCGGAAGACATTGGAATACAGGTTTTAGCACAGTTTATCACAGTATTGGTCAGAGATTCTGCTGGGTCTGGACTCTGAAGAAAATCAGTGTCCTGGAATTCTTTTGAAATATTGGTTACAAAAAGATTCCAGTTTGCCTTCTTATAATTAAGATGTTGTGAGCCAGAGACGTTTTTAGTTAAGGGTTTTAAAAGAACAGGGAAATGGTCACTTCCGTGCAGATCGTCATGGACAGACCACTCATAGTCCAGGACCAGCGAGGGGTCACAAATCGACAAATCTAAACACGAAAGTGAACCTGTGGAAGAGTGGAGGTAAGTTGGAGCTCCATCGTTCAGACAACACAAATCAAAGTCTGAAAGGACATCCTCAAGAAGCAGACCTCTGGATGACGAACTGACACTACCCCCAAAGAGGATTGTGACCATTAAAGTCACCCAACAGCAAAAAAGGTCGAGGAAGTTCTCCGATCAGACTGACAAGGTCCTGACGACAAACCGGGACAGAAGGTGGCAGATACAGTGAGCAGATTGTAACAGTCTTGTGGAGAGTGACTCTCGCAGCTACAGCCTGAAGGGAGGTAGTCAGAGCGACAGGACTAAACAGCAAAGTTTTATGTAAAAGAAGGGCAACACCGCCCGACAGTCCCAATGTGGATGGTTGTGCAGGTTTTGAAAGAATATTAAAGCCAGAAAGAGTGAAGGTCTTCTGGCTTTGAATTTTAGTTTCCTGAAGAGCCACGACGGAAGGTTTTATAGTTTGACACAGAAGTTGCAGCTCCTCAAAATTTGAATTTAGGCCACGGATATTCCAATGGATTAGTTTACTACTGTCCATGGTGCAGAGGATGAATAGGAGAGAAGTCAGGTCATCTCCTCGTCATCGTCTGCGTTCAGAGGAGCAAATTTATTGCTTAGTTTCACTGGACTGTTTGGGTCTTCAGACCTGCTGGCAGACTTGCCCACAGGTGAAGAAGGCCTGGATTTTGGAGATGGTGGAGGTTTCTTCCTCATCTCCACCATCTCCACACTCGGTTGAACTCCCTTGCCTGCACGAGCACTGCTCAAGGAAGTTCGAGGCGGAAGGCCTGGCTTTTTGATCTGCCCAGCAGCAGATGGAGTAGACTGCTGGGCAGTCCTCGACAAATCCACCAGGGGCATCCACTTTGGGTTGGGAGGTGGTGGACTTGCTTCCACCAGAGTTTACCAGTCTTCCTTGCAGCGTTTTAGAGAAAATAAATTCATCAGTCTGGCAGCAGACTGACCGGGTCGAAACTTTCTTTACTGCCGAAGCATATGAAGACGCTGTTGGCGTCTGACTGCCAACAACCTGCTTACGTGCCTCAAAAAACGAGATCTTTTCTGTTCTAACTTTCTGGATGTTGGACTCCTGGATCCAGACAGGGCAGTTGCGTGAAGAGGAGGGGTGGTCGCCACCGCAGTTCGCACAATGAGCCGGGTCTTTACACGGCCCATCATGGGTTGCCTTGCAACAAACACCACACACCTCCTGCCCAGAACAGCGGTCTCTGACATGTCCAAACTTCTGGCATTTGAAACACCTCAATGGGGATGGGACATATAGTTGGACACGAACATTTAAGTACCCTACTTTAATGATCGGAGGTAGCAAAGGGTTACAGAATGTCAGAAAGAGGGTGTTGGTGGGCACTCTTTCTGCACCTTTTTTAACCGTCACCCTATGCACCTCCGTCACACCCTGGGATGCAAGTTCCGCCTTGATCTCTGCCTCTGAGACACCTTTAAGATCTGGGCATCGAATCACTCCCTTAGAGGAATTCAGCTGTTTATGGGGAGTCACCCGGATCTCTCTGTCTACCAGCTTTGTAGCTTTCAGCAGCTGCTCTGATTGTTTCTTAGTCTTGCACTGAATAAGAAACGTGCCATTTCGGAGTCGTTTAATGGACTGTGGGTCTCCTGCAATACCTTGGAAGCCCTTCTGTATTGCAAACGGGCTTAATGCAGAAATTGGTTTGTCCTGCTCCTTGCTTTCCATTACTAGCCAAGAGGACCAGAATCCTGACATCTTCCTCGTTTCTACATCGGAATCTGAGTCTGCATCAGACTCCTGCGACATTCTTCGTGAAATTAGATTCACTTTTCTTTTTTTGGGGGGATGGTTGTTTGGTGAAGAAGCCATATTTAGAAGAGTAAAATTTCATCTCTCCCTTACCCACCCACCATGGAGTCCAACTAAGGGGCCAGGGCCAAGAAATCATTGTCTTGACCCCTTCCAGGTTTCAGGAGAGATATACAACAGACAGAAACCTACCAACCCTATCTCCTCTGATCATGCCCAACTCCCAGGAACAAAGAGCTGAGCACTGCAGGGGTTACCTTGGCCAGCCGGAGAACTGCCTGTCTTGACCCAGCCCCATGAAGGGGAAGCCGATTGATACACCCGGGCCAGAGTGTACCCCTGTCTAGGAGAGGTCCGAGCCAAAGTGATGTGTTGAGGGCGCTGGCCCTCTCAATCACCAGGACCTCATTCCCCTCCGTCACAGGTCGCACCGCACGGCAAACGCGGCGGATCTTAAGACCACAGAGAGAAAAAGAGTGTGGAAAAGAAGACTTGAAGGGGAGACGAAGATAGAAAAGAGCCAAATAAGAAAGGCAGAAAACAAGAAAAGGAGAAAGGCGGGTTACTATTAGTCAGGATCCTCACCCTTAGCCTGACATGGGAAGCCCTGCCAGGGGCATCAACTCCTTACCACGTTGTGCTTAGGCCAGATAGCATCCCGACTTTCCAGGCCTAGAAGCATTGTAAAGAAAACCAGCCTATCGTCAAGTATTGATGCCCCCGCCAACAAAGCCTAAGGGATCACAGGACCACGCAAGCCCTCCGACCACGGCAAGGTTGCACCCCCGGAGGGCTTTTTTTTTTGGGGGGGGGATGGTTGTTTGGTGGAGAAGCCATATTTAGAAGAGTAAAATTTCATCTCTCCCTTACCCACCCACCATGGAGTCCAACTAAGGGGCCAGGGCCAAGAAATCATTGTCTTGACCCCTTCCAGGTTTCAGGAGAGATATACAACAGACAGAAACCTACCAACCCTATCCCCCCTGATCATGCCCAACTCCCGGGAACAAAGAGCTCAGCACTGCAGGGGTTACCTTGGCCAGCCGGAGAACTGCCTGTTTTGACCCAGCCCCATGAAGGGGAAGCCGATTGATACACCCGGGCCAGAGTGTACCTCCTGTCTAGGAGAGGTCCGAGCCAAAGTGATGTGTTGAGGGCGTTGGTCCTCTCAATCACCAGGATCTCATCCCCCTCCGTCACAGGTCGCACCGCACGGCAAACGCGGCGGATCTTAAGAAGATCACAGAGAGAAAAAGAGTGTGGAAAAGAAGGCTTGAAGGGGAGACGAAGAAAGAAAAGATCCGTTAAGAAAGGCAGAAGACAGAATAGGAAAAAGGTGGGTTACTATTTGTCTGGGCCCTCACTCCTAACCTTTCTGACATGGGAGACCCTACCAGGGGCATCAATTCCTACCACGTAATGCTTGGCCAGTCAGCAACTTGGCTATACAGGCCTAGAAGCGTTCACAACAACTAACCATCTAGTCGAGTATTGATGCCCCCGTCAGCAAAGCCTAAAAGATCACTGGACCACGCAAGCCCTCCGACCACGGCAAGGTTGCAACCCCCGGAGGGTGTCACACCTTGGGATGCAAGTTCTGTCTTGATCTCCGCTTCCGAGACACTTTTCAAATCCGGGCACCGAATAACTCCTTTGGACGAATTTAACTGCTTATGGGGAGTCACCCGGATCTCTCTGTCCACGAGTTTTGTTGCCCTCAGCAGCTGCTCCGATTGCTTCTTCGATCTGCACTGGACGAGGAATGAGCCTTTTCGTGGCCTTTTCACTGACTGAGGGTCACCTGCTAGACCCTGGAAGCCCTTCTGAATTGCAAAAGGACTCAGAGCAGAAATAGGCTTTTCCTGCTCTGTCCCTTCAATCACAAGCCAGGAAGCCCAAAAACCTGTCCTCTGTCTCGTCTCCATATCCAAGTCACTGTCTGAATCCATAGGACTGGAAATGGGGTCCACTGCCTTCCTCTTCTTTATGGGTGTGTGATTTTGGATAAAGCCATGTTGTATAAGTATAAAATTCGTCTCTCCCTTACCCACCCACCATGGAGTCCAACTAAGGGGCCAGGGCCAAGAAATCATTGTCTTGACCCCTTCCAGGTTTCAGGAGAGATACACGACAGACAGAAACCTACCAACCCTATCCCCCCTGATCATGCCCAACTCCTGGGAACAGAGAGCTCAGCACTGCAGGGGTTACCTTGGCCAGTCGGAGAACTGCCTGTCTTGACCCAGCCCCATGAAGGGGAAGCTGATTGACACACCCGGGCCAGAATGTACCCCCTGTCTAGGAGAGGTCCGAGCCAGAGTGATGTGTTGAGGGCGTTGGCCCTCTCAATCACCAGGATCTCATTCCCCTCTGTCACAGGTCGCACCGCACGGCAAACGCGGCGGATCTTAAGACTACAGAGAGAAAAAGAGTATGGAAAAGAAGACTTGAAGGGGAGACGAAGATAGAAAAGAGCCAAATAAGAAAGGCAGAAAACAAGGAGAAAGGCGGGGTTACTATCAGTCAGGATCCTCACCCTTAGCCTATCTGACATGGGAAGCCCTACCAGGGGCATCAACTCCTTACCATGTTGTGCTTAGGCCAGACAGCATCCTGACTTTTCAGGCCTAGAAGCATTAAAAAAAAACCCAGCCTTTCTTCAAGTATTGATGCCCCCGCCAGCAAAGCCTAAGGGATCACAGGACCACGCAAGCCCTCCGACCACGGCAAGGTTGCAACCCCTGGAGGGAAAGTACAGATTAATGTGCCGGGTAGGCAGAAACCAGACGAAACAGAGCCTGCAGTTTATGTGGAGAGACTTTATGGGGGAAAAAGAGACAGTAAAAGACACGGTAGGCAGAAAAACAGGAAAGATAAGAAAAAGGGGTGGGCTCAGGTTAGTCGAGAAACACCCCCGCCACGAGAAGGCCGGCCCACGGGGGCTGTTAGAAGAGGAGGAATTCTTTTCAATGGTTAAAGCAAGCAGATTAGCAACTGCTTTTTTTCTCTGTTATTAAAGATTCAGAAAACTTGAGATGATTCACAGTGGGGCAGGTGTTCTTCCCTTTAATTTTCTTGATGATTTTCCACACTTTTTTCTTCGATGTTTTGGATGTGAGACTTGAGCAAAACTGTTTCCAAGATAAACGTTGACTGGTTTTATGAATGTGTTTGGATTTGGCCCTCAGTTTCTGATGCGCTCGGACGATGGGCATCGAAGGTCTACAAGAGACCCAACGCTGAACTCTTTTGCGGGTTTTGTTAATTTCCTTGCATTCAAAGTTGAACCAAGGAACTTTTGGCATTAGGGGCTTCTTGGAAGATGTGTGGATGGTTGACTTTGCGCAATTCATTATGAAATCTGGAAGACTTCCTGCCGGATCTTCACTATGCAGGATCTTGTCCTCTTCCGGATCCATAAGAAACCTAGTGGCAAAGAGGTTCCAATCTGCTTTGTTAAAATTGAGGCGTTCTGGTAAAGACTCTCTGCATTCGTATACCGAAGCAACACAGGAAAGTGGTCACTACCATGCAGGTCCTCATCAACCTCCCAAACAAAATCCAGAAACAAAGATGGGTCACAGACAGAAAGATCCAGGCAAGATGTGGTGCCATTTGCGGAGTGAAAGTAAGCTGGCGATTTCCCATTCAGGACACACAGATCAAGCTCCGAAAACACTTCCTTTAAAAGCAGACCCCTTGGTGAAGATCTCTCACTTCCCCATAGGAAAGTGGCCATTTAGATCACCCAACAGCAGGAAGGGTCTAGGAAGCTGCTCCAAGAGCGAAATGAGGTCCCGTTTGGTGACGCAGATATTTGGAGACAGATACAAGCTACAGATAGTAACTGTTCTGTGAAGAGTAACCCGAGCTGCCACTGCCTGAAGCGGAGTCTGCAGAGCAACTGGGCTGTACAGAACAGAGTTGTGAATGAACAAGGCTACCCCACCAGAAACGCCATGTTCAACAGATTGTGCAGGTTGGTTTAGAAAGCTGTAGCCAGAAAGTGAGAAAGTTTTATCAGACTTCAGAAGAGTTTCTTGCAGTGAAACTAGCATCAGCCTAGCTTCACGGCACAAGAGCTGCTGACCTTCGAAATTGGAAGACAGTCCCTTGATATTCCACTGTATGACTGTATCCATTGTGGATGAGGATTTTAATCGTCCATGTCTACGTCCTCTTCCTCATACAGAGCTTCAAATGCATTTTGCAGTTTGAGCTCCACCTTCTTAAGCCTGTCTGGTGGAATCTGAAGTTTCTTCTTCCCTGGAGGGGAAGAGCTCAATGGTCTTGATGGCACTGGTGGAGGCTTTCCCTTGCACTCCACCAACGCCACTTTGTTTGAAGCCACCTCCCTTAGGTGGTGGTCTCGGCTTGGGGGCCATCTCAGGGCAATCCCCTTGCTGGGCAGCCCGCACAGCCGTTTTCCCTTGCAATGTTTTCGAAGCCGGAAAACATTTCAGTGATTCAAGACCACATGGGTCTGTTTGAACGCTGGCTTCTACCTGAGGTGCTCTAAGCGATTTTTTGACCACTGTCCAGAAAAGGAGCGGGGTTCCCTTCTGCTCCTGCACCAACTTTTTGGCTTCGAAGAATGAAATCTTTTTTTCTGTTTTAACGCGCTGGATTTCGCTTTCAACTCGCCAAACAGGGCAGTCTCTTGAAAAAGAAGGGTGGTCACCATCGCAGTTCACGCATTTCGCGGATTCACATCCACCATCATGAACTGCTTTGCTGCAGGTGGCACACACCTCTCCCGGACATTTCTCGCTGACATGTCCAAACCATTGTCATCTGAAGCACTTCAGTGGGGATGGCACATACAGGGCTACTTTCACTCTCAGGTACCCCACCTTTATGGACTCTGGAAGAGTCGGTTTTGCAAAGGTGAGGAACAGAGTGTTGGTTGGTTTTCTTTCCGCACCTTTTCGGAAAGACGCCCTCCTGACCTCTACCACTCCTTGATCAGCCAACTCAGCCTTTATTTCTCCCTCAGATATTCCAAACAACTCTCGGCAACGGATGACACATTTTGAGGAGTTTAAGAGTTTTGTGAGGGGACACCTGGATCGGGTAATTTACAAGACTTTCTGATCTCACTAAATTTTCCAAGTGGACTTTTTCGGTCAACCTGCACGAGCAGGGAACCATCCCTCAACCTCTTCACCGATTTCGGCTCTGCGCTTGCAAGACCTTTTAGCCCCTTTGCAACAGCAAAAGGACTCAACTTAGTAATGGGTTGTTCGGTATCTGGATAATCAGCCAAGAGGGCCAAGCACCTATTGTCTTCCGGACTTCTGTGTCTGAATCCGAGTCTGTGTCCCTGGAAGGGTCGGAACCCAGTTTTCTTCTTTTTCCTGTTTTAGTGTTTATTGAGGCGATGAAGGTTTTTAAATACTGGCAGAGAGAAACGATCACCCCAGGAGAGCTGCTGTGCTGGGGAAGGGACAATGGATGGCCATAGTATGGCATCCGTGAGCCTGGTACCGTTCCGCATGAAAACCAGACAGTGCACCTTAGCAACTGAATTGGGATCAGCCACTCAGCCCCTCACCAGGTAACTGTAGCTTGGGCTTCCCCGCTGCTTATGGCAGCAACTCAAGTATCAGAAATAAGACAGTGTGGGAAAAAAGGCTTGAAGGGGAGACGAAGAAAGAAGAGATCCGTTAAGAAAGGCAGAAGACAGAATAGGAAAAGGTGGGTTACTATTTGTCTGGGCCCTCACTCTTAACCTTTCTGACATGGGAGACCCTACCAGGGGCATCAATTCCTACCACGTAATGCTTAGGCCAGTCAGCAACTTGGCTATACAGGCCTAGAAGCGTTCACAACAACTAACCATCTAGTCGAGTATTGATGCCCCCGTCAGCAAAGCCTAAAAGATCACTGGACCACGCAAGCCCTCCGACCACGGCAAGGTTGCAACCCCCAGAGGGTACCTGACCAATAAACATAACCCGAGGGTCGTACGGATCTCGAATCTCGACTACAGGATGCGAAAAACACGCGTAAGGGGCCACGGTCAAGTTTAAAAGTGTGTACACGTCTTCGTATCGTCTCAGGAATTTGGTAGAAAAACCAAACTTTCTCCTTTCCTGAAAAACGTCATGTGGCAAATAAACGATATTTCGCTCCCATTTCCAGCGGTGCTCGAGTTGGCCAGAATCTCTCTGATGCGCGGATTGCTCTGGCTATCGAGGATAATGTCCTTATTTACGAACATGTGATACACGTACCTGGGATCTAAGAAGGCGTGGTTACTGGTTTTAAGACTCTGGACTATAGAAAATCTTTCCACAGGTTGACAGGGTAGGATTTCAAACATCTTTTCTCCAGTTCCGATCACTTTAACTCGCTGACCTAAAAGTTTACTCATCGTCGCCAAGGGGAAAATACGCAGCAACAACCTGTTGTTCTCGTATTTGTCCCGAGAGGATCCATTGTGAAGAGCTAGAGGGAAGGAAAACCTTAATAAATAAATCTCGAGCAGCGGACCTTACCAAAGCATTAACCGACTTATTGTCATCATCATAATTATAAGAGTTGTTTTAAAATGGGTTCTTTGAATATCCATCGTCGCTGCTTTATAGCTCCGGTTAGTTGACCTGGAGACAGACGTTTCAAAGCTTTGTGTACAGCTTTCTTTTTTATGTAATAATAAAAATCAGAATACATGATGGTTTAAGTTAATATATGCTCACAAAAACGAAACTTAAAGCTAAACCCACGATGATCCCAAAGAGTTTCATGATGCCGAGTCCAAATCCAAGTTCGTGAGCGGCGTTGTCTACAAACCATCAGAAGAATAAAGACGTACAAATAGAAACGAATTTGCTTTTCTTTGTTGAGAGAACGGATCAAACAAGGCATTTGAAAATCCAGTGACTGGCGAAGCTGACGATAAAGGCAAGGATATAGAAATTAAAAAAGACGGCGAGCGGGTGCCACAATGCCAAAGAGAAATCTTGGGGCTGTACGTGTATCAATGTAGCAGGGAAAACGAAGGTCTGCATGAAAACCAGGGTCTGAATTGGATAAAAACCGTTTCCAGAGATTGCCTCATACAAGAGTGAACAGGGGCTCTTTCTGCCTTTTCGGATCAAAGACGATTGCAGAGTGCTCTTTTTAACCATTCTGGCATGATCTTTGGAGCGATAAAAGATTAAGCCACAAAAGGTTAAAAAGGTCTAACATCCCATGCTGAGAAAGATAATCGGCAGGACGTTATTCTCATCGCTTAAGTCCGCCAGACCCTTCGTGGTGAAAACGACGGCTGTCAAACTGGGTCAGAAGCCCCAAAACATCCAACCCAATTGTAAAAGCGTTCAGACTACGACCCCCGAGATTCGCTCCTAGCACCGAGCCGTACATTTGAAGAACTCTGGAGAGCAGAGCGAGGTAAACCGTTAAGACAAAGATCCCGGCTACTCCCAAAGCAAACTTACACGGCGTCAAGGAATGAATGTAATAGGCCAAAAAAATCATGCCAATCAAACCGAAAACGGAGCCCACAATGGCCACCAGTGCTTGGCGCCGTTTTCTAGTAATCTGTCCGGTTTCTGCTCTGGTAATGTTGATCGCTATGGAGTAGACGAATATTGCCAGATGAACGATGAAGACGCCTTGTTGGGTCCAGATTAGCAACATAGGAAAAACGGAGTAGAGAAACTTGTTTTCGCTGTGGGGACACGCATATTCGGTGCCGTTGTTATTAGGCGAGAAGGCAAACAGCGTATTAAGCATATAAACGTTAGAAAGCAGCGGGCAGTTGTAGGGTAAGAGACGGTTAATTCCCCAGACGGTTATAAACAACAGTCTAAACAAAACGCTGCTCCTAGATATTTCCTCTTCGTTCCGAGCCCGTTTTTCTTCTCACATAAACCTCGTTGTGAGCATAAGTGAAGACTGTAAGCTGGACCTTCTTCCATCAGGATGTGCATCTGCGGGCGCATCACCTACATCGAATACCGTGTTTTGATATACTTCATCTACATCCATATTTTTTTTTTGAATGGAGCGAGAGGGGACAAAGCACACATTAAGTCACGCGCAAAACTGATCTTTCCTTCCTCGTTTTTCCCCCCTAATAAATTTTTTTTGTTTCCCGTTTTTTCCCCTCTCCTTTCCCTCCCCCCATTGTAGAAACGATTTATTTCCCCTCACTCACGCGGGAGGAGAGCGACAACTCACTAGTGAAAACAGGTCACTAGTGAATATGGGTTCAGTTATAGTAACTATAAAGAATCTCCAACTTCGCTGCCAGATCGCACACACACTTTGCGAGATGTCGGGCTACATCCAGCAGCAAGAAGAAGGCAGACGGGGGGCACGAACGGAAAAGCAAAACGGAGCAAGCGGGAATTGTTCGTCCGAAGCAAGTGGTCTACTAGGGTAGGAAAAAGGCGTCTCTGCGGGAAAGGAACAAAAAAACCTTGAGCAGCGCAGTACCAGCGAGCCTCAGTAAAGAACCGTTTATGAAAGAGTTGATCAGACAGAACTCTGCAAATAAGAAGTATCGTTTAATACCCAAGTCAGAATATTACAAGCTTCTCGAAGACGTGAAGCAAGCAAATAGCAAGACGACTACAAAGTCAAGCCGTGAGTACTACAGAGTTTCAAAGTAAGCGACATCTACTCACTCTCTCTCCATCTTCCTTTCCATCTTTTCTTCCCTGTCGTTCCATTTCTTTCTCACCCCCTGAAAAAAAAAATGTTACAAAGCATTTGTGATTGCAAATTTTACTGAAAAAGAAAGCGTTACAAGCTTCCTTACCTCACGGAAGGATTATATTAAAAAAAAAAAAAAAGCGTGTGCAATTGCAAAGAAATGTCCGGATCGCGTTCAAAGAAAAAATTTGTTCTTTTATTTATACGGGGGTTGCTTTATGTCCAGATTCGAAATTGTACGTTGTGGACCCACCGAAAGGCTCGTCAACAGAAGAAAATCCCCCAAAGATCCTATCAGTTACTTCGTTGCCTTAGAAGACGTGTACAACTTCATTCAGGAAGCTGAAGCACATTGAACATAAGTATGCCAATATCACTACCGAAGCTGTTGAACTGTTTAAATCTTTCTGCAAAGAATGTCAGAAGAAAAGCAAACGGCCCCTCAGTGGGAAGGGTATGGTCGTTCGTCCCTTGTTAAGTCAAGAGTTTGCCTCCAGGGGTCAAGTCGATCTCATCGATATGTGCTCCATGCAACACGTGTGGATCATGGTGTATCAAGACCATCTTACTAAGTTTTGTGTCATCAGGCCCGTGAAAAACAAACGCCCCGCCGAGATCACCAACCAGCTTATGGACATTTTCCTTCTCTTTGGCACTCCGGCTATACTTCAAAGCGAAAACGGTTTGGAGTTCACGGCCTAGATTGTCTCCAAACTGAGTGTTGGCCCGGTTTTGATTCTTGTCCATGGTAAACCCAGATACCCGAGAGTCAAGGTTCGGTTAAACGAGCGAACCGCAACATTAAAGACATGTTAACAGCTTGGATGGAGGAGAACAATAGCAAAGATTGGATAACTGGTATTAAGTTTGTGCAGAACCGAAAGAACTCCGAGTACCATTTTGGTATAAAGCATACTCCTTATTCCGCCGTTTATGGTTGCGAGGCTCGAGTTGGATTAACTTCTAGTTTACCTCATGAAGTATTAGAAAAACTCGAAAGCTAAGAAGAGCTGCCAGCTAATCTAAGATCGTCTAGTGGCAGCACCGCGGATTCCTCTCTTTCTACTAGTACCTGCTCTCAGGCAGCTTCAGTGCGAAAGTTACTACCGACATTGACGATTACGAGTCAAGCAGCGGGCGATGAAGATCGGGTGTTCGTATCGTCCCCAGTGCTCCCACCTTCAGCAACCCCGTCTTCCATTCCTCCTCCCCCTCCTCCCTTTTGTTCTCCGATCTCCTCCTCAGCAGCAGCTTTGTTGCTCCACGAGCCGCCGACCACCACCGCCGAGGGCGACAAGGAGATGCTGCTGCCGCTGCCTCCTCCTTCCATGTTGGATCTTCACGCAGCTCGAATCAAGCCTCATCGGGCCGATGTCTATGACAACCAGCTTTCTCAAGCCGAACACATGTTGAAAAGAAGCAGACGGGATTTAAAATCCCTGAATGTTGGTGATAACGTAACAGTTCCCATCCTTTAGTAGACCAGGGAAAGAATGATCATCGTAACCTTCTTGGAGTTATTGTGACTAAAGACTCTGAAAAAGGCAGTATAGAATCGGGGTAAGAAGCGGGTTGCTGAGTGTATGGTTTTCAAGAAACCAGTTTGATTCGTGTAAGCAAAATCTTCAAGCTTAGAAGACGTTAACTCGGAAAAGGTGCTCTCTGTCAGAGCGGCCGTTTCGAGCGAGGCGGGAGGTCAGGGTTTCATTAAATGCCTTTGCTGAAAGGTGTCAGAGCAAACGTTGCAAGTGTGTACGAAAGGAGGTTAAGTGTAATGCCAGGTGTCATTCCTCACGCGAGTGCAGAAACAAGTAGAAAAGTGTTTTTTTTATTATTATTATTATGCAATTGTACCAAAATAACCACATACCACGTATAACAAACTACAAACGAAGTTGTATACGTTTTTTTTGATCAGTAATGATGGCCTGTAATCAACTAGAGGTGTGACGAACCGTTTTTCATCCGGTCACAAAGTTTCATGTGCGACCATGCTTACCGGAAGGTAGTTGTCCGGAAGCCGGTTGCAAAATTTAGCTGACTGCTACTCACCGGCGCATTGCTATTAGCCGGGTGAGTTGCACCGGTTAGGCAGTCTCTGCAGTGATTCTGGCAATACAAGTCACAGAAGTCCGAAGAAGGACTCGGCCGTTTTCTGGTAGCAGTCAGGTATTTATCATTGAATGTTTATTTATTAACAAACTAAAACTGTATTCCCGTTTAGGAGCGACTGAAACTTCCTCAGCGCCCTTGTGAAGGTTTTATTTATCAAAGAAAGTATTGTTGTTCTGTTATCCTATGACTTGATAGGGTAACAAAACGAAATTGTTTCGGAAAATGTGAATAGATGAAGTGAGTGTTATAAGAAGTGGTCTTCAGAAAAAAGAAAACAGATTTTGTTTATTTTGTGACTTAACTGGCTATGAACCTCATGATGAAGAAAAAGTGTCTATTCTAATATGGTTTGCAAGAAGATGGAGAGTTTTGATGCTATGGATAATAAGCTCCCAGAGTGAGCGACACTGACTTTGTTTTTCATTCTGATGTGTGATGTGTTTACATGGGTATCAATATGTGTGTTGTTAAACAAAAGTGTGGTGGAAATCTTTCCCTTGCATATATTGGAGCTGATGAACTGAAGTGAAGTGAGCGTTCTTGTGTTACAAGAAAAGAAATGCATGAATCAATAACGGCACTAATGAGGAAACAATTTGTTTCCTCATTAGTGCCGTTATTGATTCATGCATTTGTTGTTTGCCTGCCATTGATTATTGAGTGCATTTCCCAAACCCGTAGGCTTCTGTTGTTGCTGTCGTTCCCCATTCCCCAAGCCCGTAAGCTTCTATTTATTGCTATCGTTGTGTTCCCTTTAAAATTAGTCGTAGTTTTTTAAAGTGTGATATATATATATATATATATATGTTTGTGTGAAAAAAAAGGAAGGAAAAAATCGTAAGAACCCTCTTTGGAATATATGTCAGTGGCCATATTGTCTAAACGTTTTTTTGATTGTTTTTGGTCCACTGACTTAGTGTTTCGTTATGGCCTCTGAGGATGAAGATAGAGTTTTCACTAAATACTTGCAACGTGGTAAGGCATTTGGTGTTAATTTTTTTTTCTCTTTCCCCTTCTTCATTGTGAGCCACAACTTTGAAGAGACTGTGTCAGACTTGCCTCGTCCTGCCGTCGTCGTCATCAGCGCTGGACCCAGCAGTTAATTAAAATTGTATTAATTTGTTGTATATGTACACCTGAGGGTGGGTGTACCAACCTATATTTGATCGTGTGTTTATTTGTATATGTTTTGTTTGATGGCTCGGGCAGCATAAAAAGAAAAGTCTTATTTTGTTTCCTGGCTGTCCATGTTCGGATGAGTGGGTGTGTGTATGTGAATTAAGGAAAAAAGTCGTGCATGCATCCATAGTTACTGAGTGGGAGTCAGACAGATATCCACACACGCATTTCTATCCGTAACATCTGGTGACCCCGTAGTACTTTTTTGCATTAACCTTCCAAATTGTGCTAGGGTAAGGATTTTTTTGTGTGACCCTTTTGTAGTGGCCCCAATTATTAAGCTAGGACACGTTAGCAGATTTTCCTTTTGAGTGCATCGATTGTTTTGTGTTGTTGTATGACCGTTTCATGTTGATTTAATTTCCCGTCTCCAGCGTAACGGGGTATCTCTTTTGTATAGTTTCTGGAGATACGAGGGCCTAGTTCTTTATCTTCTGTGGGTTTTGGTTTGATTCTCTTTTGTTACCCTTCTCATTGTTTCTATTTCTATCTTTTTCACTTGGGGATTGTGTTGCTTCTCTAGCATTCTGAGGATTCTTTTCTCTTGAATGAATGTGTGTATGATTGGCTGCCTGGTCCATTTTTAAAAAAGATAACCCCCCTTTCCCCCAAAGAAAAAAAAAACCAACAAGATTGTCTTCATTTATATATGCATTGATTATTGATTTATGCATATGTATGCTTGATTATTGATCGATTTATGCATATTCATTCGTGATTGAGTTCCGGTTATTCATTGTTGATTGGTCTGGAAGGTCAGCTTTTACTGGACTATGTTGATAAATGTATTAGACAAGATTCGGAAAGAGAAAAGAGAATCAGAGTGAGACAAATGCAGGAAGAGCAGGAAACTAAACGAGCACAACAGCTGGCAGAAGAGGAAACTAAACGAGCACAACAGCTGGCAGAAGAGGAAACTAAACGAGCACAACAGCAGGCAGAAGAGGAAACTAAAAGAGCAAAAGAGGTAGAGGAAACTAAAAGAGTCCAAGAGGAAACTAAAAGAGTCCAAGAGGAAACTAAAAGATTTCAACAAAAAGAGATTGAAGAAACTAAAAGAATACAGTTAGAACTTTCTCGGCAGGGAGTAGTTTCAGGCGAGGATAGTCACAGTGCTAGTGCACCCAGGTCTAACGCCCCTCGTCCTACCTTTCCCAAATTACCTCCCTTTAAGGAAAAGAGTGATGACATTGACAGTTATCTGTTCAGGTTCGAAACCCATGCTCGTTCTTTGGGGTGGTCAGAAAATCTATGGGTTACATATTTCTCTGCATTACTTGAAGGTTCAGCTCTTACGCTTTATCATAGTTTGGCAGAAAACCATGTTTAGTATAAGCTGTTGAAAGAAAGCTTGCTAAAAAAGTTTCAGTGTACTCCAGATGGTTTTAAAAAGCGTTTTCGGGAATCAAAGCCCAGGGCAGATGAACCCTTTGAAACTTTTTCTGTTGAACTTAAACGCCTTCTGGATCGTTGGATTTTGTTGTCCAAAATTGAGAAAACTTTTCAGGGTCTTGTTGATCTTATTTTGAGAGAACAGTTTTTAGAGTGTGTTTCGAAGGATTTGGCTACTTTTCTATGTGAAAAAGATGAAAAAAATTTGATGCTATGATTAAGTCTGCCGAATCGTACAGGCGTGCCCACCCCACTAAGCTTCTTTCCAGAAAGGCTGATGTCAATATTTTTGCCCCTGTTTCCCATACTTCTGGACAGTCAGATAGACCCCCCTCCCATGGTCAGTCAGATAGAGGTCGCAGGTATTTTGCCCCTCAGCCTGTTCATAATCCCAGCACCCCAGCTAATCGAGGCGGTGGCAACCGTTCCCGTAGTCGTGGCGCTCATCAGTATTCAGGCAATAGAGGTTCATCAGGAAATACTTTTCCCCAGTCTCCTACTGTTGTCTGTTTTCTGTGCAAAAAGACAGGGCATGTAGCTTCCAAATGTACTTGGAAGTCGGGTAAAAACCCATGCAAGATTTGTAATCTTAGTCATCCCGATAGATGCCCTTTTGTCACTGGCAGTCCAACTGTTGTCGACAAGTCAGCTGACAATCTACTGCTGTTTGTTCGATTGTTCGCTCCCCATTCGCTTGTTTAGCTGCAGGTGAATTTACAGGAAAGTTACACTTAGAATCTGGTTCTGTTAATGGCACTCTAAGTTCTGTATTGCGTGACACTGGTGCTACCATTTGTGGTGTTCGCAAGAGACTAGTTTCCGATAGCCAGATGCTAGGTACTACAGTGAGCTGTGTTTCTTTTGGAGGACGTGTGGATGAATTCCCACTAGCTACAGTTCATGTCAGTTGTCCCTACTTTGAAGGTGATCTAACCTGCTGTGTCCTTGACAGTCCTGTCGCAGATCTCATCATAGGTAATATTCCTGGTGTCTGTGAAGACAGTGCTTCCAGTGATGTGAGTGATGACCCCTTCTCTTTAGCTGCCGTTACCAGGGCTAGAGCTAAACATGTGGTCGAGAAGAGACCTCTGTGTAAGATCCCCGATGATTTGAATGTCTCTCGTCCCGATCTGATTCGGAAACAAAAGGAAGACGAGTCGTTGAAGACATGTTTTCAGCTAGCGTCTTCTGGTGAAGTGAAGAAGTCAGGTACAGCTACCTTCTATTACGATTTGTCAGACGGTGTTCAGTGCAGTCATTTAAAGAAAAATGACATTTCTTTTGATCAGGTTGTTGTTCCCTGTCAGAGTATCCCAGCAGTTACCTCACATGTAAAGTCGGTGTCATGGTCAGTGGTGCTATTTCTCAAACCACTCAGTTCTGGCAGGAAGATTGTTTCTGTTAGAAATTCTCCAAGAAGTTCGCCTTCTTTGAACGCTGCTTCTAACTCTCGTGATTCTGTGGTCGCGTACACAGTCGGTATTGTTCAGGACTGTGATGACGCGTTACCACTACACACTCTCCCTGTGCCCATGGCATCCTCTATGCCAGATGAAGATACTGATTCCGTACACTTTGATGATGCTTTGTCAGACAGCAATGCTACGGAGTTAAGAAAAGTCTTTGAGGATTTTCAGGATATTCTTACTCCGAAACCAGGCTCCTTTTCAGGCAACGTACTATTAGAGATTCCTCTAACTACTGATGTTCCAGTTAGGAAAAGGTGTTATGACATCCCCTTCTCTGCTAGAGAGGTTGTTGAGAGAGAAGTTGGCATCATGTTGGAACTCAGTATTATTGAACCCTCCAATAGTCCCTATGCCTCCCCAGTTGTTCTCGTCAGGAAAAAAGATGGTACCTGTCGTTTTTGCATTGATTTCCGTTCTCTAAATAAGATTACTGTCTTCGATGCTGAGCCCATTCCTGATGTGGAAAGTTTGTTTGCAAGATTGTCTGATGCAAAGTTCTTTACCAAGATACACCTTGCAAAGGGATATTGGCAGATAGTTGTTAAGCCCGAGGATCATCCAAAGACAGCTTTTACAACGCATATGGGTCTTTTCCAGTTTGTCAGAATGCCTTTCGGTCTTGTGTCAGCACCTGCTGTTTTCGCACGCATGATGAGCATGTTAGCTTTGGATCAGTTTTCAGCTGTCAGTTTCTTTGATGATATTCTGGTTCATAGTGTTTCATGGGATGCACATGTTCATGTGAAAGGTGTTCTTTCACGTCTGAGGTCTTTCAACCTCACAGCTCGTCCCTCGAAACTAGAGGCAGGTTTCCGTTCTCTGGAATTTCTTGGACATATCGTTGGAGGTGGTACTATGCGTCCAGAACAGAAAAAGATAGATAAGATTCTGAGAATTTCCACCCCTACTACCAAAAAGCAAGTCAGATCTTTGCTAGGTTTGCTTAGCTTTTACAGAAGATATGTTCCCAGTTTTTCCACCTTGAGTGCTCCACTCTCTGATTTAATCAAGGATGTTGGTCGAGCTGGAAGATCTATATCTTGGACCCCTGAATGTGCAGTAGCGTTACAGAAGATTCAGAGTATTTTGTCATCAGCACCTGTCTTGCTGTTACCTCAATTAGGTAAGCCCTTTGTTCTGCGAACTGATGCTAGTTCTGTTGGGCTAGGTGCTGTACTACTGCAAGAGGATGATGATGTACTTCACCCAGTTGTATTTGGGAGTCGCAAGTTGTTGGATCGTGAGAAATCCTACAGTGCCATCGAACGAGAGTGTTTAGCCATTGTCTGGGCTGTTCAAAAGTTCGTTCGGTACCTTTGGGGAGTTAGCTTTATCCTCCAAACAGACCATCGACCTCTGACGTACCTGCGCACGTCAAATTTCAAGAATTCCCGGATTATGCGTTGGGCACTGTCTCTGCAGGAATTCTCGTTCGAAGTGGAACCACTTCCAGGATCATCGAACATTTTCGCTGATCTTCTTTCACGTTCTTGTGAGAACCAGTGTGTTCCTTAGATATTGGTTTGAGTACATCCCAGTTTTGATGACCTTTTTCATGCATTTTTTCTGGAATTTTGTGCCCTGGAGTTCTTTACTTCCTCTTAGTAAAAACAATTCGGACATTGATTTTTTTTTTTTGAGGAGGGGGAGTATTGTGACGGACAGTTTTTCATCCGGTCACAAAGTTTCATGTGCGACCGTGCTTACCAGAAGGTAGTTGTCCGGAAGCCGGTTGCAAAATTTAGCTGACTGCTACTCACTGGCGCATTGCTACAAGCCGGGCGAGTTGCACCGGTTAGGCAGTCTCTGCAGTGATTCCGGCAATACAAGTCACAGAAGGCCGAAGAGGGACTCGGCCGTTTTCTGGTAGCAGTCAGGTATTTATCACTGAATGTTTATTTATTAACAAACTAAAACTGTATTCCCGTTTAGGAGCGACTGAAACTTCCTCAGCGCTCTTGTGAAGGTTTTATTTATCAAAGAAAGTATTGTTGTTCTGTTATCCTATGACTTGATAGGGTAACAAAACGAAATTGTTTCGGAAAATGTGAATAGATGAAGTGAGTGCTATAAGAAGTGGTCTTCAGAAAAAAGATTGTTTATTTTGTGACTTAACTGGCTATGAACCTCATGATGAAGAAAAAATGTCTATTCTAATATGGTTTGCAAGAAGATGGAGAGTTCTGATGCTATGGATAATAAGCTCCCAGAGTGAGCGACATTACTTTGTTTTTCATTCCGATGTGTGATCTGTTTACATGGGTATCAATATATGTGTTGTTAAACAAAAGTGTGGTGGAAATCTTTCCCTTGCATATATTGGAGCTGATGAACTGAAGTGAAGTGAGCGTTCTTGTGTTACAAGAAAAGAAATGAACATTTCCTGAATTGACAAAAGACATGGTGATTATATGAAATGAATTGAACATTCTTGTTTACAAGAAAGCAGATGAACAGTGTGTGAATTAACGAAAGACATTTATAGTTTGAAAAAATAATCATCATTGTGTGTAATCAATTGTATTCATGGTTTATTGAAGAGGATCCAGATGGAAATCCTTTTCCCTAATTTGGAAGACTAGGTTATGAAAGGTTTATGTGGAAAACCTTTCCCCAATTTGGAAAACTAGAGTCTGAAAGGTTTATATGGAAATCCTTTCCTGTGCAGTGTAATGATTCCGGAAAAGGGAATGTTGTAATGTTATGATTCCGGAAAAAAAAGAATATTGTGATGATGAACAAATATGCTGATGTATGGCTCAAGTTCTAGTGAAATATGATGTGGCTAATGAATATGAACGAATATGCTGATATGTGGCTAAGTTCTAGTGAGATATGATGTGGCTAATGAATATGAAGATAGTTGTGGTTCTAATGAATGGTGGCCATGATAATCAAGGTAGTTAATCAGTTTCCCCAGGTTGATAGTGTTCCCTGGATTGACGGGGACTGACTGCTACTGAGGCTAGGGCCGGGGCCGTAGCTGGTTGACGCCCCGTTCTCCACCTGTTGCTGTGGGTGTGGAGAGGCCGGCCTGAGCGCCGACAATCGCCCTACCTGCCACTGCGCCCGTGACCGGTCAGTGTTGGGCCAGTGAAGAGGAGACATCGCTCCTGCTTCTGTGCCAGCGACCTGTGTTCGGGGCCGTCGCTGCGTGTGTGGTCCGTGTACCACAACTTTGTGTTGGTGTAGAGCCACAGGTGGTGTGTGTGCCACCACTTCTGATTAGTGTTGAGCCACAGCTCTTAGATGTTTTGAGCCACAGCTCGTAGGTGAGACTGGTCGCCGTGTGCTGGCAGAGACGCCACGATAGTGTTAATTTTTTTTTCTCTTTCCCCTTCTTCGTTGTGAGCCACAACTTTGAAGAGACTCTGTGTCAGACTTGCCTCGTCGCTGTCGTCGTCGTCATCAGCGCTGGACCCGGCAGTTGTTAGTTAAAATTGTATTAATTTGTTGTATATGTACACCTGAGGGTGGATGTACCAACCTATATTTGATCGTGTGTTTATTTGTATATGTTTTGTTTGATGGCTCGGGCAGCATAAAAAGAAAAGTGTTATTTTGTTTCCTGGCTGTCCATGTTCGGATGAGTGGGTGTGTGTATGTGAATTAAGGAAAAAAGTCGTGCATGCATCCATAATTACTGAGTGGGAGTCAGACAGATATCCACACACGCACTTCCATCCGTAACAAGAGGTTTCTAGAAGATAAGAAAAAGTATTTAAAACGTTTTTAGAGTATGATTCTTCATCTTCTTCTTTTTTGTGTTTACTGTCTTTGTAAGAAGAGAACCACGAGCGTCGTAACGCCGGGAGTTGAGTGCGGCAACAACAAAGTGCATTGTCTACGGTTAACTGTTGAAGTTTCCTATCAATGTTTTGTCTGTTGCTGGCGCATAAACATTGGTATAAGATAGGTGGGGCGTCAAACAACCAACCCTCGGAACCTCTCACGCAGTCTGTAAGCAAAGAGTGAAAGCTAGTTGAAAAGGGGTTAGCTGGTTTAAGAACTTTTTCGCTTCCCAGCAGAAAATGTCCGGCCTCGTCGAAAATTAAGAAATCCTCGTCTTGTTCAGTTTCCATTGCGCTCTTATTATTATTATTATTAACCATAAACTCGCTTTGGTAATCCAGGGGTATTCTGAGCAAAGTACCATCATGGTTTCGAGAAACCAAGTTTTGCTGCGTAACTATATGGGTCCATTCCTCGCAGTCTTCTTCTTCTAAAGAAGAAACCAACTCCAGAAACAGTCACCGATAGAAGCGCGGTCTTGGTCGTTCTTTACTGCCTCGAATACTCTTCCAAGCAGCTAGTTCGCGTTGTTGTTTGCTGGGAAGGAGAGAATAAAGAATTCCTGTCGTAGGCGAGAGCGTTAACGTTATTTTTCTCCCTCTCACCAGAGGCGAACAACTTTTAACGAAGGACCGTATGCAGTGGAATACCTCGCAATACTTTTGTGCCAGCTCCGAAGGCGGCAGCGGCGGAGATGGTTGTTCATCGTTTTTACTGGTGCTCTTCTTTTCCTTTTCGAGAGCTCCGTAATACTCGTTAAAGTAGAAGGTAAGAAGGCAAATAGCATATTAAGCATATAAACGTTAGAAAGCAGCAGGCAGTTGTAGGGTAAGAGACAGTTAATTCCCCAGATGGTTATGAACAACAGTCTAAACAAAACGCTGCTCCTAGATATTTCCTCTTCGTTCTGAGCCCGTTTTTCTTCTCGCATAAACCTCGTTGTGAGCATAAGTGAAGACTGTAAGCTGGACCTTCTTCCATCAGGATGCGCATCTGCGGGCGTATCACCTACATCGAATACAGTGTTTTGATATTTCATCTACATCCATTTTTTTTTTTTTGAACGGAGCGAGAGGGGACAAAGCACACCTGAAGTCACGTGCAAAACTGATCATTCCTTCCCCGTTTTTCCCCCTTATAAATCTTTTTTGATTTCCCGTTTTTCCCCTCCCCTTTCCCTCCCCCCATTGTAGAAACAATTTATTTCCCCTCACCCACGCGGGAGGAGAGCGACAACTCACTAGTGAAAACGGGTCACTAGTGAATACGGGTTCAGTTATAGTAACTATAAAGATCTCCGACTTCGCTGCCAGATCACACACACGCTTTGCGAGACGTCCGGCTACACCCAGCAGCAAGAAGAAGGCAGAAGAGGGGCACAAACGGAAAAGCAAAACGGAGCAAGCGGGAATTGTTCGTCCGAAGCAAGCGGTCTACTAGAGTAGGAAAAGGGCGTCTCAGCAGGAAGGGGAAAAAAACCATGAGCAGCACTGTACCAGCGAGCCTCAGTAAAGAAGAACTGTTTACGAAAGAGTTGATCAGACAGAATTCTGCAAATAAGAAGCACAGTTTAATACCAAGTCAGAATATTACAAGCTTCTCAAAGACGTGAAGCAAGCAAATAGCAAGACGACTACAAAGTCAAGCCGCGAGTACTACAGAGTTTCAAAGTAAGCGACATCTACTCACTATCTCTCTCCATCTTCCTTTCTATCTTTTCTTCCCTGTCTTTCCATTCCTTTCTCACCCCCTGAAAAAAGTTACAAAGCATTTGTGATTGCAAATTTTACTGGAAAAAAAAGCGTTACAAGCTTCCTTACCTCACGGAAGGATTACATTTAAAGAAAAAAAAAAAAAAAGGCATGTGCAATTGCAAAGAAATGTCCGGTTCGTGTTAAAAAAAAAAAATTCGTTCTTTTATTTATACGGGGGTTGCTTTCTTTATGTCCAGATTCGAAATTGTACGTTGCGGACCCACCGAAAGGCTCGTCAAGAGAAGAAAGTCCACCGAAGATCCTATCAGTTACTTCGTTGCCTTAGATGACACGTACAACTTCATTCAGGAAGCTCACATTGCCACGGGCTACAGCGGTCGCGATCGTATGCTGAAGCACATTAAACTTAAGTATGCCAATATCACTACCAAAGCTGTTGAACTGTTTAAATCTTTCTGCAAAGAATGTCAGAAGAAAAGCAAATGGCCCCTCGGTGGGAAGGGTATGGTCGTTTGTCCCTTGTTAAGTCAAGAGTTTGCCTCCAGGGGTCAAGTTGATCTCATCGATATGCGGTCCATGCAACACAAGAACTACGGGTGGATCATGGTGTATCAAGACCATCTTACCAAGTTTTGCGTCATCAGGCCTGTGAAAAACAAACGCCCCGCCGAGATCACCAACCAGCTTATGGACATTTTCCTTCTCTTTGGCGCTCCGGCTATACTTCAAAGCGACAACGGTTTGGAGTTCATGGCCCAGATTGTCTCCAAACTGAAAGAGTGTAGGCCCAGTTTGATTCTCGTCCATGGTAAGCCCAGATACCTGCAAAGTCAAGGCTCGGTTGAATGAGCGAACGGCGACATTAAAGACATGTTAATGGCATGGACGGAGGAGAACGATAGCAAAGATTGAATAACTGGTACTAAGTTTGTGCAGAACCGAAAGAACTCCGAGTACCATTTTAGTATAAAGCACACTCCTTATTCCGCCCTTTTTGGTTGTGAGGCCCGAGTTGGATTAACAACTTCTAGTTTACCTCATGAAGTATTAGAAAAACTCGAAAGTGAAGAAGAGCTGCTAGCTGTTCTAAGATCATCGTCTAGTGGCAGCACCGCGGATTCCTCTTTCTACTAGTACCTGGTCTCAGGCAGCTTCAGTGTGAAAGCGACTACCAACGTCGACGATTACGTCAAGCAGCGGGCGATTAAGAAGATTGGGTGTTCGTATCGTCCCTGGTGCTCCCGTCTTCAGCAACCCCGTCTTCCATTCCTCCTCCCCCTCCTCCCTTTTGTTCTCCGATCTCCTCCTCAGCAGCAGCTTCGTCGCTCCATGAGCCGCCGACCACCACCACCACTGAGGGCGACGAGGAGATGCTGCTGCCGCTGCCTCCTCCTTCCATGTTGGATCTTCACGCGGCTCAAATCAAGCCTCATCGGGCCGATGCCTATGACAACCAGGTTTCTCAAGCTGAACGGATTTGAAAAGCAGATGGGAGTTAAAATCTCTAAAACGTTGGTGATAACGTAACAGTTCCTATTCCTTTAGTAGACCGATGGAAAGAATGATCATCGTAACCTTCTTGGAGTTATTGTGACTAAAGACTCTGAAAAAGGCACGTATAGAATCGGGGTAAGAAGCGGGGTGCTGAGTGTATGGTTTTCAAGAAACCAGTTTGATTTGTGTAAGCAAAATCTTCTCAGCTTAGAAGACGTCAACTCCGAAAAGGTGCTCTCTGTCAGAGCGGCCATTGCGAGGGAGACGGGAGGTCAGGGTTTCATTAAATGCCTTTGCTGTAGTTCCCTTTCCGAAAGGTGTCAGACTAAACGTTGCAAGCGTGTACGAAATAAGGTTAAATGTAATGCTAGGTGTCATTACTCACCCGAGTGCAAAAACAAGTAGAAAAGTATTTTTTTTTATTATGATGTAATTGTATCAAAATAACCACATACCGCATATAATAAACTACAAATGAAGTTGTATACGTTTTCTTGATCAGTAATGATGGCCTGTAATCAACTAGAGGTTTCTAGAAAATAAGAAAAAGCATGTAAAACGTTTTTAGAGTACGATTGTTCATCTTCTCCTTTGTGTTTACTGCCTTTGTAAGAAGAAGAGAACCACAGGTGTCGTAACGCCGGGAGTTGAGCGCGGCAACAACAAAGTGCATTGTCTACGGTTAACTGTTGAAGTTTCCTATCAATGTTTTGTCTGTTGCTGGCGCATAAACATTGGTATAAGATAGGTGGTGCGTCAAACAACCAACCCTCGGAACCTCTCACGCAGTCTGTAAGCAAAGAGTGAAAGCTAGTTGAAAAGGGGTTAGCTGGTTTAGGAACTTTTTTGCTTCCTAGCAGAAAATGTCCGGCCTCATCGAAAATTAAAAAATCCTCGTCTTGTTCAGTATCCATTGCGCTATAAATATTATTATTAACCATAAACTCGCTTCAGTAATCCAGGGGTATTCTGAGCAAAGTACCATCGTGGTTTCGAGAAACCAAGTTTTGCTGCATAACTGTACGGGTCCATTCCTCGCAGTCTTCTTCTAAAGAAGAAACCAACTCCAGAAAGTCGCCGATAGAAGCGCGGTCTTGGTCGTTCTTTACTGCCTCGAATACTCTCTTCCAAGCAGCTAATTCATGTCGTTGTTTGCTGGGAAGAGAGAAGAAAGAATTCCCGTCGTAGGCGAGAGCGTTAACGTTATTTTTCTCCCTCTCACCAGAGGCGGACAGCTTTTAACGAAGAACCGTATGCAGTGGAATGTCTCGCAATACTTTTGCGCCAGCTTCGAAGGCGGCGGCGGTGGAGACGGTTGTTCATCGTTTTACTGGTGCTCTTCTCTTCCTTTTCGAGAGCTCCGTAATACTCGTTAAAGTAGTAGGTAATCCCTCCTATTGAAACTTTACTCACCGCCGGTGCTCGTTCGACCGGAGTTCTAACCGGACCACATTCCTCTGGTTCTCTGGCTAAATAGAAAATAATATTTGAATCATTTCTTTCACAACATCGTCTGTAAAGCACAAACAAGGGCAGAGCGGTTGGTATTCAAAATCGAGACATTGGGTTATTTTTACCGGATCAAACAACAGCAACAACGAGTCTTCTACTGTAATAAAGCATTCGTTCAGAGACCGAGGGACTAGATTACTACTGTCCCGAATTGGCCTCGTATAGTGTTCCATAAATTCTTTATAGACGAAACTTTGTTTCAACGGCGGTTGGTTCCTGTCGGATTTATAAAATTTAGGAGGAAGCGGTTTACTAACAGAACATGTTTTCCCGACGAAAGTCCTGCGCGAACAAGTAGATCAGATTTTCTCCCCTGTGTCGCGAGACGACGTCGCTCTGCGTAGGCAAACCCACCAGTATAACGGTAGGCGCGGTGCTATACGTTAACCCTTCTATACTTTGGCGTAAGCTTTCTCTAAGTCTGTAATAAACGAAGATCGGTAAGAGGCAGTTGCCCGCCGTCGTTCTGCAAAACTCGATCACGAAGACATGTGAGGAATTCTGTAACTGTTGTGATCGTGGATGTAAGGCAAGAGCTCCTTGTTCCAGTCAAGAACGCGCCCACGACGATGACAAGCCTCAAGGAAGCTTGCCGCAAATCTGGGTAGCGCACCCAATAGCTTCATTGAAAACGATGTTATCGACAACCAGTTTGATGACGGGCCTATAGGCCCTGAAGAGAGCTAAGACGTATTCCGTGTAACTACCATATTTATTTATCGGTAGTTTTTGTTTTTCGGCTTCGTCAGCTTCGCTCAGGGTGCGGATTCCGGCATACATTTAGTTGAGTGTGGATGCCGCGCATTTGTTCAGTTTGGGATAGATGTTGTGCAGACCCAAGAGTTTGATCAGCTGGTTTCCCGCATGTCAACTGAGAGCCGTGTAGATGGTTCAGCCCGGAGCGATCTTATATAAACCGCTCTTCAATAAACTGCTTTTTCCAGCTCCCGCCGATCACGAAGAAGAGGTTATGACGAATAGCGTCGAGCGAGGGCGTTTCGCTCAAATGGCCCAAATCCTCGTTAGGCTCTACAGACGTCCCTCTCGATGTCTTCCAGACGCGCCTGCTGACTGATTCCTTTGGCGATGGTGTTGGTTAACGCAACGTCCTCCAGTAGAATTTAATTCATCAAACTTAATTATCACGAAGTGGAACGAACGTTGGAAAAACTCCGCGCTTTGTGCGTAAAGTTAACCACGGATCAGCTCTCTCCCGACGAGGCTGTAAAAGATACTGCTTCTACTAGCGTGGAACAATTTTTTCACGCGACCCATCAGCTCTTATTGCGTGTTAAATTATCTCGTTCAAAAAGCTGTTGAAAGACTCAAAGATTTTGAGGGGAGATGAAACAACGCGAGCGACATGAGCAACCGACGTCGCCCGCTCTGGAGCAAGTCAGTTTTTTAGTCGAGCGAAAACGTCCCGTCTTTGCGCTGGCTTTAGAGAGGCGAGAGAGAGAGAGAGAGAGAGAGAGAGAGAGAGAGAGAGAGAGAGACAGAGAGAGAGTGTGTGTGTGTGTGTGTGCGCATGCGGGTAAAGGAAGCAAACCTATACAAATAAACAAACAAAAACCTAGAAACAGAAACGACTGAAATCCGAATGGTTTAGTCTCAACCTGTCACAAATTGCCTTTTGAATTTCTCTATCAACCAAGAAAATCTGGACTATTTAAAGCCCACCCACCTAATCCTTCCCCCGTCCCTTCCCCCCTTCCACGCAGAGAGAGAGAGAGAGAGAGAGAGAGAATATACCGTCCTGGTGATGCTGGTGCAGTGTTAGGTCCGCCCCACTCCTCTGGGATTGTTCTACCCGTGTGGACATAATGACTGACCTTTGGTGGGTTTGAAGGCTGAGCCTGAATTTAACTGGCTCCTGATCTCCCTCTGTAAGTGCGTGTTGTGTGGGTTGTCATACATGCTTTAAAAAGGGGTATGACATGCCATAAATCTCTCTGCGTTGTCTGGAATCTTTCATATTTGAAACATCCGGGGTATTTACTAGTGCAAAAATTTCTTACCCAACATGTACCAGCGTGGTGTGGAATGTCATCCATACTGTAAAATGACAAGGGCTTGCACTAGCTACACCTCTCTCTCTCTCTCTCTCTACCACCACAAATTTCCTCGAATTTAGCTCGGCTGACTCTCTCCCTTTCTCTCCACCACCCCAAAATTTCATCGAATTTCGCTCGACAGACTCACTCCCTCTCTCTCGACCACCCCAAAATTTCCTCGCATTTCCCTCGACAGACTCGGTCATTATCTCCTTAGTCTCGGTCTCTCCCCGACACTACACACAGCCATGGCCCACAACCCCGTTCTCTTCAATTGTCTAAAAGAGTTGTCTCGCTGTGGCTTGCGCCGATCGGGACGAAAACGGCTGGAAATTGTCGCTCAAGTCTGGTCACTGGAGGTGAGCAGACCCGCGTCCCATCACACACTGATCAGAGATTTTACTACCGTTTCTGGTGTTTAAAAACAAAATCCTAAAAGCCTGCTTGGCTGGTGTATGTAAACACAACTTGTAATGCAGAAAGCTGTGTGAACATAGAGATCAACACACAGGCAATTTCAGAGAGAGAGAGAGAGAGAGAGAGAGAGAGACAGAGACAGAGACAGACAGAGATGCTGCAATGAGCGCACGATGGCTAACGCCTAAACATACAGATCCCTTTTCATTATCCGTTTAGAATTTGAGCAGTTCAAGTAGACACTTAATTTAGATATTTGCCAGTGGACCTGCATTCGAAACTCACTTTCCAGCCTGGTAGGCAAACCATTCGCATGTACAGACCCTCAACATACACGCTTCTCAACGATGGACCCGTCTTCACTGAACCTACACATTCCTGGTCACATCCTTGACCCCGCGTGATCTTCAGGCAGGTCATCGTGACACAGCCGTATATGATAAACAATGAGACCCTATCATAGCAGTAACTATCAAGACCCAGCATCCCATCCCCACCCCTATCCTCACCCTTTTCATTTCTGGTTCCGGAGGTAGCAAAGAAGTTCTTAAATTCCAGTCAGCTGCTGCCGGCGTGACGTCTCCGATCTGTATAGACTGAAACATACTTGGCAATGAGGAAGCTGAGCAACTGGCAAAGGAAGGACAGCAGCTCCAGCTGCAGCAAGAAGTCTCTTTTGAAGAAACCAAAAGCATTATAAAGGAGAAGAAGAAAAGATGGCTTGAGCAGAACTTGGACTTCAACAAGAAGGATGTATGCTACCTGCTGCCCAGACCAGACCAAGTGAGCACTGAGACCGAGTACAAAGCACTCCAGACTCAAACACATGTTCATAAAATTTCACATCAGCGAATCTTCAGAGTGCGCATGCGACACAGCCCCAATGACTGTGGAACACTTCCGCAGGACTTTCCAGCACACAAAAATCTAAAAGCAGTGACCTAACCTGCTGAAACATCGACGAGGGAGCCGAGAGGGCCTCCGCCGTACAGCAGCCTTCATCGGTGCCTCTGGGGTTCCTGTCCGAGTATGCGAAGAGGAAGAAGTATTGACTCGGGCCGAGATGACACTTGTTGGGATGTTAGTTTGACCAAATTTACGGAGAACATCTATACTGACTGTGTGTATAATCGATGCGGGGCATGACAGCGGTGATTCTTTCACCAGAGAGAAACGTCATGCTTGTCCAGCAGGGAGCACCTCCTCCTCTCTCCAAAAACTCCCTAAATCATGCGTCACCCTTCCGGGACCGACTAGTCCCTTTCATCCCGGGCTGGTCTGTGGCGGAAACTGGCGCGTCTATAAGCCCGGGACAGTCACTTCCGCTCACCAAAACATTGCCGGGAAGACCGCAAGTGTTCCGGTAGAAGTCATAAAGCATGCCCAGTGCCTTGTCCTAGTGATCATCATGAGGGCCGTGATGGATGTTGGGTGGGGGGGGGGGGGGGTGGAGAGACGAGGAGAACTCTGCAAGGGAGTCAGGAAGGCAGTTCCGTTCTTAAGAGGGAGTAAAACAACAACAAAACACAAACCAACCTACCACCACCACCACCACCACCACCACCAACGGCAGACGTTAGCGCATGCCTGGTGCTAAATAAATCGACTGGAATTTCCTGGTGATTATCAGGAGGCATATGCTATACGGAGCGTCATTCTTTTGGGATGTCCTCCTTCAGGCGCTCGCCTTCGGTGAGTGTACACGTTAAACCTAAATGGCTGTGCGACTGACGAAAGGGAGTCACATTTGGGGAGGGGGGGGGGTGTTATACTTAACGAGACGCTCATCTTCTGCCGCGATTCTTAAGGGTTACTTCTTGTTAATGTTTTTGTTCACGTACGATTGAATCTGCTTAGCTTACCTTAAGGTTTAAAATCACATAACATGAATATACAGATAAGGGAAGGAGACGCGCACACACACACACGCACGCGCGCGCGCGCACACACACACACGAGCGCGCGCACTCACACCCGCATTCAGAGATATAGACGGAGGTGGGTGGGGTGAGAGAGAGAGAGAGAGAGAGAGAGAGAGAGAGAGAGAGAGAGAGAGAGAGACAATGACAATGACAAATGTTTTATTGTGTATAGGCCCGTGGCCCGTTACAATGAAGAGAAGGCAAACAACTGTTAAATCGAAAACGAGACAAACAAACGTAACACTCACACATTGCCAAAAATCCCATATTAACCGCAGTAATCTCAGAAAAATGTGTTCATAAAACAAAACTTGCTCTGCGCTTCAAAGCCAAAAAGAGGAATTTAGACAAATTCAGTTGAGTGTCAAGGCTACTACTCAAAATCCTTGTGCACTGGTCACGTTTGGTAAGGTAGGTCCCTGCACTTTGAATGCAATATTTAGCTCGCAGGTCACTATATTGTTGGCATTCGAATAGTACATGGAATTCGTCCTCATCGTCCGCCTGGCATAGGGGACAACCAGGTTGATCCATTGCCGAAAAGCGGAAAACATGGCTGTTTATGCTCGAAACGCCCATTCTAAAACGCACGAGGGCAGTTTTTAAATTGTCTGTTCTTAATAAATTCAAAATACTTTTCACGTTCAAAGACGCTTTTAAATGAGTAGTATAATTCAAACCGATTGCTCTCTGATACATGCGCATACCAACGTTGGCAAAAACAGTTCTGTAGGCGCTCTTTGAATATCTGTATAAAATGTTTCTCGTCGCCTACCTCTCCAAACATCCAGACATACCCAAAACCGTTTGAACAAAGCAGTGTTTTAATATGTGTGACCCAATTTTTCATCTTTTTGTTTCTATTTTGTAAATCAAAAAGCATATCATAGGCTTTTCTGGAGTACCTTGTCAGTGGTTGCCTGCGTAGTCTGAACCAGAACTGAATACATCTCGTTGCTGAAGTAATATATAACGGAAAACGCCCCAATTCTCCATATACCATATCATTAGGTGTAAATGGAGGGACGTTCAGCAATAGCTTACAGGCCTGCAAATGAACTTTTTCGATAGATTCTCGTGGTTTGAACCCCCATAGTTCCGACCCGTATAAAAGAGAAGGAACAACCTGGGCATCAAAAATCCTAAAGAACAGCTTAGGTGAAAAGCAGCTGAGTTTTCTTAACACTTTCAGAATTTCTATGGTAGCTTTCTTACCTCTAATGCAATGATCGTGGCCAGAAGCAACATCGAAACTAAGCTTTGTTGAAAAAGTAACACCTAGATATTTATAAGAATTTACAACCTCTAACTGCTTATCACCAAAGAACCAACATTCCTTTCTACTTAAATAACCACCTTTCCGAAAAACCATGACTTTAGTTTTTTCCAGATTAACTTTTAAACATAATCTTTGAGCACACTCAAATAGGACATTAAGTTGATTTTGCAGACCTGCTATAGTCGACGACATGAGAGCGATGTCATCAGCAAATAACAGTATGAAAATTTCTACATCGTTAGGGATGAATTGTATTCCATGCTTGCCACGTGAAAACATGTCGCGTGCAAGCTCGTTAATAAATATAGAAAATAAGGTAGGACTAAGACAGCAACCCAGTTTCAGACCTTGTAAACATTCAAAATAATCAGTGTAAGACTTACCACATCTGACACATGATTTAATGGTGCTGTACATACTTTTCAGAATGTTAAACAGGTTTCCTTTGACGCCATTCGTGAGTAGTATATTAAACAAAAGACTATGTTGTACCATATCGAACGCCTTTCTGAAATCGATAAATGCTACATAAAATTTACTGTTCCTTGATAAATGTTTTTCTATGCTAGCATACAAAGTGAAAATGTGATCAGTAGTGGAATAAGATTTTCTAAACCCAGCTTGAGCATCAGAAATAACTTCGTTGTTTTCAGCCCAGGAAATGAGCCGTTTATTCAATATGTGTGTAAAAATTTTACACAAGTGACTAATCAAGGAAACACCTCGATAATTGTTCGTATCGTTCACATCACCTTTTTTATACAACGGAATAATTATTGATTTAGTCCATTCTTCAGGAATACACCATCTCTGAAAAGTTTATTGAAATATTTAACTAGAAATGGAACTATCAAATCTCCTGAGGCCTTTATGACTTCACTTATCAAAGAATCAGGGCCAGCTGCTTTGCCACACTTAAGACTCTGGATGGCTTTCTTTACTTCCTCAACTGTAATTTCAGCGTCCATAATAGGGTCAAATGCCTTATCAGAGACATCCAGTTTTGGATGGTCCACACTTTGGACAAAACCAAGGTTTAACAAGTGTTCAAAATGGTTAAACCACTGATCCTGTGAAATTGTATTATTTATGTGGGAACGACTGCGATACTTATTGATTTCAGACCAAAAGGCCTGAGAATCATCTGCTACTTGCATTAAGCAGTTAATGCGCTCAGTTTTAAAACTACGTTTCTTCATGTACTTAAGTTGATTATATTCTCTCCTCATTTGTACATAGGCACATTTATCAATTGGATCTCCAGATCTCTTAAAAATGGTCAAAGCGTTTCTAACTCCCGTCTTGTTGTTTTGACATTCCTCATCAAACCAAGATTTTCTCACAACCCTGCTTTTTGAAGAACGATTTTGGCGCATACAAGCGCTAGCATTCATTAAACAATTAGTAAATTCATACAGTGCTCTGTTAACACAAGTATCAATCATATTGGCAGCATATTCTAGATTGCTGCAAAACAGGTCGATAGTACTGTTATATATGTATTCTGATAATCTATCCCTTTTCCATACAGTTACATTTTCTGAGATAGATAGGTGACAATGGTGTTTTGCCTGTAATTTCTAACAGGATTGGCATGTGCTCTGATTCTACCCTGCTACCTACAGAAAAGTTCACAACGTTGTCTAACAAATCGTTAGAAATAAGGCAATAATCTATGACACTACACCCATGGGAAGATACAAATGTAAAATCACGACTAAAGCTACCTCTGTTGTACCCATTCAGAATGCAAAAATCAAAACAAGCACACAAATTTAATAAATTTTCTCCAAAAGCATTTAACATTGTATCCTCAGACAATCGTGTTTTCTGGAAAAACGGGGTCGAACTGGAAGGGTCAGTCAGTAGATCAGTATGTGACCACGTTACTTGGAGGTCTGCTGTCCTTGCATTAAAGTCCCCGCAACATATCAGCTGAGCCTGTGGATAACGGTTCGTCAAGTCCAGGATGCAGTGTTCTATGGCGTCAATGTGGCAAGTGAAATTAGATGATTGGTAGTGCACTGAACCAGAAGGAGGGACATAAACAAATATTAACAGAATGTCACTGTCCACACAAAGCATGCTTTTAGACATCTTAATACACACCACGTGATCGGTATTAACTTTAATTGATGTAATGTGCTTATTAAGTATTTTATTGACTAGTAATAGAAGCCCTCCAGACCTACGTCCCATAAATGAATGTTTAATGGCTTTTGTCCTGAATTTCATGTAACCATTGAAGACACCATCCAAGTCGAACATATAATCTAGGTACGTTTCTATCAAACACACAATATCGAACTTTTGTACAAAAAGAAGAAAATCAGTATCTGCCAACTTACTGACCAAACCATCTATGTTCCAGGAGAGACAGGACAAGTTCTTGGAGTGTCCGCAAAATGTAACGGGCCGGCCGAATCCCTATTTGTTAGAGCCGTCTTTGTCTCTGAACTTGAACTTCTCAGTAAGCCGTGTCTGTTTGCTTCTGTCATTGAGTCTGCTTTGTTTGCTTTTGTTTCTGTTGTGTCTGCGTGTGAGTGGAGCTCTTTGCGGTGTTGGGTTTGAAGTTTCGTTTTCATGGGTGATGCTGGTAGACATCAGACCCTGGCTGGGATCACCTGGAGTGGCAGTGGCACAGCCGTGCACGTCACTACCAGTGATCACACTGTTGCGCTGAGGTACAGACTGCCGCTGACATTGCTGGACTGGTCCACCAGGCAGGGGGTCAGGCTGGAGGTGAGGATAGTGAGCGATGGGAGGTGGGGGATGGCGATGGGTGATGGGGGGTAGCTGCTGGCTGAAGACTGGCTTTCTACGTCGTAAAACGTGACTGGTGGGCTGTGGAGTGTTGTCGTCAGGCTTACATCGGGTGTGCTGGCTGTCTCTCTTTCCTGAACTGAGGTTTGGCAAGTGTTAGCCTTCTTAGAGGACGCAGCCGAGTGGGGGGACAAACGGGAATGATGGGAGGAGGTGGGCTGATTTGTTGGCAGGGAATGAACAGTGGGTCTGTTCACTGCACCAGCTGTTGTCGTGTCCTGAGCATCACCATGTACCGCTGCTGACTGCCATGCCACACGAGAGAGAGAGAGAGAGAGAGAGAGAGAGAGAGAGAGAGAGAGAGAGAGAGAGAGAGAGAGAGAAGAGACAGACAGAGACAGACAGAGATAGAGGTAAGGTAAGGTAATGTTGCTTGTAGCCCAGCCGACCGCAAAGGGCCATATCAGGGCTGTCACCATGAGAGAGAGAGAGAGAGAGAGAGAGAGAGAGAGAGAGAGAGAGAGAGAGAGAGAGTAAACGAACAGAAAAAAAAACCCTGTAAAAACAGGGATGACGGGTGGACACTAGGACCAGCAAGATAAGAAATATGACACGACCATTACCACCGTGGACTGTATGAGACCGCACAGTTGGAGCACACGTCACCATCACCACACACCTCGTCTGGCTCAACGTCAGTACCAAGGATTTCAATCTACAAGGATTAAGCCGAGAATGTCTTTCCTGTCTCTGCTTAATGGATAATAACGTTGAATACGAGTATATGCTGGTGTACTTTAACATTGCTGCCTCATGAATCAAAAGATCATTTCTCTTCGGGCTTACGCTGATACTAGTTTGGTGACAGATGCTTTTAAATTCTCTTTCCGTGTAGGGTTATTATATGCTATGTAGTGTGTGTGTGTGTGCGCGTGCGTGTCTGTGAGTGCGCGCGCGCGCGCGCGCGAGCGCGAGAGAGAGAGAGAGAGAGAGAGAGAGATACTCTCAGTGTTTGTTTTTTTTTCTTCAATGCTAACATGAATCATCACTGTTCTTGTTATAATTAGTTCTACATTGTATAATAGTGTTCTATGTTACACCCTTAGTTACTGTAGGGTCAAGGGCCAGATAACAAAGCATCTTGCTTATCCGTTTCCCTTGGGAATCAAGCTTCTCTCTTTCTCTGCCCCCCCCCCCCCCCTCCCCTTCTGTTTTCCACGCCCTTTTGTTGCTGTCGTTTTTTGTTGATTAAACGTCCTCGTGCTGGAAGATCTTTTTAATATCCTCGTGGACGCTTCGTCCTGCCGTTTTAAATGGACGTGCCTTTGCGTGTTTGTTGAGTGTACGAGTATGTCAACTAAGAACATACTGTAACGATACGGTTTGGTTTGATCTTTACTTCGAGTTCATCCAAAAGAACATTTTTTTTGTAAGGCTCTGTATCATGACTTATTTATGTGTCTTGTCAAAAACGGCACTTGTCGGACAGCCAAACGATCGAAAACGTTTTAGTGCCGCAAACTTGTTTTACGATAAAGCATATTGCAAGGTGAGAACGTGTCTTGGGGCTACGTTAATTCGAGCGAGTCGTACCCATTTTGTTGACTGTCTCAAAAAGCTCGTGTTTAGTAGTGTGTTGGCGTTAATGCACTTTGAAATGGCATACAATTTTGCTAGTTTAATCTCTCTCTCTCATGTGCTTAGGTAGCTGTCAGGAGTTACTTGTTCTAATCCTGATGGAATCTTACTACTACTACGACTACTCTCTCTCTCTCTCTCTCATGTGCTTGGGTTGCTGTCTTGAGTTGCAGGTTCGAATCCTGATGGAATTTTACTACTACAAACTAGCCTCTTCGCTACCCATCTTCAAATACGTTCTGGTGATGTTGGCGTTATGTCAGGTCTCACTTACCCTCTGCTCTTCTGAGATGGTCACTCGTGTGTAACATATGATCTTTGGTGGATCTGAACGTTGAGCCTCTCTCTTTCTCCCTCCCCCTGTCTGTCTCTCGGTCGCTCTTTTTCTCTCTGTAAATGTGTTGTGTGAAATGGCATCCACATTTTATAAAAAAAAAAAAAAAAAAAAAAGATCTGGCAGGTCACCAATTAAACCTCTGTGTTGTGAGGAATGCTTTTCATACTTTTGAAAAGCGTGGGATATCATCAGTTGGATCCCTCTCTGCGGGTGCTGTCGTTGTGTGGCACGTCATTTGCATTATAAACTGGCATCGGATGTCGCCAGTCAAATCTCTCTCCCTCTCTTTTTGTCGCCCCCCCCCCCCTCTCTCTCTCTCTTCTCCTCTCTCTCTACCGCCCATAACTTTCCAACATTTCGCTCGGCACACAGAGATAGTATCGTCTCTGTCTCGGATTCTCTCCGACTCTTTAGGGACCAAGGCCCACAACCCTCTTCTCATCAATTGCCGAGATGAGTTGTCTAGCTGTGACCTGAGACACTGAGCAAAAACAGCTGGAACCTGTCGTTGGAGTCTGGTCACTGAAGGCGAGAAGACCTGTTGTTCCATCGGTCACAGACCGAAGCTTTTGCCCTTAGTGAGAATGGACACTCGTTTGTTGAATAGGAAGGGAGAAAAACGTGAGAAAGCTCTAAAAGCCTGCTTACTTGGAGCGAGCGACACAGTGTGTTTAATAGGCAGAGAACCGCGTGCACACGCACATACAGAGAGAGAGAGAGAGAGAGAGAGAGAGAGAGAGAGAGAGAGAGAGAGAAGAGGGAGGGAGAGGGAGAGAGAGCGAGCATGTGATAGCTAACGCCCAAACATTGGATCCGCATTTATCATTCATTCCGTATTTACACAAATCAAGTAGAAAGATGACTATGTAAATGTTCACTGAACAGGTCCGACGAATAGCGTCCAACCCATCTGCCAGTCTGGTAGGCAGGTGGGGCGTTGAGGAAAACGACGAATTCATCCAACGAGAGAAATCGTCATTGCAGAAATGCTAGTGTGCAGATAGTGGAAATGCTTTCATCATCCACTCCGTATTTACACGAATCAAATAGAAAGAGAAATATGTAAATATTTACCGAACAGGTGCGCTATCAGCGTCCAACCCATCTGCCGATCTGGTAGGCACTGTGCACTGAGATTCCAGCAGTGCGAACAGAAAAAACAACAACCCATGTACCGTATATACCAAGACGGTTTCGCACAGCCGTTTGCAATGTTTACCCGGAGTGAAGATCGTCCCTGAACTTGCACGCACTTTTACCTCTGTTGTCTAGCGATAGACAGAACGATCACGGCTCGTGTATGCTGCTTTTGTTTGTATTCTATCGTGTTCTTTATTGACAAACAACACATTACTATGAGCCCCTTGGATCATCTCAGCCCGACATCACAAGATGCATCCCTGATCCACCAAACGACCCACTCCACTATGAACTAGATTCGAGGATTTGGGTTGTCTATGGAAGTCCAGTTTGGCACCCGGACAAGAAAAAAAAAGCTCATAAGTAACCGAGTTGCTCCTGGGTTTCAGAAACTTAACAGATTTTTTTTTCATTTTAAAAGAATTTACACACATGTATAACGCAAAAAAAAGTATGATGCTACCAACTGAATTATCTTGGAGCACATTATACTCATTCGTTCGCATTAGGTGGTGTGATTAACGTTGCATTAGCTTAGGGCACTTACAAGGACCAGCCCTCACAGTATCTGTATGGGTCATAAGGGGTCCATAATAACATTAACTAATCTATTTTCACATTATTTCATTTGTTTGAGGATAGTTCGCAAAACACGCTGACATCATCTCTTGTAGTGATAATTCCCCCAAATGGCTGCGCACCACTGACAGAAGAGAGTGCAAATAGGGGAAAGGCGACGTTGGGAAACCATGCACACGTACAGGCCCTCACCACATACATACACGGCTCAACCATGGACGACTGTCTTCAAACGAACTTCATTCTTACACATGTCCTTGACTCTGGCCGACCATCAAGCTGGTCATCGCGTCACACAGCCGTAGAAGGTGAAACGGACCAAATGATCCTTCCTACAGCAAGAACCACCGATATCCGCTGCCCCCTCCGCTTCGAGATTCAGGAGGTAGGGGCTACATTCTAAATCATGATCGGATATAACCGGCGATGCCCCTCTTTTCTCTATCGATTTGGGCGAAACAGCACTGGAATGTTGTGTTAATTTCAGCTGTATGAAAGAGAACATTGTGCTTGTCAGGTGTGGGATGGTACAGTGGTACTGCCTTATCCGCAGCCATTCTTATACTTGTGCAGCATGAAGCAATCCCCCCCCCCTCTCTCTCTCTCTCTCTCTCCCCCCAAACTCCAGAATTAATGTGTTGACCATCCGGGACCGACGTCTCCCTTCCGTCCCGAGCTGTTGTGTGGCGGAAATTGGCGTTGTCTACATTGGCCAGTGACCGTCACTTCCGCTTGACAGAGGACTGCCGGGAAGACCGGAAGTGTGACCGTAGAAGTAGCGAGGCATGCCCTGTTGCCTTTTGTGGCCCTGGAGGTCGTCATGAGGGCCGTGACAGGGGAAGGTGGGGAAAGGGGAGGAGGGAGAGGGAGAATCTCTGTGAGGGAATCACGGGGACGGTTACTGGGGACGGTGTATCGCGCTCGTTCGTGGTGCTAGATCAATGATCTGCAATGTCCTGGTGCTGGCAAGAGGCGTAGGCCTTAGCGTAATCCTCTGGGATGTGTGTGTATGTGTGTGTGTGTGCGTGTGTGTGTGTGTGTGTGTGTGTGTGTGTGTGTGTGTGTGTGTGTGTGTGTGTTTCTTTAGTTTAACGTCTATTCACTATAAGTGTTATTAGACGGGGGAAAAAAAAAACACCATATGATTGTGCGTGTGTGTGTGCGTGTGTGTGTGCGAGTGTGTGTTTCTGTGTGTGTGTGTGTGCGTGTGCGCGCGCGTGTGTGTGTGTGTGTGCCTGTTGTGTGTGGGGGGGGGGGGTGCAAGAGAGAGAGAGAGGACTGTGTTAGGGACAAGAGGGGAAGGTTGGGATGGGTGGTAAGATAGATAATTACTTATCTAGCCTTTAGTGTATGTTGTGTGTGTGTGTGTGTGTGTGTGTGTGTGTGTGTGTGTGTGTGTGTGTGTGTGTGTGTGTGTGTTCCTAGTCTGCCATTCATTCTCGATGGGTGTGGATATGAAATCTGCATGACGAAAGGTGGTTTCATTTGGTGGAAGTGCGTAATGAAGTTGTGGTTGTCCTGGTTCGTTTTAAGTGACAGTTGCTTCTTGTTAAATGCTTTATGTGCGCCTGTATCCGCTGATCCCATCTTCTGGGGATCTAAAATTACATAAATGTGAACATACATTTAAGGGAAGGACACACACACACACACACATATGCGCGCGCGCGCGCGCATCTCCTTGTTGTTTAGAATGCTTGTAACATTTTAAAACAATATAAGTGACAGATACTGTTGGATTTAAAGAAAATCCAGGGAATTTATGTTTATCATGCAAGAGTTTTAGACCCATTTCAAGGGCAAAAAAGGTGATGCTACTAACTGATATGAATTAAGTATTCATAATTACTTATCTTCACATTTAAAGTGATTCGACTGACGTCTCATTAGTTGAAGGAACTTATGAATGACAAGTTTACTTTTTTTCCATGACTGGTTTCTATATGGGATCGTAGTATTACCCTTCTACGTTTTTCAACATCCATCGATTGATTTCTTTTGTAAAATTTATGTAATTTTTGTTTGATTTTAGTTCACAAACCACGCTGACGACATGTTGAAATTACTGGTAGTAATTTTGCTTACATAATGTCCGCGCACAGGTGACCGAAAAAACCACACCCAGCTGAGAGACGTTGGGTGAAAGATGTAGAACACTAGCCTAAGAACCAGCCGCCGTGGTGAAGTGGTAGGTGTCCCGGAAGGTCGTGGGTTCGATTCCCATCAGAGCCATGAGGGATTTTCTGCCCCGACCGGCTCCTACCCAGATTAGAGTTTGCTACGGGCTCAGCTGCAAGACTGGGACCACAAGTCGAGTTTCATCCATCAAATGGATGCGTCTCGGAATGTGTTCTCAGATTTCCAGACCAACACTGAAGGTGTCTGTATCTCTCGGGCCTGGTTGACTCCAGGATATATTATGAAAGTATAAGAAGAATACAGCCGTGTCATGCAGTCTCAGACGGGATTGGAAATCCGTAGCATCATCTTCATCATCCTCATCGATCAGCCTAAAACAAGTCTCAAATTCTTTGGCCCTTCATGCCCTTCTCTCATGGTGACCAAAGTTTCGATTGTCCCTTCGCGTCTTTATCCTCGGTTTGATTCCATTGTGTTCACTGATATTGGTGAGTTCATGGGGGCTGTCGCTGGAGAGACGTGGTGGCGCTCTCCGGTGGGAGACCTCACTCACGCCGGCTCCGCGACTAAGCGATTATTGTCGTCAGTAGGGGGCTTAGTAGGTGGTGTCCTGTGTACGTTGGATCAGAACAGGCGCCACTGAACAGCACCGAAGTGACTTGGCAGCAGTGTAGTATCTCCTCCGGTGGGTTGCCTGTTGACGACTTGACACTGATCCCTGTGGATTGCCGGTGGCAGGGGTGCGGCGGGCCGGGCCGGGCTGTGGCTTTGAACATGGGGTCTGAATGAGCGGCGTGGTTGCGGTGCTACTGAGGTGGCACAAAAGATGGGATAGAAAAAAAATACTAGCCTAACATAAACCATGCACACGTACAGGTCCTCAACAAATAGACCTCTCAACCTCAGCCAGACACTTCCTGAAAGAACCTAAAAGCATTCCTACACACATCATCCGCTTACCTTCGGGCAGGCCATTGCGTGATAGCCGTAGAAAATAGAACGAAAGAGATCCTACCGTAGCCATAACTATCAAGACCCCCCCCCCCCCCCCCCAGTCCCTCATGGAGTCCTCGAGCCCATCCTTGACCCCTCTGGTGTTGAAGAAACAAAGTTCTAAACCCCAATCAACTATTACCAGCGTTGTGTCTCTGCTCAAGATCGACTCAGGCCAATGTAACTGTACAGATGCGTTACTTTGACCCGGTTTGCCAAGAGAACAGTGTGCGTATCTAGTGTCGGGTATAACAGAGGTGCTACTTTAAACAGAGAAACTTTATACTTGTCCAGCAAGGAACACCGTCCCTTCTCTCCCCCGCAAAATCCCAAATTAATGTGTCGCTCTTCCGAGAATGACTGCTCCCTTTGTTCCCGGGCTGGTCAGCGGCGGAAACTGGCGCGTCTACAAGTCCGGGACCATCACTTCCGCCCGCCAGAGCGCTGCCGGGAAGACCGGAAGTGTGTGACGATAGGAGAGGTCATAAAGCATGGCCCATCGCCTTGTGGTGCTGGAGATGGTCGTGAGGGCCGTGATGGATGTAGACAGAACAGAGGAAGGGGCGAGAAGTTCTGCAAGAGTTTCACGGAGGCGCGTATTGGTCACATTGTCTCGCGGATAACTCCTTCCTCGAGAGTGTGATCTAAAACATGACCAGGACCGCGCGTGTGCGCGTGGTGCTAGATTAATGGATTGAAACGCCTCGGCGTTGGCAAGTCTACCGGTTATAAGAGACGTTGGACATAGGATGTATCCATTGTCGTGTCGTTTATCTATCTTTGGCGACTGCGGACGTTATTAAACAAAATGGTTGTGGAACTGACAAAAGGGAGTCCAATTTTGAGGTTGTGTGTAATGAGATGGTGTTCTGGCGTTATTTTATTTTTTTTCCAGTAAAGTGCTGCGCTGCTTATGTGAACTTGAATCGAATGATTTTTTTTTTTAATTTTTAAATCACATGGGATCAACATACAGTGCGGGGAAGTACACATATATGCACACGCGCGCGCGCGCGCGCGCACACACACACACGCACGCACATTCTTGCAGAAGCATAGACATACACGGTGACGTGAGAGACGGAGACGGAGACAGAGACAGAGAGAGAGAGAGAGAGAGAGAGACGGACAGACAGACAGACACAGATAGACAGAGACAGGGGGAGTGGGGTGGGTGAGGGGAAAACAGGAGCGTCTGTCATATTACTCCATGGAAGATAGTTGTTCACAATATTTACATTAAAAGCCCATGATGCTACTTAAAAAAAATCTATGTGCTTTTCGTCTAGTTCAGATAACCGGTGGGTTTCTTTATACTCAAATGTAAGAACCAAAACATAATGGAAAAAAAAAAATCACTTCTGGGAAAGTGTATTAACTGAAACCACACATTTATCATTAACGCTCTTGATCTCTTTATATCTTTGAGTGTGTGTCCCTGGACTGTTACCCATATTAAACAAAAAGAACGTACAGTTAAAATTCCCTGTCTCGCTGTTTTGCGTCCGAATGTCTTTCATACTTTAAAAATGAACGGGATATCACAAATTGAATCTTACCTTTCTCGGCAAGTATGTCATTCACATAAAATGGCAGCGGATGCCATGAGTTACATCTCTTTCTCTCTCCCCCCCCCCCCTCCCCTCCGTCTCTCCTCTTTCTTTCTTTCCCCCTGTCTCTGTCCCCACCACCACAAACTTCCCCACATTTCACTTGGCACACACGGAAATTGTCGTTGAAGTCTGGTCACTGAAGGCTAGTAGTAGTAGTAGTAGTGTGTGTGCGCGCGCGCGCGCGCGTGTGCGTGTGTGTGTGTGTGTGTGTGTGTGTTCCAAACTCCTATCCCCCCCCCCTCCCACCACGTTTTCTTTTATTTTGTTTTCTCCTTAAAAAAAAGTAATGTGGGGCCCCCTTCCCATTTTTTCTTACAGTTTTGTTCGTTTGTTCATTGCTGGTTTGATCATTTTTACGTTTGCTACAGAGCGCCCGGGGTTGTTCGTGTAAGGTGTAATGACACTCATTCTATTGTATTTACTACATATATATACACCTTTACCGAAATCACACACGCGCGCGCGCGCGCGCGCCCGCACGCACACACGCATGCATACGCACACACACACTTGGTGTCTCTTTCTCCCTCACCTATCCCACTTACCCTCGACCCCAACTCTATGCTCGTGCCTTCTGCAGTGTGCGAAATACAAAGATTACCCCTCACTACCGCACATATGCAAAATTTGCGATGCATTCCGACTATTCAACGTTTCAGTGAGAATGATGAGCTATATACAATGAACGAAAGAAAGAAAAAAAATGAATGAACAAGTGAGTGAATGAGTAAATGTTGGTAGTGTGTGTGTGTGTGTGCGCGCGCGCGCGCGCGAGCGAAGGTGAAGGGAAACGAAACACGTAACTATTATTATATTGGGTATTTATATAGCGCCTATCCTCGGTCACAGACCAAGCTCTAAGCGCTTTACAGTAAACACACTACCTTGCTCACTCAACGGGCTGCCTACCCAGGTAGAGCCGGCCGAAGAGCAGCCTACTGGCGCTCATTCAGTCGTTTCCCGTACCATTCAAATATCGGTCACTCATTTTCATTTATTCCTCCAGTTTCTCACATAGGATGCATGCGATGTCCATTTCCACCGGTGCACGATGGCACACGATAACAGTTAGTGACAATTTTTGTGGCTTGGTAAGAAATACCAGGCGGCTATCTTCAATCTACATCAATTTTGCCAGGGCAGCGGGGAACCCCCCTGCTCTTTTTGATTTTCAACTGCCGTGGGTTCTTTAACGTGTGCAGGAGGCCAGGAAGGCACACGGGTCCGGCTCGCTTATAGTCCCCATCCGATGGACTTGACGTTCAGTTCGATTTGTCATTCAAACTGGGAAAGAAAGGGCGAGAAAGGCGAGGCTCGAACCCACGCACTTCTCACACGTTGGATTGGCAGGCGAACGTCTTAACCACTCTGCCACCTTTCTTCCTATCAACCATTACATTCCTCTCCTTTTTAGGTCTCTTCTTGAAACAGTAAAAAAATAAAAGCAGTGACGTTACTTCTGTAAACGAAGAGGTCTGGATTCCCGCTATCAGATACAGAATACGTATAAAGGTAAGAGGGCCCGTTACTCATTGGTCAAAGTCCCCATATATCACTAGTGAGAATTTATGGTCGTTTGTTGAAAAGCGAGGTGAAAGAGAATGAAAACTCTGAAACCCTTCTTGACCGGTGCGTGCCATTACAATCCATGTACCCAGTAAGCAATTAGCCGTGTGGACACGCTAACACACTTTTAGCCGTTCAGAGAGAGAGAGAGAGAGAGAGAGAGAGAGAGAGAGAGAGAGAGGGAGAGGGAGAGAGAACTCTGAAAGCTTTATTGTACTCTGCCTTGGGCAACAAGACAAGGTACAAAGGGGAGAGAGAGAGAGAGAGAGAGAGAGAGAGGGGTGTGTGTGTTGAATAAGCGAATGACAGCTAGCGCCTGAAGAAACGGATCCATTTTCATCATTCATTCTGCACTTACATGGTTGAAGTAGATACTTAAACATTTCACTAAACGGGTACCATCCAACTCATCTGCCAGTCTTGTATGCAGCGTAGGGTGAAGCAAACAAATTCATCCATCAGAGAAAACAGCAAAGTAGAGATGCTATATGTGCTGGGCACACGGACGCTTGGCAACGCCAACAGAAATGCATGTATACACCGAGATGTTCTGCAAAGCCGACTGCTTTTCTTTCTTTTTTTCCCCAAATCAAAACAGAGAAGAATGTACACGAATTCGCTCTCACTTCTAGTCCCGATGTCTGGCGACAGATAAGGATATGCAGGCTCGTACGTGTGGGATGCTGCTGTTATTGCATTTTACTGCCGTTATGAGAATTATTGGCTATATAAGAAATTCAATCGTCTAGCACCTAAGAAAAACGATATGAATAACCGAATTGCTCATGGGTATGGAGAAGAGAAAAAATAAACATGGAAGTTAGTGTGTAATTTTATCCGAATTTGCACTCATGCGCGAGGGCAAGAAAGGGTCCATAGTTAAGTGGTGCGATTAACGTCTTATTAGCCTGGGCATTTGTGCAGGACAAGATCATTTTATCCCCCGTGATTGGTGTCTACATGGGATCGTAGTACTGTTTTGCCACGCTATTCAATGTTTGTTTAATTTCTAAAATCTGTGCCATTTTGTTTGGCTGTAGTTCCAGAACCACGCTGACAGTGTGTAGAAAATTTCTGGTAGTAGTCATAGTTTCTGAATGCCTGCGCACAGGTGATGGAGATGACTAAAACTGCCGAAAGACGTCGGATGAAAGAAGTGAAGCGCCAGAATACGCAATATATGCACGCGAAAAGACCCTCAACAAATACACCTCAACTGTAAACCTACACTTAAAAATCCCTAAACATTTATAAACACATGCCCTTGACCTCGGCCCATCGACAGGCAGGTCACTGCATCACAGCTATAGAAAACAGAACAAAGAGATCCTTCCACGGCATTAACTATCATCATCTCTTCCCTCCCCCCAAATCATCACCACCGTTCGCACTTCTGATTCAGGAACAAGAAACGAAGTTCTAAATCCCGACCTGCTCTTAACTAGCTTTGTGTCTCCGCTCTGTATTAACTCGCGCAGAGGTAACAGGATTGGGGCGTTAATGTAACCAAACGCCCCAACTTGGCAAAGAGAGTATTGGGTGTATATGACATGCGGCATAACGCGAAGCGCCATTATTAGTTTCAGCCATTTTGCGAGTGAGTATTGTGCGTATATGACATGCGGCATAACAGAAGCGCGACACTCTAACCACACAGAAATCTTACGCTTGCGCGACAGAGAGAACTTCTCCCATCTCTCCTCCCCGAATCCCAAAGTAATGCATTGCCCCTCTGGGACCGACTGCTCCCGTCTGTCCCGGCTGGTGGTCTGGGGCGGAAACTGGCGCGTGTATGAGCCGGTGACAATCACTTCCGCCCGCCCGCCAGAGCACTGCCGGGAAGAGAAGACCGGAAGTGTACTGACAGATGCTGTAAGGCGTGACCTTTTGCCCTGTTAGTCCTGGAGGTCATCACGACGGCCGCCATGGAGGAAGAAAGAGAAAGAGGGAGTGGGAAGGAGCAAGCAGCTCTGCCAGAGAGTTACTGGCCACGTTTCGTCTCACCGTTGGCTTGCTCCATCCTTAAAACGGCGATTTAAAACTTGACCAGGATTGCACGCGCGTAGTACTATATTAACGGATTGAAACGTTTTGGTGCTGGCAAGTCATCCACAGGTTATCAGAGACGTAGGACATCGAGTGTAATGCTTCTGGGATGGTTATATTGCCCGTCAACTATTTATCTCTGGACGTTCAACGTAAATGGCTATGCCACTGACAAAAGGAGGTTCCCTGCTGGGGATGTGTGTGTGTGTGTGTTGTGTGTGTGTGTGTGTGTGTGTGTGTGTGTGTGTGTGTGTGTGTCTGTGTGTGCGTGTGCATGTGTGGGGAGATGCTGATGCTCTGGCAATGCTATTCAGGATTTCATTTCGTCAAAATGCTCCGTTGCTTGTGCAAACTTGAATCCGATATTTTTTTCTTCAAAATCACATAGCGTGAACATACGATGTGAGTGTGCGTGTGTGTGTGTGTGTGTGTGTGTGTGTGTGTGTGTGTGTGTGTGTGTGTGTGTGTGTGTGTGCGCGCGCGCACGCGTGTGTGTGTGTGTGTGAGAAGGGGGAAGGAAGGAGCGGTACTTCAACCTTTTTTCCCCCGCACGTGTTCTGTTCTTCCATTAAAAAAAAAAGAGCGGGGCCTCCCCATTCTATTTTTTTCCTTCATGACTCGCACTCAGTACGCAATGCCCTGTGTTCTTTTGCAGATGGAGATTTCACTGCCGATTTGAATATTTCGGCATTTGATTCGGACCATCTGGGTTTATTCATGAACTGATGCACAGTGCGATGAAACTTTCATTCCGCAATGTTCACATCTACTTTCATTCTACCGTATTCACTACGGACGTATACTAACCTACACACAAAAAGTTAAGGATCACTTTCACAAACATTCATAACTGTCAAAATAAGAAAGTCAATGCGTTGAAGTTTGGCCAACATTTAATTCCATTCTTTAGTGATAACGATACACAATTGCCTTCAATCTCGAGCAATCGTTTGGTGTGTACATTTGATTAAAGTGGGTACGTATCCAAATTTGATTTCCCAAAGTCATTGAAATCACAAGACAGGGCATACTGATGCTCCCAAAAGCTCAGTAATGCGTGTAACCACCATGGCTGTTCTGGCACTCGACGCAGCGAGTCCTCATCGAGTTGACCAGGTTGGTGAAGATCCTCTGTGGAAGCGCCTGCCACTCAGCCTGCAGCATCTGGTAGAGGTGTTGGGCATCCCTGGGAGGGGGGTGGCTCCTCACTTTGCGATCCAGCTCATCCCAGAGGTTCTCAATCGGGTTGAGATCGGGACTGCATGCTGGCCACTCCATTCTGTTGACTCCAGACTGCTGCAGGAAGTCGTTGACCACCCTTGCCCTGTGGGGGCGAGCATTGTCATCCTGGTAGACAGCCCTCGGTCCCATCTGCTGCAGTGTAGGCACAGCCAGCGGTCGAAGGATCTCATTCCGGTATCGGATGCCAGTCAGGTTACCCTGTACATGATACAAGGGTGTTCTGTGGTGAAGGCTGAAGGCCCCCCAGACCATTACAGAACCTCCACCAAAGGCCACCTTTTCTTGGACAGTGGCGTCAGTAAAGCGTTGCCCTGGGCGCCTCCCGACCCTCAGTCGGCCGTCGTTGTGGTGAAGGGTGAAGCGTGATTCATCACTGAACAGGACCTGGGACCATTGCTGACGTGTCCACCTCACGTGACGTGCGCAGAAGGCGCGGCGTGCTGCCCTATGGGCTGGAGTTAAGCGTGGCCGTACTGCTGGGCGACGAGAACGGAGATTAAACCCATGTGGACGGTTCCGTATGGTCTGCTGGCTGATGTTGATGTTAGTAGCCACCCTGAACTGCCTTTGAATTATGCTGGAAGAGGCTGTTCTTGTCTGCAGGGCTTGTCGTTCAATGAGACGATCGTCACGTGGGGTTGTCTTCTTCGGTCGACCAGATCTGCATCTTTCATGGACAATCCCAGTGGCTGTGAGGCGTTGAATCAGTCGGACAATGACCGAGATGGACACATGAAGTCGCCTGGCCACTTCGCGCTTGGGAACACCATCTTGGAACCATGCAACAGCTCGTCCCCTATTCAACTCGCTTAATTTTCGTCGTGGAGGCATTGTCAGATCAGGCCTACTACTGGTGGAATGTCTTCTTATATAGCCAAGCCAGCGACAGCATCTCACACATAAACAGCAGTGCTTGCACGTGCATAATGGTTTTTCCATCTGGCAAGTGCAATGTGTTCAGGCAGAACGGTCCAAAACAAGGTCATTTTTCGCAAGTTTCCGCTTTTCCGTTTGCGGCCCAGCTCAGTAGTAGAGAATCCCGTGCAATTTTCGCACTAACACAACATCGCCCACTTACAGCTGAACAAGAATTCATGACAATTTGGCTGGACTAAGAAATAAATAACAGTAGGGAACCGAGTTTATGACGCACCTGTTTTCACATACCGATCCTTAACTTTTTGTGCGTAGTATATTATCGACATGAAACGCTCTCTCTCTCTCTCTCGACTCCAGTACCCTCTCCCCACAACTCTGTCGCCTGCTCCTTCCGCAATGTGCGAAATACAAAGATTACTTCTCATTCCGCACATACCAAAATTTGCAGTGCAGTCTGACTCTGGAACAGGTCAATGAGAATGACTAGCTATAACCAAAGAATGAAAGAAACGAATGAATGGACGTTAGTGTGTGTGTGTGTGTGTGTGTGTGTGTGTGTGTGTGTGTGTGTGTGTGTGTGTGTGTGTGTGTGCGGTACATTCAGAAGCAGTATGGTTACTCCTGCAAATGAAGAGGTTTGGTTTCTCGCCATCAGATACAGAACGTGTATGAAGGCACGAAGTCCTGTTTCCCATTGGTCACAGATTCAAATCTTCACTGATAAATAAAAACAGATGGTCATTTATTTAAAAGGAAGCTGAAGAAGAAAAAGGAGAAACCCTGAAACCCTATTTGACCAGTGATTCAAATCTGCACAGGTAAACAAGAATAAGATGGTCATTGAAAACTAAAATGAAAAAGAGGAAACCCTGAAAGAGTAAGATGAAAGAAAGGGAAACAATGAAAATCTGCTTGACCGGGTGCGTGCAAACACAGTCTACATAATATATATGCAGAGCTGTGTTCACTTGTAAACACAGCCGACAGTGAGAGAGAGAGAGAGAGAGAGAGATATATATATATATATATATATATATAGAGAGAGAGAGAGAGAGAGAGAGAGAGAGAGAGAGAGAGAGATGGATGGAACGAGCCAATATCGATAGCTATCGCCGGAATATAAAGACTTATTTTCATCTTTCATTCCCCATTTACACGGTTCAAGCAGATATTTAAATATTTACTCAATGGATGCCATGGATTGCAGTCAGCTCATCTGCAAGTCTGTAACGCAGGTGGAAGTGGGGGGGGTGGGGGGGGTGGGGGTGGAGTGGGAAGAAAACAGCATATTCATCCAACAGAGAAAAATGGGGAGTTTGTATTATACTCCCTGTTTGGCTAGTATACTTACCATGTCAGACCATAGCATTCCACGGCAGTCAGCTCTGCCAGGCCGAAGATTTTGTGTGGCTAATGCAGTAATAAGACAGTCACGTGACGCCCACCCTACTTCCGCGGAAGGAAGAAGCCGGTGTAAACTTCCTGTACCTCATTCGTCGAGGCCTGTACGCCAGGTAACCCCAAGGACCTTGGCGCTAGTGGGGAAGGTAGGGCGGGCATTAGAGTCTGACATGGTAAGTATACTAGCCAAACAGGGAGTATAATACAAACTCCCCATTTTGGCGTCATATACTGTACCATGTCAGACCATAGCAGAATTTATCGCAAAAGGAGGAGGGCGAGTGCCCTAGTGGTTCTTGGGGTTAACCGAAATGGCTGCATTAGCCGCCACAAAGGATATCCCTTTAGAACCGTCAGCCCTGGTCATGCGGATGTCCCTTAAATAAAAGTTTATTAAGGGATTCTCCGAACGCCAGTAGGCTGCCTCCAGGAGTTGGCGCAGGGGGACAGAGTGCTGGAAAGCTGCAGAAGCGGCCAGTGCTCTGACCTCATGGGCTCGGGGGGACAAGACGGGGAGGGCCTTGGACGCCTGGGCATAGGCCGATTTGACCGTCTTGGACAGCCACCAAGATATAGTGCCAGCTGAGATGTCTTTCTTATTCTTGGGGTTGATGGAAATAAGACGTCTCTGAGAAGCGCGCCTGGGGCGCGAACGTTCCCAGTAGTGTCTTAGACACCTGGAAGGGCACAGAACCATGTGACCACAGCTCTCTCCACCTAGGATATCCGCCAATGAGCGGATGACGAGGTAGGGGGAGGGACTACCGGGTTCCTGGTTCTTAGCTAGGAATTTGGGAAGGAACTTAAGGGAGACAGAGCCGTCCCTGTGGAAGGCAATGTCTCTGGGGTCCCCGCTGAGAGCGTGGATCTCGCTTCGCCTCCTGGCCGAAGCCAGGGCGAGGGGAAAAGGTGGTCTTCATAGAGAGAAGATCAAGGGGAAGGGAGGAGATAGGCTCGAAAGGTGGTTTTCTGAGAACGTCAAGTGCAGTGAAGAGGTCCCAAAGGGGAACACGCCTTGGGGATTGGGCCTCACGAAGGGCCACCCCTCTAGAGATCTCTCTGCGAAGGAAGTTATTCTCAAAGGAAGGTCCGCCCAGTTGGCGGATGGTCGTGCAGATGGCCGACCTGTAGCCCCGTATGGAGCTGGGTGAGAGCTTAAGGTGGGACAGAAAATTTCCTATCTGGATATAGGAGGGGCGATTGTGTGGAACAGAGTTTTCTTTGCACCATGAGACCCATTTCCTCCATCTGTAGTCGTAAAGCGACTCAGTGCTAGCTCTGCGAGAGGCCATGGCTAGGTCTCGGAGGTCCTGAGAGGCCCCGGCGTTGGAGAGGATGTTGAGGACGGACTGGGACCTGTCCGCTTGGGAGGTGGGGTTAGATGCTCGCAATCGGGCTGGCACAGAAGCCAGGCGTGGTGGCGAAGCGTCTGGGGATTGGAGTGGGGGCGACCCGAGCGGGGTTGCCTGAGCATGTCCCACCGGGCGTCCAACTGGAGAGGGGGAACGTGAGTGAGGGACTTGAGGTCCGGAAACCAGGACTGAGTGGGCCACCATGGGGCTATGAGGATGAGCCTGGGTCCCTCGAGTCTCGCCTTCCTGATCACCTTGTGGAGGATCGGGAAGGGAGGAAAGGCGTAAGCTATGAGGCCGGACCAGGGGAGGGAGAGGGCGTCGATGGCGTACGCCTGAGGATCCGGGACGGGAGACACATACACTGGCAGACGATGACTGAATCGGGTGGCGAACAGGTCGATCATGGGTCTGGACCAATGTGTCCACACCGAGGTTAGTGTATGCCTGCTGAGGGTCCATTCCGTGTGGAGGATGGACCTGGAGCGGCTGAGAGAGTCTGCCAGGATGTTGTGCGTCCCCGCTATGTGCCTCGCGCGAAGGGTGATTCCTTGCGTGTGACACCAGCGGAGGAGGACCTCTGCCCGGAGGGAGAGGCTGATGGAGCATGCCCCCCCCCCCTTTGTTGATGTAACAGGCTACCGAGGTGTTGTCCGTGAGAAGGAGAACAAATCGGTGCGAGACCAGGGTCTGGAAGTGGAGGAGGGCTAGCCTGACTGCCTCCAGTTCCAGGATATTGATGTGGACACGGGCAGTCAATGGGTCCCACACCCCCGAGGCGTGACTGCTCTCCAAGTGGGCCCCCCCGCCCGAGTTGGAGGTGTCTGTGTAAAGTTCTAGGGCCTGGGATGGGAGGGAGATGGGAACTCCGGGGCTCAGGGTGGAGGGGCTGAGCCACTCCTCCGTGGCCCAAAAGAACCAAGGCCTGAGGGGAATGGTCTGGTCCCAGCGGTCGGTGGTCTGCGACCAACGACGGCGGAACTCCCTTTAAAGCTGTCGCTTGGGAACCCTGCCTAGGCGAATGAGAGGTGACAGGGACTCCATCATCCCCAGAAGGGAGGAAAGTGTCCTTGTCGACGTGCAGGGAGAGAGGCGAAGGTGGGAGATGAGGTCCATCAGGCGGGTGGACCTCTCCGGGGTCGGGGAGACTAGCATGGAGGTGGTGTCGAAACTCATGCCCAGGAAGGAGAATCTCTGACTGGGCGAGAGCTCGCATTTGGCGGGGTTGGAATGAGGATCTGAAAGTAAGCGTCCTTCAGATCTAAAGAAGTGGCCCAGTCCAGATGGTGGATGGAGTCTCTGATCTGGGCCGGGGTCTCCATCTTGAATTTGGTTGGTCTGAGGAACTTGTTGAGTGGGGAAAGGTCGAGGATGGGCCTCCAGCCTCCCGAGGACTTGGGAACCACGAACAGGTGAGAGTAAAACCCGGGGTTGGGGTGGGGTATCTTGGTGATGGCGCCATTCCGGAGAAGTACTTTGACTTCCAGGTGAAGGGCCTCCACCCGGGAGGGAGGGGGATCGCTGGGGGAAGGAGGAGGAGAGGACAGCAGGGGGGGGGGGGGGGGGCGTTCGTGTGCCTAGGGCAGACGGAACCCCTCCTGTAACACTGACACTATCCAGGGGTTGAGTCCCATACGCCGCTACTGGTGGGCATGTCGGGACAGACTGCCTGCCAGAGGGGCCGAGGGGCCGGGGAGGGGCGAGAAGTCTGCCAGTTCTCGCTCTTCCGAAGGTGAGTCTGCTAGTCACCTCCGAGGCCGGGCCTGTTGGCCGAACCGAAAATTCTGTTGGGGGGTTTTCGGTTTCGACCTAGGCGCGGCGGAAGTAGGGCGTCTGGCGGGCCTTGAGGTGCGAGGGGGGGCCTGATCGGGGTAGGGCTGGGGTCTGGCGGAGGGCAGGGCCGGATGGGAGAAGGGTCCAGAAGGGCGATGTTGACGAGGGGGCTTGACCGCAAAAAACGCAGCCTGATTGCGTTCCTCGACTGCATGGGTGATGACAGCAGTAGAATAGTCGCCGGAAAGCGACTGCTCCTGACCCGGGATGCACCATAAGGCCGCCTTGAACGCCAGGGAGAGATTGGCCTGTGATAACACAGCATCTCTCACTGCCAACAGGCAGTTAAAGTGACTCCTGGCTGCGCTGTCCGCCGCAGCCCAAAGGTGATGCGATATCTTGTTGACAAGAAAGCGCATCAAGGGGTCGCCAAACAGGCTAGGGTCTGTCTCAGTGTCGTCAGGGTCCGAAGACACAGAGGCAGTGCCACCCTCCTTTGCCCAGAGCTCCTCCGCTCGCTGCAGGAACATGTCAATGAAGGCATGTCCCGCGGTGGTGTGAAGAATGCCAGTCCTGGCAATTCTGTCCCACTCCATCAAGTTCTTGCTAGAAACAGGGGTGGAAGTGGGAGGGGCGAGGTTGGGCGTGAGCCTGAGGTCAGCAGGGGAAATGGCAATAACCCTGGTGGCCGGATTGGCAGAGAAGAGGGAAAGGACATGGGGGCCATGACGCGGGTCCTTGAGGAAAACTCCTACTGGAGCTGCGTTAGGGGCTGACAAGAAGTCAATCCCCGGTGGAGGGACAGCATGTGCACCCCTGGTGAAGATGCCGATCTGTCCCACAAGGGAGTGAGGGTCTGGGGGGCGACTATCCTTGGCCGTGATCGCTGGGCAGGGGGGAAACCAGTGAAACGGCTACAGGAGAAAATGTTGTCAGAGGGAGGGGATTCCCTAACAACAAGATCTGGGCGCCAGCTCTCCAAGATGGAAAGGTCACCAGACTGGGGGAGGGAGTCCTCGACCCCATCCTCGGGTTGTGGGTCAGAGTATTCCTGAAGGGGATGTTCAGATCCACCTTCGGAGGGCCAGGGCAGGGGTGCGTGGGAGTCCCGCCCTCGTTGGGTAGTGGGGAAAAACGAGGACGGGTCCCTGGTGGCTCCATACTCGGCGGGCAGACTAGGGGATCGCCGATCGGACAGCGCCCGAGAGGAAGGGGGGCCCAGGTCGATCCAGCTCTGGGAGGCCGGATGCCACATGCGACCGGAGGTGGAGTCGGAATGGGTGTCGGCCCTAAGCCACTGATTCCTCTCGGGGGAATAGAGCCACCGGTCCCCGGGGAGTACGACGGGCTGTGGCGGCCCTGGGGCAGAGTCTCCTCGGGGACCCGGGTAACCTTGGGCACCAAGGGGAAGGTAGCGAGAAGGCGAGCTGTCTCACACCCGCCCCAGGGAGAGCACTGCCTCCTGCATCTCCCGGGTGCGGTCCGTGCCGGCCCCCTGCATGGCAGGGTGGCCGGTGGGTGGTACGGTAGCCGAGCCTCCTGGCCATGTGGAAGCGGACTGGGATGGCTGCGGTGACGAGTCCACCTCAAAGGACGAAGGGTTACCCCTGGTCCCGCTGGTCGATCCTCCCCCCAGAGGAACGGGACCGCAGACGTTGCCCAACAGGGAAGCGAAAGAAGTCCGCTCCCCAACGTCCTGAACCCCTAGGGGAGAGTTCAACGGTCGATCGGGGTGGTTCGACCGTCGGGGGTGAGGGCGCAGATCCGACCTGGTCGATGCCTGCGTCCCTGACCCGGGGTTGTGGTCAGTGGGGGGGTCCCACCAAAGACTGCCCACAACCCCTCCACCGGAATGATGACGCTCCTCGTGTCCGAGTCGTGGCTGAACCCGGACACGGTTGGGGAGAGCGTGATTCGACTGCGTGACGTTAGTGGGGGGGGGGGGGGGTAGCTAGCGTCACGAGTCTCATCTGATCGGGTGACGGGCGGTGATTCCGGCCGCGAGTCGTCACCCGTGCCGGTCCGGGTCTCGGCAAGGGTCCCCAGGGGCCGATGATCGCCGGACGCAGCATGATAGGCAAGAGTCTCCTTGTGCGATCGAAGGTGAACAGGCGATTTGGCGGAAGAACGGGAAGATTTTGAACAGGCATGTCCTTTCATGGGGCCTTGCCTTTGGATTTAGATTTTAACGATGGTCGCGCGTCCCCTGCGCGGAACCCTCCTCCACACCGACCGTACGCTCATAGGTGTGAGCGGTTTGTCCCCTGGAATCGACACTCGGGTCCTCCGGGGCAGAGAGCGACTCCTGAACAAAGGAGTGGCTCGACCCGTTAGTGTCCTTCACCATGTTGGGCACTGGTGGCGAGACAAACACGGAACGCACGATCGCAAAGGGGAGACAAAGAGGTGGATCGAGGGATAGAAAGAGCTCGAACAACCTCGGGAGGGGCACTGGTAGTGCGATAAAAGCACTGAAATCGCGCTGTTCGATCAAAGAAGCTCGACCGTATGTGCCGCCGGTATTGGCCGGTCGAAACAAAATGGCTGAAAGACCGGCAAAAGGAATGGAAACTGAGTGAAACGACGAGGAAGGTCGTTGAATCAGGTATCCGAATGGAAGGAGAAGCGAAATGGGACTCGCAGACAAAGGGCTGTAAAGGCTAATTACAGCGAGGAGATGTGGAACCGGCAATGTAGTTCCGAAATTCCGAACTGCGAGATGCACGGAAAGCAAAGTCGCGAGTGCCGAGAACAAGGCACGAACGCGAGAAGCGTGTGGTTAATAAAAATCAATAAAACACGCCAAACCAAAGCCTCACCGGCAAGGGTAAGGGTTCAGCGCGCAAGCCACAACAAAACAAGTAAAGAAGCAAACACAAGGCTATCTTAACACAACGGCAAAGAAAAGGCGAGACAGAGCACAAGACTTATCTTGCTTGGACGGCAGGCCGAGAGAGAATGAGGTACAGGAAGTTTACACCGGCTTCTTCCTTCCGCAGAAGTAGGGTGGGCGTCACGTGACTTATTACTGCATTAGCCACACAAAATCTTCGGCCTGGCAGAGCTGACTAACTGCCGTGGAATGCTATGGTCTGACATGGCACAGTATATGACTCCAAACAGCAATGTAGAGATGCCAACATGCGGGGCACACGGATGCTCGCAACACTAACAGAAATTCATGAATATATCCAAGACGATCTCCGTTGCCGGTTACCACCAAGAGAAGATCGCACCCTAACTTTGCACTCATTTTATTCCCGGTGTCTGGCGATAGACCGGAATTTTGCATGTTGGAATTTTGTCATTGCTTTTTTTTTCCTTGCTGTTGTTTTGTGTTCTGTATTAGCAATAACACTTTATTCCGAGTTCCTCCGATCTAATTTAGCCCGAGTTAAAAAAAAAAAAAAAAAAAAAAAAACACCCCCGGTCCCACAAACCTCCCACGCCATTTTGATTACATGTGAGGATTGTGCGCTGGTTACAAAGTCCAGTCATTGGGCACTCAGATAAAGCAATTGAAGTCATGAATAACCCAGTTCCCCCTCGGATTTTGGGAAATAAATCAACGAGGAACTTTGTGTTTATCATATACGAGTTTGTATCATTGTACAAGGGCAAAAAAAAAAAAAAAAGATAAAAAGGGGGGTGGGGTGATGCTACTGGGGGTGGGGGATGGGGGTGGGGTGATGCTACCAACTGAACTATTCTGAAATACATTCGTAGACTTCCTCGTTCACAATAGATGGCACGATCAACATATCAATAGTCTTCGGCACTTTTAGGACCAGTTGTTCCTTGACAGGAGTGTCAATGGATCGTGTTGTTTCCTCACTACGCGATTCAACATTTATTGACCGATTAAATTATTTGATTTATACTCTTTCGTGTGGCTTTAGCACGCAAGCCACGCTGACATCGTGTTAAAATCTCTAATGCTTGCACTCAGCTGACAGAGCAGACAACAAAAACCTCTGTGTGTGTGTGTGTGTGTGTGTGTGTGTGTGTGTGTGTGTGTGTGTGAGTGAGTGAGTGAGTGAGTGAGCGTTTGTGTGTGCGTGCGTGCGTGTGTGTGTGAAAGAGAGAGAGAGAGAGAGAGAGAGGAGAGAGAGAGAGAGAGAGAGAGATGTTGCATGAAAGAAATGAAGCGTTAGCCTCACGTAAATCACACACAACTACAATCCCTCAACAACAACAAAAAAGCACTTCTGAACTATGAACCTGTTACCCCAACCAACCTAACCATTCATTCCTACACAGTTGACTTCGGCAGACCTTCAGGCACATCACCGCGTCAGAGCCGTAGTAGAAGATGAAATACTCCAAGAGCTTTCTCCACAAATAATGGCAACCAAGATCCCTCTCCTATCCCTCCCCACCCCCCTCACCCCCGCCTCCACCTCAGGAAGTGAGAACAAACTTCTAAACCCTGGATCTTCAAGTACCAAGTGTGTTGCCTCTCTGCTGGACATCGATTCGCGCAAAGAGAACGGAACTGGCATGTTAATTATGGTTTGAACAAAGAGAACACCGCATGTGTCTAGTGTGGGGTCGGAACAGTGGCGCTACTTTACCCACAGAGAACCTTACGCCTGTCCAGCATGGAGCAACTCCAACCCCACCCCCTCTCCCCCCCACGCTTCTCCTCCTGAATTAATGGGTCGCCCTTGTGGGATCGACCGCTCCCTTCCGTCCCGGAGTAGATCAGCGGCGGAAATTGGCGTGTCTACAAGCCAGGGACAATCACTTCCGCTCGCCAGAGCGCTGCCGGGAAGACCGGAAGTGTGCCGATAGAAATCGCCAGGCATGCCCCATTGCATTGTGGGTCCTGGAGGTCGTCCTGACAGCCGTCATGAAGGAAGACGGGAAACGGGAGAAGGGAAGCGAGGATGGGGGAGGGGTGGTGGTGAGAGCTACAAGGAACACAGGAGGGTGGCTATTGGTCACTTTGTCTCGCGGCTAGCTCCTTCCTCAAGAGGGTAATTAAAAAAAAAACTCGACCAGGTTCACGCACGGGTGGTGCTGGCTTTATAGATAAGAATGCCCTGGTGCTGACCAAGTCATGGCACTGGTCATCAGAGGCGGGAGGGGCCGAGTGTTATTCTCCTGGGACAGATGTACGACCCCCCCCCCTCCCCCGCTCAGCCATTCATTTTCACTAGGTGTGGACGTTAAAATTAAATGGATGTCCGACTGACAAACATGTTGGAGTTGTGTGTAATGAGGTGGTTTTGGTCTGCCATCGTTATCCAACAACACTCTGTTTTGCTGATGCCGAGTTGCTTATCTGCTGTTGAATCTGCTCATCTTGGGGGGGGGAGACGTGTTGTAAAATTACATAACGTAAACATACAGTCAAGAGAAGGAGTGACACGCACACACGCGCGCGCGCGCGCCACATGCACACATATAAACACACAAACGCACCCATGCGTGTGTTTTCATTGACAGATGTCGAGAGAGAGAGAGAGAGAGAGAGAGAGAGAGAGAGAGAGAGAGAGAGAGTGAGAGAGAGAGAGAGAAAGAGAAAGAGAGAGCGAGCGCGCTGGGGGAGCTGAATGAGAAAATGACTTGGGTGGGAGGGTGGAAGGGAATGGAAAGGGGGAGAAGGAAGAATAATTTGTGGAGTAAAACATCAACCATTCTACGCACGCACGCACGCACACAGACACACACACGCACGCGCGCGCGCACACACACACAGGGGCCCACCGAGGAGTACCCTCCATTCTCCATCTTGGCAGCGACGACAACTCCAAAAAGTTTTCACCGTGTTATCGGGGTCACCTCCCCTCCCAAACCACCGCCATTAGCTGCCAGCGAAGAGGAGAAAGTGCTTCCCTACCTTCCTTTCCCACCCCCAACCCCCTGCGCTCACTTGTCGCCAACCTTCCCTGATAATCGTGT
>CM065728.1:60009052-60031552 GCA_033310375.1 Conus canariensis
GTAGCATGTGCTATTGTGGGCACTCACCCTTGCTGTGGCACATTTACTATGCTGGTACTACACGAGCTAGTTCAGTTGATGTTTATGGCGTAGCCGACCGCAGGGGCCACGCCAGGGCTATCACATCGTTAAAATCGACTTCAAACAAATCTGTTAGGGAAAAAAAACCGACATTAATAAAACCACTGTACTTTAAACATACGTAAAAACTGGATTGTTTTAAAACAAAGTATGTCAAAAATATACATTGTATATGTGGTCATAGCATATCAACTGTTCACATTCTTTTGTGTAACTTGATGAAAAAATTCATTCCAAATACGTCTGTACAACCTATTCAAAATGTTTTCCTGTCAGCAAGTGAAACATATCTTTTTGCACTTTGCTACAAGTCCAATTGGCAAATACATATAATCGATAACAGTCAGTGGTAAAATGAGACAGAAGATTATATATATATATTCATCTTTAATTAAGTGAATTTTCTATTTTTGTATTATAGCTGCAGTTAAGTTAATCCTTTTGACTCGTTGTGTTAACCTTTTCTCCCGGTCCCCGTTTTTTTGTTGTCTAAAATCACGTAATGTGGAAAGACGTAAAACAAAACAACTACACACGGTTACACACACACACACACACCACACACACACACACAACACACACACACACACACACCGCACTCCCATCCATCCTCCCACTCGCATACACAAACATCCATACACACACATACACGCCAACACACATGCACGCCCATTGACATACAATCATGCATACACACACGCACTAGAACACATGCACACACGCACATGCATGCATGCATACTGCACCCAAGAATGCAAACATACAGACATGCACAAACACATCCGGATACACTGCCGCACACTTCGGTTCTCTTTTTCAATTTCCATTCTATCACTAAAGACAACCCTCCAAGCTTCCACGGTGTTATCAGAGTCACCTCCCCTCCCAAACCACTGCTATTAGCTGTCAGTAGAGAAAAGACCCCCTCATCCTGCCCTCTCCTCTTCCCTCCCCAAATCCCTCTTTCCTTTTTTCCCCGTCTCTCCTCCACCATCTCCCATTTTCCCCGACGATCGTTTTCTGCATCATTCTGTCCCACTGTTTCCGTCTGCCTCACCCTGTACTGTCAGTCGTCTTCAGGAATGAAGACTCCACTTCCTCCCTCTCCGTCCCTCCCTCCCTCTCTTTCGTTGTCAAATGTTTATTCAGTGGCATGCACTGAACCTGATGTACAAAATTTATCGTTTTGTTTTGGTATAAGGCTTTTTGGTTTTGAGAAATAGCTACTTCATAGTTTTGCATGATGGGCCTGCTATAGCCGTAGTATTAGTACTCCTGTTGTATGGCATGATGAAGTGTTATATCTGTACGTTTACCCCCTCATGAGGGGCTGAGGCATTATGAAGAAACAATTATTCATTTACGCATTCCTTCATTTTTTCTCTCTCTCTCTGTGCCTCTTATCAAACTCCGTCCACACCTAGGCACCAAGACGCAATATAATAAATGGTAAGCGTACTCATAGAAATCAGAATGAATCCTAACATTAGCTTTCACTGCATACACACCTCATTAATCATTTAATTTACCTTTAAAGGATCTCTATTGATGGCATCACTCACGATCTAAAAGTATACGAAACACCCCCTATCCGACGTCCGCTTTCAGGACTTAGAACTCAGCCGTGACCCCATCGTTTGCGACAGCAGAGCTTTTCTAAACAGTGATATTCCCATCATATTGTTTAGCATGTATCTTTATGTACATGCACAAAAAGGGGGAACAAGGAAAAATCAATTTAAGGCACCACAACACCAAACTCCAAGATCAGTCTGTGTCCGTCTACGCATTCTTGAAAACTTACACTGGCCTTGGCTTAGGAATTAAAAGCGTGCTACCTGCAAGAAAGGACCCCCCCCCCCCTCTCAACCCTTCCCTCTCTCCACCTCACCATATCCCCACCCTTTCCGCACTTTTCTTTCACCATATCCTCACCCTTCCGCCACTTCTCTATCCTTTTCCCCGGCAAAGCTTTTCCTGCAACATCCACCCCGCTGTCCCCAGTGACACAGCTGGCTAACTGTCTGGAACTTTTCAAAGATGAGGAACCCACTTCCGACTCTTCCCCCCCCCCCTACCCCGCGCCCAAGTCCCCACTCCTTATACCTTGTCAGACACGATTTCAGTCGGTTCCTGCAGGCAGCATACCAGGGCATGACTTTATTGTAGAGTCCAAAACTTTTACCAAGATCGGCTGAAAATGAGTGCACGCGTATGTGTATATGCTCTCTCTCTCTCTCTCTCTCTCTCTCTCTCTCTCTCTCTCTCTGTTGTCGGACTGACGTATGGCAGGGAAAAATAGAGATGAGAACGATCGATTTCAAAGCCCTGCTCTGGTGACCAAAGTGAACAAAAACTTGTATTAGTGTGCCCTATGAACGACCCAAGGGAACCCACACGAACGCAAGACTGAAGTGAACCGATACGAACTGATCATGCACTGATGCATGAACAACCCAAATGAACTGATTTCAGAGCTGCACAAGCGGCCAACGTCAAATCCCCCTCTCAACACACACACGCACGCACACCCCCCCCCCCCCCCCCACCTCTGACTGCTGGACGAAACACCAAAGCCGACTCACCAAAATTGATTTTACAGAGCTGAAGTCAAGTCAACTGCCCCCCCCCCCCCCCCCAAAAAAAAAAAAAAAAAAAAAAACTTTTGCATAGAGCTGCGCTAAAGACCCAAGTCAACCCATTTTTTTCACAGAGCTGCTGGACTGAAAATCCAAGTCAACCCAAACAAACTAAACATACTGATTTAACAGAGCTGGAATGGAGTCAAGTCAACACCTACATAAACTGACATCATAAAGCTGCTAGACGAAAGACCTATGCCAACCCAAACGAACTGATTTTTCAAGCTGGACTTCAGGTCCAAGTCATCCCCCAATTTCCCCAATTTCAATTTCCGCCCGCAGTCACCTCATATTGACACTAAAATTCCAGATTAACTCGAACAAACTCCGACCTTACACAGCTGGACTAAATATCCAAATACCCCCCCCCCCCCCCAAAAAAAAAAAAAAAAAAAAAAAAAAAAAAAAAACCTGGTTTTAAAAAGCTGCTACTCTGAAGGCCCATGTTGATCCAAACAAGTGATTGTACAGAGCTGGACAAAAAAAAATCCAATCTTAAATAAATGTTAGCGAACCGCCCAGAGAACGTGGACAGACGAGTCACAAGACGAAACACAACGCGTTTCGACCTCTTAGGTCTTCATCGGGTGAGACATAAACGAATAAAACAACGAAAATTCAATACGGATCAATGATTAACAGTATACAATGATCGAAAGACGTATACACGATAACAATCACAACACTGATGACGTAAACAAATACAAAACAACGAAGGGTAGCAGTCAGTATGAATCAAAATAGATCTAGTTACAAAGCGAGACGACTGCAGGCGGAAATCTAAACAAATCTTAAATAAATGTTAGCGAACCGCCCAGAGAACGTGGACAAACGAGTCACAAGACGAAACAAAACGCTCGCTTTGCAACTAAAAAAATCCAAGTCTATCCCCCACCCAATAAACGGCAAGGACAACAACAATTTCACAGAGCTGCACTGAAGACCCAATTCAATCCAAACAATCTGATTTGACAGAGGTGCTGGACTAAAGACCCAAATTAACCCCAATTTGATTTTACAGGACTGGGTGGAAAGACCCGAGTCGATCCAAAAACAGACGTCACAAAACCACAGGACTAATGACCCAAGTTCACCCAAACAACCCATTTTACAGAGCTGGATGAAAGACTTAAGTCAACACCCCACCGCAGACCCAAGTCAAACCAACAATCTGATTTCAGAGAGAGGTTGGACTAAAGACCCAAAGTTCACCCACACAAAATGAAACTGATTTTTACACAGCTGGACTAAAAACCCAAAACAACTCCCAACAACAGACTTCACAAAGATGCCGAACTAAAAACCTAAGTTAATCCAAATACACTGACTTTAAAGAGCTAAACAAAAGGTCGGAGTCACCCCCCAAAAAAACAAACAAACAAAAAAACCGCACTGAATTGCACTAAAGACAACCCAAACAAGCCGATTTCATGGAGCTGCCGGGCTAAAGATCTAAGCTGACCCAAACGTTTTACAGAGCTAGACTAAAGAAACAAGTCACCCCCCCCCCCCCAAACATTTTCACAGAGTTAACTAAAAACTCAAGTCGACCAAAATAATCGTATTCCACAGAGATGAGCTGCACTAAAGACCAACGTCAACATAAACAAACTTACGTCACAGTGCTGGACCAAATACCCAAGTCAGTTCACAAACAAATTTCACAGACCTACAGGAACGACTCAAGACAATTCAAACGAAACTGAATCAGCTTTGCAGCAATAACCCTAAACAACTTTAACAAAGTGATTTCACAATACTGCAAGAGCACCCAAAAGTCACCCTCAACTGACCTGATTTCACAATACTGCTGGAGCACCCCAAAGTCATCCTCAACAGACTGATTTCATAATACTGCTGGAGCACCCAAAAGTCACCCTCAACCGACTTGATTTCACAATACTGCTGGAGCACCCCAAAGTCATCCTCAACCGACTTGATTTCACAATGCTGCAGGAGCACCAAAAGTCATCTCATCAACAGACTTCACAAGGCTGCCAGACGTCCGTAGCAAACACGGATTCTATCGTGCTGCAAGAACGACCCAAGCGAATCTGAACACTTGGTTTCAGAATGCTGCAAGAACGCTACGAACAGATTTCCCAGTGCTACAGGGACGAGCCAGAATCAGCTCAAGCAGACCGATTTCACGGTGATTCACGAACGACCGGACCGGTAGAGGACCCAAGTAGCATGTTGTAGCGGATTGTCCTCTCACCGCTCTGCACATTCACGTGCACGTGCCACTTTGTTACGCTCTATGCACGTGCGACTGGACCCTCAAGTAAGACAGAGAGAGAGAGAGAGAGAGAGAGAGAGAGCGACAGAGACAGATAAGATAATGTTGCTTATAGCCCAGCCGACCGCAAGGGCCACATCAGGGCTGTCACCACGTTAAAATCAACTCACAAGTCATTAAAAAAAAAAAAAAAAAAAAAAAACTTTCACACATCTCTTTAAATGACATCTTCTAGAAACGCACCAGAAACTTCATTAAAAATCTTTCTTCCGTAAAATCTTAAATCAGATGAAAAATGTTAATCTCTCTCAAAAGTCAAGGATCACGTCAGGCGGACATCCCTGAACAGGATCTTCATGACTCCGCTGTAAATGTTTGTGTCTCACATCGTGCAAGTCCCAACACTCTAAAAGAATATGTTTCATTGTGAGTGGCACATGACATGGAATGCACCACGGAGCTCTTCACTCTTTAAAAGGTAGGAATGAGTAAAATACAGACAGAGACAGAGACGGATAGATAGAAAGAAAGACGGAGAGAGAGAGAGAGAGAGAGAGAGAGAGAGAGAGAGAGAGAGAGAGAGAGAGAGAGAAAGAGCGAGAGGGTGTTGGGTGGTGATGGGGGGGGGGGGAGTGGGGGATGGGGGTTATTAAAGGCACATAGAAATCTCGTAGCAAATGTCTCCTTTTAACTTAACGTCGGTCCCCCTTTTGTTAAACCAGCTCTTTGTCCCTCGCATTCTCACAGAAAAGAGGATTCACCCCAGGCCCTCGCTCCACCCAGTGATCATTTTTCCACACAACTGAGCTGCACGATCGCGTGTTGAGGGAGCGAGCGAGCTTTTGAGAAAGACACCAAAGATGCCTCCATCACCCCCCCCCCCCTCCATAATCCCTTCTCCCACCAGTGCATCACTTCCACACACACACACACACAACATCACGCACACACACACATTCCTTTCTTATAGACATGCTGATGCAATTAAGACGATTGCAAAATTCCAGACAAGCTCATGAAGTTGAGATGATTAGAAATCATGGCGGTGGGTCACGTGTAAGGCGTGGTCCGAATGACGCTCAATGACACTGAAAAGGTTTTCACTTTTCTCCCCTCGAGCAAAATGTCAGCGCCACCGGAAACGCCGCGGTTTTCATTGGTTTGCTAATTCCTCGTCACATCCGGTTCAAGGGAGAAATCATGACAAGGTGAAACATGGAAAGGGAAGAAAAAATATGGGACATGAAAAGGGGGGAATATGGAAGTTAGCGAGGGGTATGTGTGTGTGTGTGTGTGTATGTGAGTGTGAGTGTGAGTGTGTGCGTGCGTGTGTGTGTGTGGTGTGGTGTGATGTTGTGTGTGTGGTGTGTGTGTTGTGTGTGCGTGCACGCGCGTGTATGCGTGCGTGCCAGCGTGTGCATACGTGCATGCGTGTGTGCATGTGTGTGCGTGTGCGTGCATGTGTGTGCGTGCGCGCGAGCGCGCGCGCGCACGTGCATGCTTTCGCGTGTAAGCATTTGGGCGTCTCATTTTTCGATTCTTTTTCTTAATAACATCAATGTGAGCTGATTGGCTGAAATAAGAATTCTCCAGCCACGTCTTCCTGTGTTTCAAAGAACGCACGCACGCAACATTTTACCGCTGTCGGTTGGCATCTTCAGATCGACCTTCGGAAATAATCCCCTAACCCCATTAATCAATCAAACTGTTAACTGAAGATTGCGAATCTGCTCAGACATTTGTCCAGATCCGTTGTTACCCGGTTTAATCCGCTAAGACCGAACATATTAACACGGGACGTGTAATCGAACACCCCACGGATTAATCAACGCGGTGCAGACGAAATCAAATGAGAGGATCTATGAGTAGAAGTTTAGCCCGTGTCCGTTCCCCTTTCACTTTTTTTCCCTATTCATTCTTTATTCCATCACTGAGCTACACTGGAGGTAGTATGATTCCTACAAAGACGGAGCGTGCTACTTACATGGAGAAGCTAAAAACAAACGAAACACAGCAATGCACGCGCGAAATCCTAATTTTACGGAAAGCGCTTTTACGGCAGCACTGTTCTATGGAGGTGGGTACATCGGCAGAGGGAAGCCAGTAAACTACTATGCTTATACGTATACAATCTAAACACAACAAAAACAACATCTATACACTAATGTGCCGCACATTAGCTTCATATGCCAAGAGACACAATGGTAATCGTTTGCCCGGGAAAAGAATCATTCAAGGAAAGTGCGATAATAGAGAAATCAGTTGTGAGCTGCATGACTAGCTGAGGAACGCGCGCGTGCGCCCGCGCGCACGTACGCACACACACATTCCAGAACTATGGACCACACTGCTTCCAAAGACTAACATTTATCTTCCCTTTTTTTCTTTTTCTTCAAAACAAAACCAGCACGAGAAAGCACGGTGATAGTATCAAGTGATTTCCCGAAAACCCAGGATGATGACCCTTGCCTTTAAGGTTATTAAATGTTAAAAAAAAAAGAAGTGAAAACAGTTAATTGAGCTCATGGAAACTTGTACGCCCTAATGCAGCGCCACCTGTTATCCCAACCCAGCCCGGCGTCAGGGGAGACCATGTCGACCTGTCAGACGAGTGATGCTGAGTGATGAAACATGGCTCAACTGGTGGATCTTTTCAGGCCGCATTTCGTGCAATTTTTAAAAAATTTTTCATTGTTTAAAAAATTGTTCATAAAACAATAAACGAAAGAGCAGGACGTGAGGGTAATTAAGCTGGATGATGAGCAATGGTGTGACCCTCACTGAAAAACTGCACTTAATGAGCTTGATAGCGATTTCTGTGTCTCTTCCTAACTTTACCAGAAAAAAGAAAACACACACACACAAACAAAAAATCCACCTATATAAACTCATCTGTGTAATATGCCTCTGCTGGGTTTCGCGGACCCCCTCGCACGGCATGGTCATCAGATGGGCCGTCTTGGTGGACCAACTGGAGCCAGAGTTTCAGTTTCACTGCTACAAACCTCAAGAAAATGTCAAAGGTCAGTAAAATAATCGGGCATCATTTTCTTCACTCGTGCGTGCGTGCGCGTGCGTTAATGAATGGATAGCAGCCTTCATGACGACAGTCCTATCAGTTGCACGTGCATCACGAGACAAAAACCAAACGTTTCCGGAAATAGGAAATAATTCGTGTCAAGTTTCAGCCTTTGACTGTCAAATTTAGTCGAAGGCGACCTCACAGGATCTCTGACAGCTGTCAGAACACAATGGTAAAAAGGTCCTGTTCTGAAAGGGAAACTACTGAAAGGCAAACAAAAGGAAGACAACTGTCTACGTCATGGACACTGTTCGTGACATGGCTGTATCAACGATATTCTTACAGCAGATAAAACCACATATTGTTCATCTTTATTCATAACAACCAGCTTACTACATGAGTTATTTGCTGCCACCACCACCAAACAATGGAGTTAGAATACGTTAAAAAATGGTATAAGGGCGAACAAACATTGGAGAATAGACAGCTAGTGTTTATATAGGTGTACCCAGTGCGCGCACTCGCACTACCTAGAGAAAAAAAAATTGTAAACGATAGCGGGAGAAAAAAGCGACAAGAGGCCAACAGACGAACATGTCTTACTGGTCGCTTTCGTCTGTGTGTTCATTTCTATCGTACGTTAATGATTTTATGGCCAAACTTGAATGTGATTTCAGCCGTGTTAAACCGTCTCATGTCCCCTGGGGAACGAGCGACTTAAAAAGTGAAAAGATTTTCTGGAACTGAGGCAGATGAATGGGCCACAACTGGAAAAAATGTCCCACAATCACGAAAGATTAAAACAAAGACAGTGACAGAAAAGATTAAATTTCTCGAATTTCCCAAAAGGTGGAGATACAATTTATACGTAAAGGTCTCCCACAGGAGCAAAAAAAAAAAAAAAAAAAAAAATCCTACCCCCCCCCAAAAAAAAAAAAAAACCAAAAAAAACCAAAAAAAGAATAAAAAATAATTCCATCTTCGATTCAAATAGACAACCAATAAGACAACTATTCCCCGAAGCAAATTAATTTGAGTTCACCTTTTTTTCCTCTCTTTTCTGAGATCTCAGATTTTTTTTTTTTATCTTCGAGGCCGATCGGTGATCTTTTAATTCAATTCTAAACACAGGAGAAAAAACAGACACACACACTGAAGGGCACTCGGTGCACAATTTAACCATCAGCAGAAGAGACTAAGAAGAGCGCGGACCGCCGCCAAGGTCGACCAGTCCTCTTAACTTTGACCCGAATCCCTCTTTTATCGGTGGACATTTTCAGAACTATCCCGTACACTCATCAACATGGTCAGACCTACAGTCAGACCTAACTCGGTTCTTTGGCACCGCTACAGCTGGTGACAGCTACAGGTTTCTGGCTCAGTGTTGCCCTGTGCAGTGACTGAATGAATACCCCGCCCCCCTCCCCGCACCAAATATTACACATTCAAAGATATCGGTCCCCTGATATGACCGGTTTTAAAAATCATGCACTGTTTTCTGGAGAATTTGAAAACCCTATAAGCGGCATTACCGCCATTGCTATATACTGTGAAAAAAACAAAAACTGGAACCGGCAATGGATTCCAATCCGCACCACTATTTAATGGGCCAGATTCCAGCTTTCCATCTAGTTTTGTTCAAATTCGTTGGCAGTAATCTTGGTGACAGAGAAACCGACAACAAACGAAAGTGCCAGCATCACCTCGTTGGAGGTCATAAGGAACGTGACAAATAAACTGACAGCCATAAAAACGGTAACAGCGGTAAAGTATACATCACTACAGCCTAACATTAACAGAACAACAGACAAGAGCACTAGACACTACGGAATTACAGACGTTAATTCGTCTGAGAAGATCAACAAAGTGATGATAACGTTTCCGCCAGTACAAACATCAGATTTCTTCTACGTCTGAGAACACCAACAAAGTGATAACGTTTCCGCCAGTACAAACATCAGATTTCTTTTAAGGTCGGAAAAGGCGATAAGTAAAGGGTGGAACCCAGCACCAATTTCACTTATATTACATACATTACACAGCTTTTCGCCTCCAGATATTTATCGGCTATTTTCGTCCAATCGATAGTTTTAAGATTACACAATCTTAATCGCAGAACAGGTTGACGAAGCATAGTAAACATATTCTCAAAACAAAAATCTGTGAGACTGAAACTTAGTTCTTCGTTCTTCGACCTGGTTAATCATTAATAAGGTTTTTGTGCGTTTGCTTCTTTCCAATGCGACCGTTCTGAATTCCACCTGTCACATTCTGTCTGCAGGAGTGACGTCACAACGCCAGTATGCACGCCGTTTTACCATTAAATCCCAACAGAACATCACCTCTACCCTGGCTTTTTTTTTTTTTTTTTTTTTTTTTTTAAGAATCTTTACTGTTTTTTTGTTTGTTTTTTTAATATGGGGCCTCCAACCTCGAATTTCCCCCCACATTATTTTTCTTTTTCTATTCCCTTTTTTTTTTTTCATTTCTTTAATGGGGCCTCCATCCTCCTCTTTTTTTCTCCAACTTTTTCACTTTTTTTTCTTTAAAGCCTCACACACCGTGCATAGTCTGTGTTTTCATTACCGATGGATATTCGCTTGCTGGTTTTTTTTTTGTTGTTTTTTGTTTTTGCGGGTTTGATACAAGGCGTCTGTGTTTGTTTATGGTCTGATGTTTAGTGTGCTGACACTCGCTCTGCACCCTGGCTGTCTGAAGCATGGACTGAACCCGGAACCCGTGGACTTTTCATCTCAAAACCCAAGTATGGCTCAGAGGTCAGAACACGGATTGTCCTTGTCTTCCTTCTTCCTTTGTATGAAATCGGTCTTCCTTTTCGCTTTTCCTCCCCTTTCCCTCAATCCTCTCATCCCTTGTGTGCTTTCTTTGCTGGTCCACTCACTGGTTTTCAAACACTCATCCTCTCTTCCTCCCCACCCCCTCCTCTCAACATCGTCCACTACCACGTTGCTCTCTAAAAGCATTTAAATCTCCACACTTGAATCCCTTCCACATCATCCCTCTCTTCCCCCCCCCCCCCCCCCGCCTCCAGTGCTTCCCACGCCCCCATGTCGTGTGTCTGTCAATATCCTTTCATTAAGACAGAGAATGGGACAGAAAATTGGTGCTAAACCCCAAATCGAGCCACACTTGAACATGTCAGTGTTGACACTCAAGACAAGACGCGGACACTCAGCGATCTTTCCTTATTCTTCTTCCGTCCTTTCTAGCGATTGGGAAGAGGGGAGGTGGAGAAGTAAGGAAGGGGGTGGTGGGGGGGGGGGGGGGGGGACGAGCGGGGAAGATGTCAGGGAGGGAGTTCATGCGGGCGGGAAGAAAAACAGGAGTGGTTTCAATTGTTTTAAATCAAATTATTTTGCTTTCGTTTTAGGGTTTTTTGTTTCATACCGCGTACTGGCTCTGTTCTTCGTGACGAGGATGTCGCAGTTGCTGTTGTTGTTGCTGTTCATGATGATGATGATGATGATGGTGATTTGTTTTCATAACTGTTCGTTTCAGGTCTTGTTGATGATGATGGTTGCAGCAGTAGCAGTGGAACAGCTACTACTAATCAAAATAAGCATTTTGCTCCAGATAAAAAGTGACGACAGACATGCCACTGACGACGCTGTTTATGATACTGAAAGTACGCTATGATCATGATGCCAGAACGGCTAGAATCAACAATGGTGCCGATGCTGAGACTGAGGCCAACAGTAACGCCTCTGCTGCTGAAGATGATGATGACTGTGATAACACTGTTGTTGCTAATATATTGCCAATACCGTTGCTATAGATGCTGAAAATACCATTACTTACTGATGAGGACCATCTCTAGTTCTATCATTGTAGCCTAGCCGATCATAATTTTGAGTTTTTTTCAGGGTTGTCATCCAACGGGAAAAATAAAGCTCAATCCTAAACAACAACAAACAGCAGGGACACAATTTCCAAATGCACAACCGACAAACAACATGGTAGCAAAACTATTGACGTTCTTTAAGCTGATTAAAGCAGCGGTGCAAGAGGCGCTAGCCCTTCCGTTTAGTTTGTCGGCTCCAGACCGAAAATATTTTAATGCCCCCCCCCCCCCCCCAAAAAAAAAAAAAAGAAAAAAGAAAAGAAAAGAAAAAAGCCACGTGGGCAAGTAGGCACAGAAGAACAGACAATATCCAGTATGGACAATGTGTGCATGTCACTAATAATCCCCAGACTACAGCACAAAGCTGGCACATTACTGAAGAGGGAAAGGAAAGTGAGAAATGCACCACAAAGGCAGATGCACACTGGAAACGAAGTAGAAACGCTACAGAAAGACGAAAAAGGCGGACGGAGTGACAGAACAGGGGAAGTTACTACAACAGAATTGACAAAAGACGGGACACCATTAGCGCTGAAAAAGCTTCTGGTATCCCCGAACGGCCTCTTGTCGACAAAGCTGCTTCTGCTGCTGCTAATGCACTACTCTTGTGAGTGACGATAACACTGCGAATGAAGCCACCGCTGCAACTGCTATTGCTCGAAAAAAAAAAAAAAAAAAGCAGCTACTGCTAGTCATACAAACGATGACGTGGCTATCCTCAAACTGACGGCGATGTGTATGGAAGCTTATGACCAATACCGGTTTCTCCCGCAGTCTGCCGGTACTGAGGCTAACAAGAGAACGAGTCAGTGTGCGGGTGGGTGGAAAACCGGAAAACGAGAGAAAAAAGAAAAGAACCATCAAGAAATACCAAAGGTAAAGCGTAAGCCGGGGGAGAAACAGCTAGAGCACTGCAAACACCGACGGCATAGTGATGGACTGCTAGATGGACGAGAAGGGATGAAAAATGCCAACACGGGAGAGGAGAGAGAGAGAGGGGGGGATGGAGGAGGGAGGAGAGAGAGAGAGAGAGAGAGAGAGAGAGAGAGAGAGAGAGAGAGAGAGAGAGAGAGAAAGACAAGACAGAAAAAAGAGCAAGTGAGAAAGACCTCTTCCATGGTAAAGTTCGCAAACTTGGAACGCACTGGAAACAGGATAACCACCGCAAAATGAAAGCCAGAGTCACTTCAACGTGTAATTTTTACGGAGAACGAAATTTTTATCAAAACTTGAACCATTATAGGCAACAGAGTGACCGCACATCAAGCCCAAAGTTGGTCTGTTCCTGAAGTCTGATAATACGGGGACCGTAGGTGCCTTCACATGAAAACTATTCCATACATTAAAGCGTTCTATATCATATGCAACTGTACCGTTTAATTATCGCCGACACTTCAGCACACCTCAAATATTTTACAGCAATGCCATGATGCTCCTTTACGAACTGATTGACTGAAGAAAGAAAACATCCCCCGCTCATTTTTCACTTTTCACTTAGACGTTCGTTTTTCTTCATCTTTGCCATGTTGTATCTCCCAGAGAATACGCCTACTTTTCCTCCGAGCACTCATTCGAACCCACCGTTTCGGATTCAACGTCCACCTTGCGCCGAATTTGACGAGATAAGTGATTGCTCGTTCTTCATTTGCGTTGTTCCGAGTGTCGTTTATCTTGCCTGAAGAAGACCTAAGAGGTCGAAACGCTTTGTGTTTAGTCTTGTGATTCGTTTGTTCATGTTTGGCGGATTTATAACATAAACTTTTAAAGATTTGTTTAGATTTCCGCCTGCAGTCGCCTCACTGTGCAACTGATTTCCATAACGGTTTCGGGCCACTTCCTGCTCACAAGCTGCGCACACCCTGAACACCACAGCTATGGGGTTTGATTTCTGTTGGTCACGTTTGGTGGCCTCGCCTGATGAAGCCTTTATGGTCGAAACGCATTGCTTTTGTATCATCATTTGTTCCATTCGTCTGACAGTCCAGTATGATTTGCTTACATGCACGCACACAAACGCATGAGCGCGCGAGCACGCACACACTCCACGAGTGCAAATTTACGCTTGCTTAATCCATAATACCGTATAGACGAGTAAGGTTTTGACAAATATGTCTTCGAAGTAAAAGAAAATGTACAAAACAAAACTCCCCAGATCGCTGAAAAATGGCACAAATGTAAAGATGAGGAAATAGAGTGCATGTGAAGAAATGGGGCAAAGCATGAATCCAGTGACGTAACAATTATTCTACTTTATCATGCGTCAATGAAGTATTACAACGTCCCCTTTTCTAACCCTTTTCTCTCTCTCTCTCTCTCTCTTCGGCGCATCTACTTTCCTGTTTATACAAAACACAAACGGCGATTGCGGTGGAGTCAGGTTCAGACCTTAACCGGTGAACCCTGTCAAACTCCAATCATGGGGAAAGTTCTAGTTTGTCAGTGTTAAAAAAAGTTCCTGTACCATACCTTCACAGCGGACGATGTCCCGTTGTCCCTCCCGGGCAAGCCGCAGAATACGAGATTTATTCTGTTTGGACCGTCCCTCAAGTCGTCCGTCGTCTTCTCTATGTCTGCAACCCTCCGGCTGAGATGGGCGTTCGTCCTCTGAAGGTCCACGTTTTGCTGTCGGAGTGCGACTTCCTCCCTCCCTCAGCCTGTCCCACAGGGCCACGTGTTAATGAATTGACATTGAAAGTTACTTATTCTGGATGACATGGTGCAAAGTTTATAAATGCTTGTTTTTAGTTTCATTCTTCTATTAGTTGACGATGTGGCATTAATGTCTAAAATCATAACTGTAAACGCTGCTCGACAGTTTAGAAAGAGCTTCCTCTATACGTTGTCATTAAAGATAAACATGAATTCAAGTAATAGTATTATTATGTTTAGAAAGGGTGGTTGGCTTGCTGTCAGAGAAAGGTGAACATGTAATGGAGCCGATAATTATACCAGTAGTGAATGTTAATAAATATTTACTTTTCTACATGCTTAAGCTTTACCTTCGCTTGTCAAGATCCTGCAAGTTGAGCCAAGTATGCTTTATTGTGCATTAAGAAAATAGCACTGCTAAATAATGAATCTCCGTCTTTGTTTTTAGAATTATTTGATATTCAAATTAAACCAACGTCACAAATAGTGCTAAGCTTTGAGGTTTTTATTCTGCCGCCATGCGTGTTGATAAAATTCATTTGTACGCATTTTAGAAATTTCTTGGCGTTTCAATGAAAACACCGAATAATTCGGCATACGGAGAGACTAATAGATACGCACCCCCCCTCCCCCCCCCCCCCCATACACACACGAACATACACAAGGAGAGCAAAAGTAACGCTTACTTGATCCATTATATCAAATAGAAAAGCGAGTTGTTGACAAATATGTCGTCTTCAGAAATCACACACGGCAGATAAATGAAAGAGTATTCCCAAGATCGCTGAATAAAGGGCACAAATGTAAAGAAGAGAAAAAAAGAGTGCACGTGAACAAACGGGACAAAGCATGGGTCAAGTGACATTACTCTTATTCTACTATCTTCATGCACCAATGCAGTGTCATCAGTGGCGGATCCCTGGGGACGTTATTACAAGGTCTCTCTCTCTCTCTCTCCAGCGCATCTACTTTCTGTTTATTCAAAACACAACTGGCGATCACAGGGGAGCCAGGTTTAGAGCTAAACCGGTGAACCCTGTCAAACTCCACATCATGGGGAAAGTTGTAGTTTGTCAGTGACCAAAAAAGTTCCTTTTCTATACCTTCATAGTGGACGAATGTCTCGATCGTTGTCTCTCCCCGGCAAGCCGCAGAATACGAGATTTATTCTGTTTGGACCATCCCTCAAGTCGTCCGTCTTCATCTCCATGTCTGCAACCCTCCGGCTGAAATGGGCGTTCCTCCTCTGAAGGTCCACGTTCTGCTGTCGGAGTGCGACTTGCTCCTCCCTCAGCCTGTCCTACAGGGCCTGTACTAAGGAACTGACGTTAGAAGTGACTAATTCTGGGCGACATCCTGCAAACTTCATGAATGATTTTTTTTGGCGTTTTTATTTTTCTTTTAACAACGTTGCATTAATTTTTTAAATTATAACTGTAAACCCCTCCGAACAGTTCAGAAAGAGCTTCTGCATTGGAGTTAAGATAAACATGAATCATAGTATGATTATTATGTTCAGAAAGAGTGGTCATCTTGCTGCCGGAGAAAAATGAACATACTATGGAGTTGAAATACCGGCGGTGAATGCTACTAAATATCTTATTCACTTATCTACACGCTTTAAGCTTTACCTCTGCTTGTCAAGATTTTGCAAGTGGAGCTAAATATGTTTTACTGTGCATTTTTAAAAAATTAGCATTGAATTCAACAAATATTATCGTATGGTGCTGAGCTATGGGGTTTTGATTCTGCTGCCATTCATATTGAAAATATTCATTTGAACGCTCTGAAGAAATTTCTTGGCGTTTCAAAGCAAACACCGGATAATTTAGTATATAGAATGACTGATAGATATCCTGTTCATTTAATATCAGTGGTTAAATGCATTCGTTACTGGTCAAGGATAACACAAACAGAACCACACAGACAGCCTGGTAAAGCCTATATACGCCGCTCGTAGATTTAGACGCCAGGCGTAAGAAAACCTGGATCTTGAATGCGAGGCCCAAATTGTATGAATACGGATTTGCTTTTGTATGGGAGAATCGGGGCGTCTGTGATATAAATGCTTTCATTCGTGTGTTCAGGCAAACACTGATCGATTGCAGTTGGCAGAGACGAAATTCACATGCTGAAGACAGCATTAGCTTGTATGTACGGAAAGTTAAATCCGATGCATTGCGTTTCCAGGTATTTGAAATATATCATAACCAAGTTCAGATTTGTTGTTTCAGATGTCTATGCACATTCTCAGAATTACATAAACTTAAACGATCTTGTGAGCATCTGTCCATTATATGTCCGGAATAACAATAAAACGACATTCATTTCGTTCCTTCATGTCCAGATAAACGACATTCATTTCGTTCCTTCATGTCCAGATTTAAGTTATCTTTGGCAACTGTGTATTCCACCCAGATATTTTAGATATCCTTTACTCTTCAAATTAATTTTGTTAATGACATCGACAAATGATAGAACGGTGAAAGAACTTCCTGCGTATTTGTACATCCGGTTTAAACGATAAAATATTCGTAATATCTTTAACCATCTCGGTTGGTAATAGATTATTCAAGGCTATATTACGTGTATCTGCCTTCTAAGGGGCCATGGGCTTCACAACTGAATGAAGCGCCAGCTGGCAGCTCTTCAGTCGGCACTACCCAGGTAGGCAGCCCGTTGTGTAAGCGAGTGTTGATTGTAAAGCGCTTAGAGCTTGGTCTCTAGCCAAGAATAGGCGCTATATATTCATTATTATTATTATAAATAAACATCTATGTCTTAAGTTTCTCCAGCGTCCCTCTCTTCCTTACCACACACAAATGGTGCAAAAGTAACGCTTACTTGATCCATAATATCGTAAAGACAGGCGAGTTTTCGACAGATATGTCATCTTCAGAGGTCACACACAACAGACATAAAATGAAAACAAACAAAAAAAGGAAAAGAAACGTACAAAACAGTACATACAAGATCGCTGAAGAAAGGGCAGAAATGTAAAGAAGAGGAAAATAAAGAGTGCATGCGAATAAATGGGACAAAAATAATGGTCCAAGGACGTCACTATTATCCTCTTTCTTATAACAGTGCATGTGAATAAATGGGACAAAATAATGGTCCAATGACGTCACTATTATCCTCTTTCTTATAACAGTGCATGTGAACAAATGGGACAAAATAATGGTCCAATGACGTCACTATTATCCTCTTTCTTATAACAATGCATGTGAATAAATGGGACAAAATAATGGTCCAATGACGTCACTATTATCCTCTTTCTTATAACAGTGCATGTGAAAAAATGGGACAAAATAATGGTCCAATGACGTCACTATTATCCTCTTTCTTATAACAGTGCATGTGAAAAAATGGGACAAAATAATGGTCCAATGACGTCACTATTATCCTCTTTCTTATAACAGTGCATGTGAAAAAATGGGACAAAATAATGGTCCAATGACGTCACTATTATCCTCTTTCTTATAACAATGCATGTGAATAAATGGGACAAAATAATGGTCCAATGACGTCACTATTATCCTCTTTCTTGTAACAATGCATGTGAACAAATGGGACAAAATAATGGTCCAATGACGTCACTATTATCCTCTTTCTTGTAACGATGCATGTGAACAAATGGGACAAAATAATGGTCCAATGACGTCACTATTATCCTCTTTCTTATAACAATGCATGTGAATAAATGGGACAAAATATGGTCCAATGACGTCACTATTATCCTCTTATAACAGTGCATGTGAATAAATGGGACAAAATAATGGTCCAATGACGTCACTATTATCCTCTTATAACAATGCATGTGAATAAATGGGACAAAATAATGGTCCAATGACGTCACTATTATCCTCTTTTTCCTTGAAATACAAATGCATGCGATTTAACTAAAATGGGACAAAATAATGGTCCAATGACGTCACTATTATCCTCTTTCTTATAACAATGCATGTGAATAAATGGGACAAAATAATGGTCCAATGACGTCACTATTATCCTCTTATAACAATGCATGTGAATAAATGGGACAAAATAATGGTCCAATGACGTCACTATTATCCTCTTTATAACAATGCATGTGAAAAATGGGACAAAATAATGGTCCAATGACGTCACTATTATCCTCTTTCTTATAACAGCGGATGTGAAAAAATGGGACAAAATAATGGTCCAATGACGTCACTATTATCCTCTTTCTTATAACAGCGGATGTGAAAAAATGGGACAAAATAATGGTCCAATGACGTCACTATTATCCTCTTTCTTATAACAGCGGATGTGAAAAAATGGGACAAAATAATGGTCCAATGACGTACTATTATCCTCTTCTTATAACAGCGGATGTGAAAAAATGGGACAAAATAATGGTCCAATGACGTCACTATTATCCTCTTTCTTATAAACATGGAAAATGGGCAAAAATGTCGCTCAAATCCTTAAAACAGCACACCATGAAACACACCAACACACTACTGGCACAACTCGCGCGCGCACTCATAAACACATGCATACGCGCAGCAAGCAGCACTCACACGCGCGAACGCACGTACGCGTGCGCGCGCACACACACACAGAAGCTCGCGGACCCAAGTGATTAATACCAACATCTGCCAATACAGTGTCATCGGCAGCGATTCCCAAAGGATGCTATTAAAGTTTACAACGTCCCCTTCTCTCTCTCCTCTCCCCCCCCCCCCTCCATCTCTCTCAAGCGTCCGCCTCTTCCCCATCTTTTGTTTCTTTATTTTCCATGTTAATCACCACCCATGGAGTCGGATGGGTGGCTGCCGTACAAAAAAAAAACAAAAAACAAAACTTTTCAACAAAAACATGGTGTAAAGAAATAAGATCGACGTAAAATGGGAAAAAAATCAGCGTAACATACATTAGAATTATCCATCCGTAAAATAACCTGGCTAAAAAAAAAAAAGTATGCTGATGATTAATTCTAAAAATAAAAAAAAATAAAAAAGGAAAAAGGATGTATTACACTATGCACAAAAACTCTTGTCCAACAATGTCCTGATGATACAAAGTTCGCATGTGCGAGAATTCTGAATCATGTTAAAAAAAAATCCAAAACTCTTGTCCCACAATGTCCTGATGATACAAAGTTCGCATGTGGCGAGAAATTCTGAAAGAATCATGGTTAAAAAAAAATCCTTTAAGGAAATATAAAGTGAAAGAAAAAAGTCGAGAAAAACGAACAAGACGAAGAAGGAAATGAATAGGAAAGAGGGAAAATAGAAAGAAAGACTAAGAAGTAGGAACATTACAAAAAAAATGCAAGGGCTGAGGGTGGGGGTGGGGGTGAAGGAGGAAGAGGGTAAGAAAAAAAAAGACTAACAAAAAAGGAAGATTTCATGTCATAATTTTAACGTCTAGCAGTTAGGGAAGAACTGGAGTCGTTTGAAACGAACAATGACAACAACAACATGAAGAGCATAAGACTGAAAAAGATGAACATGAATATAGAAACGAAGGGCTTGAGGTGGGTGGATCGGGTGGTGAAATGCGGAAGAACCTTTTTTTTTCTATTTTTACTTCGTCGTATGAAATGGCGATCATCCCTGCTTCTTTGGCGCATCACAGCTAAACAAAATACATAAAACTAAAAAAAAACCAAAAAAAACAAAACCCTCTGACAGGAAAGCAGACACACACACCATACGCACGCACGCGCGCATGCACGCACACAAATGACAGGAATGACAAAAAAAAAAACATAGAAAAGGAAAGAAGGAAAGAAAGATGGAATGAAAGAGAGAGGGAAGAAGGAAAGTTGAAATAAATTCCAAATTTCGAAACAAACAGATAATTACAACTTCGGTCATTCAAAAATAAATGTGAATGTGCCCCCCCCCCCCCCCCCCCCCCCCCCCCCACCAAATCCTCAAACCACCTACACAGAAACAGAAACCGTCCTCACAAAGTGTACTGGTGGATCTGATCTTCCAGGCTCTCTCACTATTGGCCACTGCACAATCCCATTCACCAAATCAGCCAGAAATCTTGGTGTTGTCTTTGACGAAACATTGTCAATGAAAGATCAGATCAGTAGAGTGTGTCAATCAGCATACTTTGAAATTCGGAAGATGGCTCCATCAGACACTTACTGACCACAGATGCTGCTAAAACTGATCACATCGCTGGTACTCTCCCGATTAGATACTGTAATGCCTTACTAGCTGGTCTGCCCAAAAATCTTACAAATTGCAAAGAGTGATGAACTGTGCTGCTCGTCTAATTTCAAGGCTCCCAAGAGAGAACATGTAACTCCTCTTCTGTCCGAGTTACATTGGCTTCCTGTTTCTGCCAGAATAGAGTATAAGATCTGCACTCTTTGTTATAACGTGTTTGTTGGCACATCACCCACTTACTTGTCTGAACTTTTGTAGTTTTACACTCCTAAGTCTTTACGTTCCTCTGACGACAATCGTCTCTTCAACAAACCAAACCCTAAACACCTTAAAAAGACTTTAGGAGAACGGGGTTTCTTCTACCTTAGTCCGTCCATGTGGAATGATCTCCCTTTTCCTGTCCGCCATGCTCCATCCCTCTCCACATTTAAATCAAGGCTAAAAACACATTTATTCCAAAAGTACTTTCCCCATTCCATGTCATGAAAACTATAGCACTGTCAGTTGCTGTCCAGTTCAGATTCTTCCCATTTCGCAAAGTTGTCAAATGTTCAGTTATGTGTAGTGTTGTCTGTCTGTGTGTCTGTGCAGGTCTGTCCGAGTGTGTCGTGTGTGTGTGTGTGTGTGTGTGTGTGTGTGGCGCGCGCGCGTTTGTGTGTGCGGGCGGGCGCGAGCGAGTGTGCAGCCTTTGTGCGTGTGTGTGCGTTGCTTACTTCTCTTCTGTCTTCTTGTTTAATAGTTCACAAGATTTTGTTTGTTTCCAACAGAAATTATTAGGCCTATGTTAAAATGGTGCGATGTTTATTTTTCGTTGCATTTCTGTGTCCTTTCTTTTTCAAAATATCTTTTGACATACTAATCATGAAATTGTGTGTGTGTGTGTGTGTGTGTGTGTGTGTGTGTGTGTGTGTGTGTGTGTGGGCGTGTGTGTGTGGGCGTGTGTGTGTGTGTGTGTGTGTGTGTGTGTGTGTGTGTGTGCGCGCGCACGCCTGCATTTTGTATATTAAAGATTCATCATGTCATCGAGTGATTTTAATTATGTGAGATATTTGTGACTTGTTTCTTAATATTCATGAAGATTGCCTCTATTTTCTTTCTATCTTTGGCATGAATACAGCTGTTTATTGTAGTTTATGCTTTTATTCACACTTTGTAAGCGCTTTGAGCTCATCAGAGATGGGGCGCATATAAAATTTCATTATTAGTATTACCCAACCAACCAAACGAAAAGCACAGAAAATGCCCCCTCTCCCCAAATTCCTGTTTAGAAATGAATTTTGGGATGCAGGAAAAAAACACACAAAAACAATGGGTGGGAGAATATACTCCTTTTCTGCCAGATCAGACTGAAAAAGGAGCGGGAATAAACCCTCAAAGCTGCCAGAAGTTACCAGAACTGCCCATAAGCGAAAAGACAACGAAGAATGACAAAGACGAGGAAAGAGCGGGACGGTAGAGAGAGGAGGGAGGAGGTGGGGGAGGAAGGGAGGAAATGTAAGAAAAAAAAGGGGGGGGGGGGGAAGAAAAAAAAAGGAAGGAAATAGAAACATCAACCGTGATGCCTGAATCGGCAGGGGGCAAATGCGGCAAGATTAAAAAAAAATAAAGAGGACGAATAATCAAGAAAGAAAGTTAAAAAAAAATTAGGGGTGGGGATGGGGGGTTAATAGGGGGTTAATAAAGAGGCAGACATAAATGTCAGGGGTGAAAAAGGGAGCGTGGGGGTGGGGGGGGGGGGAGGGAGGGGAAGACAGGGAGAGGGGGAGTTCAGGATAAAGGAAGGTGGGCGCAAGAAACTATTATGTGGGAGCGAAAGGCGTGTTAAGTCCTGTGTACTCACAGCAAGAGTA
>CM065728.1:60044052-60076552 GCA_033310375.1 Conus canariensis
CGTGCGTTCACACACGGAACCTCGGTTTATTAGTCTCGTTCGAAGGACTGTATGGGAAATGGAGTCAGAACAGTCTGACATAGAACATACCCTTCCTACAGTCAGACTGACTGTGTCTGAGCCACAGTCTGATAAGGAACATAACCTTCCTACAGTCAGACTGACTGTGTCTGAGCCACAGTCTGATAGAGAACATAACCTTCCTACAGTCAGACTGACTGTGTCTGAGCCACAGTCTGATAGAGAACATAACCTTCCTACAGTCAGACTGACTGTGTCTGAGCCACAGTCTGATAGAGAACATAACCTTCCTACAGTCAGACTGACTGTGCTAGAGTTGCAGTTTGATAGAGAACATACCCTCTCTACAGTCAGGCTGACTGTGTTAGAGCTCCAATCTGATAGAGAACATACCTTCACTACAGTCAGACTGACTGTGTCAGAGCTGCAGTCTGATAGAGAACGTATCCTCCCCACAGTCAGACTGACTGTCACAGAGCTCCAATCTGATAGAGAACGCACCCTCTCTACAGTCACGCTGACTGTGCTAAAGCTACAGTCTGATAGAGAACATACCTTCTCTACAGTCAGACTGTTTCATAACTGCAGTCTGATAGAGAACATACCTTCTCTACAGTCAGACTGACTGTGTCAGAGCTGCAGTCTGATAGAGAACGTACCCTCTCTACATTCAGACTGACTGTGCTAGAGCTCCAATCTGATAGAGAACATCAGTCAGTCAGTCAGTCAGTCCCCTGACCGCTGGGGTCGTTGGGGGGACGTGATGAGGCAGCCGCCGTTTCTCTCCAGGCTCTTCTGTTTGTGGCTGTTGTAAGGAGATCTGGCATGGTCATTTTGGTCCAGTCCTTCATATTTTCGGACCAGCTCTTTCTCTGCCGTCCTCGTCTGCAACCTCCTTCAACGGTACCTTGAAGGATGGTTTTGGAGAGGGTGTTGTGACGAATGACGTGGCCAAACCATGCCATCTTCCGTCGTTTGACGGTTGCCAGAAGTGGTTCGTGGGGCCCAACTAGGTTGGTGACCAGGTTCCGCACATAATTATTGGTCTTGTGTTCTTTGTAGGAGAAGCGGAGTAGTTTCCTTTGATAGAGAACATACCCTTCCTAAAGAATGACTGTCAGAGCTGCAGTCTGATAGAGAACATACCCTCTCTACAGTCAGACTGACTGTGCCAGAGAGACGGGCAGTTTAAGAATAAGTCCTCCGCCCCCTCCCTCTGAAATGTTTTTGTGTGCCACGGTTTCAGTCGTCCTCAAACAGATTGTCCATGGAAAGTGTTTAAACTTAGCATTTTCTGACACACTCTGTAGGATTTGTATGATTCCACTCCACATCTCCAAATGAACGTAGAGCCACAGTCTTTGAAAATCTCCAATTTGATCATTTAAATCTTGCCCTGGTACTGCATGACAACATTTTATTTTCGATTTATTATACAATGAACGGTTATATACATAACACACAGTCTGCGTATACATATGCGCGAACATCCTGCACAAAACACACACACACGCGAACGCATACGCACACACCTACATGCTCTCTTCCTATTTCATATTCATACATACATTGTCACTTACGAAATTCCTTTTTTAACATGAATGAGAACTGGCCTGCTTAATGGAGATCTTCGTGCACAATTACAAAATCAGAGGCAAGAGACAGAACGACGAACGGGGGGAGGGGTGGGGAAGGGGAGCAAAGGAGGAGAGGGAGAGAGGGGGAATGGGACAGCACGAGAGAACAAGCCAGAGAAAGGATAGAGAATGAGAGAGAAGAGGAGGAGGAAAAGAAGGAGGAGGAGAGGAGAGGAGAAGAAGAAGAAGAGAAGAAGAAGAAGAAGAAGAAGAAGAAGAGAGAGAGAGAGAGAGAGAGAGAGAGAGAGAGAGAGAGAGAGAGAGAGAGAGAGAGAAAGAAAGAAAGAGAGACAGAGAGAGACAGAGACTCGCCTCGCTATCGGGACAAAAGAGACGGGGGTGTCACAAGATGTATCTTTGTCATCAACGCCAAACGCAGAGATGCGGAAGATCAAATTTGCTGCTGCCTGCTTTTCATGACAACGAGTGTTTGAGGACATATTTCGCCGGCCCGGGAGCGCAGGGTGAGACCCCCGCTCGTCAGCCTCCCTGCTCTAAACCTCCCTTTGCATCTTCCCCAGTCCTGCCAGCATTATACCCCCCTCCCCCCCCCCCCGTCCCCCACTCCCGTCCGCTCCTCGGAGAACCCTGGCCTACATGCATCGTCCTAGTGTGGACATAAAGATTGACATGTGTTGAGCATGAACGGTGAAATTAAGTCGAGGGCGGGCGGGGCAGCGGAGGCGAACTGGTAAGTTAAGTGCAGATGGTGGGGGCGAGGACGCAGAGGTGGGGGCCAGGGAGGGGGGGGACGGGAGGAGAGGGAGGGAGGGAGGGAGGGGAAGGGAATGGGAGGGGAGGAGGAGGAGAAGGGAAGGGGGAGGGGTGGTTGAGGAGATTCTGCAAATCACGGTCAGCACTTTGTGCCGAGTTTTACGAGTCAGGGGTTCCCAATAGATCTTCTTCGCCAACTGTTTTCTTGCCTCATTATCCTTCCCTTTTCTGTGCTTTTTTATTTCTGTTTTTCTTTTTTTTTTTTTTCATTCTTCTTTTTGTCCATCCATGGCTTGTCTACCGTCCGTTTTACATCCCTGCCTCTAGGATGGTTTTCCAGTAGTTCGACGTCTATTTGTCTTCTTTTGTCTATCCGTACATTTCCCCCTAAAAAGTTTTTGCAAGGTTTTTTCTTTCTTTCTTCCTATTTTTATGCTTCCCTGTCTTTATTCTTTCTTTGCTCCGTGCATCCTTTCTTTCTTTCTTTCTTTTCTTCTGCAATTTTGGTTCTGATCGGTATGTGAACGAGCTGACAGAGAGCTGCGGTCAGCATCTGCGCTTCAGATGTCACAACAAAGGTCTGTAGGAGTTGATAAGGAAGTCATGACAGAGATCTATGAAATGTAATACAGGAAGACATGACCGAGGTCTATGAAAGATGATAGAGGACATGGCACAGGTCTATGGTGAATAATACAGGAAGGCATCACAGAGATCTATGGTGGTTGATACAGAAAGACATGACAGAGATCTATGGTGGTTGATACAGAAAGATGTGACAGAGATCTATGGTGGTTGATACAGAAAGACATGGCAGAGGTCTATGGTGGATGGTACAATTAGACATGACAGAGGTCTATGGTGGATGGTACAATTAGACATGACAGAGGTCTATGGTGGATGGTGCAATTAGACATGACAGAGGTCTATGGTGGATGGTACAATTAGACATGACAGAGGTCTATGGTGGATAATACAGGAAGACATGACAGAGGTCTATGGTGGATAATACAGGAAGACATGACAGAGGTCTATGGTGGATAATACAGGAAGACATGACAGAGGTCTATGGTGGATGATACATGAAGACATAACAGAGGTCTATGGTGGACAATACAGGAAGACATGACAGAGGTCTATGGTGGATAATACATGAAGACATGACAGAGGTCTATGGTGGACAATACAGGAAGACATGACAGAGGTCTATGGTGGACAATACAGGAAGACATGACAGAGGTCTATGGTGGACAATACAGGAAGACATGACAGAGATCTATGATGGATGATACAGGAAGACATGACAGAGCCTATGGTAGATAATACAGGGAGATATGACAAAGGTCTATGGTAGATGATACAGGAAGACATGACAGAGACCTATGGTAGATAATACAGGGAGATATGACAAAGGTCTATGGTGGTTTGCACAGTAGGACATGACAGAGATCTATGATGGACAATACAGGAAGACATGACAAAGGTCTATGGTGGATGATACAGGAAGACATGACAAAGGTCTATGGTGGATGATACAGGAAGACATGACAAAGGTCTATGGTGGATGATACAGGGAGATATGACAAAGGTCTATGATGGATGATACAGGAAGACATGACAGAGACCTATGGTAGATAATACAGGGAGATATGACATAGGTCTATGGTGGATAATACAGGAAGACATGACAAAGGTCTATGATGGATGATACAGGAAGACATGACACAGGTCTATGGTAGATGATACAGGAAGACATGACAGAGACCTATGGTGGATAATACAGGGAGATATGACAAAGGTCTATGGTGGATAATACAGGGAGATATGACAAAGGTCTATGGTGGATAATACAGGAAGACATGACACAAGTCTATGGTGGATAATACAGGAAGACATGACAAAGGTCTATGATGGATGATACAGGGAGATATGACAAAAGTCTATGATGGATGATACAGGGAGATATGACAAAGGTCTATGATGGATGATACAGGGAGATATGACAAAAGTCTATGATGGATGATACAGGGAGATATGACAAAGGTCTATGATGGATGATACAGGGAGATATGACAAAAGTCTATGATGGATGATACAGGGAGATATGACAAAGGTCTATGGTGATGATACAGGAACACATGACAAAGGTCTATGATGGATGATACAGGGAGATATGACAAAGGTCTATGATGGATGATACAGGGAGATATGACAAAGGTCTATGATGGATGATACAGGAAGACATGACAAAGGTCTATGATGGATGATACAGGAAGACATGACAGAGACCTATGATGGATGATACAGGGAGATATGACAAAGGTCTATGGTGTATGATACAGAAAGACATGACAGAGATCTAAGGTGGATGATACAGGAAGACATGACAGAGGTCTAAGGTGGATGATAGAGAAAGGTATAACAGACGTCTATGGTGGATGGTACAGGATAAAACAGACGTCTATGACGGGGATATAGGAAGAGATAACAGAGGCCTATTGCGGATAATACAGGACATGACAGAGGGGAATGAAGGACAACGCAGAGAGACATGACACGGGTCTATGGTGGATATTTGTAGGGCATGAGTAAAGGAACCGGTTCAAATTGGGACAGCAAAAGAGTCTGTAAAGTTAAAAAAGATATTGGATGGTGGGGAACTGCATCAAGATGTTTACAATACAATGCAACTTTTTTTTCAAAGCTATGCACACATTTTTTTTTCTACATTGTTTGCATCTTTGCATGTGGAGAGAGAGAGAGAGAGAGAGAGAGAGAGAGAGAGAGAGAGAGAGAGAGAGAGAGAGAAAAGAGATTGCTTGCATCTTTGCATGTGTAGGAGCGAGAGAGCGAGAGAGCGAGAGCGAGAGAGAGAGAGAGAGAGAGAGAAGACAGAGACAGAGAGAGACAGAGAGAGACAGAGACAGAGACAGAGACAGGACTTCCTCGCTGCTTGGACAAAAGACTCAATGCCATAAACTGTATCCTGTCATCATCGCTAAACGCACAGATGCGGAAGATCAAATTTGCTGCTGTCTGGTTTTTATAACAGCGGGCGTTTAATGACATATTTTGCTGGTCTAAGGGAAGAAATGACCTCGTCCTCCTATCTCAACTCGCCCCCCCCCCCCTCCCCTCCCACCCGTTCCCATTAATCTTCCAGCTTCCCATAACCCTCACAATTACCACACATCCATTAACCCGCCTCTCCACTACAGTACATGAAGGCTGACCACAGCATAGCTTTGTGTCGTCTTGAAGCTACTCGTGGCATTGAGCATCAACGATGAGATGAAGTTAGGAGAAAAAAGGGGGAGGCGGGCGAAGAGGGGAGGGGGAACTCGGAGAGGTGGAATGGGGGAGGGAGGGGAGGGGTGATCAGGGAAGAAATTAATCGTGAGGACGGAAGGAAGAGGAGACTGAAAAAAAACAACCTGCTTCCTTTTTACAGAGTTGTACTTCTTTTCCTTCTGCATTCCTCTTAGCTTGACCCACCGATGCTCATCACTAGAGATTTTTTTTTTGCGTATCATTATGACGGTTTTGATCCTACAATTGTGAAAGTCACTATCCGCCATCGGAGTTGATGTCTAGAGACGATTTTCAATGTATCTGTACTTTCCTTTTTTGATTTTCGTTATTGTGTGACATCCATACCGTCGCACACGATGCCCTACTCTTCTGAGGACGAATCAACACTGCTGGAAAGCATTGCGGAAACTATCACGTGCGGGCTTAGAGAACGAGTGGCAGGAAGTTCAACTCGTGTGCAAGTTCGTTATTTTTCTTTCTGTCTTTTCTCATGCAGGCGTTTGCATATGTGACCTCGGTTTAAAATCTCATCCAAAGCAGGGGCCGGGTGGGGGAAGGGGGTGGGGGATGGGCAGGGATGGTGGAGGTGGGATATTCTGCTCAGAGGCTGAGCTGAAAAACAAACAAACAAATCTCGTCTAACGTGGCTGTTTCAGATCGGAAATTCCACCCAGGAGCCTTCTTGGGTCAAGGGAATGCTCTATCCATTGGGACAATGAGGCTCTGTCATGTGTTATATACACGTTTGGGGGAAACGAACTACTGGCCATAAATATCCAGGATTAAAACGCATTCTTCATCATCAATAGCTTCCCCGCCCACTTTGCTTTCTCTTCGGTGTCAATCCTTCCCTGCCCCTCTCAGTTCCTCTGGTCTTACACGCTCACTGTGAATTTCCTTCGCAAAGTCATTCATATATATATATATATATATATATATATATATATATATATATATATATATATATATATATATATATATAATATATATATATATATATATATATATATATATATATATATATATGGGGCAGTCGTCAAGACCTCGAGAAGACTGTTGGGATTCATCGTGGCGACAAGATTGAAGATATGACGCAACCATATATATATATATATATATAGAATGGTACTGAGGATCAGCGCAATCTTAAAAACAGTGCTCAACCACAGTGGGAGCGACATTTGTTATATTAAAAGCAAGTTAAAATCAAGCTTCTAAAAACATCTACAAATTTGTTTCACGCTGTGCGGTCGTCAGGATGTGATGAGCTTGTGTTGCCAGTGCCACGTATATATATAGCTAGCTGGTTTGCTGTTGTTTTTTTCCCGTGCTACATGTGTTTCTCAGGTGTTGGTTTTTTTCGCTGATAGGAACTTCCATCTGTGTCTGCAATTGTTAACCATTTCTGTTCTAACATTTAGAGTTGCCAACTGTGGTTTACATAGTATAATGTATTTCTCTGTTAGGCATAGATTGCATTTTTTTGAAATGTTGTTGTATGATGCTGCTCTTTTTAAAATTTTCCAAGATATGTTGTAGTCTATGTTTTTTTCTTTAAGTTTCCAAATGTATTTACTCAATTCTGTTTGGTTTTTGTATCTTTCTTTGTTGAATGATTGTTTATGGTTTGCATATCTAGTTTTGAATTGGTTTTCCGTGATACCTACATATGTTTCTTTTGCGTTCTCTGATGTTACAGTGGCTTGGTACACAATGTTGTTATAAAGGCATTTGTTGCTTAGGGGGCACTGTTCTTTTTTGGTACAGTTACAAGATTTCCTTTCGTTACCCTCCTTTTTTCTGTGCTGCTTTTCATTTTGTTTGCTGAATCGATGGCATTTTTAAGGTTCGGCATACATGAATATGATAATTTGATGTTGTTTTTGTTGAATATCTTGAATAATTTATGGTCTTTTGGGAAAGATGATGTCAAGATTTTAAAGAATTCTTTCCCTACATTTGTTTTAACTCTTGCATCATATGGGGGATTGTACCATATGATATTCCTTTTCCTGTTCTTTCTGCATCTTTTTGTATCATTGTCTGGATCGTATCTTAGTTTGTAATTGTAGCCACTTGTATGTAACGCCTCTTGGTATTCAGCTGTAGCGTTGTTGAATACTGTTTCGTTACATGACAAATTGGATAGTCTTTTATTTATGCTTTTGGGTATTGTTTTCAGTATGGAGGGTGGGTGATTGCTTTTGATGTTTACATAAACAGGCGTGTCATTTGGTTTCTTGTATGGTTTATATGTGTGTTGGTTGAGGTCTAACGTTATGTCTAAATAGTTCACTATCTTTTTGTTTGCTTCTATTGTGATTTTTAAGTTTTGGTTGTGGAAAATTTTACACAATTCTTTTTTCTTATTTTCAATATTTCTAGGGTTGTCATTCAGAGCGGCAAGGCCGTCATCCCTGTACAGTCCAGTTTGTTTTCCAAGTTTTTTTGAATATTGGATAACATGAATAGTCCGACAAGTTCGCAAGTTTCGGCACCATCGTATGATCCCATTGTGACATCGAAAGTTGAATTCCTGCTTGTGTTCTTAATCCAGGTTTCATTTTTATTGTGCAGTAAAGTTTTCTTTGTGTGGAAAATGATTTCCATTTCAAAACTAGATATGCAAACCATAAACAATCATTCAACAAAGAAAGATACAAAAACCAAACAGAATTGAGTAAATACATTTGGAAACTTAAAGAAAAAAACATAGACTACAACATATCTTGGAAAATTTTAAAAAGAGCAGCATCATACAACAACATTTCAAAAAAATGCAATCCATGCCTAACAGAGAAATACATTATACTATGTAAACCACAGTTGGCAACTCTAAATGTTAGAACAGAAATGGTTAACAATTGCAGACACAGATGGAAGTTCCTATCAGCGAAAAAAACCAACACCTGAGAAACACATGTAGCACGGGAAAAAAACAACAGCAAACCAGCTAGCTATATATATACGTGGCACTGGCAACACAAGCTCATCACATCCTGACGACCGCACAGCGTGAAACAAATTTGTAGATGTTTTTAGAAGCTTGATTTTAACTTGCTTTTAATATAACAAATATATATATATATATATATTTCAGGTTCGTTCTGTCTCAGTTGTAGTTCAGCAATCCACGGGCAGACACAAATGTTAGACGGAGGGTGGATCACCCACAGGAGGAGACACTGCCTTGTTCGAATAGCTTGTCATTCTCTGTTCGTCACGCCCAAACTCCGTGATTCAGATCGAAGCAGATGCAGGTTTGGGGCAGTCGTCAAGACCTCGAGAAGACTGTTGGGATTCATCGTGGCGACAAGATTGAAGATATGACACAACCACTAAAATCGACCGCAGAAGAAGAAGAAGAAGAAGGAGGAGGAGGAGGAGGAGGAGGAGGAGGAGGAGGAAGAAGAAGAAGAAGAAGAAGAAGAAGAAGACGAAGAAGACGACGACGACGACGACGACGACGACGACGACGACGACGACGACGACGACGACGACGACGACGACGACGACGAAGAAGAAGAAGAAGAAGATCAATGCTAAACCCATATCAATTCCTCTGTTTTGTACAGCTAACCGCCTCGGTGCAAAGTGACAGTTAGTCAGCCTGTAAGTGTATGGCAAGAGAGGTCAGAGGTCAGGGGTGTTGGGGATACGGAAGGATATCCTTTCCTGGTGGCTGCGGATGCCTTGTGTGTGTGTGTGTGTGTGTGTGTGTGTGTGTGTGTGTGTGTGTGTGTGCATGCGCGCGAGCGTGTGCATGTGTGTGTATGTGTGTGTGTGTGCGTGTGTGTACGCGTATGCGTGTGTGTGTATGCGTGTATGTGTGTGCGTGTGTGTACGTGTGTGCGAGCGTACGTGCGTACGTGCGTTTGCGTGTGTGTATATTATGCGGGTCAGTATGACTAGATATTTAACATGTTTCTGTGTGCATGCTCATCTAACTCCTTTATGTGTGCGCGCTCTGGGCTCTGTTTTGAGAGAGCACAAGCAATTCCCATTACCATTATCATTTTAGTACTGCTGTCGAGTCTCTGTGGCATTTAGCTGTGGCTGTTCTGACCAAACGTACACTGGACATCACAGAGGCGGTTGAAGGGGCGGGTTGGGGAAGCATGGGGAATGATAGTCCAGGAATGTGACTCCCCGTTTGCACGCACACACACACACACACACACACACAACACACACACACACACACACACACACACACACACACACACACACACACACACACAGACACAGACACACACACACGCACACGCACGCAGGCACGTGTACACATTTACCTCCACTTCCTTTGCACCTACCTTCTTTTCCGGTCCCAGGGCGTCTCAAACCCCCGCCTGGGGGTGAAAAGGGAAACCGAATAAACGTTAACATGGTGGAAAGGACGTCATCAAATCCTCAGCCGTAGAGAAGAGTTCTGTTCGCCGCCTTCCCCTCTAAATGGGGTTTGGGTTGAAAGAGAACAAGACCATCTGAATCAGCACCCCCTCACCCCAGACCCCAACCCGTCCTTTCCCTTCGCCCCCTCCTCCTCCTCCCCCCTACCCCCGCGCGCTTATCAGCGTTTGTTTTGGAACGAAATGAAAGCAGTAGTCTTGCTCCTCCCATTTGATATCACGTTCTGCTGTTCCCTTTTACCCCCCCCTCTCTCTCTCTCTCTCTCTCTCTCTCTCTCTCTCCTCTCTCTCTCTCTCTCTCACATACACACACACACCCACCACATTTCTCTCTGTCTCTGTCTCTGCCACACACACACACACACACACACACACATACGCACCAAGCACGCAGGCACGCACGCACGCACGCACGCACCGCGCGCGCGCGCGCGCGCGCGCGCACACCCCACACACACACACACACACACACACACACACACCACGCGCGCGCACGCAAAACTCCTGTTCAACGAAAATAATCATTTTCCTAGGTTTCGCTTCCTCCACTGATAAACATCCTTCCTCCCCAATCGTTAGCTAGTTTGGGAGGCGGGAGTGAAGGCGAATGCACTTGACTATGACAGCGATGTAGATCTCTACAAAAGAAACTGAAACAAGCCCTCACCTCCCCCTCCATCTCCCCTGCCTGCAATCCACACCCTCCCCCCATGTCCTCCCCCCCCCCCACTCCCCATTCTCCCCGCCCCCTGCCTTTTAACCATACCCCTTCATCACCCCCGACATCTGTTAAGCCATCGACTGGCCACAATGACTGCCTCGTCACGGAGCCAATCTAAATGAGCCCCCTTCCCCCCCCCCCCCCACCCTCCCTCCCCGTCCCCCCACACACACCCAGCCAACCCCACCACCTGTCAGATGGAGTGCCTGTAAATGTTTTCTTTCTTTTTTCTTCCTTCCTTTCTTCCTGTCTTCCTTCCTTCCTTCCTTCCTTTTCTTTCTTCTTTCCTTCCTTCCTTTCTTTGTTCCTTTTGTTTCTTTCTTTCCTTCCTTCCTTCCTTGTTTGTTTGTTTCTTTCCTTCCTTCTTTCTTTGTTTTTCTTTCTTTGTTCCTTTCCTTCTTTCTTTTTTCCCTTCCTTCCTTCCTTTCTTTCTTCCTTTCTTTCTGTTGTCTCATACTCCCTTTCCCCTCCGTGGCATGAACCCCTACGACACCCATTTCCACCACTGTCCCATCCTCCACAGTCACGCCAACGTTCAACGTTCCAGTTATCGCGTGCAGTCCCGTGGTCGCAGTTCACAGAGAGCACCCACCGTCAGGGCAACCTCTCAGAGGAGACGCTGCGCTGCTGGCTGCCGTTGTCACCTAGGCGGTAATCTACCGGAGCCTGCTCTCATCCCACAGACGTACGACACCAAGCGCCCCCCCCCCCCCCCCCCCAACTGGCGACAATAAGTGGCTCAGTCGCAGAACCCAGGGGGATTGAACGTCCTTGTGCCCATGGCCTTGGCGAAACCGAAGACGTAAACAAGAGCTCCTCACGGGCATGAGTGTGTGGAAAGCCAACACGCACACGGAGTCACCGTGAGGGCGAGGGACGCGGAGCCATAGACTCTTGACGTTCCCCCCTCCCCTCCATCAGGATGATGCTCTGAAATACCTTTTAGGTCTGAGATTACAGAAGAGAAATATACGCTGCGTTTCCTTTTCTTTCGACATTCAGCGTTCCTCGCCCCCCCCCCCCCCCCCCCCCCCTTTTCTTTCTCATCTGTTTCAGCCCCGCTGGAAACTCGCCTTTTGCCCCTCCCCGACTGAGCCCCAACTGAGATATTTTCCCTTATGTCCATCACCCTGTCTTCTTACGGTCTTCCTTTTCTTATGTGTGGCAGTTGCACAGACACTTTCAGACAAAACTGAAACAACAATACACCTACCACGTGTGCATACAAGCTGCATATTGGTGACGACGTGACAGATTATCCATAATACCATTACCCACTTCAAAACCAAACAAAAGGAAACATCGGCAATCACATAATCACATAGATGAAAAAAAACCTCCCCTTCCACCATGGGCGGTCAAACACGCACTAATTATTCAAATTCAATCATCGGGCCGTTTTCAAGCTGATGGGTGTTCCATCTCATACAGGTGCCTTTGTTCCCAACTCTTATCACCCACACCATATTTTCATGCTGTTTTCTCTTTGTTAGACCGTTGTGTGTTTTCTTACCACCGTATTGTTCTTTCTGTCTCGGCGGCCCCACCCCTGCCCTGCACAGGATGGTTGACATTCAGCTAAATTTCCCGTGACGCACATGTGACAGTGGACATTGAAATGAAACTATTCGTTATCGTTTACATGTCATCATTGACATGAAAGAAGGGGAGGGTGGTGTACTAACACACACACACACACACACACACACACACACACACACACACACACACACACAGAGAGAGAGAGAGAGAGAGAGAGAGAGAGAGAGAGAGAGAGAGAGAGAGAGAGAGAGAACTCCGTGAATTCAGAACAAATTATATAAATCGGTCTTGGGGTCACGATGCAGTGGCGGTTACAGGAGTGGTGAAGGGGATGTTTTTAATGATAAATGAATCGTGGGTAAAGGCAAACAAATGCAAAACAACGATTCTTCATTTAGTTTAAAATAATATCTGTAATAAAAAACAAAAAACATTAGCACACCATGTACGTTGCATTCGACTGACTCATTAAGAAGCGTATACAAACGATACGATTTGCTTTTCTGAGTAATATTACATGTCAAAACTAGATAGTTACTTAATGTAGTTACTTTAAAGTCGTTTTTTTCCCTCTCTTTCTTGTGTCAGTTGCAACGAATGTGAATCTGAACAAGGCATACCTGTACGTTGCTCGTGTTATTTTAAGCATCTTGGAAATGGAAAGCCTAACACCGATTCATCGAGTAATTTCGTTCTCAGGTTTTCATAGACAGAACACTAAAGCAAGATATGAGGTTCATTCTCAGCCTATTCCTGTAAAATGAGCGGACCCTATTTTGTTTTCATGTGCTGTGACTGTAGGCCCGTATCACCGAGTCTAAAAATACTGACTCTTATTTGCGTAACTGCAACACGGAGCAATATGTAGTCATGTCTAAAAATACTGACTCTTATTTGCGTAACTGCAACACGGAGCAATATGTAGTCATGTCTAAAAATACTGAATCTTATTTGCGTAACTGCAACACGGAGCAATATGTAGTCATGTCTAAAAATGCTGACTCTTATTTGCGTAATTGCAACACGGGGCAATATGTAGTCATGTCTAAAAATACTGACTCTTATTTGCGTAATTGCAACACGGAGCAATATGTAGTCATGTCTAAAAATACTGACTCTTATTTGCGTAATTGCAAACACGGAGCAATTTGTAGTCATGTCTAAAAATGCTGACTCTTATTTGCGTAATTGCAAACACGGAGCAATTTGTAGTCATGTCTAAAAATGCTGACTCTTATTTGCGTAATTGCAACACGGAGCAATTTGTAGTCATGTCTAAAAATACTGACTCTTATTTGCGTAATTGCAACACGGAGCAATATGTAGTCATGTCTAAAAATACTGACTCTTATTTGCGTAATTGCAAACACGGAGCAATATGTAGTCATGTCTAAAAATACTGACTTATTTGCATAATTGCAAACACGGAGCAATTTGTAGTCATGTCTAAATACGGACTCTTATTTGGGAAATTGCAAACACGGAGCAATTTGTAGTCATGTCTAAAAATACTGACTCTTATTTGGGATATTGCAAACACGGAGCAATATGTAGTCATGTCTAAAAATACTGACTCTTATTTGCGAAATTGCAACACGGAGCAATATGTAGTCATGTCTAAAAATACTGACTCTTATTTGCGTAATTGCAACACGGAGCAATATGTAGTCATGTCTAAAAATACTGACTCTTATTTGCATAACTGCAACACGAAGCAGTGTGTAGTCATGTCCAAAACATATCTTTCTTTAAAAAAAAGAGAAAAGGTATTCTGTAAGTTTCATATCTATCACGGTTTCTGACAGTTCCGATCCTTTCCTAAACGAACATATCAACAAACCTCTCTGAATACACCCCCCAAAATATCTTTACCTCTCATACATATCCTTGAAACCAAACGATATACAACATTTTCCTAATCCAATATTGTCTAACAGATCAGCCAATTTCTAGGAGTAACTGGCAAGCTTTGCAAGGCACAATTTCAATATCACTTTAAGAGAGAGAGAGAGAGAGAGAGAGAGAGAGAGAGAGAGAGAGAGAGAGAGAGAGAGAGAGAGAGAGCGAGAGAGAGAGAGAGAGAGAGAGAGAGAGAGAAAAGAATGAATGAATGAATGAATGAATGAACATTAGAGGACTAATCAAAGAATATCTGTAAATATATGTGGAGGAAACTAGTAGTTCACAACGTAAAACAAAATCATATAGATCTACATCGCTCCACTGTTATGAAAAATTATTTACTGGCGAGGTGTACCTCCATAAATCGCATGAAAACAAAGTATAAGGAATGGATATGTTACCTAAACAAATACAACTGACATAGAACAATATCAAAAGAACGTTGAAGAAGGTGCGTACTATAGAACCACTTGCGTACAGATATCAGACAGAAAGACAGAGGGCCCATAGACATGTAAGAACAGAGAAAAAGAAAGATAAAAGACAGACAGGCAACAAGAAAATATACACACAAAAAAAAACTATTAAAAAAATCGAAAGAAGGAAACAGTATACAAGAAAGAGACAAAGCAGAAAAGCAGTCGTCCTATCTGATGGAAGAATGAATCGTCCTACCTCTGTGGGCAACAGTATTCACTATATTGGTACAACAGTATTTATTCATTCTACATCAACAGGCTCACCATTGATTCAGCAATGTTGAATCGTTTAATGTCGGCAGGCGATAGTTTCCGCAATGTTGTACTGCAATGTTGATTCGTCTTAAGCCTGCAAGCGATGTGGTGTCTTCAACCCTGGCACAACAATGTTGATTCGTCCTACATCTGTGCGCGACGGCGTTTTGGCCGACTTTGGGAGAAAGGCCTGGTGATGGTGAGGAGAGATCCACTGACCGCAGGAAAAGTTCTGTTGACAGCGGGAAAGACTGCGACCCGGGATCCTCCTCAAAGGGCACTCAAGATCGTATGGGTGAAAGCTTGGCTGTATTAGTTGTACTGGTTTGACCCATCCGCAGGACAGCAATGAGCGGGCCAGCAGGATGCGCGCAGCAGTTTGTTTGATGATGGTCTTTTGCCGGTGGGCTCCGCGACCTTGAAATACGGGCTGTTACACCCCTGGGCATGTTTCGGTGGAGGTTCTGTTGTGTCGCGTCCAGTGGCCATCACACAGTGGCATCTGCCAAGGAGCAGTAATGTCCCTTGACGTCTTAATAGAATGTCCTGTGCGTGCCTGCATCCTACGTGCCATATAGCACAGACATCCAAAAGTGGCGGAGGATTGCTTCCGGCTGATGGGTTGGGTGGGCAAGGACAGTACTTTTCTGGATCCCATTGACGTCTTCGGGTGTATATTTTTTTTCTTAATTCGTCCTGTAGACCGAGAGGACATGAAAGGCCACCAAATCTGAAACATCTTTTTCTTCCCTCATCTGCAGTAACCACAACGAATGACAACTGTAAAATGGAGGTTCCCTACTGGTCTCATAGGGCTGGAGGCTCTCTGTCTGTCTGTCTGTCTGTCCTGTCTGTCTGTCTGTCTCTCTCTCTCTCTCTCTCTCTCTCTCTCTCTCTCTCTCTCCACAGCTATTCAACTCATGGATTGTATGAATACTGTTTTCTGTTTCTGTCTCCATTAACGTCTTGTCCTCTTTTATTCCGTTACATTCAAATCTCCTTATCCATTTTTGATTAGTGTTTTTCTCTTAATTATGACCAGTTGTTTTGCCTTCGTTCTTATCTGATTTCGTTCTTCACCGTTTTTCATCTCCTTTTCCTGTATTGGCCGTGTGTATTCTTAGCTGGTGTCTTTATATTCTACTCGAGTATTTTTACAATGCACACTGTTCTAATAACATGCACTTATCACAACATGCGCTAATCACTGCTTTGAAAGAGAGAGAGAGGGGTAAGGTAAGGTAAGGTAAGGTAAGGTAAGGTAAGGTAAGGTAATATTGCTTATAGCCCAGCCGACCGCAAAGGGCCATATCAGGGCTGTCACCACGATAAAATCAACTCACAAGTCATAAAAAAAAAAAAAAATTAAAAAACACCTTTCACACATCTCTTTAAAATGCATCTTCTAAAAACGCACCAGAAACTTCGTTAAAAATCTTTCTTCCGTACAATCTTAAATCAGATGAAAAATGTTAATCTCTTTCAGAAACTCAAAGATCACGTCAGGCGGGACATCTCTGAACAGGGTTTTCATGGACTCCGCTGTAAAGTGTTTATGTCTCACATCGTGCAAGTCCCAACAATCTAAAAGAATTTGTTTCACTGTGAGTGGAACATGACATGGAATGCACCACGGAGCTTCTTCACCTTTTAAAAGATAAGAATGGGTATAAAGCGAGTAGCCTGTGCGCAAGCCGCACAGGACTGTTTCCTCTTTACGGCCGCCTCTGGAACATGGTAAAAACTCGTTGAGGTTTGGACGAATTTTAAATAGTTTGTTATCCATCTGCAAGGTCCATTCCTCTTGCCAGAGGTCTTTGACATAGGCCTGTGTTTTGGGTTTCAGATCAGTGTGGAGAGAGAGGAGAGAGAGAGAGAGAGAGAGAGAGAGAGAGAGAGAGAGAGAGAGAGAGAGAGAGAGATTTGTTTTAGGAGGGAAACGAATGAGTACACAGTAGGCTTTTTTGGGTCTTGCTTAAAAAAAACTGATCACACACACCACACACACACACACACACACACACACACGCGCGCGCGCGCGCGCGCGCGCGCACAACACGCACACACATGCCACCCCCACCCAAACACACACACGCCACACACACACACAGGCAAAAAGCACAAACCTAATATTACAACGACAACACAGAGAGAGAGAGAGAGAGAGAGAGAGAGAGAGAGAGAGAGAGAGAGAGAGAGACAGACAGACAGACAGACAGACAGACAGACGAAAGGCAACTGCAGACGACAGACAGACAGAGAGACAGAGGCAGAGATTTCCCCATTAGAACGAAGACGACAAGATCAATTACAATGACAAGAATATTAACAACAGCAGGCATTGTAAAGGTGTAGATGAAAGCGGAGAATCAATCACGATGAATTCTGATACTTACATCTTCAATGGACGAAGGCCGACGCCCTATCAAAAGGAACACAGTGCATGACTCTTTGTCTTCTCTATGCATGTTATCACTAGAGGAGAATTCAATGATCGTTTCTGACCTGCCGGCTCAAAGCCCACAACAAACTCCACAAACTAACTCAGTTTCGACGCCCTCTCCAAATCTGTGGTCTTGGTTTGATTCCGTCAGGGTCACCGGTATGGGCGAGTCCATGGGGTCTGTCACTGGACGGACGTGGTGGCGTCCTCCGGAGGGAGAGCTTACTCACGCCGTCTCCGCGACAAAGCAATTATTGTCGTCAGCAGAGGGCTTAGTAGGTGGTGTCCTGCGTATGTTGGATCAGAACAGGCGCCACTGAACACCACCGAAGTTGACTCGGCAGCAGTGCAGTGTCTCCTCCGGTGGGTTGCCGCTTGACGACTTGACATTGACTGCTCCCTGTGGATTGCGTCGGGCCGGACTGGGCTGTGGCTGTGGACGGGGTGTCGGAACGAGCGGCGTGGGTGCACTGCCACCGAGGTGGCACAGAAGATGAGACAGCAACAAAGAAGAAAAGAAAACAAAACAAACAAAAAACAAACAACACACACACACACACACACACACACACACACACACACACACACACACACACACACCATCACCACCACCACTACCACCACCACCAACAACAACCAAAACCAAACCAAAACAACAACAAAGAAGGAAAAAAAAAAAAAAGACGAACACACTGACCGAATTCGGAGAGACAGCTGCAATCACGAATTAGTGCCCAGCACCACTGTAATCCATGTGAGGGTTTTACTGCAGAGCTCTGAAAACAACTTTAAACTGAAACCAAATTTAACATCCTACGGACCCCTTCCCCCTCCCTTCCACTTCCCTTCTTCTCCCCACTCCCACCCACATTCCTTCCGTGCCCCAATCATTTCATGCACGTTTCAGGATTCCCACAGACGATGTCAATCCACTATCTCTCAATACACGAGCTACCCTTGCACTTACCGTCGGCTTTCAAACTCACCTTTGATCTTTTCTTTACGCCGGTTGGACTTCCCTAATTACTGGTCTCATACCAGTCGATTCAACTGTCTGCTTGGAACCACCGAGCAACGTGTCTTCACACATTGGGTGGGATGGGAGATGGAGGGGGGGGGGGGGGGGGGGGGGGGGGGAGGGGGAGGAGAACTAGAGGGTGGGAAATAAACTTTCACGGGTTTTGGCATACGAATCCCTGGTGTGTCGCCTAAACCTCTTATGAACTCTTTCAACCCACGAGAAATGCTACTCCTCCAAGCCTCCCCCCCCCTCTCTCTCTCTCTCTCAAAAAAAAAAAAAAGAAAAAAAAAAAAGAGCAAAGCTGAACCCACCTATATGATGCACAAAACTCCTACATGATGTATGAGGATCAATTTTGCGATGTCGCTACTCAAAACAAAACAAACAACAGAACGAAAGAGTTTTGCCATTTCCGCGAATGCACCTAAACACGGCGTTGTTGGGCTGCAATCGTGTTCACTGGCTGTGGGCAGACGTGATTCCAATGAAAGCCATGTCCGATTCCATCCTCACGCCGAAAATCGATTTGCTTCCAGTTTTTCCAGGTATCATTTTACTGCCGCAGGTTCATTGCAGAGTCTTTATTTGGAGTTGAAATCAATCAACCGGCCGTGTTTAATATCGATTTTCTATGGGTTTTTTTTTTTTTAAACAGGGAACTCGTTATTATAATCGTGCGTTTGTACCGTTTTCACACACACACACACGCGCGCGCAGACAGACAGACACACACATACAGATAAACAGGAGAGAGAGAGAGAGAGAGAGAGAGAGAGAAGAGAGAGAGAGAGAGAGAGAATTATGAGTTTTCCATCTCCTGTTTGCTTTTTTACAGTTGTTAGTAAGGTAAAGTAATGTTGCTTACAGCCCAGCCGACCGCAAAGGACAATATCAGGGCTGTCACCGCGTTGAAATCAACTCAAGGTTTTACAGTTGTTAACTCCTTATCATAATGAGCATGCACAAAAACAATGATATAATGTCAAGTAGACAAAGCTGGAATAAAAACAACAATTCCAACAATACTTCAGAAGTATTATTGATCACGTTTTCCAGTTACCTACAACATCACAACCATATACAACAATCTTAGAGGGAATCTACAAAGTGATGAACATTCAGGGTGTAAAAAAAATCTACCCTGTCACTTCAAACACACACAAACCGAAAGGCAGTCACTGTCAACACCGACACATCAAAGAAAAACGCATGGGCTCCAATCAAACCCAGAATCCTGTTCAGTGTCAATCAAATCACAGGGAAAATCCTCGCCTAGTGGAAGAAAAAATGTATCGTTATTCTGTTTCAAACCGCTCCGGATCCTGAAAGACGTTGGCCGGTTACACGGCTTCCAAGCACGTTCTAAGAACATGTCACGCATCGGAGACATCCTATCTTTAATGAAGGGAAAGTGAAGACGAAGTTGAACACAGATGCGGTTACTGATGCTGGGTTTCATGATCTGAAGCGGAGCAATGCCAACAAATATAGCGCTGCATTGCTGGACCGCGTCAATCGATTTGAACAAAAAGAATCGACACTCTACTATCATTCTTAGCACAGTGTCTCTAACATCTGACCAGAAAGTCATAGTTACAAAACGGAAACAGCTGCAGCAGTAGCAGGAGCAGCAGCAACAGCAAGAGCCGCAGCAGCAGCAACAACAATAATAATGATGATGATGATAATAATAATAATACAATAATAATGATGATAATAATAATGATCATGATAATAATAATTATTGTCATAATTACAGTAATAATAATAATGATAACATTAATAATGGACATTGATGGCGCTTGATCGAAGAATAGCCCAAGCCCTAACTGTTCAATGCTCAAACATTTTCATCAGCAAAGCGATCCCAGCGCATGCGCATGATTTCTCTCTCAGGAACACGACATCAACCCAATATCATCTGAGAGATGCAGTGCACGCCAGTAGGCCTGTCAGAGACAATACTGTCTCTGTGAGCTACGCTGGCAGGTCCACTGTACGGCTGTTCGGGGAAAAAACAAATTCGACTGTTCAGGCACAGTTACTGGACAGTTGGGAGGCCCCCGTTTGGCATCAGCAAATGGAACAGTGCCTATCCAGCCAGTTTGGAAGCAAACTGGTCTCTGCGGAATCAATGCTGGCCGACTTTGTTTTGTCCCTCTGGCACCATGGTAGATGATTTTAAGTGTCATTAATAGCGCCCCGCCCAAAAATCAAACGAATCACGAATCTTGTGATTCGTTTGTCTACGGATTTTTTTTTTTTTTTTTTTGGCGATGCGCTATTCATTATAATTAAAATTTGTTTACATTTCCGCTTGCAGTCGCCTCACTTTGCGACTATATCAAACATGTTAAAGTTGTACCGAGTTCTTTTTTATTTTATTTTTATTTTTTAACGAAATTAGTTGAATAGTTTAAGAACGTCAAGAAATGTATTAAATTTTATCATGTGAACCATGTAGAACCTTTCTGTTTATACTATCATACGTTTCTGTGGCGTCTTATTCGTCTTAGGTACACCCCACGCCCTTCTAAACTAGGATCTAATTACATTGAGTAGCTCTGTTGTTCAATATCAAACAGCTTTCGTTAACATTCTTCAACTGTTGATTAAATAATTTGTGGTACATTTGACTAGTTAGATTCTTCAAGTAACGTTTCGATCTTGCGCTTTTCATTGCTTATATATCATTGATTTATTTTGAATAAAAAATGACTAGCAGTATTCTGAGCAGCAATATCTGCAATATACAGGAAGCGGATAAACACGGTCCAAAATACATATTAGTGTTTCAGCGGAACTGTATGCTCATTGCTGCAAATCAGGACTACCCACACCGTCATTTTTAACATAATCATCATCAGTTATTTGTTGTACAGTCCCTAAATCTGGGAAAGTCAAAATCAACTAAATTTCAGTATTATTACTACCCATCTGTTTTGTACTTACGAAAAAAACCCCAAACAAACCCCAAACAAACAAATAAAAAACAGATATGAAAAACGCAGATACTAAAAAAAAAAGCACAAAACGATACTCCCAAGACCGTAGTCAGTAGGTTAAGAAACACTTTTTTCATGCTGACTGTGACCTAGAGACTATTGTTTTGTGCATCGTTCAATTCTTTTGTTTGTAACGTCTGAAGCTGACATATTTGTCAAACAATTCACTTGTCAATTTCATATTATCTATTGAATTAAGCAATATGCTGGGGCCTTTTTTGTACATTTGTAATTTGGTTTGCTGTCTGTAACGCTGCTGTCTATTTCAGACACCTGTACTATTCACTGAGGTTTCCGTTAAACTGTACTGACTATCAGAAATATGCGCAAGAACCCATCTTGTACATCTTGTTAAATAGCGATAGAGGGCACCAGCTCTCAAGGAATTTTTGTTTTGGCTGGTCGCCAAGTGCGAGTAATGTAAACTTTTTGAGTCGTAGAAAGTTTACAGCTTTTGTGTGCTTTGATGATGGTCTCACGGCAAAGGGTTCAGTATCTCTTGAAAACGATTCCAAACATTCTACTCAGAACTCATCTGGTCTTGCGTTTTGACCGTTTTTCCATGCACGATTGGGTTTATCTATTGTAATATCTCCTTTTATTTTCCAGAGGTTGGAACTTTTCTGACAGGATTTCCTATATCACAATTCCCTGCAGCTCTCTTCGTATAAATATTGCTTGAATATTTTAACTCTATGTCTTACATCTTCTAAGTTTTTAATATCACTCACAACTTTGCTTTTTCTCTCTCTCAAAGGACAAAACTATGTAGTAATTTTCTCTCCATCTACTGTCCAGATAGCTTCAGACCTCGGTAATACACTTCCAATCTTTTATTTTATTCCCGATAACACAGCACAAAAGTTTGTAAATACTTTCGACGCCATTCTTTCAGACAGTTCAGGCCAGCGTCATTCTGGTTTGTAACTCACCGTTCTCTCATTCCTTGATAACTTTGTCTCTGTATTCCTCGTTCCAGACAAACCTCTCACATACTGTGTTCTCATTTAGTTTGACTTTAGATCCATCATCAAATCTTTTGTATCAACTTTTATTTCTTTGCCAGGACTGGCGAATGATCGGAAACGGTTGTGTTTTCAACAATAAGATATAACGTTGATAGGTGAGAAATAAATCAATATAACGTTGACTGGTGAGTAAAAACATCAATGAGAGAGAGAGAGAGAGAGAGAGAGAGAGAGAGAGAGAGAGAGAGGGAGGGAGGGAGGGAGGGAGGGGGGAGAGAGAGAGAGAGAGAGAGAGAGAGGGAGGGAGGGAGGGAGGGAGGGGAGAGAGAGAGAGAGAGAGAGAGAGAGAGAGAGAGAGAGAGAGAGAGAAGTGGACAGAAAAAATACAGAGAGAGAGAGAGAGAGAGAGAGAGAGAGAGACTGACAGACAGACATACAGACAAACAGACAGACAGGCAGGCAGGCAGACAGACAGACTGAGTCCTCTCTCGCTACCGGAACAAGAGACGACGTCACAAGACGTATCCCTGTCATCAACGCCCGACGCAGAGATGCACAAGATCAAATTTGCTGCTGCCTGCACTTAAAAAAAAAAAGCCAGCTTCGGTGACATATTTTGTTGGTCTACGGAATGGAATAAACCCCCTATCCACCCCTCCTCTTGCACACCCCTCCCCCCGCCTCCTTTATCTCACATTTCATCTGACTACTTCTCTCCCCCCCCCTCCTCCCACCCTCCCCCCCTTCCCCCCAACCTCTCCTTTCTCCATCGACTTTTTTTTCCAATCTCACCACTCTCAAGAGGAGCCGACATATTGGCCACGGACACTTGATGTCCCAATAATGGCATGACACTTGCATGATGCTGAAATGCACTTGAGGGGTGGCATGGAAGTGAGGGCGGATGAGAGAGAGGAGATGAGGGGGGTGGAGGTGGGGGGGGGGGGGGGGGGGGGGGGGGGCTGGACAAGAGATGAGAGAGAGAGAGAGAGAGAGAGGAGAGAGCAGGTCGCAATGGGACATGAATATGCGCTGAAGGGGATTCAGCAAATCAAGGTGTCATCATTTTATACAGCGCTGTACGGAGCCAAGAAGCTCGTCTTCTCCAACAGTGTACTCTGCGGGTTCTCTTCCTCTCCCCCCCCCCCCCCTCCCCTAATCGCCTTGTTTATCTTCGACAGCTTTTTTTCCTCTCTCTGCCATCTGACTTCGCCCCTGCCAGCTTCCCACTCCTCCTCCACCTACCCCCTCTCCCTGCCTCACACCCCGCCCCTCTCCTAGCCTCTGCTGCCCTGAATAACCCCCCCCCCCCTTTTTTTTTCCTCTCCCTGACCCACTATATGTTGCTTTTGTTATCCCAATCTTCACTGCCTTTTTTTTCTCTTCATGGTTCTCGTTTCGTTTTTCAGTTTCATTCAGCTTGCTTCATCCCATGTCCTTCAGCCTCTCTAACAAATTGATTTTTTTTCTTTATTTTTCTCTGTTCTGTTTATTTTGTTTTTTGCTTGGTGTAATGCACCCCACCTCCCGTCTTGCCTCCCCCCCCCCCTCTCCCCCCATCCCATTTCTTTCTCCCTTCCTTGATCCTATCTCTTGTCAGTGCTTCAGTGAATTACCTCTTTGTCATAATTTTTCCGTTTTTCATGTTAAGTTTTTTTTTTCCCCTTTCGTCTCCATTTGCTGTATGTTTGTTGTCTGTCTTTCTTTTCCCCTCTCTGTCACTTCCTACAAAGCAAGGAATAATAAAGTTCTTTAACTGACACAAAATTGGTTGTGAAGAGGGACACGCTGCAAGCGCATCGTGTAATTAAGCAATTCATGTCTATTTTGATAGCTTCGTCTTCGTACAACTCAATAGGCAATATCTGATATGTCCGAAAAATAAGGTGAATCATATGTAGATTGCCAAGCAAAACGAGGGCCAGTTTTATCAGATTAAACTCTGAAAAATGAGATCACATGAAACACAAAATCTAATTTCACGTGGACTGCCTGAAAAGCTGAGGACAGATTGTATATGCACATTACATGAAAAATGAGGTTCGATTTTATATCAGTTCCCTGAAAAAGGAAGGCCGATTTTACCAGGACTGAAAATGAGGACCGACTGTATATAGAGTACTTCAAAAATGTGAGCCTGACGATGATGACCGACCTGTTGTGGATTGTCTGAAAACAAATGACCGATTTTTCGTGGACTGCCTGAAAAGGGATGACCGAGTTTTCGTGGATTGACTGAAAAAGGACAAGTTTTCGTGGACCGCCTGAAAAAGGGATAACCGGGTTTTCATGGATTGCCTGATAAAGAATGACCGAGTTTTCATGGATTGCCTGACAAAGAATGACCGAGTTTTCATGGACCGCCTGAAAAAAGGGATAACCGGGTTTTCGTGGACCGCCCGAAAAAGGATGACCGAGTTTTCATGGACTGCCTGATAAAGAATGACCGAGTTTTCATGGACTGCCTGATAAAGAATGACCGAGTTTTCATGGACTGCCTGATAAAGAATGACCGAGTTTTCATGGACTGCCTGATAAAGAATGACCGAGTTTTCATGGACTGCCTGATAAAGAATGACCGAGTTTTCATGGACTGCCTGATAAAGAATGACCGAGTTTTCATGGATTGCCTGTCAAAGAATGACCGAGTTTTCATGGACTGCCTGACAAAGAATGACCGAGTTTTCATGGATTGCCTGACAAAGAATGACCGAGTTTTCATGGATTGCCTGACAAAGGGATGACCGATTTCTCGTGGATTGTCTGACGAATGAGGGGAAGTTTGACATGGCCTGTCTCAACGCTATGACTTGTCGGGCGATCCACCGGTAATCAAGGTATTCGTTTTGGCAAGTTGTTACACCGCTGCATGTGCAGGGAAACCCAGCCGGATTCCAAACTGCCATGGAGCAAACCGCAGTGCTGAAAAGAAAGTTGATATGTGTTTCTGTGCGAGCGGAGAAAGAATTTGTAAATAACTACACTTTGTGAAACTGCAGAGCAGCAACTATCGCTTCCAGGAAAAAATCTACTTCTACGTGGGATGTCTCCGAGTTCGTTATACACAGGGTTATGAACAACAACAACAACATTACTTCGTCAACAACCACACAGTGGGTTCCCAGAATGCCTGAGAATATAAAGAACAACAGCATTGCTAATTTAACAACCATATAGCAGGCCAGGCCACACTCGATCACTGACCCCCACATGTTTCAGACGTCATGAAAAATGACTACTGCAGACCACAAAGGAAAAGAAAAATAGACTAAAGGGAAATTTCCAAGGAATCTGTTGGGCCTGAAGGTCACTGCTGATCGCCTCTTGATCACTGCGATATGTATTCCCAGAGTGCCAGTTGTAACCAGAACAATAGCAATGTCAAACAGACATCGTTTCATATACATTAATACGTAGAGAAGAGAACTCCCCCCCCAACAAAACAAAATAAAACAAAACGAAACTGTACGACAGAAAAAAAAAGAATGGTTTTGTTCGTTCAGCTGACTTCAGTTCAGTTCAGTGGCTTTATTTGACGTCTTTTCACTACAGATGATATTAGACGATAAACGAATAAAAACATCTGTTCACTTCCACTCAGCAATTCTCACATATGTACAAGACATTTAAATACAGACCCTAACGTTCAAGGTTTTGAATCCTAAAAAAAAAAAAACACCAAAAAAAAAACAAAAAAAAACAACACCCAACAACCCCAAAACAACAACCAAAACACACACACACACACACACACACACACACACACACACACACACACACACACACACACACACACAAAACAAAAACAAACGTACGAAAACAGCCGATCTGACTAAGGTTGTTTCCTGACGCAAACGTTTTGTATTAGCCGTTTGTAGTATGTTTTGTTATGTGCAAATAATCAGAACGTTCCCCCCTCCCTCTCCTTTCCGAAAATTGTATTCGTCATTTGGCTATAGACATTTCTCAGGACCGCTTATCAATTGTGTCACGCAGCCAGTACATTGAGACCTAATTTCAGACGCAAAATTCAAATATGTCAATGAAAGACAATCAGATATCATTTTCCTTTTGCAGATAAAAAAGAACCTTTACTTTACATCTCTTCAGTGTAGTTACAATAACAACATTTAAAAACAAAAAGAATCACTTGAATATCATAACATCGCTATTCTTCATTTTGAGAGAGAGAGAGAGAGAGAGAGAGAGAGAGAGAGAGAGAGAGAGAGAGAGAGAGAGAGAGAGAGAGAGTTGTTCTTGTCACATCAAACCGTCGTCCCGTAGAGTGGAAAATATGAAAAAAAAAATGAATCAGCTAAAACAAAAAAAATCACACACACACACACACACACACACACACACACACACACACACACACACACACACACACACACGAGAGATATCTCCGTGAGTGTGAGTGTGTGTATGAGAGAGAGGAGAGAGAGAGAGAGAGAGAGAGAGAGAGAGAGAGAGAGAGAGAGAAGAGAGAGAGAGAGAGAGGGTCTAGGGAAGTGGATTTATTTCCTTCGTTCCTTTCGAACACTTTTTAGTTAATAGTTTCTTTTTACATAAAACAACAGACTGAGATAATAACAACTAGAAATGACACTCATGCAGTGTTGAGGATGAGTGAGGATACGAGTTATTATGACTGTAGTTGAAAAATGTTTTTTGATCACGTTCCTCAAAAAACAAAACAAACAAAAAAAAAAACACTACACACACACACACACACACACACACACACACACACACACACACACACACACACACACACACACATTTTTTCCTCTTCACTGGGCGCTCTCGTTTGTTTTCTGGATACAGTAATCATGTAAGAGGGGGATCTTATCGATCTTCGAGGCTTTCCGTTTTGTTCACATGGAAATAGTTCTCACTGAGCAGGTAACTGGGATCCAGTAAGATGCCTGAGAAGTTTTTCAGAAAGCAAAACAGCCGTCGCTTCTGGGTCCTGCTGATCTCCCGTTTGAAGAAAAATGCATCATGGAAAGCACTCTATGAAGATTTTCTCTCATGCCCCCTTTTCCTTTACACGCAAGTCTGTCTTTAAAGTTGTTTTTTTTCCTTTAAACTGGGACGGAAGACTTTTGCATCACTCCTTGTCTGGATTTCAAGGCATTTGGGCCCGGGTTTTATTGCCTCTGCATGTGCTACACAAACCTGTGAGCCCTTCAAGCCTGTGGTGTGGTTTATAACAAACATTGTCATTATTGGATAAGAACTGACGAACAAATCCTTTATTTTTGTCCTTTAGAGGGCATTTACCTGTGTATGAGATATAGAAGAAAGGAAATGCTAAAAAGTAATCTTTCCATTTCTTGGCCTGTAAAAAAGTAAACTATAAAACAGAAAAAGTTCTACGTTGGCTAAATACAACTGTGGTCAATGAAAAGGAGTTCTAGTCATTGATGAGAACGTCTTTGAGCACGGCGTTGAGGACGCACGGTTATTGTTATGGGCTGTGAGCAAACGACATTGGAATTGAGGTCACGCCAGATTGCACGTCCATGCATTCAAAGTGATTTGCTCCCTGTCTTGATACCCCCCCCCCCCCACCTTCTCACTCTCCCACCCTCTTATCTTGTCCCTTCCTGTTCCCTGCTGCAAATCCTCTGTCAGTCTTTTGCAGATGTGCAGAGAAGGGGCTGATTCAACCGCGACGTTTTCCTATACCAAGGAAGCTGCCGGTAGCGACAATGCCTGCCAGCTCCGTCATTTCTTTGAAACATGTACGGCAGTTTTGTCGTATGGGAACGGAATAGAAAGAAGTAACAAGTGGCCTCATCTCTGTCTCTTTCTGCTTTACTCTCTCTGTATTGAGAGAGAGAATAGCCTCATCTCTCTGTCTCTCCCTGTATTGAGAGAGAGGAGAGCCTCATCTCTCTTTCTCTCTCTCTTTGGCTCTCTCTCTGTATTGTGTGTGTGCGTGTGTGTGTGTGTGTGTGTGTGTGTGTGTGTGTGTGTGTGTGTGTGAGAGAGAGAGAGAGAAAGAGAGAGCCTCATTTCTCTCTGTATTGTGTGTGTGTGTGTGTGTGTGTGTGTGTGTGTGTGTGTGTGTGTGTGTGTGTGTGTGTGTGTTTGAGAGAGAGAGAGAGAGAGAGAGAGAGAGAGAGAGAGAGAGAGAGAGAGAGATTGTTTATTAACTTTCCGCTGCCGTCCCTTTTTTTATGGCCAGTCGTTTTCCTTTAGTGACACGGAGCAAGGACATGGATGGCAACGATTTCGGTAATGATAATGACAACCAGGCACAGTGAGAGGGTGCCAACGATGGTGATTATTGACAGTCACACTTCCCAGTAAAACATGGCATCATAACGAGTCTTTCAAAAAGCGATGCCCAATTTCCTTTTATTTCATAGGAAGAACAAACGGGGCAGTTTGCACGTCTGACTCGCATGCCACTGTAGCACACGCTTATGAAGGTGGCCAATCCTAAACAAGGCGAGGGTGTCGAGAAGGGTAGGCCGACACTGCACGCTCTTTGGTTCAATAACTCTGTGCCAATCATACAGTTGTTTCCCCCGTTGAGGCAGTGGGTATGATAAGGACCCAAACACGGGTGCAATAAAAAGGGGGATGGTCGGAAGGGGGAATGGAAAGTGTAGAAAAGGATGTGCAGAGAAGCTTCACTCACAGACGAGCGAGGAGCGGGCAGGGGGTGGGGAGGGGGTGGGGGGGGGGGGGGGGGGGTGTGCGAATCGAAGTTCCAAGCAAGGCCGCGTGCTTTTCCATCACGAACGCATTTTAGATTGTAGTGTTTCCATATATTCCTCGTCAATTCGCATTTACGCCATGTATACGTCACTGCCTCCGTTTAATCTATTTCGCGATTCCGTCGAAGATTTCTTTAATTTCATTGGGTCTTTCGAATTTTGTATAAAGTTTACTGCTTTCTTGTGGTTATATCTGCTTGCCTGCACTCACTCACACACACATACACACACACACACTTATGAACTTGTTTCTCTCCTGTACTTGGCAAGGTATGTTTCGATATAACCAACATTTTCTTTTCTACATTTAGTGTGGTGTATGTCCTGACGACTAGAAGAAGTTGCGTTATGTTTCCATCTTGATAGAATGTCAGTTAATGGTACGATGGAGAAGAAGAAAACTTTTGTTCCCAGACACCTCAGTGGACTCATCGCTGACCGAAATGATTTGTAGGTAAGAGTGCGTTCTGATCTCTTGTTTCATTGATCTGGAGAGAGAAAATGTTGCCTCTGGTAACAAGTTTCAAGTCTTCAATTACAGCAGATGATTCACAAATCCATACTCAATGGCCATCGCAATGGTCCTGAAACAAGACTGTGCTGTTCTCAAACACTTTCACTTTCAATTATTTCTTTCTGTATTATCGCTGTCTTTTCCCCTCAATTATTTTGATTATCAATCAAAAGTTCATCTCACAATTTGTTCATGCATCACAAACGTCACATTATACTTTACATGTACAAAGTGAAACATACAATATGTAGTCTGAATCGTCAGATTATTATAAGAGAAATTGAACTGTTTGCAACAGTTAATAATTGCAGCAACATCTGCATAAAAGATCCTTAAGTGTGTCCTCTACGACCGTATATAAAAAATAATTGCAACTGACTGCAGATTCTAAAGAAAGAAGTGTTGCAGCACATACAAAATATTGCTTAAATTCTGAATTACAGATTTATGGCCCTTGTCATTTAATGACATCTTCATGCACGAAATGGCTGGAGATATCTTGTTAATATTCATTGTAGCACATGTTTGGATAAACAGACTGGAGTAGTACACCGTCATCGTGTTATACAGGTGAGTCGAAAGAAGAATAAAATTATCATATATTAGCTAAAATCTAAATGTTTGAAAACTTACAGCATTGCAGAATGGACGACACATGGGGAACTGGAGACTACCAATTCTGCCAGAATGCCTTCCTTAGCCTGCTATTCCTGGTGTCCGTAAACGAGTGTATCGCCAATCCAGCATGAAGACAGGCCTCCTGGTAACCCCTGGAGTTGACTCCAATTCCATGCAGACATTAGACTTCCTAGAGATATGGACCCTCATTGCATTCCCCTGCCTTTGCGACCAGGCATACGTTAAACTGCCTCAGTTTCAGAGCAGACTTCTTCAGTCTGCGAACAACGGATCTTGATGGTCTACCATCAGATCAGTCTCACTCCAAATACCACATGTTTTAGGCACATCATGTCCTGAAGGGCCTCCGGGCAATAGGATCTTAGACTCATTCTCTTCCAGTTCCAGTGAAACGTGAGTCTGACTGAACATATTCAAGAGGCAGAAAAACTCTTGCAGGCAAGAAGAAAAAAATCTTCTGCGCGAAAAACTGCCTGTGTCATTGACACACTAAAGTCTGACATGATGGTAAAATCAGGACTGGGAAGAGTGTAGCTCCGATCTAAACTATGCCATATCTCGTTCCTACAAAATCCCCCACAACTTTGTAAGTGTGACTAACTTGGTTATGGATAGTTTTGATACCTGGGGGGTTGTAGATTACCGTGATGTAAGTATTAGAATTGTACTCCATAATCTGCCTCACGTGCTTTGAAGCAGTGCGTGGAGGCATCAGAGTTGAAGTTTTTATAGCCATGCTGGCTATTTTCTTTTTCTAGGAATGGATTGTCAGTAATCACCAAAGTTTCCCAAACTCCTCTCAACACAAAAATGACTTTAACAACAGTATTAGATATTTGTTGAGCGCAAGTTCAAGAGACCTGTTTATGGTATTTCTCAAGATTGCACTTTGACTAAATCGCAGTCAGTTTTTCCATTCAAGCAGACATCAGATGTATACTGGTATGAACATAATGTGAAAACAGTTCTTACAGCAACCAACCGTAATCAGCACAGAATGACAAAAGCATTTTACATACAACTCGCATGGGCGTTTGAAAGAATCGGTGTGTTGGAGAGACCGGTGATTTGTTTTACGTAGTCGGAGCCTTCAAACACACACAAAACACACACACACACACACACACACACACACGACACACACACACACACACACACCCCACACACACACACCAAGCAAGCAAATAAAAACCACAAATAAACAAAACTGACAGTACTTTACTGTTGGCCTTTTTTTCCAATGTGGGCAGTCACAGAACTTAAGAGTCAGAGGAAGAGCTAAACTGCCGAGACGTTAGATTTTATGTCAGTAATTTGGTCAAATCCAGTGTTTAAACAATTAGTATGTGTATTCTTTTTGTTTTGTTTTGAATTTAGCGACGGCAGCATAAAGGCGAGAGATCAGCCAGTCAGGGCACTCAACAGTTAAAAGAATTATTTCCAACTTCAATATAGTAGATTAAACACCATTAAGCGATTTTTGCACAAAACTCAAAATATTCTGACCTATTCCCGCGTCTCCAAAGCGATTTGCTCATTTCCCGCTACTAAACAGACTGTCGCCAATCCATTGGTGGGTTTTCATCGGATACTGAATTCAACAGGCCTTTGTCTCTTAGGATGCTAACATACTATGACAGTCCGCCCATGCACTTCTGCAAAGAAGCACGCAGGAAAGGAAAGATAATTCAAACTTTCACTGGCTGGAGTCCCGCCCTGCACACTGAAGGCATTTACCTCTTCCTGTTCGCTGACTGGCTCTGGGTCTTCGTCCTGTTCACATGTAGTTTCAAAGTGAGTTCACTAGCTGGAGTCCCGCCCCGCACACTGAAGGCATTTACCTCTTCCTGTTCGCTGACTGGCTCTGGGTCTTCGTCCTGATCACATGTCGTTTCAAAGTGAGGTGACTGCAGGCGGAAATAGAAGCACATTTTAAAAGGAATTTGAAGTAACTCCGCCGGTCAACATGAACGAACAAGCTACAAGACAGAACAAGACGCGTTTCGACCTCTTAGATCTTCTTCAAGCAAGATCAAATACATTCAGGACAATGAAAACGAAGAACGAGCAACCACTTATCTTCTCATTTTCAGCGCAAGATGGGGCGTTGAATGGATTCAACGCCCCATCGGCTGGGCTATAAGCAACCTTACCTTTACCATTCTAGGAAAACGTATCATTTTT
>CM065728.1:60091552-60106552 GCA_033310375.1 Conus canariensis
GAACGCCGACGCAAAAAAAAAAAAAAAAAAAAAAAAAACCCGCACGCATTCGGAAAAAAAAAGCAGTAAGTGATTGGCAATGGGGGATGGTGAAAGAGGGAGGGAAGGTAATGAAAACTGGGATGGAAGTGAACAGAAGTGGTGAGGATGGAGGGAGGGGTTGGACGAAGGGGTGGCAGAGAGGGGAAAGAAGTAAGGCAATCTTATAACTCGTGTCTTAAGCTTGCATGATTTGTGACCCATTCTCAAAATCCTGACAGATCTTCCTCACTATTCTTATTATGTTCGGTGCCTGGGGAAGAAAAGAAAATGGCTGAATACAATCTGTCAAGATTTTCTATTTGACCTATAATCTTTACAGACAACATCTATCTTGTCTGAATGGAAGACGGGCTGGAGTTTTAACGGAAAGAAGATGAGTTAAAAAAAAAAAAGATTCTTTAAATGCCGTCTCTGTTTTTAAGCTATAATTTCTATCTATAAATGTACAGATATGCGAAGCTACGTGATTCGCCTAATTCTGTAACTTCCCTTCTGATTGGTAGGAAGCTTTGTCGGAATTCATCGTTTAGTTTTCATTCTTCATTTTTGACGATCGTGGGCATTCTGATACATTTCAGGATGAGATCTTCGTCGCACATTGTACCGGGAATGTCACCAATACGACGCAAAAAAAATAAATAAAAAAACAAAAGAAACCCGCACCATGTGGGAAAAAAAAGCAAATCAGTGCTTGGCAAATGGGGGATGTGAAATCAGGGAAAGTAATGCAAAACTGGGTGGAATGACACCAAATGTAGATGAGGGTTGAAACCTGGTCGGCACAAGGGGGAAAAAACAATCTTAAACTCGTGCTTAACTTGCATATTTGTGACCCAAATTCTCAAATCATCTTGACAGACTTCCACACCTGTATCTTCATTAGTGCTTAACCGTTGCACTGGGGGAAAAGAAAATTTCAATACCAATCGTCACAACATTTTCTAATTTGCAGCCTATAACTTCATCAGACAACATTCAATACTTGTCTCAATAAGACGCGGACTTCAAGAAAAGAAATATGAGTAAAAAATAATTCTTTAAATGCCGTCGTCTGAAAATCTTTTAATACGCTATACATCTTTGTCTATGCTCACAAACAGTAGAAATAACAAAAAGCTAGTGATTGTTAATTCTGTAAGTCAGCCACTGACCAGGTAGAACTAATAGAACATCGTGTTAGTTCATTGCTTCATTTTGGACGAATACAGGGCACTGATAACAATTTCGTGCTCTCTGATAATATATAGTTCACTTCTATGTACGACTATCCATCGTTTGGTGAATGTGGGTTTCATTGGTCACACACACACGCGCGCACGCGCGCACACTCACACACACACACACACCGCGCCGCGCGCGCGCGTGCGCACGCACAGAGAGAGAGAGAAGAAAGAGAGAAAGAGACAAAAGAGACAAAAAAGACAGAGAGAGAGAGAGAGAGAGAGAGAGAGAGAGAGAGAGAGAGAGACGGAGAGACAGAGAGGTGGACAAAAAAAAAATAGAGAGAGACAGACAGAGAGAGAGAAAGAGCAAAAAGAGAGAGGGAAAGAGAGAGAGAGATGGAAAAAATAGAGAGAGAGAGAGAGAGAGAGAGAGAGAGAGAGAGAGAGAGAGAGAGAGAGAGAGAGAGAAGAGAGAGAGGGTTTGTTTCATTCTTTCCCATTTCGCTCTCTCCACTCTTTCCTACGACAAAATGCAAAACAGCAAAACGGGATGCCCCCCACCCCCCGCCCCTCCACCCCCGAAAAGACAGCGACGGAGAGATGCACTGATGCAGAGGCGTTCTCATTTTGTACAGCTCGCTGAATCTTAAAAAAGAAAACCGATCTTCTTCCTTTTCTCTTTTTCATGAAATAAATTAAATCAGACCCTGTTGCCTTTTCATCACAAATGAACCAAGAAATCCAAACCGTGGTATGGCTGGGCTCAACAACAGACTGTTAAGTTTGCAGCTTGTCATATTGACGAGAATCGTCGAACTGAAAAAGAAATCTTCATAAATACTAAAATTCGGTGAGAAAATGTAGCTGATTAGGGTTTTAGGATGTATTCAAGTTTGAACAACAATATCTTCCTGAGTTTTTGAAAGGAAGAAAATTTTAGCGACCGATACTTGAAAGGAAAATGTAGATGCAAACAGGCAAATAATAGAAATAAAACAGAAGCAAGAAAACAAGTAAACAACAGTTCCAACTAACTGCTAATGAAAACCTGTTCTTTTTCTTTGGCATTCATTAGATTTGCATGTAAATTTTGACACTGGTGTTTTGTTGATTAAATGAGAAATGTAGGGCTGTTTATGTATGTGAAGTTTTTTTCTTCTTCTATCAAAATAAGGCTAATTTGTCAAGAAATATTACAACAAAACATATACATATTCTTATGATAACACATTACAAACACTCAGCAATATAATCAGTCATGTATGGATATGAAAACATCACTTTAAACAATTTCACACCATACTGAGGTTAATCTTATTAAAATTGTGCAAAAGCTATAGTGATTTTCCCCTAATCTTCACACACAAACTTTCACCCACCCACACCTGACTTCTACACCAGACTCCAATCACACTCCTACTCACCGTCACACACACACACACACACACACACACACACACACACACACACACACACACACACACACACACACACACACGTGGCACACGTGTTTATGTTTGTTCTAGTTTTCATCTGTCAAAAGCCTTGTGATATGGCATGTAAAGGAATACGGCAAAAGACCTGAACAGAGAAATAGCACACCAATCTACATATTTCAAGTTTACATTGCATTACACATGTCGTGTAATGATGAATACGTAATATGCCACCACAAGTCACTTTTTTTGAAACACAGAAGATTTTTTTACACTGACAGCCATTTTAATTTGAAATATCCAGTTGATTGTTTGTGTCTCATTTCTGAATATAAATATGAATTTGTTGGTGTTCGTTTCATAATATGAATGATGATGGTGAATGAATGAGAGAGAGAGAGAGAGAGAGTGAGAGAGAAGAGAGAGACAGAGACAGACAGAAACAGAGAAGTAGACAGTCAAGCAGACAGACAAACAGACAGACAGACCCACAGAGAGAGAGAGAGAGAGAGAGAGAGAGAGAGAGAGAGAGAGAGAGAGAGAGAGAGAGAGAGAGAGAGAGAGAGAGAATGCAAAGCAGAAAAAAGTCCTTTCTGCTGCAAGCGTATACTTACCGTTTTCAGCAAAACCGGCTAGCCATGAATCCGATTACTATCACGTGACTGAGTTGCCCGGATGCAGTGTCCCCCCAGGGGCAACCAAGATGTCGGCGCCTGACAGGTGATGGGGTCAGTACACCCCGTGATTCTGCAACGTGAAACTGGATTTCCCATCCCACAATGGACAGTGTGGTGGTCAGGAGCGGACTGGCCACTAAACCCACTGGGCCCTGAAGGAAGGAAAGGAGCTGCCCCCCCCCCCCCCCCCCCCACGAGGACTCTGATTGGCTGACGTCGATGTCAGACGTCCGCAAGAAGGATATCTATCTATATGACTATCTCTCTGTCTTCCTATCTAGTATCTGTCCGTCTATCTATCTATCTATCTATCTATCTATCTATCTGTCTATCTATCTATCTATCTATCTATCTATCTATCTATCTATCTGCCAATTAATCAGTCTGTGTGTCGGATTGTTTGTCTGTTATCTGTCTGTCCGTCTATCTATTTGTGTGCATGATATATATGTATCTCTCTCTCTCTCTACTCTCCTCTCTCTCTCTCTCTCTCTCTCTCTCTCTCTCCTCTCTCTCTCTCTCTCCAAAATTTGGATGGAAGAAAGAACGTCTCTCATCACAACGATGATTTTTCCTTACAAGCATTTTACAGTCTGAATGAGAGGTTAGAGAGAGAGAGAAGAGAGAGACGAAGAGAGAGAGAAGAGAGAGAAGAGAGAGAGAGAAGAGAGAGAGAGCAGACAGACAGACAGACAGAGAGAGACAGAGACAGAGACAGAGAGAGACGGACAGATGGAGAGAGACAGACAGACCGACAGAGAGAGAGAGAGACAGACAGACAGAGACAGAGAACGAAATGTTATTTATTAAGAAAGGAATAAGCACAAAGTCAATGGCTTTTTTTCATCCAGCAATCAAAATAAACACATGAAGAAAACATCGCAGAAACTCCGTATCAACACAATGAATGAATAAAACAATCAATACAAACAGTTCAGAATGATGATAAATATATACTAGAGGAAGAGATTGGAAGGGATGGAGAACACTGAGAGAGAGAGAGAGAGAAAGAAAAGAGAGAAATATATATATATATAATAATATATAGAGAGAAGAGAGAGAGAGAGAGGGGGGGTGGGTGGTGGGCGTGGAAAAACAGTTTGAAGAGACGTCTCTGACACAGACAGAGAGAGAGAAGAGAGGAGAGAGAGAGAGAGAGAGAGAGAGAGAGAGAGAGAGAGAGAGAGAGATTGATTGATTGATGTTGATCTTTAATACGCAAGAATGAAATTTGGGTCAAAGCCTAGCTTACAATCTGCCTTTCATGCAACATTATTTCAACGCATATGAAAGAGAGAGAGAGAGAGAGAGAGAGAGAGAGAGAGAGAGGGAGGAGAGAGAGAACAGACAGACAGACAGACAGACAGACAGACAGCAGACAGACAGACAGACAGGACAGAGCAGAGAGTCATGGACTCATGCTACTCAGATGGCTTAATATGCGCGACCCTGCACCGAAGGCATCACTGTACAGCACACTTAACTCTTTCCTTTTCCTCTCTTACCTCGACCTCACCCCGTACGCCACTACCTGTCCTTCCTCTTCCCACCTCAGTGGGAAACCTGAGATTCTCTTTCTGCTGCAACAGGCTGTTCAGACATGTAGATGGTACCGAACGAAATTACCGTCAGGTGGCTGAATCAGTCATGTGGTATGGCTGAATCAGACGTGTGAGTGACTGCCCAGACAGGGCCAGAACGTCATTTACACAGACTTGACCAAACGTTGAGGACCTGTAAGAAAATCAGGTATGGTCTTTAATTTTTGTTAACATCATTTTCTTTAGAACGAAACCAGACAGTCTTGGAATGTGTGCCACTGTACCACATTCAGTCTTTGATTTCTGTTAATAAGATTTATTTAGCACATTGCCTGGTAACCCATGCTTGCCTGGAAATCCGTGAGTGTTTGGCTATGAGCTGCAGTCAGTCACCTGCCTTTTAAATGTATTGCTTGGTAACGTTATGCCATATTTTCAAGACGCCCTATAGACGAAAACAACACAGACATCAGGAAGTGCTCTACTGTTGCTCACGTCTGTCATTTGAAGTCAAGAAGCTGTAAATCTGTAGCATGAGAACAGATTTTCTGTCAGACAGTAGCAACTGTGGCAGGGGTGGCCAGACTGTCGTCAGTAAAGGGATCTCTTCTAAGGAGTGTCACTGGATATTAAGATCCTCTGGAGAGATCCACTTAAAGCTTTTAGTGAATGTACGCAGTCCTGTTCTGTTGATGTTATGTTAAGGCACTGCCTGAAAATATGAAAAGCTAGATAGCCTAGCTATTTGAAACATTTCAAGATATGTCTTCCTGGATTAAAAGAAATGTTGTTTGATAGCCTGTCTATTTGATAAATTTAAAGGTATGTATGTATTCCTGGATTACATCTCAGAATGCATCAACAAAAATGGATTTAAAGTTGTACTATCTTCTTGTACATAAATATTGTGATGATGTGACAAACTCCTGGGCTTCACAGAAAGTGAGTAGTTCAGACGACTGGGTGATCAGAAGTTACTGTCTACTGTGCAAAAATAATCAATGCACACGTCTATGCTTGGCTCACACCAAACGACCAGACCTTGGCAGAAACTGCGAATGTCCTTTATTACCAGTATCATGAACCATTCACCCTAGACTTTTCTTCTTTTCACACCACTCCTGCCGGTCCAGTCTCATCCTCTGAGCTCTGAGTAAACATCGCAGAACTGCTTTTCTGACGACAGCGATTTTCAGAGATGAAAGCGGGTGCAAAATCAGATTACTGTTCCATGACTGACTTTGGCAGCCGGCATCGTCTGGGGCAGACAGAGCATGAAGTCAGGAGGTCTGTGCTTACTGACAGGCCGCTATCATGTACGTTGACTGGAGAGCGTGAAACTGTATTTTCCAACACGCAACATGGAGTGAGTGAAGACTGACCTCTTACCTAGAAGAAAGGAACCTTTGCCTCAAGACTAACTGGATTGTAACACAACACGTTCTGTTAGACCTAAAAAGGGTCGTTGATCATTGTAGTTACGTGCATTATTCTTTGCTGTTTCTTTGTCTATATAAGCGACTTAAAGATTTGTTTGATCTAATCGGAAGTCATACATTGGGAGGTACTCAGTGTGGCCTCAGCATCGTCCCATTTTTTTTGGCAAAAAATATACAAAAACAACAAAACCACACCCCTGCTTGTACTTCCTATGATATCATTACTGTAATGTTATATTCTTACTCTAATTACAGTCATCTACAACTTTTCCTAGAAGTGTCTAGCTTCATTAAATTCCTCCCAAACAGGTAACACACATTGATTTAGCCCGTCTGGATGACTTACAAGACTGCAGGCACCCAGGCTGAAACATCCCAGAAATGCCTCTCTGCCAAGAGATTTTCAGAGATGAAGGAGAGTGCAAAATCCAATGTCTGTCACATGACTGACTGACTTAACCAGCTGAAATCGCCCAGGGCAGACGGACGTGTGAGCATGGAGACTGGGTGCCTGTGCCTTGAATAGACAGCTATCGAATATCCGTGGCTGTGTGGTGTGGAAATGGGTTTTCTGGTGTGTAACAGCAGAAAAAGGACACAAAAGTTTTATATGGCTTTGTACAGTTCAGTTAGGGTAAGAGGTATGCTTCGGGTTAAGTTAGGGTTAAGCTTAGGATAAGGCTACGGCTAGGTGGATGTGCAGAAGAATTTTTTCATATAACGTTCATTAAGTGGCAGTGATGTGAAAGTTATTTCTTTTTCACTCTCTAACACGGACTGTTGAAGCATGATCACATACCTGTGTTATAGGATCAGTGCTGAAAGTCTGAAATGGGCAGAGAGCGCATTGACTCCAGCATCTAAAGAAATGCATCAATAGCTCTGGCTCTGTTTCAGTCTGTGATCCCTTGTGCAGATTAACAGAGGTAAATCTGTAGTTGGTCTGATTGCCTGCTGCTTTTATCTATTCTGCAGGAATCCACTAATGGCAGATACTTTACACCATGGTCGTCTTCATCATAAGAATCAAGAAGTTTTCGCTTTTGTCTTCATTTTTCTTCTCATTCTACCCTATCAGTGTCATGAATGCAGTATCATAGTCCTCTGGAATTTTCCTGATGAAAGAGTTCACCCCCCCCTCCCGCCATCGTCTTTCCAAATCGGTTTGAACCAAAGCAAACAGTCTGGTTGACTAAACAGCAAAGTCACAACACTCTGTGAAGACCAAAATCTGATGATGAGTTTATTGGGAGATCTCTATCAAGAATCATCAGGAGTACACTAGCTTTTCTACTAAACACTGGACGAGGATAATGTTATTGGCACCCATTACCAGTAAATCCTACTGGCCCTCAGCTAGCGGGCAGGTATCGAGTACATGTGGTCACAACAGCACTACGTAATGGTGTCTAGTCCTTAGAGTACCACATGGCTTGCACACGGTATCAAATTGCAGCGTCTGAGCAGTCTTTCTTGTTGAGAACGTGTTTCCCCAAGAATAAAAGGTAGATTAAAAAAAGTAAACGCCTATCCCATATTTCAAATGGCCCACTGAATTCGTTTCAGACAACCAAACCAAGACAGGAGGTGATACGGCTAACAGACGACCATCACGTACAAGCGGGTCTATGGCAGGAAACGGTATTTCCTAGCACACAGTGTGCGCTGGGAAAAAACCGGCCACTCAGAAATGGAAAAGGATCGCTGCTGAGAAAATGAAATAGATGGTTGGATCACGCTGTCAGCTTCATTTGAAAATATGCATTCATTTTTCCTGTAAAACTTACAAGGAGTTTTAAAAAATCAAAATTAAACAGTGCATATAATAATTATTTCCTCCTACCTCTGACTTTTCCCCACTTTTTTAGTTTTTGTTTTCATATTTTTCGTTTTTGAAAATGAGACTGATTCCTATTTCCCCTTTCGCTTCCTTTTTCTCCTTAGAAATGCAACATGTATTCCTAACAAACAACACAAAGTTGCCAGCTTTGAAACAGCATTTTACACACTGACTGCATACTACACTTTGAAATGGTCTTTTTGCAGCACTGAACCCCAACATTACGTTTGAATTTTATTGTTTCTGCTATCATAACTTTTTTACGGTACACTTTCAAATCTTAAATGTAGCACTGCCTCATTATTTCATCTTTTTTGACTGGATGAACACACAAATGCTTTCCCATATGTTTTTGTTGTGGATGTGTTTGCTGTTGCCTTTATGTCTATATCCATTTTAGTTTCAAGAACTTGCAATTGTCTGCTATTTGAACTGGCTCTTTGCGTGTGGGTGATTTTTATGTTTTGATTGGCTCTTTATCTGCTTTTTCTCCATTTTTATTGTGAGTGCGTACATTTACTGTTTTCTTTCTTGTGTGTGTGTGTGTGTGTGTGTGTGTGTGTGTGTGTGTGTGTGTGTGTGTGTGTGTGTGTGTGTGTGTGTGTGTGTGTGTGTGTGTGTGTGTGTGTGTGTGTGTGTGTGTGTGTGTGTGTGTGTGTAAGAACCTATTCAATCATCTGCAAGATTCATTCATACCCTGCCATTAAACAACGACAACAATAACAAACCCGATCTCCATCTTTTCTTTATTATTTGAAATTTCACAGTCCTCGAAAACCTCTTAAAAAAAGAAAACAATTTCTTTTACGGTTCTCAAACGAAATAATATCCTTTCAGCTAGGTTGTGGGGACTGTACAAGGGCCAGCAATCTGGCACTACAGACTGGAATCAGCCCAGAGAGGGCTGTGGCTGGATGGTGATGTCACACTGTCCACACAAGCTATGTAAAAGAGCTGAGATCCGATCCCCATCGACACAAAAGAAAACTGTCCTTTACCTCTATCTGCTCCACCTTTGAAAGCCATTCTTCCATTCCAGCCTCATTCAGATACCCAGAACCGTCCTTTTCTGTGGTCAGTGTATTCTAGACATGAAGCCAGAAACCAAATTGGGTTACTGTCAAACAGCTGAGTAAACGCTGTGAAATCGCCTGAAACAGTCACACACGTGAGGACATAAAGTCTAGACAATTATCATTCACGATTGATAGAGATCGAGTACGTGTGGTTCCACCACGTGAAAGTGGATTGACTGGCGTACAATGCGGGATGGAAAAAGTGCTGGCCACTTAATCACGATGAAGGAATCTCTGCTAAAGGGCTGTGAATGGATGATGACTTTAAATTGTCAGCAGGACATACAGACAAGTTCGTTATTCCGGTGAAGTGTACAATGATGATATTCTGTGGAGGTACAGACTAACCACAGGCCTGAACTGTCAGCATCAGTGACCAGCAGCCCCTTTGCTGATATTGTTCAACCAGAAACTGGATATCAGGTGTCCACTGGACTGTCTCAAACGCGTCCATAATTCTTTACGATCAGACCGTGGAAAACAAAATAAAAATTCCTTCTCTTTAATTCTTGTAGTTGAGACATTTTTTTTCCTTCAGCTCTGAGAGAGAGAGAGAGAGAGAGAGAGAGAGAGAGAGAGAGAGAGAGAGAAGACAGACAGACGAGAGAGAGAGAGAGAGAGAGAGAGACAGGGTAGGAAGGAGAGGGGGAAGAGGAGGGGAGAAGAGGAGGAGGAGGAGGAGGAGGAGGAGGAGAGGAGGAGGAGGAGGAGAGGAGGAGAGGAGGAGGAGGAGGAGAGAGAGAGAGGAGAGGAGAGAGAGAGAGAGAAGAGAGAGAGAGGAGAGACTGAGGAAGACAATTTCTTTCCAAGAAATACTGGTATGATATGTCAATAAAGAGACTAAGGTTCAGGCATGCGTTGTCGCAACTAGTAGCGTCCCTCCTTGAGAAAAACACCTCTCTCGCATTGTCTCACCTCCCCCCCCCCCCCACACACACAACATTATTATCCCCATATACCCACACATACAGGTACACACACACACCTACCCACCCACCCACCCACAAAGATTCGTGGACAAAGTGGGCACTTGTGTGCTCCTGCCACTTATGACAGCCGCCTCTTTCTGGCAGTAACAAGGAAATGGTCTGAGGCGACAAAAGACTCCATCAGCCCTCCAGGGAGACCAACAAGACAGGAAACATCGCTGTCTCCGCCACCGTTTTCGTTCCCTGTGTCAGGCAGATAATGGCTGGCCTTTCCCAACAACACACACGCAAGAAAATAGTTCTTAACGATTGTTATCCAAGGAAGAAGACAGCGTGAGAATAGAAAAAATGCGTGTGGAGGGCATGGGGGAAAGAACGAGGGGGAAAGGTGTGTGTGTGTGTGTGTGTGTGTGTGTGTGTGTGTGTGTGTGTGTGTGTGTGTGTGTGTGTGTGGAGATGGGGAGGGGAGTATTATAGCATGGGAATCCTTTGACTCCTGTCAAGTAGACATGCTAGGAGAAGGGGAGAGAGAGGCTTGTTAAAGTTGATGAACTCCTATCGCTTTTGTTAACTGGACATGCTGGAAGAGGGAGAGAAAAGGGTTTATTATGGAAGGGGAACTCCTTACACTCTTGGCAACTAGACATGTTGGGAGAGGGGGAGACAGCGGCTTCTTAAGTAGGTGAACTCCTTTCACTGTTGTCAATTAGACATGCTAGGAGAGAGGGAGAGAGAGGGATTTATTAAGATATGTGAAATCCTTTCACTCAAGGATGACAGTGAGAGGGGTAAGAGGTGGAAGAAGAAGAAGAAGAGGAGGAGGAGGAGAGGAAGAAGGAGAAGCAGAAGAAGCGAGAGAGAGAGAGAGAGAGAGAGAGAGAGAGAGAGAGAGAGGAGAGAGAGAGAGAGAGAGAGAGAGAGAGAGATTACTGGTACATAAATTTCCAGACTGTTAAACCCCTCCCGCACACCTTCCAACAACCTGACAGTTTCAGTGCAAGCAGTCTTCAAAGAACCATCACAATGTGGTCGTTGTTGTGAGGACACCCACCAGAGGAGACACTGCGCTGCCATCGTGTCACCTTGGTGGTGTTCAGTCATGCCCATGCTGTGTCACCTTGGTGGTGTTCAGTCAGCCTCTGTGTCACCTGGTGTGTTCAGTCATGCCCATCTGTGTCACCTTGGTGGTGTTCAGTCATGCCCATCTGTGTCACCTTGGTGGTGTTCAGTCATGCCCATCTGTGTCACCTTGGTGGTGTTCAGTCATGCCCATCTGTGTCACCTTGGTGGTGTTCAGTCACGCCAGTGCAGTGTCAACATTACCTTTCAAAGTCCCAGAAGTCAGCTGGACAGACTGCCATGCTCCCTCCATTCAAAATCCCAAGGAATTCTTACTGATGCTGAAAACTCTGGCACGAACACATCAGCAGGCACTGGTGTGGTAGGAACACAGAAACTGGAGTGAGCATGAGACCAGCAGACAATGTGGACGACACATACATATAAAGCATGTTTCCTGTATGCTGATAATGATCCACCCGAAGACCTCCGGTATGAGGCAGGGTTAGGAGCAAGCCAAAGAACACTGCATGAAGGGTCCTGTGATCTTTTTGACAAACCACCTTGTTGACACAAAAATATTACAAGAATGGACTGATGATGAAGAGACAACACACTCCTACTTGGTCGGAAGCTACAGTACAGAAATGTTTTTCCTTCCTGTGACGCACCTTATCCTTGCATCAACCACACCCAGGAGACAAGATTTGTAACGGAAAGAAGCTGAGACAACGTTTGATCTGGAAATTTGAAACAGTCTCTCAGAGATGCATTCGAGAGGAATAAAAACACGTCATAAAGGGTACGAACACCAAAGAAACAACTCAAATTCAGCAAAGAAAATAGTCATAATCAAGATTCAAACTCGAAACCTTCCTGTGGCTATCTGTGGTTTTCAAACAGCTGCACCAGAGAAGCAACAACCAGCTGGTGCAATAGATTGAATCTGCTGATTGAAGGCAATTGTGAACTGACACAGACAGATATAGAGAGGCTCAAGAGACTGCACAGCTGCAAAGAAAAGTTGAATTCCGTGTTGCCCTCGTTTTCTGGGGTGCTGTTTCGTAACCTTCTATCGTCCACACCCGTTCTAATGTAATTTTAGGTGTCATTTTCAACCCCGCCCCTCTCCGCGCATAACCGCCTCTACTCCCAACCCACCTCCATCCTCCCTTCATCGGTCCGATCTTCAGGAATGGCAGTCTGTGCCATTCCCTCTCTCCCCCCCCCCCCTTCACCCAGCCTTCTTGGTGACTTGATTCTGGAACAGTGAAACCTTCTGTAAAGATCCCTAAGCAAAGAAGACCATCTCCTTTTAGCTGACTTGCTTTTTTCAACCTTTTCCTTCTGAAATGTTTTTGAATGCTAGATTTACCTACCTCTCTGCAAAGATTGTTCCGCCCTCTACCATCCAAAAGATCTATTTTATTAACCACGTAAAATCTGTAGGTCATTCTTGAGCTGCATGCACGAAGGTGAGGAAGCACTTAGTCACGCTGTTGCGTCCTGTTTACTTGCCTGTCTGTCTGTCTGTATTCGTGCCAACCAGATTTCTCTAAAAAAACACCCAGCCACATCATCATTATATCACAAAGCGTTGCTGTAGGATCAATACATCAAAGCAGTCACATTTTGTAGCTGTGTGACTGAACGCCGAGGAAAAAGAACACTCCAATTGAGGAAAAAAGAACACTCCCAATGAGAAAAAGAACACTCCAATTGAGGAAAAAGAACACTCCCAATTGAGGAAAAAAGAACACTCCCAATTGAGGAAAAAAGAACACTCCAATTGAGGAAAAAAAACACTCCCAATTGAGGAAAAAAGAACACTCCCAATTGAGGAAAAAAGAACACTCCCAATGAGGAAAAATGGAGTACCTGATGGCAAAAGGGGGATGATGGTAGGGGAGAAGGTAATGAGTACTGGGATGGAAGTGGACAGAGGTGGTGAGAGTGGAGGGAGGGGAAGGAAGCAGAGGAGGGGAGGTGGTGGAGAGGGGAAAGAAGTAAAAGAAGTCGATTTTAGCTCGTGTCTTAAGCTTGCGTGATTAGCGACCCATTCGTAATGCTGTTGAGAGTTTAAACATTTCCGACAGATCTTCCTTCCAATTGTTATTATTTTGGGGAACGAAGATAATGGCTGAATATAAAATTGTTATGACTTCCTTTTTCACCTGTAATCTTTAAAGACAACATTCATCTTGTCTATATCAAAGACAGGCTGGATTTTAACGGGAAAAAAAGCTGAGTTAAAAACTAAAGTGCTTAAATGTCGTCTTTGTTTTTCAGCTTTAATTTTCCTCTGTGAATGTATAGATATATGGAGATACGTGATTCACCCAGTTATGTAAATTCCTTTCTGATTGGTGGGAAGCTCAGTCAGAATTAATCATTAAGCTTTCATTTTTCAGTTTTGCTAATCTTGGACATTCTACTACATTTTAGATCGAAACCTTCGCCGTACATTGTGGGGGAAATGTCACAACACTTTCAAATTCTTGATTAGGCTCCACAACACTCTTGATGGTATTAATTTTCATGTCCACCACCTTTGATGACTTAATCAATCAAGAATTCAATGACGGCGTCTCCAAAAGTTTCCCACGGATTGAAATGAAAGATTACAAATAATGATTGAACAATAAAACCGTCGTGTAAAAAACACCCATTGTGGCGATCGTTCTGCATCAAAATCATCGTTTGAAGTACGTATTCAGTCCATATAATGCGTGGTCAAGACAAGCAATGAGAAAAATGATAAAAAGCTAGAGTGTTTGTTTCTGCTGATCAAATTAGAAAAGCAGACCCAGCATTAACAATTAAGAAGGTGCTGTTAGTCAGTGCTCATCACTAAGTGGCTGTGGGACAGGTACATGACACTGATGACAATTTCATATTTGAAAATGGCAAGATTGTGTGTACTATACTTAACAACTATATATGACCATTTATAGTTTGGTGTATGTGGCTTTGTTCGCTTGCACACACACACACACACACACACACACACACACACACACACACACACACACACACACACACACACACACACACATTGACTGACTGATACCATTTACTGTCAGATTAGCATAGTGTTGTACTGACATTAAAAAAAAACAATAAATTAATGAGAAAACGAAAATAATCCAAATAAACATCTGAATGACATAAAAACCACAAAGGAAAATTAACAGGGAAGCATTTAACATTTATAATTAAAATGATAAAATCAGAAATTGTAACAATAAAACAAATTACATCTTATGTTAGCTGTACTGAAAACTAAAAAAAAATCTCTCTCTCTCTCAGAACACCATAAAAAAAAGAAGACCCCCCCCCCCCCCCAAACACATGCACACAAAAACACACACCACCCAGACACACACACACACACACACACACACACACACACACACACACACACACACACACACACACATTCACAGACACCCCCCCCCCCCACACCCCCCCCCTCTCTCTCTCTCTCTCTCTCTCATAAAACCACCCTTCCCCTTCCCCCTACTCACGTGTATGCGTGCACGCACGTATATTCACTCACAGACAAACAAATAAAACCAAACATCTCTCTCTCTCTCCCTCTCTCTCTCGCATGCACACACACACACACACACACACACACACACACACACACACACACACACACACACACACACGCACAAAACCGCCCCCCCCCTACACACATTCAAAACATATCCACACAAAACACACACACACACACACACACACACACACACACACACACATACACGCACACACCACACACACACGTGCACGCAA
>CM065728.1:60109052-60124052 GCA_033310375.1 Conus canariensis
TTCTGTCTGTCTGTCTGTCTGTCTGTCTGTCTCTCTCTCTCTATCTATCTATCTATCTATCTATCTATCTATCTATTTGTGTGCTTGGATAAATATGTATGTTACACATAATCTTACATTGCTGCATAATTTACGTACTGCACAAAATTTTGGATGCAAAGAAAGAACGTCTCTGATCACACCGACGATTTTTCCATTACAAGCACATTTACAGTCTGAATGGGAGGTTGAAAAGAGAGAGAGAGGAGAGAGAGAGAGAAGAGAGAGAGAGAGAGAGAGAGAGAGAGAGAGAGAGAGAACAAAATGTTATTTATTGAGGGAAAGGAATATCGTCGCACAGAACTGCATATCAACACAACAATGAATGCATAAAAGTTCAGAATGAATAATACAATACATACCTTGAGGAAGAGAGTGTGGGAGGATGGGAGGGAGGAAGGCATGGAGAACGAGAGAGAGAGAGAGAGAGAGAGAGAGAGAGAGAGGGTGGTGGGGGGGGGGCGTGGAGACACAGTCTGAAGAGACAGACTGAGTGAGGAGAGAGAGAGAGAGAGAGAGAGAGGAGAGAGAGAGAGAGAGAGAGAGAGAGAGGTGTTTTGCATTGTTCACTTTAAACCTCCTGCCATCTAGCAGATACTGTAGGCATAGATGAGATAAAAATAGAAAAAAAAGAAACAAACAAACAAACATAACAAAAAAGCAAACAAAGCCTTCGCTATCTCGTTATCACACATACATATACTCTTTTGTCAGCAGATACACTCGCCTCAAGAAGCAATACCATTGGTCGGATACCTGAACTGCCTCCGAAGAAACAGTAATGGACGCATGCATGCTCAGATGACTAATACGCACGGCCCTGCACCGAAGGCATCACTGTACAGCACACTTAACTCTTTCCTTTTCCTCTCTTACCTCGACCTCCCCCCGTACGCCACTACCTGTCCTTCCTCTTCCGACCTCAGTGGGAAACCTGAGATTCCTCTTTCTGCTGCAACAGGCTGTTCAGACATGTAGATGGTACCGAACGAAATTACTGTCAGGTGGCTGAATCAGTCAAGTGGTCATGGCTGAATCAGACGTGTGAGTGACTGCCCAGACAGGGCCAGAACGTCATTTACACCGACTTGACAAACGTTAAGGACCTGTAAGAAAATCAGGCATCGTCTTTAAAATTTTGTTGACATTATTTTCTTTAGAACGAAACCAGAGTGTCTTCAAATGTGGATAATTGTAACAAAATTCAGTCTTTGGAATCTGTTCAGAAAATTTCTTTTCCGCATTGCCTGGTAAGCCCATGCTTGCCTGGAAATACGTGAATGTTTGGCTATGAATTGCAGTCATGCACGTGCCTTTTAAATGTATTGCCTGGTAACGTTAGGTCACATTTTCAACATGTCCTATATACGAAAACAACACAAGCATTGAGAACTGTTCTACTGTTGCTCAAGTCTGTCGGTTGCGATCTATAACCTATAAAGCTGCAGCCAGCGAAGAGATTAGCAACTAAGGACTTTGAGTGGGTATTAACATTCTCAAAAGAAATACACTGAAAGATTTTAGTGAACGTACACAGTCCTGTTCTGTTGATGTGAAGTTAAGGCACTGCCTGAAAATATTACCACATAGATAGCCTAGTTACCTAACAATTGTCAAGATATGTCTTCCTGTTTTACATCTGAGAATGCATGAACAAAAGTGGATTCAAAATTGTACTCTTCTTGAATATAAGCATTGCGCAGTGCTATTGTGACAAACTCCTCGGCCTGGCAGAAAGTGAGCAGTTCAGACAACTGTGCGATCAGAAGTTACTGTCTACCGTGCTAAAGTAGTAAGCGTACACGTCTACGCTTGGCTCACACCAAATGACCAGACATTGGCAGAAACTGCCAGGGTCCATCATTACCAGTATCATGATTCCTTCACCCTATGCTTTTCTTCTTTTCACACCACTCCTGCCGGTCCAGTCTCATCCTCTGAGCTCTGAGTAAACATCACAGAACTGTTGTTCTGCCGACAGCGATTTTCAGAGATGAAAGCGGGTGCAAAATCAGATTACTGTTCCATGACTGACTTTGGCAGCTGACATCGTCTGGGGTAGGCAGAGCATGAAGTCAGGAGGTCTGTGCTTACTGACAGGCCGCTATCATTTGCGTTGACTGGAGAGCGTGAAACTGTATTTTCCAACTCACAATATGGAGTGAGTGAAGACTGACCTCTTATCTAGAAGAAAGGAACCTTTGCCTCAAGACTAACTGGATTGTAACGCGACACGTTCTGTTAAACCTAAAGAGGGTCACTGATCATTCCAGTTACATGTACATTCTTTGCTATTTCCTTGTTTGTATAAGCGACTTTAAGAGTTGTTTGATCTAGTCGGATGTCATATATTGGGAGGTACTCACTGTGACAGCAATATCCCTTTTTTGCCAAAAAATATACAAGAAGCAACACACTCACACCCCTGCTTGTACTTCCTCTTATATCATTATTGTGATTTTATATTCTTACACTAATTACAGGCATCTAGAACTTTTCAGAGAAGAGCATACCTTTATCAATTTCCTCTGAAACAGGTAAGACACATTGATTTAGCCCGTCTGGCTGACTTAAAAGGCTGCAGGCACCCAGGCTGAAACATCCCAGAAATTGTCTCTCTGCCGAGAGTGATGTTCAGAGATGAAGGCGAGTGCAAAATCCAATGTCTGTCACATGACTGACTGACTTAACCAGCTGAAATCGCCCAGGGCAGACGGACGTGTGAGCATGGAGACAGAGTTTCTGTGCGATGAACAGACCACTATCGAACATCCGTAGCTGTGTGGCGCGAAACTGGGTTTTCTGGCGTGTAACAGCAGAAAATGGACACCACTGTCACCAAAGTTTTATATGGCTTTGTACAGTTCAGTTTGGGTTAGAGTTATGCCTCGGGTTAAGTAAGGATTACACTTCAATAAAGCTATGGTTAGGTGGATGTGCAGAAGTTGTTTTTCATACAAAATTCATTAGACTGATAGTAACATGAAAGTTATTTCCTTTTAACTCTAATAAGGCATTTTAAGGACGGGTCACTTACTGAGGTTATAAGATCGACGCTGAAAGTCTGAAATCTGGGCAGACAGCTGCATGGTTTTCAGCATATGAAGAAATGCATCCATAGCTCTGCTTTAGTCAATGAACTCTTGTGCAAATTAACAAAAGGTAAATCTGTAGTTGGTCTAATTGCCTGCTGCTTTCATCTATTCCACAGGCATCCAATTAATGGCAGGAACTGCATCCCATGTTGGCTATTACCATAAGAGTGACCAAAATTCCATTGTCTTCTTCTTTTTCCTTTTCCTCATTCTACCCTATTGGTATCATGAATCGATTATTACAGTCTTCTAGAATTTTTTTCTGATGAAAAGAGACCATCTTCCCGATTTTCCCCATCGTCTTTCCAAACCGGTCAGTACCAAAGCAAACAGTCTGGCTGACAAAGCAGCAAAGTCACAAAACACCGTGAAGACCAAAATCTGACGAAGAGGCTATTGAGAGAACTCTATCAAGAATCAAGAAGTACACTAGCTTTTTTTTCACCCTACAGTGGACGAGGATAATATTATTAGACCTAGTACCAGTAAATTCCATTGCCCGTCAGCTTGTAGGCAGGTATCGAGTTCATGAACAAAATTGTGATTTGTTGTATCAGACTGGGCCAAATGGAGTGATTCCTGGTTGTCACAACAGCACTGCGTAAAGGTGTCTGGCATTCACACTGTTTTTCTATGTCAAACCTATTTGCACCAGCCTGGTATCAAACTGCAACGTCTGAGCAGTCTTTCTTGCTCAGAACGTGTTTCCCCAAGAAATAAAAGTAGATTAAAAAAAAAGGCAAATGCTTATCCCATGCTTGAACTAGCCCGCCGAATTCGTTTGAGACAACTTAACCAAGACAGGAAGCAATATGGTTAATAGGCGACCATCACGTATAGGCGTTTCTATGGCAAGAAACCTAATTTCCTAGTATTGCTCTTGTTAAACCTACAACGGGTTAAAAAAAAAAACAGAGTTAACAATGCATATTACCTCCGACCTCTGACTTTTCCCCATTTTGTTTTCATTTCTGGTCTTTTCTTGCATGAGGCCTTCATTCCTAATTCCCTTTCCCTTCTTTTCCTTCTCTTAGAAATGCAGCGTATACACCTGACAAAAAACACAAACTAACTAGCCTTGAAACAGCATTTTATATATTGACTACATACTACACTCTCAAGTAGCTTTTTTGCAACACAGAACCCCAACATTATGTTTGATTTTTTTTTGGTTTATGCTATCATACATGTTTTGTTTCACAATACACTTTCAAATTTTGAACGTATCACTGCCTGACCATCTCATCTTTTATGATTGGATAAACACATAGATACCTTCGTATATCTGATTTTGTTGTGGTTATTGTTGTTGTTGCCTTAGTGTCTATGTCCATGTTAGTTTCGACAGCTTTCAGTTGTGTGCCATTTGAACTGGCTCTTTTTATGTGGGTTCTTATACTTGTCTTTTTAATTGGCTTTTGAGAGGGTTCTTACATTTTCATTGGCTGTTTGTGTAGGTTCCTACACTTGTCTTTGTTTTTTTTTTCTTTATTGGCTTTTTGAGTAAGTGCTTATATTTTCTGTTTTGTTTATTCTGTGTGTGTGTGTGTGTGTGTGTGTGTGTGTGTGTGTGTGTGTGTGTGTGTGTGTGTGTGTGTGTGCGCGCGCGCGCGTATATGTGTGTGTGTGTGTGTGTGTGCATGTTTGCGTGTGTGTGTGTGTGTGTGTGTGTGTGTGTGTGTGTGTGTGTGTGTGTGTGTGTGTGTGCGTGCGTGCGTGCGTGCTTGTGTGTATCTGCAAGATCTATTCATATCCTGCGAGTAAACAACAACAACAACAACAACAACAAAAAGTCTCCATCCTTTATATTCAAGTCTTACTGCTGTGACATTTTGTTTTAAATTTCACAGTCCTCTATAACCTCTCTGAAAAAAAGAAAAGAAAAAAATTCTTTCTGGTCTCCAACGTAACAACATCATTTCTGCTACACCGTGGGGACTGTACAAGGGCCATGAACCAGGCCACCTGACATTACAGGTTGGCAGCAGTTCAGAGCGGGCTGTGGGGGGATGGTGATGTCACACTGTCCACACAAGCTATGCAACAGAGCAGAGATCCGATCCCCATCGACACAAAATGAAGCTGTCCATTACCTCTACCTGCTCCACCTTTCAAAGCCATTCTTCCATTCCAGCCTCATTCAGATACCCAGAACCGTCCTTTTCTGCGGTCAGTGTCTTTAAGACATGAAGCCGGAAGCAAAATCGGGTTACCGTCACATAGCTGACTAAACCCTGTGAAATCGCCTGAAATAGTCACACACGTGTGGACATGAAGTCTAGACAATTATCATTCACGAGAGATCGATGTCGAGTACGTGTGGTTCCACTGCGTGAAAAGTGGATTGACTGGCGTACAATGCGGGATGGAAAAAGCGCTGGCCACTTAATCACGAGGAAGGGACCCTGTTAAATGACTGTACAATGGATGATGACTTTAAACTGTAAAGCGGGATAGACAGACGAGTTCGTTATTCCGGTTAAGCGTACAATGATGATATTCTGTGGAGGTACAGATTTAACACAGGCCTGAATGGTCACCATCAGTGACCAGCAGCCCCTTTGCTGATATTGTTCAACCAGAAAACTGGATATCAGGTGTCCACTGGACTGTCTCAAACGCGTCTGTAGTTCTTCACAATCAGACTGTGAAAAAAAAATCAGAATTCCTTCACCGAGACCTTCCGTTCCCTCAGATCCACAGACTTTTTCTGACAACAAGAGTCTTTTCCATGTTCAAGACACTTGTTCATGATACACATCTCAGAACACATCAACATGTTATAATGTTAATCTTCTTTCTACACGACTGTCTTGTTTGTACTTGCTCCACTTGGGGGTAGACACCACCTGCATACGTTTCACCAAACGGCGTCCGAACACAGTTATATCGCAAAATCCACGACCGTGACGGTAGGAAGGAGAGAAGGAACGAAGAAAGGAAGAAAAAAGAAGGAAGAGAGATGTAGACAGAAGAACTGAGAGGGAGATAGAGGAAGGTGGATGGGGAGGGAGGGGGGGGAGGAGGGTTAGGGGGAGAAGGAACGAAGAAAGAAAAGAAGGAGGGAAGAAACGTAACGCGAAACACTTTTGGAAGATTTCTTTTCTTTTTTTTTTTTTTAACCCATTTTACAACAAGACGTCTTTTTGTCTTGCTTTTCTCAAGGCAGGTGAATCATTTATTTTCCTTTTCCTTCGCGTGATTAGTATACGCTTTAAAATGGGACCGCTGAAAATCGTGAAGAAAAACACATAAACAAACGAGCTGCTAATCCACTGATTGCGCACACCCAGAGAGAGAAGAGAGAGAGAGAGGAGAGAGAGAGAGAGAGAGAGAGAGAGAGAGAGGAGGGGAGAGAGAGAGAGAGAGTTAAAAAAACAACAAACTAAAGAAAACAAATCAAGACAAGTGAAAAGAAAAGAAATGAAAATTAGTGAACGCATGAGCTACGTATTTAGAAAACATTGTGAGACCACGACACCTCTCTCTCTCTCTCTCTCTCTCTCTCTCTCTCTCTCTCTCTCTTTCACACACACACACACACACACACACACACACACACGCACACGCACGTACGCATTCACGCACGCACGTACGCACGCACACACGCACGCGCGCACGCACGCACGCACACACACACACACACACACACACACACACACACACACACACACACACACACACATACACGCACGCGCGCGCGCACATTTTTTTGTGTGATTTTTTTTTTTTTTCATCTTCAACTACAAAAATCGCATACAACGTACAGTCCAAAAAGATATCCTTTTTTTTGTTCCTCTCTGTGGCATTTGTCACACACTGGCTCCATCGGACTCGCTCTCTCGCAGCCATAGACGGGGACGTGACATCGCAAGCGCAGCTACGAGAACCGCGTCAAAGTCATGCCGTCATATGGCCACCCAACAACGGAGGCACCGCCTTGCTGCCCAAGTCTTCGAAAGGCACATCTGAAAATAACGGGAGAGTTCTCAGCTGCGGGAAGCATGTACTGGTCCGTATCATCCACCGGCATGACTCGTTGTCAGGTGGAAATGTTCTTCTGCACCCACGTGATTTTTTTTTTCAAAAGAAATTAACACACACACACACACACACACACACACACACACACACACACACACACACACACACACAAGAGAAAAACAAGTCAGGCACATTTCCTTGTTGGTGGTGTTGTCGTTGTTGCTTCTAACGGAAGAAAAGCGAAGTGCAAAACCCTCTTAGACTAACTCAGAAAGGTAGAGTAAGCAAATTAGTTAGAACCACCAACGTGTACCAAACGCCACTTTTCAAAATATTATCTCTCTCTCTCTCTTTCTCTCTCTCTCTCTCTCTCTCTCTCTCTCTCTCTCTTTCTCCGTGCCTGTCTGTCTGTCACCAAACACATACGAGCAGACAGACGTGTATACAAAAGCAAACAGTTTCTGTCATAAAGCAGACCATCACACCTATTTCTCTGCTTGTCTGTCTGTCTCTGTGTCCGTCTGCCTGCCCCCCCCCCTCTCTCTCTCTCTCTCTCTGTTTCACTCTCTCTCTCTCTCTCTCTCTGCCGCACTCACGTTGCACACACACAACACAATAGATAGATAGATAGATAGATAGATAGATAGATAGATAGAGAGAGAGAGAGAGAGAGAGAGAGAGAGAGAGAGAGAGAGAAACACATTAAGTAGAATTCATCAAACTAGCTTTAAAGAGGGAAAATAGAAGAGCAGAAACACGGGGCTCGTGCTACACGTCACTGTCTCCCCACAGACGACACGCGCGCTCGATTCCTGGGCTTGTTATCGGTGAACAGACAGGTGTATTAGCCAATGGCAACCGGCTTTATGGCCCAGTCAACATCTCCCCACCCCCGTTATCTGCAGCCCTTATCAACCAAAGACCGCTATACTGGCTCTGATGTTCCAAGTCTTGTTTTTCCAACCGCACCGTAGGTGACATGCGTGGTCTGATAGCAATTGTAGAGGACGGTTTCTTTTGGTGGGAAGGTTTCTTCCGGAGAGAGAGAGAGAGAGGAGAGAGAGGAGAGAGAGAGAGAGAGAGAGAGAAGACAGACAGACAGACAGACAGACAGAGAGAGACAGAGAGAGAGAGACAAAGACAGAGAGAGAGAGAGAGAGAGAGAGAGAGACAGAGAGAGAGACAAAGAGACAGAGACAAAGAGAGGGACAGAGAGAGACAAAGAGAGGGACAGAGAGAAACAGACACAGCGAGAGAGGCAAACACATCAACTGAAGGTAATCAAACTAGCTTTCAAGAGGGAAAAAGAAAGAGGAGAAACGCGGGGCTCGTGCTACACGTCACTGTCTTCCCTCAGACGACACGTGCCCAATTTCTAGGTTTATTATCGGTGAACACACAGGTGTCTTAGCCATCTTTATTGTTCAATCAACAGGCTGCACACCAAAAATAATTGCGCCAAGGCCTTGCCTAAGGAGGCGAGTATTTATAGACTGCCACAATTAGGTTGTTTGGAGAATTTGTATTGTGTCTGGAAGTTGCTTCTCCTCATTTCCTCTCATATGGCCATCAAGGTACCAGCCAGGTGGTTCCAAGCAGACAGAATAAAATCAAAGGAATGGGACTATTTTGTGCATTTGAGGCTGGCGCAAGTACAGGGTGATAGGTGAGTGCAAAGGCCTGAAATGTGCTGTCAACTAAGGGGAAGGTCATGTATTTGAAGATTGTGATTTCATCGATGAAGATCCCCCCAAACAAGGGAAATAATTGGTGGGGAGGTGTTCTTTAGATCAATTATCAGTTTCACGTTAAACGCTGGCTCAAATTTATGGTAGGCCTCAAAACGCTTACATTGATTATATGTATGTTTAAGAGCAAAATCCTAATTGTGGCGTGTGGCCACATCTCCCCTCCCATTATCTGCAGCCCTTATCAACCAACGGCTATCCTGGCTCTGGTGTTCCAGTCTTGTTTTTCCAACCACACCGTAGGTAGCCTACATGGTCTGATAGCAATTCTAGAGCAGAGATTTCTTTTGGTAAGAGATGGTAGGAACACGAACGGAAAACGATGCATTTCTAGGAAAGATAACTCCTGTCACGTTCTCTACTCACTGCACAAGAACGCCGTCCGAGCAAGGCAAAATAACCACTCTTCTCTCCTCCTTTTCTCTTTGTAGTCACTTTTACAACTTCAGGGTCGAAACGCGTTGCCTCCGCCTTATTCTTTTCATTCATTTGACGGATTAGCTACCTACACAGATTTTTAATTTATATCTTTAACGACAAAATAATGTTCTTTTAATCAACGAGAAACGGTTTCAGCACAGCTGGAATTTCTAGTGTTTCTCTGACTGGAGTGGAGATTTTAAAAGGAATTTAAAGTAAATCCACCGGTTACCATGGACAAACAGATTACAGCACAAAACACGACGCGTTTCGACCTCCCAGGTCTTCTCCATGCAAGATAAACAACACTCAGAACAATGAAAAAGAAGAACGAGAGCAGATGCTACGGTCTTTCAAACGGGAAATGCCGGAAGTCTCAATGTCATTAGCACCCAGTGGTTGTCAGCTTGCAAAGCGCCAAACGACCACACGAAGAAATCAAAGCAAGAGAAAAAAAAGCACTATATTGGGCCCTACTGTTTGCAGGCCATAATGGTACTAAACCTGACTGGGAAGACCTCTTCTGAAACTCATTTTCTTTCCATCAAAGTTTGGGGCAAATCTAGTTTTGATTTTCTTCTTTAAAAATTCTCTACGAATGCAAAAGGAACGTAGAAATGGGTATGAAACAGTGACTCTATGATCTAAAGGAGAGAATTATTCTGTGTGAACTTAATCTGCATTGGGTATTGCCGTGTTTCTTCCCTGGGAAAACAATCCAATCCAAGACCAGAGGCTGTAAAGAGAAAGGTGGTTAGCTTAAAAAGTTTGATTCTTAATGACCAGAATTTCACAATCCGCATTGACTTTGGATTATACAAACATCTGTTTTTCTTCTTGGTATCTTAAAAATCCATACTCAGTATTTTAGAAGCATACATCACAGTATGTGATGAATAGATATGTCTGTGATAAAAGATTCACGTTGAAAGGTCTGAAAATCAATGAAGATTTTTGCTCATCAGAATTGAAATGGACACGCTGGGTCAAACAGCGTTCTACGTTTGGTCCTGCACAACACAATTCAAGTAACAGCATACCTCTTCCCTTTTCTTTGTTGACTCCTCACATTCATCCATAACCCACCACCTATCCTTCCTTTTATAATATCAACAGGACACCTGAATTTGTCCCTTGTTTTCTGCCGTAGTGTGCTTATACCTGCAAACTGGAACTGAATCAAATTTTTGTCACGTGAGCGCCGGACTCGTAATCTTGGAGATTCGGGAGTTGCGGGTTCGAATCTCCGCGGGCCGTTCCGGTACTGGGAGATTTTTTCTTGGAGTTAACATTGGTTTTGACTCCATTTCCCAAACAGTCCTTTGAATGAGACTATAAACTGATCGAGGTTCCGTGTGTGAACGTACGCATAGCATCTTGCACACACGTAAAATCCCATCACCAACTTTCGGAAGAGAAGGCCAGTTTGGCCGTTGGTATGGATGACACGTTACACATAGCATGCACCCTGCGTGAGAAATGGAAAGAATGAAGGAGCTGGATGACACTGGAAACGACTGAATGAAGCGCCGGCAGGCAGCTCTTTAATCGGCACTACCCAGGTAGGCAGCCCGTTGTGTACACGAGAGTGTGGATTGTCAGCGCCTAGAGCCTTTGGCAAGACGCTTTCTAAATGCAATGTTGTTGTTATCATTATTTTATCATTATTATTATTATTACTATTATTATCATTATCATTGTTATCATCATTATATTATAACTATTATTATTAATGAGCTGACGTCACGGTTGAAGCAGACAAATGTGCGAGTTCCCAGACAAGGCGAGATTCATCAATGGTATTTTATTGTCAGTAACCTGTAACTATGCAGCATGCGACTCCATTTTTCTGTCATCGGACACTAAGCACTGAACGAGCTGGTCAGAAGGCCAGGAAGACAGGGGTCTCTGTTTAAAAGGAAAGTGACTGGACATTCAAGTGATGAGGGTTTAAAAAAACAACAACTGGACATTCCTTACTGGCTTTCAGGTTTGCCATGTTTCTAAATTCATGGAAAAACGATATTCCTTATGCTTTGTTTATAAAAGCAATATCTCTCTCTCTCTCTCTCTCTCTCTTCTCTCTCTCTTCATCACCCACCCACTCACATTCTTTTTCTTAACACCTCCTCTTTCTTTTTCTGTCTCTTTATGCCTCTTTCAATCTCCCCCTCCCCGCTCTTACTCTCACTCACTACCACTCCCTCCCCCACCTCTCTCTTTCTCTCTTTGCCTCTCAAAATCCAGACACGGGCGTTCTGTTTGAAGTAAGGGCTGTACTAAGGACATGGCACAGAAAATTACACAAAGAAGTTCCACAATTGCGACTTGCCATAGGCAATTTTGCCTTCCCTTTAAACCCCGCCCACGATTTCCACCCTGTTTTTCTTGAAAGCAGACTGAACCGCAGAAGCGATGGCTCCGCTTTTTCTGTCTGCTGCTCTGGACGCTACAGAGTTGCTGACGTAAAATGAAGTTAAAGTATAGCAACACACAAAGAGAGAGAGAAAGAGAGAGAGAGAGAGAGAAAAGAGACGTATGATGAAAAGGTACAGAAAGAAATACAAGAGGAGAGAGAGAGAGAGAGAGAGAGAGAGAGAGAGAGAGAGAGGAGATCGACAGTGATTCAGATACTCTGTGACAACTCAAATTAAACTCGAAAATTGCACACAGCTCATTCTTAAACCCTATCCCCCCACCTTTCTCCCCCAACCTCTTGAAAACAATTTGATTTGACACTCAGTTTATTTCATTTTTCTGCTTCTTGGACCTGCGTGGGAGGTATGACGGACAGCAGCTTTTATTCTGGTTACTAGCTGTAGTTACTTGTTCGCTTATTTGTTTATTTCTTTATTTTTCATTAACGATGAATAGCCTGAACGTCATTTTAAATTTTTCTGTTTTGTTTTCTTTGGTTAGGCTCTTGTCTTAGGAATGTGGGATGGCCTATATAAAGAAAGAAGTCCAGCCACATCAAACAGATCTGTTATCTTTCGACATACCCTGCCGTCTTCCTCCCTACGTTAACACACACACGCGCAAACACACACACACGCGCAAACACACACACACACACACACACACACACATACACACGCACACATGCACGCACGCACGCACGCCCGCGCTCACACACACAAGCACGCACGCACGCGCTCACACACACAAGCACGCACGCACGCGCTCACACACACAAGCACGCACGCACGCGCTCACACACACACACACACACACACACACGCGCGCGCGCGCGCGCGCGCGCGCGCGTCAATATACGTGCATATTTAGGACATATTTTTGCAGCAACGATAACATTCCATGTCACATAACTGTCTATTTCAAAGTCGTTCTTATGTTTTAATGTGGAAATAAATATTTTAAACAAAGACAGTTCTTTAACCACCTTTCACTGTAAAAAAAACCAACTCAGCATACAAAATCAATAGTTCACGAAATTCGTCTGTTGAAACAGGTTTAAAAAAATTTTTTTTTATAGATTTTCAAACAGTCTTCTCTGATCAAAATACACCAGCCAGCACACATCTCAGAGTGAAAACCAACCAACTTCATATTCAAACCTACTGCCAAAAAAAAATACATAGTCTATTTTGCCTAATTACTCCTGTTCTTTTGAAACGTTCAAATAAAAGGTCACGCGTCAAGAGACGATGAGAATGGGAAGGTAGTTCTCAAATGGCTTTCAGTTTGGCTAGGATGTTCTGGGGCCATTTCAGGGATGAAATACAAGATTCGATTCCATAAAAAGCCACATGATGGTACATGGATATAACAGAAACCAGAATCAAGAGAAGCAATTGCCTATACGACTCACATGTTATGAATAAGCACCACAGAAAGATGAGAGGCAGAGGGTGGGTTGGACTAATAGAGAGGAACAAGGAACAGTACATCCTGTGTTCCGGACCTGGCCTAATCTGTGTATTGGGACACGCGTGTCTATTTTACCAGGCCTTTCTCTTCTATTTGGGCGAATAGCTGTCAGTACTGTAATGCGTGTATAATGTTAAAACTGTCACAATGTGACGCATATTTAAACTTGAACCATAGCAGTTCATAATGACAACCCCTGCTTGCCCATCCCTTCGTCATGAAAGGTGTGTGTGTGTGTGTGTGTGGGGGGGGGGGGGGGAGGGGCTCTTCTATTCATGTACGGCAATTAACATCAAGCTGGTGAGAACTGTCTTTCAGGAAAAATGAAAAAGAAAGCGATTTGAGAAAAAAAAAATGTTTAAAGCATCCCATCGATGTGTTCACGTTGCTGACTAGATTTATCAGGCCCCTCCTATAGCGGTAAACAGCTGATCAGCAAGGAAAGTGTGTGGACAGCGTAGGACTCAAACAGCAGGTACACACTTATCTTGATGATGGGTTATTTCTATTCTATCCCATCTATCCAGATTCTATGGCTATTACTGGGGCACTCTTCTCTCGTCCCTGAATCCTCCAACCCCCCCCCCCCCCCCCCCCTCAGCCTCCTCCACAGTTGCTGCATGTAGTTAACCTATATGACTCCACGCTACCTTACACAAATCACATCCCTCTCCCCATCAGACTTTTGCCCCAAGCCTTCTCTGTATCATTTGGCAAATACTTCAGATTTACGATGCATTCCTATGAGTTCGTGCCTCAGTGTAGCTTCTCTTGCTTGATTCGCCAAAGATCACGGGCTGGTCTTTCGTCTTGTTTAACCATATTTGGAAGTAACAACAAACATGTAGGGTAACTCTTGCTCCCACAAGAAAACAAATACACGCCCACAACTCCAAAGGAATGCTGCTTACGACATCGAATCCATTAGAGAAAGAAGACAAGAGAGAGTGAAAGAAGAAGCCAAGGCGATTCTGTGTCGTAAGCAGCATTCCATTGGAGTTATGGGCGTGTATTTGCTTTCTTGTGGGAGCAAGAAATACCCTACTTGTTTTCTGTTTATTGTTTACTGTTCCCTGCCTCATTTCATATTCACTTTCATATTTGGAAGTTTATATTTATATGTGGTCTATGTTGACTCTATATTTATCGATACAGCTATCTACACATGCACCTTTGCTCAGTAGAAATCGCATTAAATGATCTGCTCTTGATCGAATAAAAATTGATTCTTGGCACAATATTTCCACGTGTATTGTATCTAGCATATCTGTTATCCGTGCATAAAACAATAATATCTTATCAAAATTGGTGAGAAAATATGAACTGAGTAACGTTGGAAAGAAAACTGGATCTGTTATTGTTAGATTTATGGCGGATACGATTAGGTGACATCTTAATGCACGGGATAGCTGAACAATCTTAACAGCATTTATCATTCTTCCAAGTTTGATTACCATAATGCTCATGCTTCTTTAGAAAAATGCCGACGTTAAAGTTTACCAGGCACATATACACCCATACACGCACGCACACATGCACACGCATACGGACAAACACACATGCAAAATCAAAACTGTATGACTGCACAGACCCACTTCTAAACACGTGTGAGTCAAAAAAGGCAGCAAACATAACCACAACAGGCCAGACTATGCAGTACATGAAATCGTCAGCCGCTTTATGTTTTTACAGGAACAGAAGAACGTACGCCTATTTACACAATCATAATTAATGAGCATAATCTCAACAACCGTCTTTGTGTTTCTTAAAAATAAAAATAAACTACAAAACTTGAAATGTCATGGGTGCCTTTCATAATATCG
>CM065728.1:60134052-60139052 GCA_033310375.1 Conus canariensis
CATTTGATTGTAAGATGACTGTAAGAAAAACCAAAATAACTAAAAAGGCAATACATTAAATTTCACAATTAATTTCCGTTGGACATGTTTTGATTCTGGTTGTAATGGTTTCTATTATGAACTCTAGGTTTGAAGAATCGATATCAGAAGCACTAGAACACTTTCAATTTAGTGTAACTTGCAGTAGATTTACTGGCAGCGTGTATTCTATTAAATGCTCTGTACTCATTAGTCCGTGCCGTGCACAGTGCAGTATAAGAACTTCTTCTTCTTCTGCGTATGCAGGCTGATACTCCTTCGGACACTCCCTGTATAGACAGGCAAGTATTAAACCCATCTGCCCAACAAAGGGAGTGGAGTTTTGTGTGTATGACCGTTTTGTTTTTATCCCGCCATTAAGGCAGCCAGCAGAAGACGACCACCACTCTTCGAAAAACGTCCAACAAACAAATACACAAACAAATACGGGTTATTCTTTTGAAAAACATCGGCGATGTGGTTTAAGTTCAGTTATAAGTTCTGAGAATCTGGGAAGGGCATGATTTATTCTATAATACTGGATGAAAGCGTTGGCCTATAATGTCATCATTCTTGTTGCTGGCAGCATCTTTTCAAATGCTCCACAGACTAGGATGTGGGCAAAGGGGGCTGGGCCACTGTTCTTTTACGCCAGGGCTGGGGTGGCATTGATGTACAGTCAGATGAGCGATACCAGGTGGACAGGACTTCTCGCCTGTGGCACAGGTCAATCACACAGACACAGCAGGGGAGTAAAAGAGGAGGTGTGGGGTGAAGGGCTGTGTAGAAAATCAGTTCTTAGAGGTATGTGATGACACACAAAACGACCCAGAATAATAACTCGGACATCCCGCTTTGGAGCTAAAGTGCAAACATTAACAACAACCGTAAACACGACGAAATTCTGTTTATGGCACACGTAGACTTTTTATCATATGTTCAGTACATGTTCAAGTCGAACGCTTTCTCTCTCTCTCTCTCTCTCTCTCTCTCTCTCTCTCTCTCTCTCTCTTCTCTGCTGTCTTCACCACCAGCAGTGGTGCACCCAGAATGGCATTGTACCAAAATGCCATTCTGCCAACGAGGAAAGGGACAGCACGCCTTGCTGAAAATCTGTTTGCTAGGAAACAGGCAGACAGCATCGGCACAAAGAGGGGCAGTGACCACAGGCCTCGCCCCACTGGACGTCTCTCCACTTCCCCTTCTTGCATCACCGCTCCGTTCCTCCTCCCGTCCATTCACCTACTCCACGCATGTTACCAACAAACAATCACACGTCACAGTCCTCTCAACCGAGAACCCTCCTACTCTTCCCCATTCTCCGGCCGACCCACACTACTCGGAAGTCTTTCCTCCCCTCCCTACCACCACTCTAAACCCCACCCACCCACTCCGACGACCGGACAGTAAGCCCACTACCACGCGGGGAACTAATTCGTATGGTAGTAGAGAGACCTACACTTCGCCTCCACAACCACCACCCATGATGCCACTGCCAGTGTATCCTTCTATGTTCTTCCCTTCTTTTCCTCGTAGCTTCCCACCTGCCTTTTGGCAGTGGCCACACTTCATGCCAATGCCACCAAACTATGGCCAGTTCTAGACTTGAATCAGTGTGTGTGTGTGTGTGTGTGTGTGTGTGTGTGTGTGTGTGTGTGTGTGTGTGTGTGTGTGTGTGTGTATGCGTGTGCGTGTGCATGTGTGCTATATGTATATATACACTAGTGTGGAAAGTGCAGTTTGAACTATATGCATCTGCCAATGTGGACTGTGTAATTCCGAATCTGCCGACCATCTGATAAGCTGAGAAGAAAAAGTGGTTGCGAACTACATTATTAGCATTTCTGAAGAAAGCAAGACTTTTATATCATAGTTTTATTGTACCTGAATGGTGTGTGAGCACGCTCAGAAACCTCCTGTGGTGTAGATAAAGCTTCGGTGACACTTGCCACAAGCGTGTTACGTAACTTTGTGAATTTAACTTTTGTGCTTTTTCATATTCATTATCCTTTTTCATTGAGCATTGTTGGATTTGGTGTGTAAGTGTGTTGTATCACACTTATTTGTAGTTTTGACTTGCTTGTTTCTCATTTTCATTATCCTTTTGAATTGAAGATAGTTGTTGTGTGTGTATACCATACGGACACATTGAGTTTGTATTCAAGTGTATCCTTGCTATATTTGTTTTAGTTGCACAAATGGTGCAATCATCTTCAAAGTGGCCACAGGAAGACGAACTACGTATTGGACATCTTAATATAAACCATATACAAAACAAGTTACAGGAGGTACCCACTATACTGTTGAATCAAGACAAACCCTTTCATATATTTGGCTTCACTGAATCAAGACTTTCAGATATTGTCCCTGATGCCACTGTCTTAATCTCTGGCTACAATATTGTACGCAGAGATCCCACCGAATCCAAATCTACAGGCATATTACTTTACGTTCATGAAACATTAAATGCCCAACGTTTGTATGATCTTGAAAGTTTTGGAATTGAAGCAGTTTGGTTAGTAATCAAGTTGAAGAGAACAAAACCCATCAAAATAGGATTTGTATATCGAAACCCAGCGGAAAATGCTGGTTGGATGGACAAGTTTACGGCCATGATGGATGCAGCATCGCTTGATGCCACAGAATTAATGCTTTTAGGTGATTTCAACATTGATCTATTGAAGGGCCAAACATCATGGTCAGATAGGACCACCTCATACAACTTATCCCAAATTATAGACATGCCAACCAGAGTAACACTCACTAGCAAAACATTAATTGACCACATCTATCTTTCTGAACCACAAAACGTCATTGAGAAATGTGTGCCTTTGAATGGATGCAGCGACCACTTTCCAGTATGCATTACGTGGAAAAGAAGTGGAATCAAAATTCCTAAAACTGGCCACAAACACATCACTTACAGATCTTTCGGACACTTCCACGAAGATACCTTTCTCGCTGACCTCATGAATTCCCCCTTTATAAATGTTTATAATTATACTGATCCAGAGAAAGCGCTTGAGTATTGGCTACACACGTTTAATTCTGTTTATGACAAGCATGCGCCATTCAAAACGCGTCGAGTTAAACATAGTGCACAACCAAAGTGGATGACTGATGAAATACAAGCTGCTTGTTTCTTACGCGACGATCTGCTTGAAGCAGAAGGGAAGTCGGATGGATTTAAAAGGCAACGTAATAAAGTCAATTCACTCAAACGGACAGCGAAAAATGAATTTTTTTCGTGAACTTGTAGCCAACAAACAAAATTCGAAGTCCATATGGCAAGCAATAAATGAACTTACGAATAAAACTTCACAGTCAAAGACAAGTCCCATTATCAGCATAACAACAAATGAACTCAACCAACACTTTACAACAGTTGCAGAACACATTGTCAAAGAAAAGAATACTGACTCAAATGAATTACAAAAATTAAAAAAATTTTGCAATGCTATGAACATTCGTCCAGCAACACCAGTTCCGCCTATGACAGTTAGTGATGTTTGCCAAGCTTTATGCCAATTGAAGCAGACAGGAAGCCGCGGACTTACGGGATTGATGGAAAAATACTGAAACTATCAGCACCTGTTATATGCGAAACTCTTACCTACATTTACAATTTATGCATTGATAAATGTCACTTTCCCGCTCAGTTCAAAGTTGCAAAAGTAATACCCATTTTCAGATCTGGAGACAAATCTGAACCATCCAACTACAGACCTATATCCATTTTGCCAGTTCTGTCCAAGCCCTTGGAAAAACACATAAATAAACATCTTTGCCACCATTTTGACTCCTCCAACCTACTAAATAAAAATCAATCAGGATTCAGGAAAAATCATTCTTGTCATACAGCGCTTACAAACCTAGTAGATCAATGGCTAGCCAGTGTTAATGAGAATAAATATTGTGGCGCACTGTTTGTTGATTTTGCAAAGGCTTTTGATGTAATTGACCACAAACTGTTATGCAGGAAGCTTTTATTATATGGTATAAAAGGAAATACCTTCCAACTGATAACATCATTCCTAGAAGATCGTCAACAAATCGTTTGTGTCAACAACAATTTATCAGAGAAGCTACCTATCCAACATGGCGTACCCCAGGGTTCTGTGTTAGGTCCGTTGCTGTTCTCAGTTTATATAAATGATCTCCCTCTTTATATTGAGGATTCATGTGAACTCTTTTGTGATGATACCACTGTCCATACAAGTAGCTCCAGCTTGGAAGCTGTTTTCACTTCATTACAGAAGAATGCTGACATCTTAAGTAATTGGTGCAATGTAAATCACATGTCACTGAATCCTAACAAAACAAAACTAATGCTGATAACAACAAGGCAGAGAAGACAAACATAACCACACAGCCCCCATCTGTTTTTATCAATAATCAGGAAACTGAAGTGGTGGACAGCCATCGAGTTCTAGGCGTATATGTTGATAATAATCTTTCTTGGTCTTATCACCTTCGCAGTTTATGTAAATCAATATCCAGACAAACATATCAGCTGTGCAAGATTAAGCATTTCTTAAACCTTCATGCCAGGAAATTGTTCCTACACGCACATGTTCTCTCTTCAATCAATTATTGTTCAACACTATTTGATTCTGCTAGTGCTAATGCCATGAAACCTCTTAAGAGTGTCTACAAAAGAGCACTTAAAGCAGTCCTATTAAAATCATCTAGTCTTAGTGAAGGGGATTATACTAAAGCGGGGGCTCTTCCGTTACAAGAAATGTTTGCTGTCAACAAATGTCTGCTAATGCAAAAAATTGCATCGGGTTTAGCACCACAAACTCTTCAGTCCAAATTTAGCATAAACCCTAGGGATTCTACCAAAATGGGGAGTACAGGTGTGATAGTTATTGAGCCCTAAACCTTAATAAGCGGAACCAGCACAAAATGCGTGCTGAACCCGAGGCTCGGCAATATGGTGGGGGAACACGACCGGCGAGCGGTGCCGACGATCGCGAGTA
>CM065728.1:60151552-60154052 GCA_033310375.1 Conus canariensis
TTCAACAGTCGAACTGCCGATATAAATATAAATGATTTATGCAGTGAAAATTTTGTTGAGTCATTAAAAACAAGTAGTTCGATCAACGCAAACAGGAAATCTCAAGACAAAGTGTTGAATAGTTATGGTAAACTTATGTTGAATTTATGTACTACATTTGATTTACGTATTCTGAATGGTGCATGTAATGGCGACCGCTATGGTTGCTACACATACATCTCAGATTCAGGTAGTAGTGTGAACGATTACTTTTTAATGTCGAGTGACATGTTTGCTATGTTTGAATCTTTCTGTGAACTTAATATTCGTGATATGTTTCATTCAGATCATATGCCACTTGAATTACATTTAACTTTTTCGGGAGAGCATGACAGTATGAAATCTCAAGAAGAGAAACAAACTTTAAATAGGATAGTTTGGAACAATAATGCATCACCGGTGTTTATTGACTCAATGCAGTCTGAGGAATCTCGTAGAATGCTAGAGTTAGCTGTAAGTTTAATTGATTATGATATTGACGAAGCTTTGTCTATATTTAGCGATTGCATTAAACGAAGTGCTGAATGCATGAATAGGCAGATCAGAATTGGTGATAATGATAAATTAGATGACTGGTATGATCATGAATGTAAGGCAGCAAAGAAAAACTTAAGAAAGCTTTACAGAATATCCCGTCGAACAGGATATTCAGAAGACGGAAATGCTTTTTGTATTGCACGTAGAGAGTACAAACATTTGTTAAAGCGCAAAGAGAAGGATTTCCACAAATCGTTTTTAGATGAATTGTTATCTTCGGTGAATAATCAAAAGCAATTTTGGGAAAATGTAAATAAACTTTCATGTAAACGGAAACACGTTAGCAACAATATCACTTTGGACAACTGGTTTGAACACTTCAAAACTTTACTCGAAAAAGAAAGTGAACCAGACGAGGACGAATTGAATGTTGATGGTAATGATGTTTATTTCAGCCGACCAATATCAAAGGAAGAAGTTCTTTTAGCAATTAGAAAGATAAAGATTAGAAAAGCTGCTGGGCCGGATGGAATAACTGGAGAGTTGTTACAAAATGCAGGTGATTGTGTTGCAGATTTCTTTGTCACACTTTTTAATGCTTTGTTTCAGAAAGGTATATTTCCTGACAGTTGGACAGAAAGTATTGTGCTTCCCTTGTACAAAAAAGGAGATGTCAACAACCCTAACAATTACAGGGGCATTTCATTATGCAATATTAGTAGCAAAATTTATAGTACAGTCATTAATCATCGTTTACAAGAGTGGGCTGAGGAAAATAATATTACTGGAGAATATCAAGCAGGATTCAAAAAGAACTATTCAACTATTGATCATATGTTTACTTTGTTGGCTATCATACAAAAACAGTTCTCTTTCAACAGAAAATTATATGTTGCATTCATAGATTTTGAGAAGGCTTTTGATTCCATTAATAGGAAAATTCTTTGGTCAATTTTAGTTAAAAATGGTATAAATGGTAATTTATACAATTGCATCAAAAGTATGTATAATAATGTTAAAGTTAAGATACGGTGTGGACATAAACTAACTGATTTCATTATATGCACCTATGGTGTTAAGCAAGGTGACGTGTGCAGTCCTGTTTTATTTTCTTTGTTTATCAATGAACTTGCCATAGAAATAATTCAAAATGGTAGGCATGGTGCAATGTTTACAACGGATTATTTTGAGCTCTTTATTTTGTTATTAGCAGATGATGTTGTACTATTATCAGAAACAGTTATTGGTTTGCAGACACAGTTAAACAGTCTGCAACGCGCAGCTTTTTCTCTTGATTTGAAAGTGAATTTAAGCAAAAGCAATATAATTGTGTTTAGAAAAGGTGGCTACTTAGCAGCAAGAGAAAATTGGACATATAATAATGCTGTTATGCCTGTCGTAAATGCTTATAAATACTTAGGTATACTGTTTTCAACAAAACTCAGTTTCACATTGGCTTGCAATGACCTTGTAAGTAAAGCAAAGAAAGCTCTGCTCTGCATTATGAGAAAACTGTATATTTTGAAGAATACTAGTTTAGATTTATTGTTGAAGTTATTTGATTCACAGGTTCAACCCATTGCTCTATATGGCGCAGAACTTTGGGGACTAGATGATGCAGCCCGCCATTGTGAAAAAGTGCACCTCTTTGCATTAAAGAAATTTTTAGGAGTTGAAATGCGAACACCCAACGACTTTGTCTATGGGGAGACCAATAGATATCCTATCTCTTTGAATTGTGTGTTAAGCTGTATCCGATACTGGTTGAAATTAACAAAAATGAATGATCACAGATTACCTCGGAAAGCCTATATGATGTTATACGACCTAGATGCAAGAGACAAAAGAAATTGGGCTTCAAATGTCCGTTGCAAATTATATCAATTTGGATATGGCTATGTTTGGATAAACCAAGGAGTGCAAAATGATAAATCATTTCTGTGTGAATTTAAAGACAGATTGATTGCATGCAGGTGGCAGGAAT
>CM065728.1:60159052-60184052 GCA_033310375.1 Conus canariensis
TTATCATTGTCAAGTACAGAGCCGTCTGTAAAAACCTGAAGATGATTTTGATATTTTTCATAGATACGTGTTTTTGCAATTGAATTCATAACATTTATATTTTCTTCTTTTCTCAATTTAGAATAGCTGATATCATATGACGGTTTTAATGTTTCCCATGGTGGTATAGGCGCGAATGATGGTCTTACTGACATGTCTTTGATGCTTATTCCTGAACTTTCAATTAAATTAGAGGTATATGTTGCTATTGTCATTAGCGACGATATATTGTTTGCCCTTTTAGGAAAATCACACTCAGTTCTTAGTTTCAATTCTTCCCCAATGAAATTGTCACTTGTACTTGCTCTCAACACAAATTTTGAAGTAGCAAGTTCACGATAATTATCAAGCGGTAAGATTCCAGCTGCTCTGTATGTTTCTTTGTTTGACGCATGACTCGGAAGGCCAAGAGCTAGTTTATAGGCTTTACAGTCAATACTTTGTAATTTTTGTAATAGGTATTTTGGAGCACTGAAATAAATTTCTTGTCCATAAGAAAGTTTGGACCTAACAAGTGCTGTAGAAAGATGAATTAAGGTTTCAGGGTCCATTCCCCAAGGTAATCTACTAATGGTCTTTAAAAGATTTAGGCTATGTCTTGCCTTTGTTAGAATATACTCAAAATACATATTCCATGTCAGCTTTGATGTAAGAATTAATCCCAAGAACTTGACGTTTTGGTTATATTCTAAAGGTTCACCAAGCAGTTTTAAGATCGGTAATTTTGCTGGATTACTACCAGAGTTAAATAGTATCATATTAGTTTTTTCAGGGGATAAAGATAATCCATTTTGAAACATGTATTTTTCAATGTTATCAAGGTCAAACTGGTACAATCTTCTTATGTAATTTTGGGCTCTTTGTGGTGTCGACTTTTTTAAGGTTACGTCCATCCACATACATATATCATCTGCATATTGGACGAGAGTTACTTTGCTTGATACCGCCTTTGGCAGGTCATGTATCATGATGTTGAAAAGTATAGGTGCAATCACTGAGCCTTGAGGGATACCCATGTCTAGACTCCTAGGGGCAGAGTATGTTGTTCCCACTCTGGCCACCATTGACCTGTTTGTTAGAAAATTGTTGATATATCTGTAGATATTTCCAGATAGTCCAATTGTTTTCAGTTTGTACATGAGACGACTGTGCCAAACCTGATCGTATGCTTTTTTGACATCAAAAAAGGTTGCCAATACGCTCTTTCTACGAGCAAATTGTCGCTTTATTTCTGTAGATAGTTTAACTAAATGTTCAACGCCAGATCTTCCTTTCCTAAAACCAGTTTGATTTACAGGTATAATTTCATTCTTTTCACAGTAATGTAATAGCCGATTTATTATAATTTTCTCAAACAGCTTGCCCGAATGTGAAGTAATTGCTATGGGGCGATAGCTATTTTTGTCACTGTTAGGTTTTCCAGCCTTGAGAATAGGTATGACAATAGTACCTTTCCATAGCTGTGGAATGACACCATTGTCCCAGCATTTTTGAAAAATTTTATGTAGAAAAGCAATACCATTTTCAGGAATGTGTTTTAACATTTCATTGCTGACTACATCCAGACCAACTGAACATTTTTTGTTGTTTAATGAGCTTATTGCAGTTTTAACCTCGGTCAGTGTTATAGGTGAGTTAATATAGTGATCCTTTTGTGGAACTGGATCTGCATACAATGAATCTAATTTAGCTTTTTCTCTATGGGCTCTACAGTGAGATGATAGTCCTTCTACACTGCTATTATTTGAAAACATACTAACAAAGGTTTCTGCTTTTTCCATATCTGACGGAACCTTGTCATTGTCGCCCATTTTTATTGGATAACTTGGAAATCTAATTCCATTTTTCATGTCCGTAATTTTTTTCCAGACCTTTTTTGAATCTCTATGCCCAGTAACTTGTTTAGTGCAAAAAGATTGCCAGTGTGTGTGTGTGTGTGTGTGTGTGTGTGTGTGTGTGTGTGTGTGTGTGTGTGTGTGTGTGTGTGGTGCGTGCGTGCGTGCGTGAGTGCGCGCGCGCGCGCGCGCGCGTGTGTGTGTGTGTGTACCCCTTCTGTCTGTCTCTCCCTCTCTCTCTCTATCTGAGTGTGTAAGCGTGCACGCATGTGTGTGTGTGTGTGTGTGTGTGTGTGTGTGTGTGTGTGTGTGTGTGTGTGTGTGTGTGTGTGTGTGTGTAAGGCAAGGTGAGGTAAGGTAAGATAAGGTGATGCTGCTTACTGCCCAGCCGATCTCAAAGGGCCATATCAGGGTGTCACCACACTGAAGTCAACTCACAAGTCAGGCCACATCAGGGTGTCACCACACTGAAGTCAACTCACAAGTCAGGCCATATCAGGGTGTCACCACACTGAAGTCAACTCACAAGTCAGGCCATATCAGGGTGTCACCACACTGAATTCAACTCACAAGTCAGGCCATATCAGGGTGTCACCACACTGAATTCAACTCACAAGTAAGGCCATATCAGGGTGTCACCACACTGAATTCAACTCACAAGTAAGGCCATATCAGGGTGTCACCACACTGAATTCAACTCACAAGTAAGGCCATATCAGGGTGTCACCACACTGAATTCAACTCACAAGTCAGGCCATATCAGGGTGTCACCACACTGAATTCAACTCACAAGTAAGGCCATATCAGGGTGTCACCACACTGAATTCAACTCACAAGTCATAAAAGAAAACCCTCATTCACACAACCCTTTAAAACACACCCACTGAAAACATACTGGAAAGTTTTGTGCGTGCGTGCGTGCGTGCGTGCGTGCGTGCGTGCGTGGTGCATGCGTACGTGCGTGCGTCCGTGCGTGTGTGTGTGTGCGCGCGCGCGCGTGTGTGTATGTGTGTGTGTGTGTCGCGCGCGCGCGCGTGTGTGTGCGTGTGTGTGTGTGTGTGTGTGTGTGTGTGTGTGTGTGTGTGTGTGTGTGTGTGTGTGTGTGTGTGCATGGCTGAAAATCTTTTACTTTTTTAGAGCATGATTACATCAGAGAGAGAGAGAGAGAGAGAGAGAGAGAGAGAGAGAGAGAGAGAGAGAGAGAGAGAACCTTACTGCTCAAGGATGGAAATTTTAGCCTGTGCTTAGTCTTCCAGACTGACCTTGCTAGTATATAACCTCCTACAAGAACACAGACTTAGACCACAACAAGGTAATTGACAAACAGATTGATCCTGTGATAATAATCATAACTATAATACTGATGATACAGAGAAGAGAGAGAGAGAGAGAGAGAGAGAGAGAGAGAGAGAGAGACCAGCGAGAGAGAGAGAGAGAAGACAGAGAGAGAGAGAGAGAGAAGAGAGAGCCAGCGAGAGAGAGCGAGACAGAGAGACAGAGAGAGAGAGAAAGAGAGAGAATGAGAGAGACCGAGACCTAGACAGAAAAACACAGAGATAATGTCATGATGTGAAAAAAAAATCGACAATAAAGATGTAACCGATATATATAGTGCGATTATTTTGTCCAATTTTGACACAACCGAGAGAGAGAGAGAGAGAGAGAGAGAGAGAGAGAGAGAGAGAGAGAGAGAGAGAGAGAGAGAGAGAGAGAGAGAGAGAGAGAATAATGTCGACGTGTAAAAGACAGTCATTCACAATGTAACAGATGTTTTTCAATGCGATCATCATGGCCCAGTCTGAGACAGTGCTGTCAGCGACATGTTCGCCTTCATCACGTCTGCATACTCGCTCCGCTCTGCTCTGCTCTTTCTCTCTCTCTCTCTCTCTCTCTCTCTCCTCTCTCTCTCTCCTCTCCTCTCTCTCTCTCTCTCTCTCTCTCTCTCCTGTCTCTCCTTCTTTCTCCTCTCTCATTCTCTCTATCTTTTCTCTTCCCACTCTTTTGCATATCAGTCTGTCTGTCTCTGTCTGTCCATCTACGTGTCTGCCTGTTCATTTCCGTCTGTCTGTCCGTCTGTCTCTCTCGTTCTTCATTTCTTTCTCCCCCCCCCCCCCCAACCGCCCCTGCTCAGGCTTTCCACCCCAAAATAAATCTTAACAACTGCGTGATTAATTTCCTAGCCTCGCCACATTAAATCTCTCTCTCTCTCTCTCTCTCTCTCTCTCTCTCTCTCCTCTCTCCTCTCTCTCTCTCTCCTCTCTCTGGACTTCAAAATCAGATTAGAAACTTGCAGCAGGCGTCTGATTTACTTGGGTTGACAGTAAAGTTGCAAAAAACAAAGATAATGGTTTTCAGAAAAGGTTGGTATCTAAGTAAACATGAAAAATGGTACTACAAAGGGCAGGAAATAGAAGTCGTAAATAGCTATAAGTATCTAGGATTTACCTTCACGACAAAATTGTCTCTAGACATTTCACTTACAGAGTTTGCAGGAAGAGCCAAAAGCAAAGTGATAGATATCATGAAAACTATGTACAGCCTGGGTAACATGGATATGTCCATTTTCTTTAAATTATTTGATGCACAGGTTAAACCATTGATATCATATTCATCAGAAATAGGGGGTCTCACACGTTTTAAAGCAATAGAACGCATACATATTTTTGCTTGTAAAAAGTTCTTGGGAATTGGCAAAAAAGACGCCAAATACTCTTGTTTACGGTGAGCTAGGCAGATACCCTCTACATATTGATAGTACTTTACGGGCAGTGAAATACTGGTTCAAGATTTAAAAAAATGACGCCAAACCGAATACCGAAACAAGCATACGAAAAAGAATTGAAAGAAGTTAGTAAATCCCCCAACTGGGCTTTAGACATAAAACACTGTTTTGACTCCTACGGATTTCAGAAGTGTGGATAAATGGAAGTGTGGGAGATGAAAAGGCTTTTTTTTTTCAGTGTTTAGACAGAGAATGGTAGACTGTTTCAAACAGGACTGGCACAGTAAATTAGAAGGTAGTAATCGTTATACCGTCTACCGATCCTTTAAATCACTGCATCAACCTGAGAAATACTTATATGATATCACAATTACAAAATTCGGAAGGGCATTAGCAAATATCAGATTAGGTGTAAATGAGCTTCGAACAAATAAAAAGTATACCGATACTACAGCAATAACCACCTGCCTTTTTGCAGTGAAGAAATCGAAATACATCTTCTTCTAAAATGTCCAAGTTACAAAATATTACAAGAAAAATATATTCATAAACACTATAAAGATAGCTTTCCTGTCCAGTTGAATACACTATTGCAAAACGATAATGCTGTCATAATGAGAGATGTTGCTATGTTTGTACATTACGCTTTACGTTTTAGAGAGGAACAGTTGAAATGAAATGTTATAAACCTAAGTTTGTTACTTTTGTTATCGCCAAATGAGCATCCTTCTTTTTGAAAATTTTTCTATAGAAATCATTCATTTTCAATGGCATAAACAATTTCATGTTACGTGTCTCATGTGGATAGGCTGGAGGCCTCACATTAAAGTCACGAGTTCACGAGCTCTCTCTCTCTCTCTCTCTCTCTCTCTCTCTCTCTCCCCTCATTTATGCTTCATCTGGCTGAGACTGTGTACAGGATAACACCGCATTGAACAGCGTGGGAGTTTTCGCCACGGCAGGGGAAACGAAAGACGAGACACCCGAAAAAAAAAATGACCCCTTCTTCTTCTTAAAAAAAGGCAAACAAAGAAACAAACAACCAAAACTAAAAAAAAAAAAAAAAAAAAAAAAAAAAAAAAAAACCCAGCAACAAACCTGTCAGCAAGCCTAAAGCCTGGGATAGGTAGCAGGCATCATTTGAAAAAAAAGGCTCCTAGGGAATGATCAGAAGGGGGGGGGGGGGGGGGGGGGGGAGTAGGAGGCGGGCTCTGACAAACGAACCGTTGACAATGATCCTCACAATTCCCGAGACCAGTCCTTTCCTTTGAAGGGAAGGGCTAAGGGAGCTGAGCGAGGGCGGAGAGCGGGGGAGGGGGTGGGTGGTGTGTGTGTTGTGTGTGGGGGGGGGGGGCACGGGGAGGGGGGGGGGGCGCTAGACAAACAATAGAGATGTGAGGGAAAAGGAAAGCCTGGGGGTGGAGGGGGGAGAAGTGGAAGGGGGAGGGATGCACAGGGGAGAGGGGAGTGGTAGAAGACGGGGGTGGGGGGTGGGGGTCTTTGAGATCTCTGGCAGTGGGGGGATGTTTGCCCATCAGCAGCAAGGGGATTGTTCGGGGGCAGCGATTGTGGGATTCGGTGCTTTACGGATGACGAGGGATTTCTGTTCCTGAACATTTCCAGCGGGGAGGAACAGGACCTCTTGTCTTGGAAGACCGGGTGTGGATGGACAGGCGGGGAGGGGGCACGGAGGGAGTGGTGGTGGTGGAGAGGGGGGATGAGGAGGGGTGTTTCGGAGGGAGATGGTTGATATTTCTACCAGGCTGGTTGGGTTACAGGGTGAGGCTCGTGCACTGGGCACGTTCTCTCCCCCCCCCCCGCCCCCCCCCCCCCCCCCCCACTTCGTGGAACTGCTTTTGTTTGTCAGCTGTTTTTGTTCTATCGATAGCACTCGAGAGCATCCGACACACAGACACAGACACACAGACACAGACACAGACACACACAGACACAGACACAGAAGAAAGGTGGCAGAGTGGTTAAGACGTTCGCCTGCCAATCCACGTGTGAGAAGTGCGTGGGTTCGAACCCTGCCTTTCTCGCCCTTTCTTTCCCAGTTTGAATGACAAATCGAACTGAACGTCAAGTCCATCGGATGGGGACTATAAGCGAGTTGGACCCGTGTGCCTTCCTGGCCCCCTGCACACGTTAAAGAACCCACGGCAGTTGAAAATCGAAAAGAGCAGGGGGGTTCCCCGCTGCCCTGGCAAAATTGATGTAGATTGAAGATAGCCGCCTGGTATTTCTTACCAAGCCACAAAAATTGTCACTTAGGGCCTACGGTTATCGTGTGCCATCGTGTACCGGTGGAAGTGGAGGACACGTATAAACATCGCATGCATCTTATGTGAGAAACTGGAGGAAGAAATGAGATAAATGAAAATGAGTGACTGATATTTGAATGGTACGGGAAACGACTGAATGAGCGCCAGTAGGCTGCTCTTCGGCCGGCTCTACCTGGGTAGGCAGCCCGTTGAATGCGTGAGGTAGTGTGTTTATTGTAAAGCGCTTAGAACTTGGTCTGTGACCGAGGATAGGCGCTATATAAATACCCAATATATATATATATATAATATATATATATATATAATAATATAACACAGACACACACGCGCGCGCGCGCGCACGCACACGCACACACACACACACACACAGAGAGAGAGAGAGAGAGAGAGAAGAGCAGAAGAGCAGAAGAGACAGACAGACAGACAGAGAAGAGAGAGAGAGAGAGAGAGAGAGAGAGAGAGAGAGAGAGAGAAATGGATCAATAGATAGATAGATGGGACGGTAGACAGAGATGGTTAGGTAAATGTGTGTATAGATAGACAGAGAGACAGATGGATAGAAAGGTAGATAAACAGATAGATGGATATAAATGGATAGACAGGCATATAGGCACGTAAATAGATAGACAGATAAATAGACAGATAGGTCGACAGACAGAAAGGCAGACAGATAGCTAAATAGCTCTGTTCATGAGGCAAAATCCGACGGCACCCATACACCGTCACAGAAGGGTTTAACATAAACACATTAATGTCAGCTTCCTCACCATTCCCCCAAAACACCCCATTTCCCTAAAACAATTCTCTGTGAAGTGTTTTCAAAATGATTTGCCTGCACATGCTTTCCTGTCATTTCTTCCGCACTTCTTCTCTCCCTTACCTCTCTGGGGAGTCCTTGGCGCCACACGTCGAAGAACGGTTCGCCAGGTTCCTCCCGGTCTGTCGGTTCTCCCTTCCCTGTTCTCCCTCTAGCCCCCTCCCCACCCCCTCCTCCCCGCCCTCGCCAAGCTCCCCTTAGATCTTCCCTTCACCAAGGCCCGGGTGTCTGCAATTTTTTTTTTTTTTCACCTGTCTAACTGCAGTGTTATCAGGTCATCATTTTTCGGGGGGTCTCTCCCTCCGTCTCCCTTCCTGTAGAAATGCCACTGGGTCTTGTTAAATGGCCATACCAACATACTATGAAGACAGTTGAGTTGTTGGCCTGCGCTTGTTTTTTCCCCCCACTATTAGATTGTTGAGTGTTTGTATTTGTCTGACTTTATTCAAGTTTAAAAGGCTGTGCCCGTCTTGAATAAAAGTTACTCTGTGTTAGGTTTTCTTATGGGAGCAAAAGTTACCCACTTGTTTACTGTTTTTTTTTTTTTCTTCGTTGATGTCAGATTTGCGTGTGGTCCGGTGTGTGCTGTTAAATGATTTGACCCTGGTGATGTGATCAGGAAGTATGTGCGTGATGTTTAGTATCTCGAGGTAACACCCCATTCTCATGGATTGAATTCTTCTTTCCAGACCCCCGCTTGAGGGTCTATGCATAAAGAAAGATGCATGCACGAAACGAGCTCGTGTTTTTTGAGAATTTTGTTGTCCCCCCCCCCCCCCCCAGAAGCTTTAGTCTCAATACCGCTGACGCTGTTTTAGCTGCCCTTTGAGAGGATTTCTGGTTTTGGATCCTTTATTGCTGATGATGAACCATTGATATCATCTGCAAAACGAACGTTCGCAATGGTTCTCCCTCCAATGCTGACACTGCTTAAAATGCATCAGTGATGATGAGTTTCAGGAATATGTGAAAAAGAATAGAGATAGATGGTAGCCTTGAAGAACTCCACCTGAAGTCTAGAACCACTTTCCAACAGCGTTCTGTAGAAGTATTGTACTTGTGCCTTTGGCGCAGAGTTGCTAGATGGTGCTAATTAGATTTTAACCGACTTGAATTTCTTCATAGTGACCCATAGCGCTTTTTTGTTGAACGCCTTAAATTGTACGAAAAGGTAATTGAACTTTATGTAATGGTGGAGATACTTTCCGCAAAGTGTAGACGCAGGGTGACAATCTGTTCCATGGACTTCTGCCTACGCGAAATCTGGCTTACGATCTTTATCAATAATGCTATCTGGTCACGGCTCTAGTCTATTCAGAAGGATTTTGATCGTGAGTTTGCCGGCATGGCTAATCACACTGATAGTGCGGTGGTTCCGGCACTGTTGAAGTATTTATATCCAGTGATGATGGCGATGAGTGATCAGTCCATGACGTAGGAAATTCGCCATTATGATAGATGTTGTTGCAGCTGGCAGTTAGGATATCAGTTCCTGCCTTTCCACCGTAATTCAAGAGCTGTACAAGGATGTTGTCGATGCCTCTAGCCTAATCATAATTCAGCGACGTAACTGCTGCTACAACTTCTCAGGGAGTATTGGAAAGTCAGGTCAGATGTCCTCCTCTGCAACTTGTCGTAGTGTGATCCAGTACTACCTGCCGCGTGTGAGGAGCAAACACAAAAACATCCGATCTAAACGGTTTCACCGTCTGGTTCAACTTGCCCAAGAAAAAGCCGCGTGGAAGAACATTCCGGGACCATACCTGATCGATCGTAGCACAGGTTAAACAGTGACCGCGCTATCCGGTGACTCCACCGGGACGGACGTCAGAAGTTTGTTAGTGGGAGAGAACACGGTATATTCGTGGAATGAACATCATCACGTTCGCCGCCCGGAACGCCAGAACACCCAAGCAGTTTGGAAAACAGTGAGAACTGACCCATGAAATGGGCAGACACTCCCGACACATTGTTGGCCTCTGTAATGTTAAATGGACGAACAACGGAGCAGTGCAGACAAAAGAAGGGCAAACCATGAATTATAAAAGAGAACGCCCATCTTGCGCCGAATTGATTGCTCATTCTTCGTTAACATTGTCCTGAATGTTGTTTATCTTGCCTGAAGAACACATAAGAAGTCGAAACGCGTCTTGTCATTTGTATGTCCATGTTAACCGGCGGAGTTAATTAAAATTTCTTTTAACATTTATAGAAGGTCAGAAAACAAACATGCACACAGAGTGCTGCCTTTAGGGAAATGAAACAAACATCAGGAACACTCTACTGGGGTGCTGCCCTGTTTCCAGCAGGATCATGACCATCTGCCTCCAGAGAAACCATTCCATCGCCTATCACACCTGTAGACAGGATTCTGTAATGAATCTGGTGGTCCTCTGCAGGGCCTCCACAGACCCGTACAGCTTGTCGTTGATGGGCACCGGCTGCGGCCATGTCCTATCCCTCAGACACTGCAGGTCCCCACAGTCCTGTAGAATGTTTTGTGGTTTGTTCTGCCTGCCCACATTGGGGATGGTTTCAGGTGCAGCTTGCGGTGTAAATGGGATGCTAGCCTGTTGCGCCCGGTTCTGAGTCGGAAGATGACCACCTGTTTTGCTCTGGTTAGCTGATGATTAGAGTGAAGCTGAAAGGGAGGAACGCAGCGCTATATACAATACCAGAGCATCGGGCACTTTATGAAGAATGCAATGCAAAGCTGAATCGAAAGAAATGTGAGGATATCGAGAAAAACGTAGATAACACGATCTCAGGAAAGCTTGTAAGATGACAAAACTGTCTGAACAGGAACTACGTATGGCCGTCACCACACAAGAAGACTTCATAGGAAGACGGACTGAATATTGCTCTGACCTCTATAACATAATAAGCAAAGACAAAAAAAAAAAAAAAAAAAAAAAAAGCTAACGGTACAAAACCACCAAATGAGGATGACTTTTCTATTACGGTTTTATCTCCCTCTCTCTCTCTCTCTCTTTCCCTCTCTCTCTCTCTCTCTCTCTCTCTCTCGTCGTGTGTGTGTGTGTGTGTGTGTGTGTGTGTGTGTGTGTGTGTGTGTGTGTGTGTGTGTGTGTGTGTGTGTGTAAAGCACAAAAAAAAAAGCTAGCGGGGAAAACAGGTGCAGTCTTACAATTCCTTCGTCATCAAAACAATAACTTGGCAAAGATTAAAAAGAAGAAAACATGGGAAAGGCATAGAGGAGAAGGGTTGGGAGGGGGGGGGGGGGTAGCTGTGAAAAAAAAACGAGTGAAAAATGGGCGTTAGAATATGAATTTGTACCCTTTTACTGTCTATCTGTCTGTCTGTCTATCTATCTATCCATCCATCCATCCACCCATCTGTCTGTCTGTCTGTCTGTCTATCCATCTCTCTGTCTGTTTGTCTACCTTCTATCTACCCATCGTCTATCTATCTGTCTGTCTGCCTAACCATCTATCTGTCTGTTTTTCTCTCTCTCTCTCTCTTCTTCTTCTCTCGTCGTGTCTCTGTCTGTCTGTCTATCTAGATTTAGAAATAGATTAAAGTCAGGTCAGAGTTTCTCCTCCGCTACTGATGACCATGAAACCACATCCCACATGCTACCCATCGCTTAGAGGGAGCGCGCCCAACGAGAAGATCCACCTTGAGAGGAGTGGGCTCCACCAGGTTCGACTGCCCATGACCCGCCGCATGAAAGCGCATCATGTAAATAACATTGCCGTCTCTAGAGTCATCGCCACTGACAGGCTTGTCTGCAACAGTGCAATCATGTAGGCTATGAGATAGGGAACGGGGAAGGAAGCTGTGGGGGGGTGGGGTGGGGGGGTGGTGGTGGGAAAGGGTGGGGGCGCTAGTTCCTCAAGAACACATGGATGGTTATGACGTAATAGGACTACTTTCACAGCGGCAGAGAGTCGCATTCTGTCTCTCGCATTGATCAGACTCTCTTACACACACACATACGCAGGCATGCACGCACGCACGCACACACATACACACACACACTCACGTACGCACGCACGCACACACACATACACTATGAGCTTGCAAACACACATACACGCGCGCGCGCGCAACCAACCAACCAACCAACACACACAGACGCACAGACACAGACAGACAGACAGACAGACAGACAGACAGACGTCAGACAGACAGTCACAGACAGACAGACAGACAGACAGACAGACAGACAGACACACACACACACACACACACACACACACACACACACACACACACAACACACAAAGGGAACGAAAGACTATTCAATCAGACATGTACCTGTGCTTCACTGGCTAGACAGCAACAACACCTTTCCGTTGCCTGACAGAATTGCAAAGTACCTTGGAGGAAAACGTCATTTGGAAAGGGGCGTTCAGGAGGCCATGGTATCTCATTTCATATCCACGCTGTGTGTAACTCCGTTAGGCGATGAGAAGGCATTATTCACATCGGCTAGCCGCTATGGCTTTGTGTCTTCTCAGGAATCCTATGGAGGCGTTAAAACCAATTACCGTACTGGTTTTGTAACATTTTTCCTATTCGCGAGTCTGTGTGTGTGTGTGTGTGTGTGTGTGTGTGTGTGTGTGTGTGTGTGTGTGTGTGTGTGCGCGCGCGCGCGCGTGCTGGGTGTGTGTGTGTGTGTGTGTCCCTCTCCTTCCTTCTTCTTCTTCTTCTTCATTTCTCTCTCAAGGCTGTGTTGACATATTTGTTTTAGTTTATTAGTTTATTTTATTTCCCTTTTAATTACAGGAGAGAGAGAAGAGAGAGAGAGAAGAGAGAGAGAGAGAGAGAGAGAGAGAGAGAGAGAGAGAGAGAGAGAGAATAGCCACAAAACGGCGTACTCACAGGTATGGGCGTGCACAAAGAATTAAACACCTAGAGGTGCGAAGAAGTCCATAATTTAAAGAGTTAGTCAGAAGCGCAGTAGGCAGCAAAAATGATACATGACAAATTAGCATTGATGCAGAGAAAATCTGGTTGACGTGCATTCCAAATATTGCTAAAATCTGTTAAATCATACTTAATTCTAGTGTCGTACTCTTCAATCTTATATGTGGCACTTACCATTTTCTGGAAAACAAAGAAATCCGGAACACTTTTTTTCTCTTCAATTTGATGCAGCAAACACAACAATCAAATCAATGGCAAAATATGACTTCTAAGTACTCTCCCACTCCCTAAATTGCTCATTCACTTCAAATTCTAACATCATGATCCTGTTCACCACTTTCAAATTATGACTACAGCCAGCTGTCGCGGTGCGGCGGTTAATGTCATCAGTTGGGTGTTTTGCAGAGTTCTGGGTTCGCGTCCCTTCAGAGGCGTATGTTTGTGGGAGTTTTCAACTATAACCACTTCCTACCGAGAGTTATCAGATGTGTTGCACACTCAGACGGGAAGAATGGAACCACTCACTCGAGTTTCATTTAAAGTAAAGGTAAGAGAAACAAACAAACTAAAAAAATCGGAATATATACTAGATTTGTAAACACAACAAAAAAAAACCAAGATGTTGAAAAAAATTAAAAGTTTGGGAAATCAAAATTATTCAACAAAGGCAAAAGAATGTAGAAAGTCAAAAAATGAAGAAAAGGTCAAAAAAGGTAAAAGTTTACAAAAAAAGGTCGGAAAAAGCGAAAAAAGGTAGAGAAAAACAAGGGCTTGAAAAGTGTCGAAAAAGGTGAAACATTAACAATAAAAAAAAGTCTGGGAATGAACAGGTGGTAAAAAGGAACAAAAAAAAACTGAAAAAAAAAAGAAATGCGAAGAAAAGGAAAAAATCGCAGGTTAACCGTCATGACCATGCATTAATCGATCACACATGATCAGTCTGCCAGTGCAGCCAGAAAGATCAGACCACAGTCCACAGCACTTGCTTCCCCCCCCCCCCCCCCCCCCCCCCCAGGACCTCTGGCAGCATCGCCTTTGTGCTGTGTTCACTCTCTTTCCCACGCGCAGGGCTAGGCACTTTCAATTCAACATGGAACTGACAACACTTGTGCACACGGCTGCAGGCTCGGGCATACAGGAACAGACAGCAGATGCTTATCCATGACACCAGCTACGCTAAAGATGGAGGACTGACAAACGTGTGCTGTTCAAGGCAATTTTCCCCTCTCCATAGGTACATCTCCTGACAATGTAACATGGCACACCCACACGCAAACATACAGGCGTAAATACTCACAGACGCGCACACCCGAGCGCAAACATTCTCTCTCTCTCTCTCTCTCTCTCTCTCTCTCTCTCTCTCTCTCTCTCTCTCTCTCTCTCTCTCTGTCTCCATCATCCTGATTATCTTTTTTTCTTAAAAGATAAAAACCGTTCCTGATTGTCAGGCTTCCCTCATGTACAATACCCCTTCTTCTCACATCCCCCATCTCCACACCACACCACACCACACCACACACACACACACACACACACACACACACACAACACACACACACACAAACGTAAAAAAAACATGGTCCATGTCTTGACAAATCCACAAAGTGTTTAGCTATCTCCAAACATCAAACATCGTCCACAACTTCACAGACAACAGTTTGCTTCGTTACGAAAACATTCGCTGCAACTTTTCAGGATACAGACTGTATCCCAATGTAAGGCACTGTGCGTGATTTCAAACGAATCTCGTTCACTAAAACTAGAAGAAAGTTTTTGTTTGATTCTAGTCGTCTGCTCACGTAAAACACCCCCTCTCCTCCCCTTCACTTACCCCGCCTCCGTCCCCAATTTTGCAGATCATATACTGGTAATCTCCTTACACCCCCCCCCCCCCCCCCCCATTTGACAAATCCTAAACTGGCTGCTTGATCATTTCCTCTTGTCAAATATCGCTTCATTTTACAGATCACAAATTGCCAATAATATATATTCTTCCTCCCAACACATCCACACCCTCCTCAGTTTTATTACTCTTGGACGATATACTCCAACGTATTTAATCCCTCGTTATTAAAGAGTGAAACAAGTTACACAAGCCGTGTTTCTTTCTTTTGGGAAAACAAAAAAAGCCGGAATGATCACACGTACAACCAGATTTAATTTTTTTTGTCTATTTAAACTTCTTTTTCTGCACCCTTTGTCATGTCTTGTTTACTTGCAGGCTGCTGTGAGAACTGGTACATACTTGTGCAGATGCTATCTAAGGATGCACTGTTTTCTGACGTTAGAATAACTTGGCTACTAACTGATCCTGAGAGGAGAGAGAGAGAGAGAGAGAGAGAGAGAGAGAGAGAGAGAGAGAGAGAGACGAAGAGAGACAGAGAGAGAAGAGAGAGAGAGAGAGAGATAGGGGGGAGGGAGACGGACAGACAGATAGCCAGGTAACCAGACAGACATAGACGCACAGAGAGAGAGAAAGAGGGAGAGAGAGAGAGAGAGAGAGAGAGAGAGAGAGAGAGAGAGAGAGGGTGTAGGGGGGAGGGAGACGGACAGACAGACAGACAGCCAGGCAACCCAAGAGAGAGAGAGAGAGAGAGAGAGAGAGAGACAGAGAGAGAGAGAGAGAGACAGAGAGAGAGTGCACTGGCTGAGTTACTTCAGAAGTAGAATTCAAAGAATGATAACAGTTTTCCACTGATGGGCAGACAAGTCAGAACTGATCACAAAGAAGAGTTAGTAAGAGAGTGAGAGAGGAGAGAGAGAGAGAGAGAGAGAGAGAGAGAGAGAGAGAGAGAGAGACTGAGAGGGATTTAGAGAGAGACACACACACACATACACACACACACACGCGCGTGCACACACACACGCACACACACACACACACACACACACACACACACACACACACATACAGAGAGAGAGAGAGAGAGAGAGAGAGAGAGAGAGGAGGAATAGAGAGAGAGAGAGGGAGGGAGCGAGGGAGAGAGAAAATCAGTGACATAAAGAATGGAGAGAGAGAAAGAGAGAGAGAGGGAGGGAAGAGAGAGAGAGAGAGAGAGAGAGAGAGAGAGAGAGAGAGAGAGACGACCGACGACAGACAGACAGACAGACAGACAGACAGACAGGTACACCATGTGCCCAGCGTGCTTTTCAGGCCTTGGGGATTATTGGGCGAAGAAATAAATACATCTGCTACCCACATACGGCCGGTTTTCAGGCGTGTGAACTCTTAAGCTTGCATATTCATGGCGAAGAAAAGAATATGACCCACAAACAGAGAGACACCATCCCTATCGAACCGGTCTCCCTCCCCCTTTCCACCAACTGGATCAAGTTACTCCACACTTCCTCTCAGTCTTTCAACACCATCGACCGCCCATCGACCCGCATCATGGTCGGCACTTCCACTGATCCTCGCAGACTGATTTCCTACTCTCCGATTGGCTGGGGGCTCTTTGCGCAAGGACGTCTGGTATTGGAGGGGAGATAACTCAGGACATCATGAGCATCGAGTGGCAGCCTCGGGTGGTGAGAGTGAAGGCGGCTCGTATTTCACAGCCCAGCCTGGCGATCCAGACTACCACGCACAACTGACTCCAGCAGTTGCTGCAGGGGATCATGCACTGGCACCACAGGCGGAAACCTGAACTGGTACCGTCAGCAGACTGTCATGGCTATCACAGTGGTTCCATTCATCCAAGTATACAACTGAAAGAATGATAGCTTAGTTTTCAATTTATGAGGCAAGAGTAGAATCAATGAGACAGAGAGAAAGAGAGAGAGGGAGAGAGGGAGTGAGACAGAGAAGGAGAGAAGAGAGAGAGAGAGACAGAGAGAGAAGGAGAGAAAGAGCGAGAGAGAGAGAAAGCAAGAGAGAGAGAGAGAGAGAGAGAGAGAGAGAGAGGCCAGATAGACGGGGAGACAGAAACTGGGACACAAAGACTTGTTTGATAACAGTGATGCATGAGACATGGAGGGAGAGAAAGAGAGAGAAGGAGGGGGTGGGGAGGAAATGATTCTTAGTAGATAATCGAGACTGCCACCAAAGGACTGTGTCAATAGCTTGCCACTGATCACGCACACAAATGCACACACACATACACACCTACATTCAAGTGCACTCGTACGTTCGCACGCGCGCGCGCGCGCACACACACACACACACACACACAACACACACACACACCCCGCCTGCAGTACACTAAATGCAGAAAATATAGCCTTGTGAATGTGGACCAGGTTATTCAAAGCAGTATCCGGTTCAACAAAATAAAAGCTTAAAAAATAAGGACATGTGTGCACACAGTGGTTCAAAATATTGTGTCTGTGTTTCTGTTGTTTACTATTTGGGAAAAAAATATACACAACTGCTATCCACGTAGGTCGGTTTTCAGACATATTCTGAACACCCTGTGTTAAATCTTGAAGTGACTAAAAGAATACGAACTATGCACAGCGTGAAATCATCCCCATCAAGCCAGCCTCCATCCTCCTTCCCACCAACTGGATCCAATTCTCTCCACTGTCGAGGAATCAAAGCCACACATCCTCCCGGTCTTTCAACACCAACGACCGACAATCGTTCGCACCATCGCCAGCACTTTTACAGGTCTATGCAGACTGTTTCCCTGCCTCGTGATTGGCTGGGGGGGGGGGGGGGGGGGGGGGGGGGGCGTGTCTTTTGCGCGAGGACTTGTGGTAACAGAAGGGAGATAACTCAGGACATCATGAGCGTTGATTGACAGACTGGTGGTGATAGTGAAGGCGGCTCGTATTTCACAGCCCACCCTGGCGATCCAGACTACCCACACTTGACTCCAGCAGTTGATGCAGGGGATCATGCACTGGCACCATAGGGGGAAACCTGAATTGGTACCGTCAGTATACTGTCATGGCTGTCACAGTGGTTCCATTCATCCAGGTTTAGAGTTCAAAGAACAATAACGTTTTAGTCTGCAATTTACGGAAAAAGAGTACAATACATGAGCGAGCGAGAGAGAGAGAGAGAGAGAGAGAGAGAGAGAGAGAGAGAGAGAGAGAGAGAGAGGAGAGAGAGAAGAGAGAGAAATGCGAATGCGAATGCTAATGGTTTATTCATTAGGCCATAGCCCCTTATGAAGGTGGTGATAAACACAAGACATCAACAATGAACTTGTTCATGAAATAGGACATTTGAAATACACGATTACGAGGTCATAATTTCTCTGAACTTAAAAGCTTTATACAAGAAAAGCGATAAATTCCTAACATCACTGTGTTTAGAGGATGCCATCAACAAGCAGAGTTTAAAGACACAAGGGCATTGATAATATTTGCTGGAAATAAACTTTTCTCTAATTTTACTAAGAGCTGGGCAGCATAAAACAAAATGTACTTCATCTTCCTTAGAATTTTTGCATACACAACATATCAGATTTGCTTCATTGTGTTCTCTGTATCTAGAGAGAGATCGAGAGAGAGAGATCGAGAGAGAGAGAGAGAGAGAGAGAGAGAGAGAGAGAGAGAGAGAGACAGAGAGAGACAGAGAGAGAGAGAGAAAGAGAAGAGAGAGAGAGAGAGAGAGAGAGAATTATCAATACATAATTAAGATTACCTCTGGGAAATGTTGTCAATAAATTGCTATTGTTCACATGCACGCACACACACACACACACACACACACACACACACACACACACACACACACACAAACAGACACACACACACCACATACACACATGCACGCACACATACACAGGCAAACACACACACACACACACACACACACACACACACACACACACACACACACACACACACACAAAATGCAAATCATCTGAAACTAAATCAGTGGAACAGGATATTGAATCAGTATTGTGTCCAGCATAGTGAAAGCTTTGGGAAAAAAAGGACAATAATGCAACCAGTCTTTTTCCTCCTTTCCACAGTCCATCAAGTTATCTCCACAAAAGAGAGCTCCAAGCCACACTTCCTCTCAGCCTTTCAACACCAGCGCCTGCTAATTGACCCGTACCAACGTCGGCACTTCCACTGATCCTTACAGATTGTTTTCCTGCTCTCTGATTGGCTTGGGGCTCTTCGCGCAAGGACGTCTTGGAATGGAAAGGAGATAACTCAGGACGTCATGAGCATCGAGTGGCAGTCTGGGGTGTTGATAGTGAAGGCGGCTCGTATTTCACAGCCCAGGCTGGGGATTCAGACTGCCACACACACTTGACTCCAGCAGTTGATGCAGGGGATCATGCACTGGCACCACAGGGGGAAACCTGAATTGGTACCGTCAGTAGACTGTCATGGCTGTCACAGTGGTTCCATTCATCCAAGTATACAGCTGAAAGAATGATAGCTTAGTTTTCAATTTATGAGGCAAGAGTAGAATCAATGAGACAGAGAGAAAGAGAGAGAGGGAGAGAGGGAGTGAGACAGAGAAGGAGAGAAGAGGAGAGAGAGAGAGAGAGAGAGAGAGAGAGAGAAGAGACAGGGAGACAGAAACTGGGACACAAAGACTTGTTTGATAACAGTGATACATGGGACATGGAGGGAGAGAAAGAGAGAGAAGGAGGGGTTGGGAGGAAATGATTCTTAGTAGATAATCGAGACTGCCACCAAAGGACTGTGTCAATAGCTTGCCACTGATCACGCACACAAATGCACACACACATACACACCTACATTCAAGTGCACTCGTATGTTCGCGCGCGCGGCGCGCGCGCGCACACACACACACACACACACACACACACACACACACACACACACACACACACACACATGCCCGTGCGTACACTAAATGCAGAAAATATAGAATGTGGACCAGGTTATTCAAAGCAGTATCTAGTTCAACAAAATAAAAGCTTAAAAAATAAGGACATGTGTGCACACAGTGGTTCAAAATATTGTGTCTGTGTTTCTGTTGTTTACTATTTGGAAAAAAAAATACACAACTGCTATCCACGTAGGTCCGGTTTTCAGACATATTCTGAACACCCTGTGTTAAATCTTGAAGTGACTAAAAGAATACGAACTATGCACAGCGTGAAATCATCCCCATCAAGCCAGCCTCCATCCTCCTTCCCACCAACTGGATCCAATTCTCTCCACTGTCCAGGAATCAAAGCCACACACCCTCCCGGTCTTTCAACACCAACGACCGACAATCGTTCGCACCATCGCCAGCACTTTTACAGGTTATGCAGACTGTTTTCCTGCCTTGTGATTGGCTGGGGGCTCTTTGCGCGAGGACTTGTGGTAATAGAAGGGAGATAACTCAGGACATCATGAGCGTTGATTGACAGACTGGTGGTGATGGTGAAGGCGGCTCGTATTTCACAGCCCACCCTGGCGATCCAGACTGCCACACACAGTTGACTCCAGCAGTTGCAGCAGGGGATCATGCACTGGCACCACAGGGGGAAAGCTGAATTGGTACCGTCAGCAGACTGTCATGGCTATCACAGTGGTTTAGTTTCGGGGAGGAGAGAGAGAGAGAGAGAGAGAGAGAGAGAGAGAGAGAGAGAGAGAGAGAAGAGAGAGAGAGCTGGGGCACGCAGGTGGAGGAGGGGCAGGGAAGATTATAAACAGATAATCGAAACTTCCACAAGGGACAGTTTCAATAAGTTGCAATTGAACACACACACACACACACACACACACACACACACACACACACACACACACACACACACACACACATGCACACACACATACACACATGCGAGTGTACATGCTGAATACGGACAATTCAGACTTGTATATGTGGATCAGGTTATTCAAAGCAGTAGTTAGTTCAACACAGTAACAGCTTTAAATATGGGACACCTGTGCAACCAGTGGTTCAAAATATTTCTGTCTGTGTTTCTGTCGTTTACTATTTGGTGAACAATACATACATCAACTATCTACGTAGGTCCGGGTTTTAGACATACGAGCACCTTGTGTTAAGTCTTCAGGTGAAGAAAAGAATGTGAGCGATGGACAGAAAGAAATCACCCCATCCAACCAGTCTCCCGCCCCCTTTCCACCAACTGTATCAATATATCTTCTGCTGAGGAGAGCTCTAAGCCACACTTCCTCTCAGCCTTTCAACACCAACCACCACTGATCGATCCGCGCCATGGTCAGCACTTCCACTGATCCTCGCAGATTGTTTTCCTCTCTCTGATTGGCTGGGGGCTCTTTGCGCAAGGACGTCTGGGAATGGAGGGGAGATAACTCAGGACATCATGAGCATCGAGTGTCAGCCTGGGGTGGTGAAGGTGGAGGCGGCTCGTACTTCACAGCCTAGCCTGGCGATCCAGACTACCACGCACAATTGACTCCAGCAGTTGCTGCAGGGGATCATGCACTGGCACCACAGGGGGAAACCTGAATTGGTACCGTCTGCAGACTGTCATGGCTATCACAATGGTTCAGTTTCGTAGAGAGAGAGAGAAAGAGAGAGAGAGAGAAAAGAGAGAGAGAGAGAGAGAGAGAGAGAGACAGACAGACAGACAGACAGACAGACAGAGACAGAGTGAAAGAGAGAGGCAGACAGTGAGAGAGAGAGACAGACGACAGACAGACAGACAGACAGAGAGAGAGAGAGAGAGGTGGGGCACGCGGGTGGAGGAGGGGTAGGGACGACTATAAGCAGATAATTGAAACTGCCACAAGGGACAGTTTCAATACGTTGCCATTGATCACACACACACACACACACACACACACCACACACACACACACACACACACACACACACGCACACACACACACACACGCACACACACACACACACACACGCACACACACATACACACATGTGAGTGTGCATGCTAAATACGGACAATTCAGACTTGTATATGTGGATCAGGTTATTCAAAGCAGTAGTCAGTTCAACACAGAAACAGCTTAAAAAATGGGACACCTGTGCAAACAGTGGTTCAAAATATTTCTGTCTGTGTTTCTGTCGTTTACTATTTGGTGAACAATACATACATCAACTATCTACGTAGGTCCGGTTTTTAGACATACGAGCACCTTGTGTTAAGTCTTCAGGTGAAGAAAAGAATTGAGCGATGGACAGAAAGAAATCACCCCCATCCAACCAGTCTCCCGCCCCCTTTCCACCAACTGTATCAATATATCTTCTGCTGAGGAGAGCTCTAAGCCACACTTCCTCTCAGCCTTTCAACACCAACGACTGCTGATCGACCCGCGCCATGGTCAGCACTTCCACTGATCCTCGCAATTGTTTTCCTGCTCTCTGATTGGCTGGGGGCTCTTCGCGCAAGGACGTCTGGGAATGGAGGGGAGTTAACCCAGGATGTCATGAGCATCGAGTGACAGTCTGGGGTGTTGATAGTGAAGGCGGCTCGTATTTCACAGCCCAGCCTGGCGGTCCAGACTACCTACACTTGACTCCAGCAGTTGCTGCAGGGGATCATGCACTGGCACCACTAGGGGAAAACTGAATTTATACCCTCAGCACACTGGCATGGCTATCACAGTGGTTCGGTTTACCTAGAATTAGAGTGCAAAGAATAACAGATTAATTTCCAAGCTTGAAGAAAAGAGTAGAGTTAAAAGGAGAGAGAGAGTGAGAGGTGAGAGAGAGAGAGAGAGAGAGAGAGAGAGAGAGAGAATTATCATTACATAATCAAGACTGTCCCAGAGAGGTACTGTCCATAAATTGCAATTGTTCACACACACACACACACACACACACACACACACACACACACACACACACATACCACACACATACCACACAAACGCACACGCACACAGACACACGGAATGCAGACAATTCGGATCAATATTTACGAAACAGGTCAATAAAGCAGCATTTTATTTATCATGTAAAAAGGGACATGCATGCCACCAGCGGTTCCGTCACTGTGTCTTTTGTTTAACAGTTATACGGCAAGCAGACACAAATACCAGCAACAAACGTAGTCCAGCGTTCAGACGTGTCTTAAATCTTCAGAGAGGAGAAGGGAACGTGAACTGTGGACCGGATGAAATCATCCTCATCACACCAGTCTCCCTCCTTTCCACCAACTGGACCAAGTTATCTCCACAAGAAGACCTCTAATCCACACTTCCTCTCAGTCGGTCCACACCAACGACCGCCAATCAACCCGCACCATCGCCAGCACTTTCACAGATCCTAGCAGATTATCCTCCTGCCCTGTGATTGGCTGGGGGCTCTTTGCGCAAGGACTTGTGGGAGTGAAAGGGAGATAACCCAGGACGTCATGAGCGTCGAATGGCAGCCTGGGGTGGTGATGGTGAAGGCGGTTCGTATTTCACAGCCCAGCCTGGCGATCCAGACTGCCACGACAATTGACTCCAGCAGTTGCTGCAGGAGCTGTTGAAGTGGGTCCATTCATCGAGGTTTAGAACTCAAAAGAATAATAGCTTAGTTTCCAATTTTGAGGGAAGGGTAGAGAGAGAGGAGAGAGAGGAGAGAGAGAGAGAGAGAGAGAGAGAGAGAGAGGAGAGAGAGAGAGAGAGAGAGACCAACAGACACACAGACAGCCAGCAAGGAAGACAGACAGACAGACAGACCACCGAAGACAAAACATATTTGTTAACAGCGATGAACCTCTTGCTCCACCCACCCCACAGGACCCCTCCCCCCCTCTTCACCCCACCCTCCCCCCTCCATCCTTACTTCAATGCTCTTTTACTCGTACACACATGACTGGCTGGAGATGGTGGGCTATGGCAAAGGCTAGCTTAATCCAGGCTTGGAGTTCAAAGTATGGGATTTAGCATGATGGGCAGTGCCAGACACGCGCGCGCGCGCCGCGCGCACACACACACACACACACACACACACACACACACACACACACACACACACAGAAGGAGAGAGAGAAAGAGTGAGTGAGAGAGAGACAGAGAGACAGACTGACAGAGAGAAGGGATGGATGAAGTGAGAGAGGGAGACGTGGATGGGGGGGGGGGGGGGGGGGAGAGAAAGAGAGACAGGGCAGACAGACAAACAGACACAGAGACACAGCACGAAAGACAGAGAGAGAAAGAGAGAGAGAAAGAGACAGAGGGAAGGGGAGAGAGAGGGGGAGGGGGGAAATATGGAGAGAGAGAGAGAGAGAGAGAGAGAGAGAGAGAGAGGGAAGGGGGAGAGAGAGAGGGAGCTATGGAGAGAGAAAGAGAGAGAGGTGGGAGGAGCTGGAAGAGAGAGAGAGAGAGAGGAGTGGGACAGACAGAGAAAGAGAGAGAAAGAGAGAGAGAGAGAGAGAGAGAGAGAGGGTGGAGAGGGTGGAGACAGACACTAACAGACAACAGAAACGCAGAGAGATGTTTGTTAATAGCAGTAAACCCTAACTCCACCCCCTCCCCTGATAATCCCTATCCTTTCACCCCCCCCTCTCTCTCTCTCTCTCTTCAGTGCTTTTTTATCCACACACATGACCGGCTGAGGGAGACGTGGATGGGGGTGGAGAGAGAAAGAGAGAGAGAAACAGACAGACACAGAGACACAGCACGAAAGACAGAGAGAGAAAGAGAGAGAGAAAGAGACAGAGGGAAGGGGAGAGAGAGGGGGGAAATATGGAAGAGAGAGAGAGGAGAGACAGAGAGAGAGAGACAGAGACAGAGGGAAGGGGGAGAGAGAGAGGGAGCTATGGAGAGAGACAGAGAAAGAGAGAGAGAGAGAGAGAGAGAGAGAGAGAGAGAGAACAGACAGACAGACCAGAGACACAGAGAAGACGAGAGAGAAAGAGCGAGGGAAGGGGAGAGAGAGAGGGGGGAAATAGGAGAGAGAGAGAGAGACAGAAGAGGAAGGGGAGAGAGAGAGGAGCTATGGAGAGAACAGAGAGAGAGAGAGAGAGAGAGAGAGAGAGATGGGAGGAGTGGAAGAGAGAGAGAGAAGCGGACAGACAGAGACGAAAGAGAGAGAAGACAGACAGAGAGAGAGAGAGAGAGAGAGGGGGGGGAGTCGGGGTGGAGACAGACACAGACAGACAACAGAAACGCAGGAGATCTTGTTAATAGCAGTAAACCCTAACTCCACCCCCCCCCTCCCCCATGATCCCTATCCGTTCACACCCCCCCCCCCCCCTCCTTTCAGTGCTTTTTATCCACACCATGACTGGCTGATGACAGAGCACTATCACAAAGGCTTTGCTTAACCAGGATTAGAGTTCAAGCTGGGGTTCAGTTTCCATCCAATGGAAATGATGGGACGGTGAATCAGCGGTGTCAGAGTGACAAAGAGAGATAGTGTGTTTGTGTGTGTTGTGTTTTTGCGCGCGCGCGTGTGTGTGTGTGTAAGAGAGAGAGAAGAGAGAGGAGATGAGTGAGGAGAGAGACGAGGAGGAGATTGGAGGAGAGAGGGAGAGAAGGAGAGAACAGAAGACAGAGAGAGAGGAGGGGGGGAGGAGAGAGAGAAGATGAGAGGAGAGGG
>CM065728.1:60189052-60204052 GCA_033310375.1 Conus canariensis
ACTGTTCCCTGCCTCATTTCATTTCCGATTTTGTTTTGATTAAATTGAGGTTATTTGTATTTGTTTCTGTCCGTCTGTGTGTTTGTCTTTTGATCTCCCTTGCATCTTTGGGTGGATCCTCAGGCGTAGGCTCAAAAATTGTCCCTTACATTTTATAGTATTTGCATAATGTCTCTAGTTTTTCAGCAACTTTTTTCCTCCCCACACTTTCGTTTAGTTTCATTTACTACTCTTCGCTGGCTGCTTTGGGGGTGCTATTGGATTCTTTTTTGCACCCTTGGTGGTGAGAACACCACAGTATTATGGACTGTGGTGTGTCTCTATTTGACGCCAGGAGCGCAGACACAACCAGCCGTGTCTCCCTGATGAGTCCGACCAGCGGACGAAAGGCCTCGGAGCAGGCAATACAAATATATCTGCCTTCAAAGGGGATTGTGATGGTTCCCTTATGCAGCTAGTGAAGAGTTTTCATATCTGTATCATATTTTCTTAATTTCATGTTCCCAGTTTCTCCATCTTCAAATTCCGCCCCTCCCCCCCCCCCCTCCTTAAGTCCAAATCTTTGCCAAGTCATTACTATGAAGATAGTTCAGTTGTTGGCCTGCGCTTGTTTTTTCCCCCACTATTAGATTGTTCGTCTATGTATTTGTCTGACTTTATTCAAGTTTAAAAGGCTGTGCCGGTCTTGAATACAAGTTACTCTGTGTAAGGTTTTCTTATGGGAGCAAAAAATACCAACTTGTTTACTGTTTATCGTTTACTGTTCCCTGCCTCATTTCATTTCCGATTTTGCACATAAGAAGTCAAGGACCAGGTTCGATTTTCAGCAATTACAAATGGAGCCTCGCAAAAAAAAAAAAAAAGCTAATCACTTCAGTACAGAAAACTGACTGGAAAGACTGTTATGACCCCACTTGACCCAGCTAGCAATAACAGAATGTAGTCATTAAATCGATGCTGGACTGGTTTCAAAATATTTCTAAGGTTATTAGCACCTGCTTTAATGTATGTTATGTTTTTGTTTAAACGATACGAATAACATGAGCAGTACTTTTACATGTAAAATATGAGAGAAGCGTACGCCTCCACATGGTAGAGAGAAAAAAAAAGACAGATCCCTAATTTGTTCATTCAGCAAGTTAGTGAATATGTTTCCTTCTGCAGAGCACGGAAATGATTTCGAAGCTTCAATTTCCGTTCGTATCCAGTTAGTTCCAGGGCCCAAAATAGTGTCGCAACAAATGACAGTTGAGATCTTTCGCTGAGAATATGAATCGTCCTTTTTCTGTTTCGCTTGTCAGATCGCCGTTCAAAACCTCAAGGTAATGTCCATGGAAATCAGGGAAATTCTACTTATTTTTTGGACCCGTTTAGGTAATATGACATGATATCGAGAATGGCCATGCGTGACGCACGTGCGAAGGGTGTCACGTGTCCACACTGCTCGCCCTCTGTTCAGCATGATGCCACTCAAGAGAGACAGGAACTAGGGCTGAAACAGACACGCCTCCAAAAACACAACTGGAACCCTCTGTGCCTGTGTTCCTTCTTGACTTTTAATGGCACGTAGATAAAACGTCAAAACAACATCATATCTGAAGTGAAGAATAACATTACACACAGACCAACATGTGCGCAAAATCACCCATCAAAATCTATTTCTGTGGATTTAAAAAAATGCCAATACGTGGCTTAAAAGAAAAATTGACGATGCGGTGGGAGGGGGGAGGGGAGGGTAGGGGGGGGGGGGAGAACGAACGAACGGATGGACGGACGGACGAACAAAATATTATTTTCCAGTGTAATGAGACAAGCAAATTATACATGTTTTTTTTCCAACCACCTATGGGGGGAAAAGGAAGGAGAGAGAGAGAGAGAGAGAGAGAGAGAGAGAGAGAGAGAGAGAGAGAGACAGACAGACAGACAGACAGACAGACAGACAGACAGACAAACAGAGACAGAGAGAATGAGATTAAGAGAGAGACAGAGACAGACAGACAGACAACACAGTGACAGAGAGAGAGAGAGAGAGAGAGAGAGAGAGAGAGAGAGAGAGAGAGAGAGAGAGAGAGAAAGAGACGGACAGGAGAGAGAGAGAGAGAGAGAGAGGAGAGAGAGAGAGAGAGAGAGAGAGGAGAGAGGAGAGAGAGAGAGAGAGAGAGAGAGAGAGTGAATGTATACCACTGACATCTCAATTTCGGCCATCCACACGAGTTGCCGGTGCTTTAGCGTCGATCAGACAGTCTGAAGAACGTTCCGTCAATTCATCACGTACCGCCCATCACGCCTCCAGACCTGCTCAGACTTCAGATGGGAAAAAAACCACACTTGGCCCATCAATGCAGTGTTCCGTACCTTCTCCCCTCCTCCCCCCCCCCCCCGTACCCTCCTTCCATCCTCTTACACCTACTCCCCTCTTCCCTCCCCTTTGCCCACTCCATCTTCCAACCTCTATGAATGCGGAGTCTAAGGACACTGGATATAATAAACCCATTGATTTAAGAGCCAAAAAGCGGGGTGCAGTTATTATCCTTTCTTGAACGTTCAGTCTCAGCGTTAGGGGGCTGGATTTTAATGTTCCTGTCAATGTTGTTGTTGTTTTGTTGTTGTTGTTGGGGTGGTGGCGTTTCTATACTGTGAAATGGTAAGTTGCTGGCGGTATTGTCCATGCCGTCCACACTTGAAAACCAAGATAGTGAGGTATAAATGGTTGCAATGGTTTTAATGAACTAAAACAGATAAAACAATTCACTCTAATGAAGCTGTTTATTGGCTACGAACTCTTCTCTACGTGTGTGTGTGTGTGTGTGTGTGTGTGTGTGTGTGTGTGTGTGTGTGTGTGTGTGTGTGTGTGTGTGTGTGTGTGTGTGTGCGTGCGTGCGTGCGCGCGCGTGTGTGTTTTAAAGCAGAGTGACCCCCGGCAACTTTGTTTCCATGGGAGATGGCTAGACAGTCACGTGCCCGTAACTTTCCCAACAAACGCAGCTTGCGGTACCAGTTTGTCTAGGACAGGGCGCACACGGGGTACACAAGGAAACCGCAGGTCGCACTAATTTGGCACTGAATGGTTTAACCACGGAAGCCAACGTTGCCTGCTTTGTTTATCTTTTATTCTTTCTGTTTCTCCGCCTCGCTTAAGTGTTCATTGACATCCATCCTACCTGGGTTGCCTATATTTGCATTCGTTTCTCTGTGCGTTCTGTCCGACAGTGTTCCAGATCAAAAGGCATCGGTCAGTCTGGAATAAACGCTAATTTCTGTTTGCACATTTCTCCATTCATGCGAGGCATAGATAGACCTTCGCAGCGGACCTAGAAAGAACGAAGGAAGGCAGACCAGTTGACACCAGTGAACAAAAAGAAAAGCACGTTGGTATGGCACTGTAACAAGATCTAGTGACCTCGCTGAAGCAATCTCCAGGAAAATGCAGAGATAAGAGGAGAAGACAGAGAAAAAAAAAACCTTGATGTACTAACACCATCGCAGAATGAAGAGAGAACATATTTGCAAAGACGCTAAGCTTGGCACTCAATTAACAGAACGGGAAGAACCAGGTGAACAGTTCTTCAGGTTGATGCCCAGCTTGACCTCCCAGCGAGGGGACAAGAAGAAGAAGAGGAAGAAGAAGAAGAGGAGGAGGGGGAGGAGGAGGCAGAGGAGAAGGAGGACATTCACTCTGATGTTGTTGCTGTGTGTATGTGTCATCTTGGTGTGTACGCGTGAGTTGGGAACTTTTCTTTTCTCAGGAACTTTTTTTCCTGGTTTATTCTGAGGGCGTTATTGGTGCCTGCATCACAGTAGGGTGAACTGGCCGTCACAAGCAACACTTAGTCTGGAGTTAAGGAGATGGATAACGCTCCTAGAACTTTGCCTAGAGAACAATAAATACAATTACTGTGAAATTTGGAATTGCTACAAATGGAGGTGTTCACAGGGTAGTACATGCTGCACATCATGCTTTTCATTTCAAAACTGTATTCTACTGTGACAGAAATCTGTACCTCTCTCTTTGAGAGACTGATGTTATCCACATCTCTTCACTCTTCTTCTTTTGTGCTGCCAACTCTGCTGCTGCAAAACAAACCCTTGAAAATTGTCAGGGGTTTAGTTTCACCGTAGGAACAATGGTAACTGTTTGTTTTATTTCCTTCGGTATTGTCGTTTGTTTCTTTCATCTATTTCTTCTCTATTGTCGTTTGTTTGATCCATATTTGTATTTCTATTTTTGTTCGTTCCAGATTTTTCTCTTCTGCATTGTCATCCCCTCCCCCTTTCTTGCATTGTCGTCTTTGTTCGATTTGTTTTATTGTCTGTATGGTCATTTTCGTTCCATTTTCCTCTTTCGTATGACGTTTTTTTTTCTTTGTTCCAGCTGTTTCTTCACTTCATGTCATTTGTTGATTCTATACGTTTGATGGTTTAGTGACCAAGCTTTTAGCGTCCTGTGATTCCGTCAGTTCTCATCAACATGCCCTCCACAGTCAAGGACCAGTTTGATATAACTATTCCAAGAAGTGTGTGTGTTGTGTTGTGTGTGTGTGTTGTGTGTGTGTGTGTGTGTGTGTGTGTGTGTGTGTGTGTGATGTGCGCGCGTGCGTGCGTGCGTGAGTGCGCGCGCACGCGCGTGCGTGTGTGTGGGATGTGTGTGTGTGTGTGTGTGTGTGTGTGAGAGAGAGAGAGAGAGAGAGAGAGAGAGAGAGAGAGAGAGAGAGATAATTTCCTTTGGGTGCGTAACAAAGAAGTTCCCCAGGACCATGGCTCTGTCAAGAGAAGGCAAAAAGGGGATGTCGATGATAACACTGTAAACACAAAACCACCGAGGAGCAAATAACCGGATATGACGCAAGAGGTGACGTAATCTGTCAAGCGATCCCAAGATGACGACTTTGTGACGCAAGAAGCGTCTCAGGTGCACCAAATCGAAAAAACGAGACCACTGAGGAGCAGATGGCCGGATATGACGCAAGAGTTGACGTCATCTGTCAAGCGATCCCAAGATAACGACTTTGTGACGCAAGAAGTGTCTCACCTGCACCAAATCAGATAGTATGAACAACGGAAACAGAGTATGATTTCAACCTGATGATTTTCAACCGACCAGCTTATCGGATTGGTCATCCAATAAACCTCTGCAGCAACCCATCATTTAACGATTTAAGCGTAAGTTTTTGAAACTATATATAACTCCGTCAAACGAAATACCTGCCGGATATATCATTCAAATCAAACTCAGTGAGGGGAAACAGCGTGTGAGTGAGTGAGTGAGTGAGTGAGTGAGTGTGTGTGTGTGTGTGTGTGTGTGTGTGTGTGTGTGTGTGTGTGTGTGTGTGTGTGTGACTGACTATTATTGTATGATTAAACAGTGGAGCTGACCACTTGTTACATTCGACACGTTTGTGTCATCCTTCTATCCTCAAACGGATCCTAAAGGAAGGCTCAAAGAGTTCTTGGTATATTTATCAGTATTTACATGTTGATTTTACTTTTGTACGCAACTTATTCCGTTACAATTTTTCGTCTGGTTTTTGTTTTTCTATTCTTCTCCGGCGGCTTTGGGATACCGTTGGATTCTGCTTTTGAGCCTTTATTAGTGATAATACCACAGACTTACAGACGGTATAGCTCCATTTCATGCCAAGGGACAACACTGAATACTGCAGACCTACAGGGGGTATAGCTCCATTTGATGACAAGGGACAACATTGAACACCACAGACCTATAGGGAGTGTATCTCCTTGTGTTGCCAAGGGACAACATTGAATACCACAGACCTATAGGGAGTATATCTCCTTTTTTTGCCAAGGGACAACATGAACACCACAGACTATAGGGGTATATCTCCTTTTGTTGCAAGGGACAACACTGAGTACCACAGACCTATAGGGAGTATATCTCCTTGTGTTGCCAGGGACAACATGAGTACACAGACCTATAGGGAGTATATCTCCTTGTGTTGCCAAGGGACAACATGAGTACCACAGACCTATAGGGAGTATATCTCCTTTTGTTGCCAAGGGACAACATTGAAACCCACAGACCTATAGGGAGTATATCTCCTTGTGTTGCCAAGGGACAACATTGAACACCACAGACCTATAGGGAGTATATCTCCTTTTGTTGCCAAGGGACAACATTGAATACACAAACCTATAGGGAGTATATCTCTTGTGTTGCAAGGGACAACATTGAATACACAGACTATAGGAGTATATCTCCTTGTGTTGCCAAGGGACAACATTGAACACCACAGACCTATAGGGAGTATATCTCCTTGTGTTGCCAAGGGACAACATTGAATACCACAGACCTATAGGGAGTATATCTCCTTGTGTTGCCAAGGGACAACATTGAATACCACAGACCTATAGGGAGTATATCTCCTTTTGTTGCCAAGGGACATCATTGAATACCACAGACCGATATCGCCATTAGATGCCAAGGAACGACCTTGAATACCACAGACCTATATGGGGAGGGGGGGGGGGAGGAGGGGTATATCTCCATTTCATGCAAAGGGACAACACTGAATACTGAACCAAGGGACAATATTGAATACCACAGACCTATAGGGGGTATATCTCCATTTGATGCCGAGGGACGACTGGCACACTAAGCCGGATTCCACCGATGAGACCTATTCAGCCGATGAACCTCCATCTGATACTTGCAGCCAACCTTGAATACTAGTAGTATTCAAGGTTGGTTGCTAGTATCAGACGGAGGTTCATCACTGCATAGTTAATAAAACGATAGTGTCATCATTTTTAACAGAACGCTGTCTTGATCGATCTTTCGCTGATTTTGTCTTTACCTTATTTTAGTTTTGATCATTTTCTATTTTCCGGAACACATTGCTCGTTTCCGTATTTTTCGGAACGCAGTGCCAAAATGACTGTTTCCCGTAACAATTTCGGATGACCCGGAACGGTAGGCATGCCTGCACTACTGACCTACATATGGTATATCTCCCTTTGAGAGTAAGGGACGACCCTGAATACCACAGATCTATAGGTGGTACATCTCCATTTGATGCCGAGGGACGACATTGAATATCACAGACCTGTAGATGGTATATCTCCATCTGATGGCAAGGGACAACATTGAATACCACAGACCTGTAGATGGTATATCTCCATCTGATGGCAAGGGACAACATTGAATACCACAGACCTGTAGATGGTATATCTCCATCTGATGGCAAGGGACAACATTGAATACCACAGACCTGTAGATGGTATATCTCCATCTGATGGCAAGGGACAACATTGAATACCACAGACCTGTAGATGGTATATCTCCATCTGATGGCAAGGGACGACATTGAATACCACAGACCTGTAGATGGTATATCTCCATCTGATGGCAAGGGACGACATTGAATACCACAGACCTGTAGATGGTATATCTCATCTGATGGCAAGGGACGACATTGAATACCACAGACCTGTAGATGGTATATCTCATTGATGGCAAGGGACGACATTGAATACCCCAGACTGTAGATGGTATATCTCCATCTGATGGCAAGGGACGACATTGAATACTACAGACCTGTAGATGGTATATCTTCATCTGATGGCAAGGGACGACATGAATACACGACTGTAGATGGTATATTCCATCTGATGCAAGGGACAAAACTGAATACACAGACTGTAGATGGTATATCTCCATCTGATGGCAAGGGACGACTGACATAGTAAGCCGAGTTTCGCCCATGAGACCTATCCAGCAGATGAACGTTCATCTGCCGGTGAAAATTTAGTATTTACGTTCTGTTGTTTTGTTTGAAAGTATAGATGGAAAGATAGAAACACTGACAGACAGACAAAAAACAGATAGATCGACAGACAGACAGACAGACAGATAGGAGACATAGATAGATAGACAGAGGGATAGATAGACAGACAGACAGATAGATAGATAGATAGATAGATAGATAGACAGATAGATAGACAGACAGATAGATAGGTAGACTGAGCAAGTTAATAGTGGGGAAACAAACGCAGGCTAACGATTCCCCCGTCATTACCACAGTGACTTGACAAAGATTTAAAAACTTTAAAGGGAAGGCGTGACGGGGGTGGTGGTGGTTATAATAGAAAAAAAAACATTAGCAAGGAAATCTAGAGCGTTAGATTACATGAATAATAGATCCTTCGACAGTAGCATATAGGCACCATCGTAATCCATCTCAAAAACAGAACCATTCATACGGCCTTGCCCAGGGACCTTTCGTCTGCTGATTCAGACCCATCAGCGAGACACGGCTGATCGTGTCAACGCGTTTTGACGACAGAGTCGTTTACAGCTCATTAAAGCCAAAGAACCAATCCGAAAAGAACACCAGCATCACCAACAAAGTGGACAGACATGTTAAGCTTTGCCAGTAAACCGTCTTGGCCTGAACATGAACAACAAGAGTGTATAACTTTAGGCTTTCCTTTGGCCTGGTGGTCTAGCAGACAGGCCATTCATATGGTTGTTGATAGGGGTTTTGTGTTCAGAGTCCTCTGGGATATTTTGATGATGTCTGGGGCTCAAACACGATGGCGGTTTGGGAGAAGAGGGGACAGGGGGGGTTTGGGATGGGGCGCGAGAAGTCGGGCGGGGGAGGGGGGATGGAGGGGGAGGGAGGGGCACAAATAGATAGCGACTCCAGAATCACCAAGAGTCTCATTGGTTTCTACTCGTTCATTCTGTTTGTGTTTTTTTCTCTGTTGTGGGGGTAACAGTGGTGGTAGTGGTGGTGATTGTGTTGGTGGTAGTGCTGGTGGTGGTGGTGCTGGTGGTTGTGTGTGTGTGTGTGGTGTGTGTGTGTGTGTGTGTGTGTGTGTGTGTGGAGAGAGAGAGAGAGAGAGAGAGAGGAATGCGCGCATGTGTGTGTGTGTGTGTGTGTGTGTGTGTGTGTGTGTGTGTGTGTGTGTGTGTGTAAGAGCATGAGAGAGAGAGAGAGAGAGAGAGAGAGAGAGAGGGGGACAGACAGACGACAGAGACAGTCACGTGTGTGTTGTGTGTGTGTGTGTGTGTGTGTGTGTGTGTGTGCGCGCGCGCGCGCGCGCGCGTGCGTGCTTGCGTGCGTGTGTGTTTGTGTGTGTCTCCGTATGTGCACGTGTGTGTGTGTGTGTTTGTGTGTGTGTCTGCCTGTGTGTGTTTTGTGTGTATTCAAAGGAAAGGGGGAAAGGAGAGTTTGTGTGAAGGGAGAAAGCGAGAAGTGGAAGACGGGAAAGGAGGTTAGAGTAAGGGTGAGAAGAGCGACATGGGGAGAGAGAGAGAGAGAGAGAGAGAGAGAGAGAGAGAGAGAGAGAGAGAGAGAGAGAGAGAGAGAGAGAGAGGGGTTAATTGTATTGGACTTGTTACCGATCTCTTCCTTTTGCGTAATGTCACACAGGGGAGGGATTTGTTGAGTGCGGATAAAACAGGCTGACGTGGCGGTGCAACGCGTGATAAGGAAGGACAGAGGGAGGGTATGGGGTGGGGTGGTAAAAATGTCAAGCACAACTGGACACATACACACAGAGGCACACTCACGGGCTTCGCGCAAAACACGTGCACATCACCGACAAACTAACCAGCCAACTGAAATCCCTTACTTGCAACAATTGACCTTTCAACTAAGTTACTCATTTATTGCTCCAAGACTCTTTATTGATCTGGTTTTCCATCAGTTAAATTTGCCATCCTTTGTCCCACCACCTAAGCTGCTGTCCGTTGACCCACCAGTTAAGTTACCCCTCTGTTCTCCCACCAGTTCAGTTACCCCTCTGTTCTCCCACCAGTTAAGTTACCCCTCTGTTCTCCCACCAGTTAAGTTACCCCTCTGTTCTCCCACCAGTTCAGTTACCCCTCTGTTCTCCCACCAGTTCAGTTACCCCTCTGTTCTCCCACCAGTTCAGTTACCCCTCTGTTCTCCCACCAGTTCAAATTACCCCTCTGTTCTCCCACCAGTTCAGTTACCCCTCTGTTCTCCCACCAGTTAAGTTACCCCTCTGTTCTCCCACCATTAAGTTACCCCTCTGTTCTCCCACCAGTTAAGTTACCCCTCTGTTCTCCCAACTAGTTACCTGTTCTCACCAGTCATTACTCTGTTCTCCCACCAGTTAAGTTACCCCTCTGTTCTCCCACCAGTTCAGTTACCCCTCTGTTCTCCCACCAGTTAAGTTACCCCTCTGTTCTCCCACCACTTAAGTTACCCCTCTGTTCTCCCACCAGTTAAGTTACCCCTCCACCATTAAGTTACCCCTTGTTCTCCCACCAGTTCAGTTACCCTCTTTTCCCACCAGTTCAGTTTACCCCTTGTTCTCCCATCCATTCAGTTACCCTCGTTCTCCACCAGTTAAGTAACCTCTGTTCCCACCAAGTTCAGTTTACTCTCTGTACTCCACAGTTATTACCCGTTGTCCTCCACCAGTTAAGTTATCCATCGTTCTCCCACCAGTCTCAGTTACCCCTGTTCTCCCACAGTAAGTATCCTCTGTATCCCACACGTAAATTACCCCTCTCGTTCTCCCACCAGTTAAGTTACCCCTCGTTTCCCACCTAGTAGTTACCCTTGTTCCCACCGGTAAGTTACCCTCGTGTTCCCACCAGTTAAGTTACCCTCTGTTCTCCCACCAAACTAAGTTACCTCTGTTCTCCCACAGTAAGTTACCCATCGTTGTCCCCATTAAGTTACTCCTCTGTTTCTCCAAAACGTTAAGTTATCCCGTCTGTTCTCCACCAGCTAAGTTACCCTCTGTTCTCCCACCAGTTAAGTTACCCGTCTGTTATCCCACCAGTTAAGTTAACCCTCTGTTCTCCACCAGTTAAGTAACCCATCTGTTCCACCAACTTAGTTACCCTCTGTTTCCCACCAGTTAAGTTACCCTCTGTTTCCACCAGTTAAGTTACCCTACTGTTCCCCACCAGTTAAGTTACCCCTCTGTTCTCACAGTTCAGTTACCCTCTGACTCACACAGTTCATACCCCCTGTTCGTCCCACCAAGTTCAGTACCCTCCCGTTGTCCCACCAGTAAGTAAACCTCTGTTCTCCCACCAGATTAGTTACCCCTCTGTTTCCCACCTAGTTAAGTTACCCTTCGTTCTCCCATCGTTAAGTTACCCTCACCAGTTAGTTACCCTCTGTCACCAACAAATTCAGTTACCCCTCGTTCTCCACAGTTCAGTTACCACTTGTCTCCCACCAGTTGCAGTTACCTCTGTTCTTCCACAGTTAAGTTACCCTTGTTCTCCCACCAGTTCATGTTACCTTGTTCTCCCACAGTTAAGTTACCCTTGTTCTCCCACCAGTCAGTTACCCTCTGTTCTCCCACCATTAGTTACCCCTTGTTCTCCACATGTTAAGTATATCCTTGTCCCAACCAGTTAGTTACCCCTTCTGTTCTCCCACCAGTTCAGTTACCCCTCTGTTCTCCCACCAGTTAAGTTACCCCTCTGTTCTCCCACCACTTAAGTTACCCCTCTGTTCTCCCACCAGTTAAGTTACCCCTCTGTTCTCCCACCAGTTAAGTTACCCCTCTGTTCTCCCACCAGTTAAGTTACCCCTCTGTTCTCCCACCAGTTAAGTTACCCCTCTGTTCTCCCACCAGTTCAGTTACCCCTCTGTTCTCCCACCAGTTAAGTTACCCCTCTGTTCTCCCACCAGTTCAGTTACCCCTCTGTTCTCCCACCAGTTAAGTTACCCCTCTGTTCTCCCACCAGTTAAGTTACCCCTCTGTTCTCCCACCAGTTAAGTTACCCCTCTGTTCTCCACCAGTTAAGTTACCCCTCTGTTCTCCCACCAGTTAAGTTACCCCTCTGTTCTCCCACCAGTTAAGTTACCCCTCTGTTCTCCCACCAGTTAAGTTACCCTCTGTTCTCCCACCAGTTAAGTTACCCCTCTGTTCTCCCACCAGTTAAGTTACCCCTCTGTTCTCCCACCAATTAAGTTACCCACTTGTTGTCCTACCAGTTACGTCACTCATTCATTATCCCACCGACTCATTTACCCATCCATTGTCCCATCATCCAAGCTACCCATCAGCTGTTCCACCATCAACTGGAAACCATTGTCCCACCCAATCAGTTTTTCATAAAGAACTAAGTTATTCACACGTTGACCATTAACAAGTAAATTATCCATCCGATGTCCCACCGAATCAAGTTACCACCAGTTGTCCCACTAAGTAAGTCATCCATCCGTAGTCCCATCTACTGAGTTATCCATTCGTTGACCCACCAACCAAGTTACTGATCCGTTGTCCCACCTACTACGTTATCTAGCCTTTATCCCACCTGTTAAGTTACCCATCAGCTGTTCCACCAGCTAAGTTATCCATTACTTGTCCCACCAACTCAGTTACTGCTTTGCTGACCCACGAGCTAAATTACCCATCCGTTGTCTCTCCATTGAAGTTATCCATTCGTTGATCTGTCAACTACGTTATTCATCCGTTGTCTCAACAGCTAAGTTATCCATCGGTTGTCCCACCAACTCAGTTACTGGTCTGTTATCCCACCAACTTAGTAACCTATCAATGTTCCACCAACTTAATAAACCATGCAGTGTTCCACCAACTTAGGTACCTATCTGTTGTCACACCAGCTAAGTTATCCATCTGTTGTCCTAAAACTAGCTAGCCATCTACTGTCCCACCAACTTAGTTACCCATCTGTTGTCTTACTACGAACAAAGTCACCCACCTGTCGTCCCACCAAGTGAGTAATCCATCCATTGTCCCACCAACGTAATAACACATTCTTTGTCCCACCAAGAACTATGTTACCCATTCAGTATCCCATAGAGTAAATTACCCATCCGTTTTTTCTCTGACTCTGTTACCTATCCATTGTCCTAACAAAAACTAAGTCACTCATGCGATGTCCCAACAAATAAGTTATCCAACAGTTGTCCCAGCAACAACTGCGTTATCTTTCTATCAATTAAGTTACCCATATGTGGAGCCACCAACAACCAAGTTAATGTTCCATTGTCCAACAATAACTATGTTACCCGTTCGTTGTCCCACCTACAAAGTTACACATCCGTTGTCCCACCAACTCAGTAACGCATCCGTTGTTCCACATTTAAAGTCAATCATCCATTGCCCAAACCACTTTTCCCCTATTCATTGTCTCACAGACTCCGTTTCCCTACTAACAAGTTGCCCATTCATCCTTCCACCAAGTCAGATGCCCAACTGTAATCACACAAGTGAGTTATCTGCTCATTGCGTCATCAGTTTACAGACCCATCCCTTTCACCAACTATGTTAATCATCCATTGCCCCACCAACCGACCCATTCGGTTACCAAACAACTGACTTAATCCATCTGCGTTTTTTTTCTCAGAAACTGAAAAATTAATCCTTTGTCTCAGCAATCCATCCACTGTCCAAGAAACAACCTTATCCATTTATTGCCCAGGGAGCTCACTAACCCATCCATTGCCCAACATATGTATTAATCATCCGTTATTCAACAAACATGCATGTCCATCCATTTTCACATCTTCAGATGACCTCCTGTTGTCCTCCCATAAGACTGGTACCTCACTGATGAAACCAACCATCAGTTCAGCCCACAACTAAAAGAAAGAAAGAAAGAACAAAAGAAAGAAAGAAAGAAAGTAGTGAGTATTTGACATGGTTAGGATAAAGACAAAGAAAAGCAGTAAGCAGGGAAGTGGGGGAAAAACTGCTGTAGAGGGGTGCAAGCATTGGGGTGGTGAGGGAAAGGGGAAGAAGAGGAGGGAGGGGGGTGGAGATAAGAGGGAAAAAAGGACTGGCAGGGAGGTAACAGACAGGGCAGTGATGCTGCGAGTGAAACTAAATTAAAGTAGCTGGGTTGGAAGCTCCAGTGAAACTAAATTCAAGTAGCTGGGTTGGAAGCTCCAGTGAAACTAAATTCAAGTAGCTGGGTTGGAAGCTCCAGTGAAACTAAATTCAAGTAGCTGGGTTGGAAGCTCCAGTGAAACTAAATTCAAGTAGCTGGGTTGGAAGCTCCAGTGAAACTAAATTCAAGTAGCTGGGTTGGAAGCTCCAGTGAAACTAAATTCAAGTAGCTGGGTTGGAAGCTCCAGTGAAACTAAATTCAAGTAGCTGGGTTGGAAGCTCCAGTGAAACTAAATTCAAGTAGCTGGGTTGGAAGCTCCAGTGAAACTAAATTCAAGTAGCTGGGTTGGAAGCTCCAGTGAAACTAAATTCAAGTAGCTGGGTTGGAAGCTCCAGTGAAACTAAATTCAAGTAGCTGGGTTGGAAGCTCCAGTGAAACTAAATTCAAGGAGCTGGGTTGGAAGCTCCAGTGAAACTAAATTCAAGTAGCTGGGTTGGAAGCTCCAGTGAAACTAAATTCAAGTAGCTGGGTTGGAAGCTCCAGTGAAACTAAATTCAAGTAGCTGGGTTGGAAGCTCCAGTGAAACTAAATTCAAGTAGCTGGGTTGGAAGCTCCAGTGAAACTAAATTCAAGTAGCTGGGTTGGAAGCTCCAGTGAAACTAAATTCAAGTAGCTGGGTTGGAAGCTCCAGTGAAACTAAATTCAAGTAGCTGGGTTGGAAGCTCCAGTGAAACTAAATTCAAGTAGCTGGGTTGGAAGCTCCAGTGAAACTAAATTCAAGTAGCTGGGTTGGAAGCTCCAGTGAAACTAAATTCAAGTAGCTGGGTTGGAAGCTCCAGTGAAACTAAATTCAAGTAGCTGGGTTGGAAGCTCCAGTGAAACTAAATTCAAGGAGCTGGGTTGGAAGCTCCAGTGAAACTAAATTCAAGTAGCTGGGTTGGAAGCTCCAGTGAAACTAAATTCAAGTAGCTGGGTTGGAAGCTCCAGTGAAACTAAATTCAAGTAGCTGGGTTGGAAGCTCCAGTGAAACTAAATTCAAGTAGCTGGGTTGGAAGCTCCAGTGAAACTAAATTCAAGTAGCTGGGTTGGAAGCTCCAGTGAAACTAAATTCAAGTAGCTGGGTTGGAAGCTCCAGTGAAACTAAATTCAAGTAGCTGGGTTGGAAGCTCCAGTGAAACTAAATTCAA
>CM065728.1:60209052-60214052 GCA_033310375.1 Conus canariensis
TCATCTGTTGTCCTACTACCCGTCATTCTTCTAAGAAATAAGATACCCCTCTGTTGTTCCCAGATAGGTTATCCATTGGTTGTCCTACCAGCACAGCTATCCATTTGTTGTCCTGCTCACCCATTTGTTGTTCCACCAATTAAATTGCTCATCGGTTGTCCACTGACTCAGTTATCCATCTGTTGCCATATCAAGAAATAAGTTATCTATCCATTGTCCCAGACACTAAGTTACCCATCTGTTGTCACACAAACACATGAGTTACCCAGTCATTTTCCCACCAAACTACATTACGTATCTGTGGTTGTCCCGTCTACTAAGTTACAAATTCATTGTCCCATCAACCTGGTAACCCATCCGTTGTCGCACCTTTAAAGTTACTCATTTTTTGTCTGAACAGCTATTCCACCCGTTCTTCATACCACCGACCCAGTTTTCCATATTTTGTCACCAAGAGGTTTCCCATCCATTCTTCCTCCAGTCGCCCAATTGTTATCACACCTATAAATTACCCATCCGTTGTCCCATTAGTTTACCAAACAACAGACCATCCACTTCGCCACCAAGTGACCCATTCGTTTATCCACCAATTGAGTTGACATCTATTTTCTTACAAACTAAGTTATTCAACTGTCGCCTCAGCAACCTAGTAACCCAGCCTTTATGCCAGCAGTCCACTTATCCATCCGTGACTCAGCGACTCACACACTTATCCATTGTCCCAGCAGATCACTTATGCATCCGTTGGCCCAGCGACTCACTCACCCTTACTTTGTCTCAGCAATTAACTTAGCCATCCTTTGTCCCAGCAGCTCCCTTGCTCATCCATTTTCTCATTAGCTCACTTAACCATACATTGCCCTGGAAACTCACTTACCAATCTTTTGTCCCGGAAACTCACTCACCCATCCATTGTCCATGCAACTCACACACCCATCCTTTGTCCCATCAACTCAGTTACCCATCCATTGTCTCAGCAGCTCACTTACCCGTCGGTTGTCCTGGAAACTTACTTAACTCACTCACCTACCATTGTCCCAGCAACTCACTCACCTATCCATTGTCCCAGCAACTCACTCATCCATCCGTTGTCCCAGCAACTTACTCACCCATCCCTTATCCCAGCAACTCACCCATCCATTGTCCCAGCAACTTACTCACCCATCCCTTATCCCAGCAACTCACTTACCCATCCGTTGTCCCAACAACTTACTCACCCATCCCTTATCCCAGCAACTCACCCATCCGTTGTCCCAGCAACTTACCCATCCCTTATCCCAGCAACTCACTTACCCATCCGTTGTCCCAGCAACTTACTCACCCATCCACTATCCCAGCAACTCACTCACCTATCCATTATCCCAGCAACTCACTCACCCATCTATTGTCCCAGCAACTCACTTACCCATCGGTTGTCCCAGAAGCTCACTCACCCAGCCGTTGTCCCGCAGATAAGTTATCCATCCATTGTCCAACCAACAAACTTACCCACAGGTTCCCCTTTCAGCAAAGTGACCTCTCCATTGTTCTACCGTATGATCCACCCGTGTCTCACTAGAGTGCTCCACTGATCAAACCACTTTTTCACTGTCGTCAACAAGAAAAGAACAAAAAAGGAAAAAGAAGTTCCTAGTGGATAGTTGACATGGTCTGGACAAAGACAAAGGAACACAAAAAGCATGGAAGCGGATAAAACTGCTGTGGAAGGGAGCAAGGGTAGGGAAGGTGAGAGAAATGGGGGGGGGGGGTGTAAGGGGGGGGGGGGGTGAGGGACGGAAAAGTGACACTGTGAGTGAAAACTAAATTAAAGTAGCTGGGCTGGGCTGGACGTTCTGTGGCTGAGAGAAGGGGAGGTTGACGCAAGAGAATAAACCACGTGTTACGAGACTGGCAAACGAAGGGAGGAATGCTTTCTTGTTTGTTCTGTGTCTTTTTGAGTCTGCATGTTGGGCAGGGAATGGGTAATGCAGGCACTGGTAAAAATGTCACCCTCTGCCCATTTAAAACACACACACACAACACACACACACACACACACACACACACACACACACACACACAAACCCATCCCACCCAAAACAACAAAATAAAAACAAAAACAAAAAAGCCAAAGAAAGTGGCAGCTGGTAGTTGGTGAGAATTTCACAAAAGGCTCCAGTGGAGGGAGATTTTTTTCTTTTCCATTCTCTTCACGAACTGCACTAATCTCATTCTGAAGCACGCCCGCTTTTCCTGACTGCGGAAGAAGGGCCCCGCGGTGTGTTGTGATCGCTGGGAGTCAACAGCAATGACGAAGTGGGCCTTGCACGTTGTCTGTTTGGTTTAACCCTTTGTCCAACAGACGGCAGGAGGGCCGACTGCGCTGCACCTGCCTCCCGAATTGAAAAGACAATCTTCCTCACTTCTTCTTCTCTTGCCCCCACCCCCTTCCCCCCACCCCCGTCCCCTCCCTTTGCTTCCCATCTCATTTTTGTCTTTCAAAAGTTTACCTGTCTGTTTGAATTCTCTCTCTCTTTCTCTCTCTCTCTCTCTCTCTCTCTCTCTCTCTCTCTTCCTCTCTCTCTCTCCCCCCTCTCTCTCTGTTCACACTCATTAAATGATTCCTCTGTCTGCTCTTAACTTCTGTCTCTGTCTGTCTGTCTGTCTGTCTCTCCCCCCCCCCCCCTCTCTCTCTCTCTCTCTCACTCCTCAATTTTCTCTCATTTTGTTTGTAGCCTCACTCAGACTCTGTTAATTTTTGTAAAACCAAATCAAAAACAAAAGGAGTCATGAATATTGAAGCAAACAAAAAACAAAAGAATACGTGAACAGAGAGAAAGTGAGACATGCACTTGTTCATGAGAGAGAAAGTGAGAGAGAGAGAGAGAGAGAAAGAGAGAGATATTGTACGCTCTTTGTGTGTGTGTGTGTTGTGTGTGTGTGTGTGTGTGTGTGTGTGTGTGTGTGTGTGTGTGTGCATGTGTGTGGAGAGAGAGAGAGAGAGAGAGAGAGGGAGGGAGGGAGGGAGGGGGAAGAGAGAGAGAGAGACACGGAGATAGAGAGGTGGGAGTTTTTCTCTCTCTCTCTCTCTCTCTCTTTTGTGTGTGTGTGTGTGTGTGTGTGTGTGTGTGTGTGTGTGTGTGTGTGTGTGTGTGTGTGTGCTTGCGTGCGTGTGCATGCGCTCGCACGCGTGCGCGTGTGCGTGTGTGCATATGTGTGTGCGTGCGTGTGTGCGTGAGTTTACGCACGCACATACAAATGTGTTAGTTTGTGTGTACTCGTGCAAACACGTTTTAGTGTATTGGGGACAAGGGTAGATCGGGGAAAGGTCGGAAAAAGAAGGAGAAGGAGGAGGAAGAGGAATGTTGGTGACGGGGAGTGCTGGTGAGTTTGTACGTGTATTGATTTGTTAGTGTATTGATTTGTTACTGTATTGATTTGTTACTATTTGTTGTTTTTCCAACACATTTTAAGTTACCAGCAACATTTCCGCCTACCAAAACCTACACCCACCACATATCTCTTTCTTTTCTGTTGTTACACTTGACTATTGGTATTTTTCGTTTTCTTTTCCTACTTTTATTGTCAGCTTATCCGTATTCAGACTGGAGAGGAAATTGAAATTTGAGGCCACCCAAACGATGGGACCCTAAGGCTTGCCTAGAGTGACGCAACGTTTGCCTTACATGTGCACCAACGTGACTCTACAAGCCTTTCCATCCTTTTTAATTGTCTTCGTTTTTGTGCACTCGCTCGCACGCATGACTAATGTATCTAAACACAAAGTAAAACCGAGTTTTCAAATGCTCAAATATCGATGTGTCGGCGAGCGTGTCAAGGATGTTTTGTCCTCATCCATTTCCTAAATCTCCCACGTGCTGAATCCAAACTCCTCAGTCAGGGGGGAGAGAGAGGGGGGAGTGAGAGAGAGAGAGAGCGGGGGAGGGAGAGAGAGAGGGAGGGAGAGAGAGAGAGAGAGAGAGAGAGAGAGAGAGAGGAGAGAAGAGAGACAGAGGAGAGAGAATGTTGCTTATAGCCCAGCCATGTTGCTTATAGCCCAGCCGACCGCAAACGGACATATTAGGGCTGTCAATGCGTTGAAGTCAATTCACAAGTCATCAAGAAAAAAAAAAAAAAAAAAAAAACCCTTTAAACCAGACCTTCCAAAATCACATTGGAAATTTCGTGGAAAATCTGTCTTCCGTAAAATCTTAGATCACATGAAAAATGTTGATTTTTTTTTCTCAGAAATTCAAAGATCCCATCAGGTGGGACATCTCTGAACAAGGTTTTCATGGAGTATGCTGTAAAGTGTTCATGTCTCACAGCATGCAAGTCCCAACACTCTAAAAGAACATGTTTCACTGTGAGTGGAACATACATGCAATGCACCACGGAGCTTCTTCACCTTTGAAAAGACAAGACAGCGTGTAAAAAGGAGTGGTCTGTATGCAAACGGCACAAGACTGTTTCTTCTTTACGGCTGCCTCTGGAACATGGTCAAAACTCTTTCAAGTCTGGACGGATTTCGAACAGTTTGTTACCCGTCTGCGAGTTCCATTCCTCTTGCCAGAGGTCTTTGACCTATGCCTGGGTTTTCCTCGGTCCAGCAAACCCGTTTCACCTGGCGGAGCTGAGCACGTGAGGGCGTAACGGTATTATATAGTATAATGATACTTATATAGCGCCCATTCTCGGCTAGCGAGCAAGCTCTAAGCGCTTTACAATCCACACTCGTCCACACAATGGGCTGCCTACCTGGGTAGTGCCGACTTAAGAGCTGCCAGCTGGTGCTTCATTCAGTCGTTTCCCGTGTCATCCAGTCCATATTGTTCAATATCGTTCACTCAGTTTCCTTACTTCCTTCATTCTTTCAATTTCTCATGCAGGGTGTGTGCTTCGTGTAACGTGTCATCCATACCAACGGCCAAACTGGCCTTCTCTTCCGAAAGTTGGTGGAGGGATTTTACGTGTGTGTAAGATGTTATGCGTGCGTTCACACACGGAACCTCAGTCTATAG
>CM065728.1:60221552-60231552 GCA_033310375.1 Conus canariensis
AGACAGACAGACAGACAGAGACAGACAGATGGTATCTGCAAGAAAACTGTCATCATGAAAAAAAGAGACAAAAAAGGCAAACTTGGGACCACAAAATCGAAAACAAGTATGAAACCGAGCGTGGATGGTAACAGACCACTCTTTTCGTGAGCACCAGCACAGATGTCCGGAGAGAAAAGGTTCTGTCTACCTCAGCCCTAACCTCCCCCTCATCAAGCACCAGCACAGATGTCTGGAGAGAAAAGGTTCTGTCTACCTCAGCCCTAACCTCCCCCTCATCAAGCACCAGCACAGATGTCCGGAGAGAAAAGGTTCTGTCTACCTCAGCCCTAACCTCCCCCTCATCAAGCACCAGCACAGATGTCTGGAGAGAAAAGGTTCTGTCTACCTCAGCCCTAACCTCCCCCTCATCAAGCACCAGCACAGATGTCTGGAGAGAAAAGGTTCTGTCTACCTCAGCCCTAACCTCCCCCTCATCAAGCACCAGCACAGATGTCTGGAGAGAAAAGGTTCTGTCTACCTCAGCCCTAACCTCCCCCTCATCAAGCACCAGCACAGATGTCTGGAGAGAAAAGGTTCTGTCTACCTCAGCCCTAACTACCCCCCCCCCCCCCCCCCCTCACCAAGGCCCAGGGTGGAGACTGAGAAGACATTTTAGTCAGGCATAAATCAATAACAGAACACACATACGCGCTTACGCGTGCGGCATGCACACACACACGCACGCACCCATACACACACACACACGCGCGCGCGCGCGCACAATACACGCACTCCCACACACACACCTGCAAGGAAGGCAAGCAGAGCCGCTACCATCTGGCTCTAATGGGCTATGGCCATGGCTGTAACAATACCACCACGCTAATTCAACTGTGAGGACCGCATCTGCGTGCCTAAGTTACCATCTGTCTTTGTGCGTGCGTGCGTGCGTGCGAGCGTGTGTGTGTGTGTGTGTGTGTGTGTGTGTGTGTGTGTGTGTGTGCATACAAAGACAGATGGTAATTTAAACACACACACACACACACACACACACACACACACACACACACACACACAAATTCTCATGCCCCCCCCCCCTCCCTCTCTCTCTGTGTCCGTCTGTCTGTCTCTTTCTCTCTAGTTTGTTAGCTTACCAGCGTTCATATTTTTGATGTGATCATATGGCGAGGCGAAAGGATGTTGAGATACCACACGGATAATAAAAAAAAGAGCCTCTTAATGGATGTCATCACCTTTCACCTATTACCTATCCCGGAGTCTTGAAGACCGTTGGGACGAACAGAAGACTTCGCAACCAGCTTCCTCCACTCCTTCCGGTTCTCAGACGCTCTCTGGCAGCTGCTGAGTGTGAGGCCAGTCCATGCACTGATGTTGTCCTCCCGTCTCTTCCTCTGTCTTCCTCTCCTTCTGCCTCCTCGCACTGTTCCTTGTAGAATGGTTTTGGCAAGTCCTGTTGATCTTGTACATGACCGTACTGTTTGATTTTCCCTCCTTTCACTGTGGACAACAGGTCTTCGTGTGATCCAATGGCTTGCCTTACTCTGGTCTAGACCTCCAAGTTGGTAATGTGGTCTTTGTCTTAAATGCAAGTTCCTCAATTCATGACCAGCTGCAATTTTGACGCCTAGCTCCCTCCCGTCGACACCGACCAATCGCTGACTTCGACATTCTGAAATTTCAAGACGAACAAAACATTTTCCTTCAGCCTAGTGCAAGACAGTCAAACACCCCTTTCAAGACTCCACCATCCGTTTAGAAGACAGTTCTGAAACTGGTGTGACATTCCGTCATGGCTCTAGTTAACTGCCAAAATTAATCTCCGGTGAGTGACACACGGCACGTGCTAAAACTATCCCCCCCCCCCCCTCCATCCCCGCTGTCTCCGGAGTAAATCCAGACAGTCATATCCCTTTGTTCTAAAATCACTTCCCTCCTGCAAGATTCTCAAAGTGTGCCATGCAACTTTCGACCAAAACACATTGAGGGAGGAATGATTCTGGATCTGAACCAGAACCCCCCCCCCCCCTCCCCACACCCACCTCAGTCCTCAGCCCGTTCCAAAACCACTCTCCAGTGACTGACACGGCTCATGGTCCAACAACAACCCCCGGAGTGATTACTGGAATGTGCCCATTTTCACCCACCTAAGTGATAGTGGAACGCCTCATTTTCACCTGCCGAAGTGATAGTGGAACGTGGACATTTTCACCTGCCGAAGTGATAGTGGAACGTGGACATTTTCACCCGCCGAAGTGATAGTGGAACGTGCCCATATTCCCCCACCAGAGTGATAGTGGAACACGCACATTTTCACTCGCCGAAGTGATAGTGGAACGCGCACATTTTCACCGACCGAAATGATAATGGAATGTGCCCATTTTCACCCACCTGAGTGATAATGGAACGCACCCATTTTCACCTACCGAACTTATGGTGGAACGCGCCATTTTCACTAATGGAAGTGATAGTGGAACGCGTCCAGTTTTCACCTACCGAAGTGATAGTGGAACGCGCCCATTTGCTATACCACCCCAAAGGGTGTTTCTGAACTATGTGTAATATCCCTCGCCGTCAGGCGGTTTTAGAACAGCGTGGGAGACCTACGTCCCGAACCCCCTCCTTCCCCCATCCCTTTCAAGTTCAGGCGCAAAGTGAATTGATTGATTATGTCTAGTCGTTCGGAACGCTTTGTGAATTGTAAAGGAGGGCAGTGGCCTTCAGGACGTGAAGTGATTATAGAACGTGATACCGGAATTCTCTGCTGGGATGAGAGGGCGTCCCAAGACAACCAGAACAGTGGTCAGCTTCAGGCTGTATTATTGCCCGGACGGTCACACACTTCTAACGCTACACACTTCAAAACGTATACACTGAACTACTGATGCTCTTCAAAGAGGGCTACTGAACTACTGATGTCCTTTAAACTATTAAAATGGCGCCATAGAATTGAAATATCCCCTTTCGGGTTTGGACATGTTCATTTATTGAAACAGGAGTCATGGAATCGAACTCAGAGTGAAGACACAATTGAAGCAAACTTGTCTACCGACATATTTGGCTCAGGAGGTACTGTACCATCTCAGTTGTACCAGAACTAACAAAATTCAAGACTGATATTGTCGCTAGCTTGAAGGTCCAAAGTCAGTCAGTCAGTCAGTCATTCCCCTTACTGCTAGGGTCGTTAGGGGGACGTGATGAGGCAGCCGCCGTTTCTCTCCAGGCTCTTCTGTTTGTAGCTGTCGTGAGGAGATCTGGCATGGTCATTTTGGTCCAGTCTTTTATATTATCCGACCAACTCTTTCTCTGCCGTCCTCGTCTGCGCCCTCCTTCAACGGTACCTTGAAGGATGGTTTTGGAGAGGGTGTTGTGACGAATGACGTGGCCAAACCATGCCATCTTCCGTCGTTTGACGGTTGCCAGAAGTGGTTCGTGGGGCCCAACTAGGTTGGTGACCAGGTTCCGCACATAATCATTGGTCTTATGTTCTTAATAGGAGATGCGGAATATTTCCTCAGGCACCTGGTCTCAAACGTTACATGCTGCTGTGAAGAAACAAACAACAACATGATTTCACACATAACTTTTAATGGTGCTATTTCGATATCTTCTCTGCCAAATTTCTCAGAAGATTCCATAGAAAACAAATCAATGACAATTTTGCCTTAGTCCTTAAAAAAAAAAATTGGTAACGTTTATTTCATATTTCAGCTGGACGCTTGCTTTAACAGTGCATAATCTTTTTTTCATGCACTGATATTTGTTACTGTTGTGTGCATTTTAGCATCAGGTTCACTTTTTCCTTTCATTATTTACCTCATACGCTAACAACTTTTTCGTCTGAATCATATTATGTGAATAGACGTTAAACTGAAGTGCACGCGCGCGCGCGCGCGCGCGCACACACACACACACACACACACACACACACACACACACACACACACACACACACTGACCATCTGGGAAAACGACACTGACGACAGACAATCGCAATCCACTCTGACCGCACACATAGTGTGTACAGTCTCACTTTCTCTGTCTTCTCCAGATCACAGGTAAGAAAAAAGCTGGCATATGTTTAATAGCAATTAGGGAAAAAGGAAAAAGACTTTGTGGAAATAAAGAATAAGGAATGGAAAAAAGCAGAAAACCGTAAGGATGAATAATAATAATAACAAGATGCAAAGCATATAAACGTACTCCCAGTTTTCCAAATCGCTTATAAATCGGCCAAGTACTTTCTGAGATAAATAACGGCAAAACAACGGTTTTAACGGTTATTTAAACGATGTGCACTTTTGAAACTGGTATTTTAGTCCTCACTGAGCTAAAGTCTATGTACCTACCAAATTTCATACAGATCGGACAATATGTCAAGAATAACGGTTTTTAACGGTCAAATTTTGAAACACTATATGGAAGTGCCATTTGTGTGTGACAACCTTTCTGTATACTAAATTTCATTAAAATCCACCAATATGTAAAAAATAACGGCAAAATAACCGTTTTAAACGGTTATATAACCGATGTACACTTTTGAAACTGGTATTTTAGTCATCACTGAGCTAAAGCCTATGTACATACCGAACTTCATCCAAATCGGACAATATGTCAAGAATAACGGTTTTTAACAGTCGAATTGTGAAACACTATATAGAAGTGCCATTTGTGTGTGATAACCTTTCAGTATACCAAATTTCAATAAAATCCACCTATATATAAGAAATAACGGCAAAATAACGGTTTTTAACTTGTTTAATCGATTTTTAGCGTTACATCACTTACATATGGAAAGAGGCTCCGATTTGTCACAAGATCATCCAAACCGCTTATAAATCGGCCAAGTACTTTCTTAGATATTCCATAAAGAAGAAAAACCGTTTTGGGCCGTTATAACCGATAGTAACGGCTATTCTGGTCAAATAAAACATCGGGCATCATCCATGACCCATGGTGAACATACCTACAAATTTTCAGAAGATGGGCCAAGTACTTTCTGAGATATTCCATAAAAACGAAAACAGTTACAGGCCGTTACAGCCGTTAGTAACGGTTATAACGGTTAACTAAAACATCGGGCATCATCCGTGGACCATAATGAACATACCTACAAATTTTCAGAAAGATCGGCCAAGTACTTTCTGAGATATTCCATAAAGAAGAAAAACCGTTACAGGCCGTTACAGCCGTTAGTAACGGTTATAACGGGGTAAACTAAAACATCAGGCATCATCTGTGACCCATAATGAACATACCTGCTAATTTTCATAAAGGTCGGCCAAGTACTTTCTGAGATATTCCATAAAGAAGAAAAACCGTTACAGTCCGGCCGTTACAGCCGTTAGTAACGGCTATAACGGTTAACTAAAACATCGGGCATTATTCGTGACCCATAATGAACATACCTACAAATTTTCAGAAAGATCGGCCAAGTACTTTCTGAGATATTCCATAAAGAAGAAAAACCGTTACAGGCCGTTACAGCCGTTAGTAACGGTTAATAAACGGTAAATCTAAAACATCGGGCATCATCCGTGGTCCATAATGAACACACCTACAGATTTTCAGAAAGATCGGTCCAGTAGTTTTGTCTGGAGCGAGTGGAACACATTTTGACCACGGACACACATACACACACACAGACACAGCATTTCTTCGTTCCCATTCTAAAGTACTCCCTGTTCTATAAGAACTGGGAGTACAAAAAGAGAAGATGGGATAAAAGACAGTGATATAAACGAGGAAATGACGAGCGGAGAATGCTCAGAAGCCGCGGGGTACAATTTGTACGGGCAGCAACCATTGGCATTCCCACTGGCTGAAGAACAAATATTGAGCGATAAGGAACAACCTGGGGTACAAAAACAACCAGGGGGAAGCAACAAAGGGCACGAGAGAGAGAGAGGAGAGAGAGAGAGAGAGAGAGAGAGAGAGAGAGAGAGAGAGAGAGAGAGAATGACAAACAATGTTTTAATGTTAGGCCTTCAGCCTGTGAACAAAGGTTACACGTAAACAATGTAGTGGCTATCCAAACAGACGGATGATAAGAATCAACTTAAATTTGTAGCAATACTATTTTCTTCCCTGTGTCTGAGTGCATAAAAAAAATATACATAGCTACATCACGAATGGCTCTGATTTCCTCACTACACAAGAAGTGCCGGCACTTTACCTCGGTTGACCAGTTAACCTTTAAATGCTTTGATATATATTTATCTCTAAGTGACGCGTAAGCTTCGCATCGAAAGAGAGAGAGAGAGAGAGAGAGAGAGAGAGAGAGAGAGAGAGAGAGAGAGAGAGAGAGAGAGAGAGATGCCAGGTGATGACAGTCACACTCACACAACATTGACTCAGCTGCTGTATGCACACAGACACCTTGGAAGTGTGGCCTATCGGAGATGGTAGAGGGATGCTGGTGGAGTGTGTAAATGAACGAGCTCCCACATGCCTCTCTCTCTTTCTCTCTGTCTGTCCTCTCTCCGTCTCTCTGTCTTCGTCTTTCTTTTTCTCTGTCTCTGTCTCTCCCCCATCTCTCTCTCTCTCTCTCTCTCTTACTCTGTGTGTGTGTGTGTGTGTGTGTGTGTGTGTGTGTGTGTGTGTGTGTGTGTGTGTGTGTGTGTGTGCACTCGCGCGCGAACGTGCGTCTGTGTCCGTGTGTGAGTGCATGCGCGCTCGCGCGTTTGTATGTGCGCGGCATATGTGTGTGTGTGTGTGTGTGTGTATGTGTGTGTGTGTGTGTGTGTGTGTGTGTGTGTGTGTGTGCCCTCGCGCATGTACGTGTGTGTGTGTGTGTGTGTGTGTGTGTGTGTGTGTGTGTGTGTGTGTGTGTGCAAGAAGTAAAAATGCGAGTGCGTACAAGCATGTGCAAAGCAGCCAGTTTGATGGCGCCGAGCAATAATACAGATTCTTTGCCAAGGAACTATCCGTAGCATTAAGCATGTGGTATCTATTGTAAGTAATATAGATGTGGTCCTCTACAACAATAGCAACTACTACTATCACTATAACTGCTGTTCCTACTGCTACTACTACTAAAACTACTACTACTCTCTCTGTACCTCTCTGTCGACCTGTCAGCTTCCCTTCCTATACCCTCCCCCCCCCCCCCCCCCCCGCGCCCTCTTTCCCTTTTCCTCTCTCTCAGTTATTATTTCTGTAATTTTTCCTCACGTCCAATTTTCTCTCTCTCTCCTCCCTCTCTCGTCACACACACACACACACACACACACACATATATATATATATATATATGAGAGAGAGAGAGAGAGAGAGAGAGAGAGAGAGAATGGTTACTGAGGATCAGCGCAATGGTTAACAATTGCAGACACAGATGAAGTTTTATCAGCGAAAAAACCAAACACCTGAGAAACACATGTAGCACGGGAAAAAACAACAGCAAACCATTAGCTATATATATACGTGCACTGCAACACAAGCTCATCACATCCTGACGACGCACAGCGTGAAACAAATTTGTAGATGTTTTTAAAGCTTGATTTAACTTGCTTTTAATGTAACATATATATATATATATATATATAATATATATACTATGCACAAAAAGAAACGCATATTTTTATTTCAGTCATTTCATGTGTCATTTAGCATATATATATATATATATATATATGTACATACATATACACATATACCCTCTTCATGTACATATCTTTTGTTAATGATTCACCGTTGTGTGGGAATGCACGCTTACTGATATTCACCTTTCTAGTACGCACATTCTGCATGCAGAACGACTATCAACTTTCACCTCCTAGGTGAAATCAACATCAAAGAAACGTCAGCAAGGCTCCTCTTGTGCCTTCGTTAACAATGGCTGTGCCCAGTCCTGCATAGCGCGCATTTAACGCGAGAACGAGAACAGATGCTGTGACGTCATGGGCAACGTCAAAAAGCAAAAAACACAGTACAGAGGCCTTTGTAAACGCCTTCCGAAAACGAAACAAACACACACACACACATGCACACACACACACATACAAACATCATTGGTTTTCTGAAATAGGACGCAAGCACACATGCGCAAATGTGGAATTAATCCACACGCGTCTGATATCACTTTTAGTGGGAAGACGTTAAACTGAAGAACAACAACAACAGCATACAAACACACGCACACGCACAAACACACACGATAAAACACACAGAAACACACACACACACACACACACACACACACACACACACACACACACAAACACACACACACACGTAAGCGCACGCACGCGCATACACACACATATACGTGCATGCGCGCAAAAACAAATGTAAACACATGGGCTCACACACATACAGGCGCGTGTGCGCGCGCGGGTACCCACACAATCGGAAACACACACACACACACACACACACACACACACACACACACACACACACACACACACACACGCATGCACGCACGCACGCACACACACATACACACACTGTATGTTAATGACTATGCATGCACACCGTTTTGGTTTGTGAGTTGTTTTTAGCTATAGAAACACACACACACACACACACACACACACACACACACACACACACACACACACACACACACACAGATTCAGACACATAACACATTTTTCTTTCTTTTTTTCTGAAATAGGACGCAAGCACACATGCTCAAATGTGTACCAAACTGATGGTGCTTACAAAATTGTAAACTTCCTCAGAGAGAGAGAGAGAGAGAGAGAGAGAGAGAGAGAGAGCAGTGGCGAAGGTTGTGCTAGCTATATACGTCGGCAACGCCGGACCTGCGCGCTGGCTTTAATATGTGTCTGGAAGAGTTGCGTCCACATGAGAACCTTCTCCTAACTTTTCCTTATCTATGCATTCACTAAAAAACCTTGATCTTGTCAGCATGATTTTTCTTGATACATCCACCGGTCTCTCTCTCTCTCTCTCCTCTCTCTCTCTCTCTCTCTCTCTCTCTCTCTCTCTCTCTCTCTTCGTATTAGATAATGTTTGCATGAATTTGTGAATTCACATTGTTTGGGGTGATTTCTTTCTTTATTTCTTTCTTTATGTACATATTTGCCTTCCCTGTATATATACATGTATGAATGCAAATTTTTAAAAAAGTTAAAGAAAAAAAACACACCTTGATCTCACTGTGGACCCTGCTCTCACTGTGGTCTCACGGGTAAACAGACGTGTGGTGTAGCGCCTATGAACCAGTCTGCACGCAATGACGCCTCCAAGATGACCCTGAAAGTTGAAACTATCTGCGTGTAGGGCCTATATGTCTGTATACCTCCCCGCCAGGATTATCTGCATCGCGCCGCAGGCACCCCGCGTTGGTAGCTTGCGTCTTGAAGAAATTCCCTGCTTTGAACTCAAAGCCGCAGCTGACAGAATGGTAGAATGTTTTTCCACCAGGCGGCCTGCCTCCTTAAATCCCCCCCCCCCCCCTACTCCCTCCCATCCTCTACCCCACACAATCTCCATTCGGAGTCTTCCTGAATATCTCCTCTTAGAAGTTCCGATCTTTCTCACTCTCTGTCACTGTCTCTCTCTCTGTGTCTCTTTCATTCTCTCTCTGTCTCTGACTCCCCCCCCCCCTCTCCTCTCTCTCCTCTCTTCTCGTGATGATAGTTACCCACTTTCCTGAAATAAACACCATCGGTCTCCTGGTACACGTGAGCGTATGTGTGCTTGCGTCCTATTTCAGAAAAAAAACAACAACAAAGAAAAAAAAATTCTTTCAGAAAACTTCTGCTTTCCGACAAGAAGATTGTGTATGTGTGTGTGTGTGTGTGTGTGTGTGTGTGTGTGTGTGTGTGTGTGTGTGTGTGTGTGTTTTGTATGTGTGTGTGTGTGTGTGTGTGTGTGTGTGTGTGTGTGTGTGTGTTGTATGTGTGTGTGTGTGTGTGTGTGTGTGTGTGTGTGTGTGTGTGGGTGTGTGTGTGTGGTGTGTCGCAGCGTGCATGCATGCGTGAGTGTAGCGTGTGTGCATGCGCGCGTGCGTGCGTAGTATGTGTGTGGTGGT
>CM065728.1:60234052-60236552 GCA_033310375.1 Conus canariensis
CTTGCGCGCTTGCGTCTTGAAGACATTCCAATGCTTTGAACTCAAAGCCGCGGCTGACAGAATGGTAGAATGTTGTTCTTCCACCAGGCGACCTGCCTCCCTATTCTCCCCCCCCCCCCCCCACCCACCTCCTCTACCACGCACCCTCTCTATTCACAGTCAGTTCCTTAGTATCACCTCTTTGAAGTTCCAATCTCTCTCCTCTCTCTCTCTCTCTCTCTCTCTCTCTCTCTCTCTCTCTCTCTCAGTGCCTTTCTCTCTCTTTCGCTCCCTCTCTTTCTCTCCCTCTCTTTCTCTCTCTCTTTTTCTCCCTCCCTCCCCCTCTCTCTCTCCCTCTCTTAGGAAGTTTACAGCTTCTCTGGAACAAACACCATCAGTCTGTTACACGTTTGCGCGTATGTGCTTGCGTCCCATTTCAGAAAACAAAACAATGTTCTTTCTTTGAGAAAACTTCTGGTTTCTGACTTGAAGATTGCATATATCTTTTTCGAAAACACATACACACGCGCCTGCTCTTGTATGTGTGTGTGTGTGTGTGTGTGTGTGTGTGTGTGTGTGTGTGTGTGTGTGTGTGTGTGTGTGTGTGTGTGCGTGCGTGGCGTGCGTGCGTGCGTGTGCGTGTTTGTGTGTATTCACACGTGTGTGTGTGTGTGTGTGTGTGTGTGTGTGGTGTGTGTGTGTGTGTGTGTGTGTGTGTGTGTGTGTGTGTGTAATCGTGTGTGTGTGTGTGTGTGTGTGTGTGTGTGTGCTTGTGTGTGTGTGTGTGTGGTGTGTGTGTGTGTGTGTGTGTGTGAGGTGAAGAGAGAGGAGAGAGACGAGAGAGACAGAAGAGAGAGAGACAGAGAGAGACAGACAGAGAGAAGAACAGAGAGAAAACAGAGAAGACAGAAAAAGACAGAGAGAGAGAGAGAGAGAGAGAGAGAGAGAGAGAGAGAGAGAAGACTGCTGCTAAACGAGCGCTCTGCCACGTGTGCGCCTGCTTCTCACGACAACCCTGTCCCATTCTACATCCACATCAGACTTTTAACCACACTCTCTTCTCATCTCGTTCATTAATTAAAACAAACAAACAAACAAACAAACAAACAAAAACCCCAGTAACTCACAAAAGACACCACGCAAAGGCCTCGTGTGCTTGGTGAAGACGACCAACCCTTATCGACACCAGGCAAGGGTTACATAATTACAGCGATCCGGAGTTCCTTCCTTCTCCAGCCGGTTGCTTTTTACTGGAAAAAAAAAAGTCTGAAGGTGGTACGATGCTTCTAATGGACTGATGAAGACTGACGCGCGTCGCACTTCAACATGTGAACAGAACGGCGCCTGTGTGTCAAGATGAGGGGTGGAAGCGGGTTAGCGGTTAGAGAGAGACAAGAAGAAGAAAAGAAGAAAGAGAAGAAGAAGAAGAAGAAGAAGAAGAAGAAAGAGAGAGAGAAGAGAGAGAGAGAGAGAGAGAGAGAGAGAGAGAGAGAAAGACAGACAGACACACAGACACACAGACAAGACAGAGACAGAGACAGAGAAACGCAGAGATACTAAAGCAGAGAGAAAAAGACAGACAAACAGACAGACAGAAACAACACAACACACACACACACACAACACACATAAACACACACACACACACACACACACACACACACACACACACACACACACACACACACACAGATGGGTCATAGTAACCAGGATCAAAGTAAAAGATCAAACGTCTCAGAAAGGGCCGGGTGATCCACAGCAAAGTGAAATGTCAAGTAACCCCGCTGGGTCCAGGCGACCCGGATCGAGGGTAACTGCCATATGACCCAGAAAGGGTCAAGGTGACCCGCAGCAAGCTTAAATGGTTCGAGATGACGCTCGAGGTTCAAGGTCAAGCGACCTAGAATGGGTCAGTCTGACCTAGATCGACGTCAGAGGTTCGGCAAACCAAAAGCATCATGAAGATCGAAATCAGGATCACCGGTCACGCGACCCAGAGTATGACCCAGATAAAGTGAATTTCTTCAAGTGATCAGAATGGGTAGTGGTGATCTTGATCAAGCTCACAGTTCAAATAACCTGAATAGGTCAAGGTGACTCAATGTCCACAGAACTTTAAAGAGAAAAAAAAGGGTAAAGAAGGAGAAAAAGGTAGAAGAAGAAAAGAAGGTAGAAAGAAGGAAGGAAGGAAGGAAGGAAGGAAGGAAGGAAGGAAGGAAGGAAGGAAGAGGAATGGCGGAGGCGAGTGGCGCAGAAATGACGTACAACAGGACAGAAAAAAGGTACCGCAGACAGACCGAAGGGAAAAGAGGGATTCATGGAGAGAGAGAGAGAGAGAGAGAGAGAGAGAGAGAGAGAGAGAGAGAGAGAGAGAGAGAAAGGGAGGGGTGGGGAGACGGTTCACAAAGAAAGAACAGAAACACACTACCCTAGGCTCTGCAGACGAGAGAAAGTTGCACTAAAGCACACGCAGAGAGAGAGAGAGAGAGAGAGAGAGGGGGGAGGGGGGAGAGAGAGAGAG
>CM065728.1:60239052-60244052 GCA_033310375.1 Conus canariensis
CACCACGCACGCACCACAGCACCACCACCACCACACACACACACACACACTCACACACACACACCACACGCACACTTACACACACACACACACACACACACACACACACACACACACACACACACACACACACCACACACACTTCAAAACATGGTAACGAAATTCCTGAAATTCTTGGAAATGTATAGTCGGCTGTGTAAAGCGCTTATCATTCCCATTGCTTTTTTCCCTCCCTTTTCACATCAGCTGGTCATTCTCCGCTAAAGCAACCAAAATTGTGATACGCGTCTATATTATCTATCTCCGGAAGAGGCTTTGGTATATCCCTTCTTTCTGACATCCCACGAATGCCTATATTCTTGACGGACGTCAGAAAATCCAAAACAATCCGCCTCGCGTAATTTTCAGACGTTCAACATCCGAACATGTGTCTTAGCTCCTTCATCCACTTCACTGGCTCCTTGTATCAGTCAGAATAGGTTTCAAACTTTCCACTTCCACTTTGTTTCCCCTTGGGGGGCAAACACGTTTATTCAGCTGTAAAGAAATTCACGAATGGAAAAGGTGAAAAGAGAACAGTACAACAAAGAAGATAAAGGATGATAAATCTGGTCTTCCATAAACAGATTAAAAAGCAGCAAAACATTGACAAATGAACAGCAAATCCTATTTAACATATAGATTATTATAAAATAAGCACAACATTGTGTCCACGCTGTCAGTGTCACACATTTAACCTTGTTTCTGTTTTGAAGCGCTGTCCTTTTCTTTTTACATCAGAGAGAGAGAGAGAGAGAGAGAGAGAGAGAGAGAGAGAGAGAGAGAGAGAGAGAGAGAGAGAGAGAGAGAGGAGAGAGAGAGATCAACTCTAGATTCTTAAAATTTTCTGTACATAAACATTGGAATCGATATCAACAGTACAAATAAATCACTTATCCAACAATGACGGTTGAGTTTATACTGCCACGGTCTTGCTCGAAATTATATATAAAGAAAGCCCTTTAAGTTTACCCCGCAGGAGAAAATTCTTGGCTTTTTTCCCTAAGACATACAGACATACATACACGTGCGCGCGCGCACGCTCACAAGTACTACTCCTTCCCGCCAACGGCGCACTTCCGTTGACACCAGATTCTGGAACATTCCCTCTTTCAGCACAAGGATCTAAGGTGAAACGTTTTTTTTTTTACCTACTAAGCTCCAGCAGTCTGGAACAAGTCTGGAACAATATACTACATTTCATTCTCAGATACGCTGATGAATCTTTTCCTTCGATTTTTGTCATTTGTTTTTTTTCATGTCAAACTCTATCGTTTTAACAAATCTTAAATAAATGTTAGCGAACCGCCCAGAGAACGTGGACAAACGAGTCACAAGACGAAACACAACGCGTTTCGACCTCTTAGGTCTTCATCAGGTGAGACATAAACGAATAAAACAACGAAAATTCACTTAGCTTTGATCGCTTCAGATCACTTCACAGGGTTCAGCGCAAGGAAGAAGCTGGCTATCGTTTTAGTAGAACTGAACCCCCTTCTGTTAGCATTCTTTTATTTGCACATCCTGGAAACTTGAATGTTCCAGATGTTATGTGTGTGTGTGTGTGTGTGTGTGTGTGTGTGTGTGTGTGTGTGTGTGTGTGTGTGTGTGTGTGTGTGCTTGGTCTTCCCCGCCCCCTTCCCCCCCCCCCCCCCCATGTATTACAGCGTGATTTGGGAAATATTTCTGTTTGGGTTTTTTTTTTTTTTCGCTTCCTTTTTTTCTGCACATTTTTTTTACTGAGCCTTATGGGCAGACTGTCTCCACTTTGTGTACTTCATCCATTTTCATGGCCCGTTTTGATCATTTATGACGAGAAAGGAAAGAAAAAGACACACCCAAAGGCGCGGAAGGAACCCAAAGATGTATCGTCATCATCAACTGCCGAACAAATCAGTTTGGAGCAGTCCTGCACCTTATAAATACTGCCGACAGAGCTCCGGATGTAGCCATAGACAAATGTCAATTTCTGTTAGCACTAAATCAACAAAAAAGGTAAAGGTGCTATATAAAAAAGCAATATGGAGGAGAAGAAAAAAAAACACTGCGGAATGGACAGCATTTGCCCATTCTGGACATTGTCCAGTCTGGGCAGTGTGTGTTGTGGTCTTTGTGGTCGCAGGATCACAACAAAAAGCTGACGAGGGTTCATATACTCATTAAATGATACATTTTGACCTCCGACAAAAAATAAAGTGAAAGAATCAGAGAAAATCATTAAAAAAAAAACGGAAACAAATGTACAGTGGTTTTGGGAACAAAAACTAGCGAATGGAGCACAACGGCTTACATAGCGGACACGATCAAAGATTCACAAAAGGACAGATACAGAGAGAGGTACAGAAAAGAGGAACTTTGTGGCAGAAGAGAGTGTCCAGAAGCTGCTGGATACAATGTGAACTGATAGAGCGCCCAGCATCCCCACGGAAGACCAACACAGCATAGGATAAATGGCAGCAACCTGGGGTAGAAAAACAACAACTAGGGGAAGAAACAAAAGGGCACGCGCACACGAGAGAGGAGAGAGAGAGAGGAGGAGGGGGAGAGGGGGGGGAAGGAGAGAGAGAGAGAGAGAGAGAGAGAGAGAGAGAAGAGAGAGAGTCCCTTGCAGATGTCCAGAGAAGAGGGGCTGATTCAATTTCGACGTTTTCCCTCTCCAGGGAAGGTACCGGTTGCGACAATACCTGCCTGCTCCGTCATTTCTTTTAAACATGTTGGGCTGCTTTGTCTCACGGAAACGGAAGGAAAGAAGTAACAAGCAGTCTCATCTCTCATCTCTCTTTCTCTCTCTCTCTCTCTGGGCTGGGTGGAAAAAAAAACATGCGCAATTTGCTTATCTCATTACCCTGGTTAAATAAAATTTCGTTCGTTCGTTCGTTCGTTCGTTCGTTCTCTCAGTATTGAGAGAATATTCTCATCTATGACTCTCTCTCTCTCTCTGTTCGACTCTCTCTCTCTCTCTTTCTGTATTGAGAGAGAGAGAGAGAGAGAGAGAGAGAGAGAGAGAGAGAGAGAGAGAGAGAGAAAGAGAGAGAGCCAACGGAACGAAGAGAAGGTGATGTCAGTCACACTCAGAAAACATTGACTCAGCTGCTGTTTGTATACAGACACCTTGGAAGTGTGCCTATTGGAGAGGATAGAAAGATGTTGGAGGGAATGCGTAAACGAACGAGCGCGAAAGCGACTGTGTGTGGTGTGTGTGTGTGTGTGTGTGTGTGTGTGTGTGTGTGTGTGTGTTTGCGTGTGTGTGTTTTTCCGTGTGTGTGTGTGTGTGGTGTGTGTGTGTGTGTGTGTGTGGTCGCGCGCGTGTGTGTGTGCGTGCGTGTGCGTGTGCGTGTGGTGTGTGTGTGGTGTGTGTGTGTGTGTGTGTGTGTGTGCTGTATGTGTGTCTGAGGTGTGTGGGAGCGCACGCATGTGTGTTTGTGTGTTCGTAGGAGTGTGTGTACGCTAGTGTGTTGCTAGTATGTGTGTGTGTGTGTGTGTGTGTGTGTGTGTGTGTGTGTGTGTGTGTGTGTGTGTGTGTGTGTGTGTGTGTGTGTGTGTGTGGGTGGTGCTGTGTGTGTGTGTGGTGCGGTGCGTGCTGTGGTGTGTGTGTGTGTGTGTGTGTGTGTGTGTGTGTGTGTGTGTGTGTGTGTGTGTGTGTGTGTGAAAGACAGGGATGTAGAGGCACGTGTGTATAGCCTATGTGTATTCCCTGATAATGATGCAGTTTACTTGTTATGGACCTGTTCGCAGCATGTGATGTACAGTATCTATAGCTGTACATTTCAACAGATATTGCCTTGCATCTCTCTCCCTCTCTCTCTTGATCTGTCTGTCTTCCTACCCAGATATCACCTTCCAGATCTACCCCCTCCCCTTTTGTCTTCCTCTGCCCTCTCCTGGTGTCTGTGACCTTTTCTGTCTGCCTTCTCCTCTTTTATCCCTCACACACACACACACACACACACACACACACACACACACACACACACACACACACACACACACCATACACACACACACACACACACACACACACACACACACACACACACACACACACAACAACACACACACACACACACACACATAAACACACACACACTCACTCACAGACAAGAGAGAGAGAGAGAGAGAGAGAGAGAGAGAGAGAGAGAGAGAGAGAGAGAGAGAGAGAGAGAGAGAGAGAGAGAGAGACCATGCTAGCTAGGTAGTCCAGTGCACACCAGAACACCACATTTAGAATCTGTCCGCGAAACCTCCTTCCCAGTTCTTTCCCGACAGCAGTATTCACTAATTCCTTGATGTAGATATAACCACCCCTGCCCACTATTGTCTCACGGGCTGCCAGGTGTGGTGCAGGGCATTATGGACTAGTCTCACAGCTGTGACACCTCCTCGATGAACCTGAAACTATTTGAGTTTCTTTGTATTCCTTGCCATGATTGTTCAGTTTGTGCCACTGATAACCCCTCTCAGAACGCGCGTCTTACAATTCCATGTTCTGAACTCACAGCGCAATCGGCAGAATTAGAATTTTCTTTTTTTAACCATTCTGCCCCCCTCCCCCTTCCTCCCACTTCCCTGTCCTCCATCTCCACCCCCACCTACCCTACCACCTTTTTTTTTTCTCAGTGTCTACACTTTCAAATTCCTATTTCCCCACGTCACTCACTTTGGGGAGTTACTGTTTCTTGAACAAACACCGTCACTCTGGCACACAAGTGCGCGTGTGTCCTTGCTTCTGATAGAAAAAAAAAACCCGAAGCAAACAAACACAACATTCCTCTTTGCCTTCTTTCAGGAAGTTTCTGGTTTCTGGCAGGAAGACCGTAATTGTAATCCGCACGCGCGCGCACGCCGCGCACACACACACACACACACAACACACACACACACACACACACACACACACACACACACAAGAGACGAGAAGAAGAGAGAGGAGAGAGAGAGAGAGAGAGAGGAGAGAGAGAGAG
>CM065728.1:60254052-60256552 GCA_033310375.1 Conus canariensis
AACCATCAACAATATCCGGCCCGTCAACAATCATCAACAGTATCTGGCCCGTCGACAATCAACAATAACCGTCCCGTCAACAAAAAAAATCAACAATATCCGGCTCGTCAACAATAATCAACAATATCCGGCTCGTCAACAATGATCAACAATATCCGGCCCGTCAACAGAAAAATCAACAATATCCGGCCCGTCAACAATAATCAACAATATCCGGCCCGTCAACAATGATCAACAGTATCCGGCCCGTTGACAATAATCAACAATATCCGGCTCGTCAACAATCATCAACAATATCCGGCCCGTCAACAATGATCAACAATATCCGGCCCGTCAACAATAATCAACGGTGTCCGGCCCGTCAACAATAATCAAAGATGTCCGGCCCGTCCAGCAATATCCGCCACAGGGAAAAAGAGGGGGTCACAGTGGCATGACCAGGAACATACACGTCAATCAATACTCGCGGGCTCCGCAACGTCGTTTTATACCCCGTCAATTGTTATGGAATGTTGGACAGCACACACACCCACACCCACACCCACACACACACATGCACATACAGAGAGAGAGAGGGAGGAGAGAGAGAGAGAGAGAGAGAGAGAGAGAGAGAGAGAGAGAGAGAGACAGACAGACAGACAGACAAACAGAGAGAGGTAGAGAGGGAGAGAGACACAGAGAGAAGACAGCATTGTGTACACACACACACACACACACACACACACACACACACACACACACACACACACACACTCACTCACTCACACACACACACACACACACACACACACACACTGTGTTAAATCACGTAATTTATTGTATCGTATCTGACAGCACAGAGAGAGAGAGAGAGAGAAGAGAGAGAGAGAGAGAGAGAGAGAGGAGGAGAGAGAGAGACGTAGACGTAGACGTAGACGTTTTTTATTCGTAAAGGCCATAGCCCCTTCGAAGGGGGTAAATACATATCATACCGCGCAGGTCAATTCATTTAACTAGCTTAGCACATAATTTATGGTCTTAACATATCATTTCGCATTCTAAATGCCTTATACAAATACAAAGCGAACTGTTTAATTGTGTTTTCATTCAATGATGCCATTAACATAATCAGTGTGAAGAAACAAGGTTTTCTTAAGTACTTAGATGGGATTAATTGCTGTCGAACAGCTTGTAGTTTAGAACAAGTGAGAACAAAATGAATTTCATTTTCATCATCTTCGTAACAGAGTGGACATGTAAAATTACGATCATTCAAAGGCCTGTAACGGTTAGAATGTACACAGATATCCGATACACCAAACCTGAATTTTGTGACAATATATTTGATATGTCTGTTAATCTGCATTGATAAGTACCTTGGAATACAATGTGAAGGATTTAACAATCTGTAAATATCAAACCGGTGACTGTCTTCAACATGGGAATTCCATCTTTGCCAGTTACAATCGATTAACCTTTGCCGAAACACGCGAATAAAACTATGTATGTCATCTACACCCTGATTCTCCCACACAACACCAAAACCAAATTCGTACAGTTTCAACCTAACTTTAGTAGCCCAATTACTCTTACCCCTAGCGTCTAGCTGAACTAACACTTTGTACGCTTTGTGAGGTAATCTTTCTGGGGGCATTCGAGTTACCTTAAGCCAGTAACGAATGCATCTAACCACCGAAAGTAAATGAATTGGATATCTGTTAGTCTCCCCATAGACCAGGTCATTTGGTGTTTGTAGTGAAACACCGAGAAACTTTTTTAATGCGTACAAATGAATCTTTTCAATTTGTATAGAGGCAACTTCGAGGCCCCATAACTCAGCCCCGTACTGTACCATTGGTTGAATCTGAGAATCGAATAACAATAAAAACAATGTCAAAGACTCATTATCGAGCATACGCAGTTTCTTTAGGATACAAAGTAAACATTGTTTAGCTCTGCTTATAAGGTCATTGCAGGCAAATCTGAAACTTAAACGGGTTGAGAAATGTATACCCAAGTACTTATAAGCGTTCACCACTGGCATAGCAATTCCATTATACATCCATTTTTCCCGTGCAGCAAGATATCCACCTTTCCTAAACACTATAATATTACTTTTTGCCATGTTTACCTTCAACTGGAGAGATTCAGTAGCTCTTTCTAAACTATTTAACTGATTTTGCAGACCAACTATTGTTTCTGATATCAATACAACGTCATCAGCTAACAGGAGAATAAATATCTCCAAAGCATCATTTAAAAAGTGAGCTCCGTGCCTACCGTTATGTATTACTTCTAAAGTTAATTCGTTAATAAATAGAGAAAAAAGAACGGGACTACAGACATCCCCTTGTTTGACTCCCAATGTGCAGTTTATGTAGTCTGTTAGGGATGATCCGCATCTCACTCTCGCCTTCACAGAATTATACATGCTCAAAATACATCTATATAATTTACCTCGGATTCCATGCTTCCTCAGGATTGGCCATAATATACTTCTGTTGACAGAGTCAAACGCTTT
>CM065728.1:60261552-60264052 GCA_033310375.1 Conus canariensis
CTAATCCTACCAATGTGACATTCACTTATTCTTCAAATATCACTACAAAAACTTAATCCTATAACGTTCAATCATACAACAAATACATATAATAGAGAACATACACATACGCTACATTTGAAAAGGCCCAGACGGCTATGAGTTAGGTTGTCCCCCCCCCCCTCTCCCCACAGCATTGACTAATTATGAGAAAATAGATGGGTTTTAAGTTTAGACTTGAAAGAAGAGATAGAATCTGAATGTCTGAACAGTCTGGCAGTCTGTTCCACGTCGCTGGAGCTTGAAAAGAGAAAGATCTTTCACCAGTAGTAGTCCTGAAGCGAGTCATTCGCAGAAGGCGGTCGTCAGCACAGGAGCGTAGTTGTCGAGAGGGGGTGTAGATTTTAAGGAGATCTGAGAGATAAGAAGGTCCATTTTCAAAGAGAGCAGAGAAAGTGAGAGTTGAGATTTTGTACGAGATACGGTTTGAGACAGATAGCCAGTGAAGAGAGTGGAGGAGAGGCGAAATGTGAGCATGTTTTCTTGCTTTACAGACGACTCGGGCTGCATGATTTTGGATTCGCTGTAATCTTTCTATCAGGTATTTTGGAAGGCCGGCCAAAAGTGAGTTGCAGTAATCTATTCTAGATAAGACAAATGCACAATGAGAGTTTTTGTAGCATCTGTAGAGAGAAGGTGACGTACAGAGCTGATTCTTCTTAGTTCTAAATAGGCAATCTTGCAAATATTTGAAACCTGTTTCTCAAAGGAGAGGGATTGGTCAAGTATGACCCCTAGACTGCGGACAGAGGTGGAGACAGAGACAGCACAGTCATTGATAGTAACAGTTGAAGGCAGAGAAGGATGGTTAGGCTGTTTTGTCATGAACATGAGTTCCGTCTTGTCGTCGTTTAGTTGTAGTTTGTTGGTTGTCATCCAGTCCTTCAGGTCTGCAATGCAGCCCCGCGTCCAAGAAATCAGTGAGTCAGTTTCAGCAATGGGAGCCGACTGATGAAGCTGAGTATCGTCAGCAAAGCTCTCATGCGACATGGCGTGACCACTGATGACGTCAGACACAGGACTAGCATACAGCACAAAAAGGACTGGCCCAAGTACAGAACCCTGAGGCACACCGTACCTAAGAGGAGAACTGTCTGAGTATCTTCCCTGTACACACACTGTCTGAGTACGTCCAGTCAAGTAAGAGATAATCCAGTCGAGAGCTGTGTCTTTGAATCCAAAGGAAGTTTGAAGCCGTGAGAACAAAATATTATGATCGATCGTGTCAAATGCTGCAGAGAGGTCTAACATCGCTAATAAGGAAACATTCCCATCGTCAAGCCCGCAGAGGAGGTCATTGACTATACGGAGGAGTGCTGTCTCACAACTATGGCCTTGTCTGTAAGCAGATTGATGAGGATTCAAAAGGTGATTCTTTTCGAGATGTTCTAGAATTTGTTCCAAAACGATCTTCTCCAATAATTTTGATAGAAATGACAAATTTGATACAGGCCGATAATTCTTTAAAACATTTTTATCTAATGAAGGTTTCTTGATCAATGGACGTACCACTGCGGACCGGAAGATTTCAGGAACGTGACCAGAGGACAAAGAGGTATTGATAACATGAGTAAGATGGGGTAGGACATCATCAATGCACTGAAAGAGCAAGTTAGTGGGAATGGCATCAAGTTCACATGATTTAGGGCTGCATCGCAAACAAAGTTTTTTGACATAGTCTTGACTAACAGGACTAAAACAAGCCAAAGGAGGTCCACAGTAAACTTTGTCATTCAGAGGATGTACAGGTGCAGTAGAATCTAGCTTTTCACGGATAGTGTCAATTTTTCCATTGAAAAACTCTAAGAATTTCTGAGGGAGCTCTTGAGTTTGGAAGATGGTGGGAAGGGGGGAGTAGCTGACTTTGCCTAGGAGACTATTTGTGACATTAAATAGTTGCTTGGCCGTATTACAGGCCAATATCTTTGAAGAATAGAACAAAGTTTTTGCTTGATGAACAATGTCAGTAACATGATTTCTCGCAGTTTGATATATTTCCCTGTGCACAGTCAGTCCCGTGGCGCGCCATCGCCTCTCAGCCCCCCTCCTCTCCTGCTTGGCCTCCGACAACTCGGGACCCACTGTGTTGTGCCATTGACACAGTGAGCGATCAGTGATCAAGCGCCTGCTCACTGGAGCATGCTTATCAAGCATGGCACGGAGGGCAGAGGTCAGCTGACAGGCCGATGGCTCGCTCGGTATGGCCGTGCTCAGATCAGATTTGAAAGCCTCTATATCGATAGCAGAAATTTTCCTAACTTCCTTGTAAGTCTTTGGAACGGCGGGCCTAACGATATCTAATTCACACTTCACAGCATAATGATCCGATGCTAGGTTATCGTCAACGGTTGAGGATTTGAGAAGATGATCACTGTCTCTGTAGACTACCCAGTCTACTATGTTACCCTGTTTGTTCGTCATTTCATTCACGGACTGCTGAGTCCGAAAGTATCTAAAATTT
>CM065728.1:60269052-60281552 GCA_033310375.1 Conus canariensis
TTCCTATTACACTTCTTACACATTCTTTCTTCTGCGACCAGTCAATCCATCTAGTTGTTCAATGTCTGATTCAGGGTTTGGATACAACAGCTAAATTTCACAATCGCAGTTATATCTTGTGGTGATGTAACCAACTTTCTTTTCACGACTCCTGCGCCCAATTTGATGGATAAGTAATTTATCTTGCCTGAAGAAGAGCAAAGAGGTCGAAACGCGTCGTGTTTTGTCTTGTAATTAGTTTGTCCCTCTCGCCCAGGGAAATAGTATATTTTTTCTTTTAAGTTTAAAGCATATGCAACTTCGCGAGCCCACAACACATTCATAAGCACATTGTTTCTTGTGTTTAATAGATATAATTTGTCTCTTGCCGATGATAGCAGTTACCTTTTAACACATTCATAACACTACTGCTTTAAACAACAGAACTACAAGAGCCTGCGGGAGAGCGCAGACCACCACAAAGATCTAATAGGATCATGAATCCTTCCCGTGAGTCGTGTCTTGAGTGATCGCAAAATTATTTCCCGACAGGGGAGCTCACTGACAAGTTATCCCCCATGTAGTTTTCTCTTTTCACAGACAACACTAGACACAAAACAATCAACGCTGATATCAACAGAAAGTTGTAATATAAACATTTGTAGATCATTATTAAGACATAACAAGAACTTTATGTTCCGTTGAAAATTGTAACAACTTTATCAATAATGTAAACTTTTTTTTCCGCCGGCGGATGGAGCTGTTGATACTGACTGAGGAGCATTACCAAAGCAATATCTTTTTATATGAACGATCCCCTTCCACCATTTGGTCCGGATTGGTATTTTGGATCATTGTGGATTCGTTTCGTTCGTGGGCCATATTTCAAATTTCGTCCAATTCGATTCAATAGTTTCAAGTAATTCTACTCACAAGCAATCAAACCACAGACGCTCCTTAAGTAAAGGAGATGATTGTAAATGAACTGCTTAAAACAAGTCCTCACTCGCCTGCGACAAAACAAGCCCATGAACGGAACTAGGGCTCCGTCAAGACGTTGAAGACCGGAAGAGGACAGTTTCAGCTTCATGATGCTCCAGCCGACCACACGGGTCCCTTCCAGGACTATCGCCACATGGCAAAGTCTCGTCCTGGAAATAAAGACCATAAACCTCATCACAAAGTATATCAGCAATTCGTTAACGTGACAAGAGCTGTAGTGTTTACATCCTTCAGGTGGAGAACATTAGTCCGCCCTGACGGTGCCTTCCATTCCACTTCCAATTTATCACCTGTTTAAACAACAATGGCAGCATTCGTGTTAAAATGTGAAGACGGTCTAGGGATCACTTGAAAGCGGAAAGTTTTCAGAGAAGACAACCCTCCACTCCCTTTAGAGGGGGTATTCAATATTCATTCTCGAGGTCTAAACCTGCACGGCCAAATGGCTTCTTCACGATGACCTCCACTGCTAGTACAAACAGTACTGGAGAAATTGCACAGTCCATTGCAATCTCAGCTTGCAGACTGAGCAAGCCTACTGTGTATTCCTTTATGGAATTGCACTGTCCCTTTCAATGCCAACTTCCAGAGTGAGCAAGCCTGTTGTGCGTTCCTTTATGAAGAACCTCTTTGAGAAGCTATGGCAATACTTCTGCGGTATCGCTAGGACTTTCTATGGAACGTGGTGCATCTTGGGGGCCAGGTGGACGATCATCAGTGGAACTGATCCATGCTCTTGTCAGATCGGGCTACACCATATCAATATCCCTTTTTTTTCTCTACCTTAGCTTTTTGGATAGCAAGACACTTCCGGGAAGCCTCCTCTCTGGACTCATCCAAAGATTCATTTTCCTCCTGGATATTGAGTTAGCCTCGCTGTCACGACAGAGAACAACCCCCCCCCCCCCCCCCCCCCCCAAATTCCACAACGTTCAGAAATGATGTTGGTCAAAACTGGTTGATGTCTCTCGAGGTCTGCTATCTGGAATATACACTTCATCGACTGTTATTCACCGGTCGTTGGTCTTCAACTTCCTCCATGTTGATCTTTATCAGTTTGTGAGGCCACCCGAGAGCGCTCGGGCAATTCTTGTGAAGCAAATAAGGTGTTCCGTTAGATCCAGGCGAGGATTTGACCCTGGCTTTCAAAACCACTTTCGTCATTAATTTTCATCTAGTGTTGGCAGCTTGACCCTGAGATTTCTCGCTGGAACTGTCGGCTGTACAGTACCAAGCCCTGAACATCAAAGATATTTCGTATTAGGGTCAGGGTATGTTTTGTAAGAAACTGCTGGAATGTTTTCCCGCTGTGTGTGTCCCTGACTTCTTTTGTTTGCTGTGTCATCTTCTGTATCCCCCTAGTAGGACTGCCCCCTGTCGCTCATTCCGGCTCCCCGTCCACAGCCTCAGACTGGCTTGTTCTGCGATAGCCCCGGAGTGGGCAGATCACAGGGAGTGGTCCATGTCAAATCATCATGGTGCATCCCACCACAGGAGACATTCCGCTGCCGCTGAGTCACTTGGATGGTGTTCAGTGGTGCCCGTTCTGACACCACCTACCACGGCCTCTGTTGAAGAGAATCGCTGCCTAGTCGTGGAGCCAGCGCGAGTGAGCTTGTCCATCCAGAGGACGCCATACCGACAGTCTCCACAAATTTGTCGATACTGGCGAACCTGATAGAACGTCACGAAGTGGATAGACATGGACAGAAAAATGAAACCCGAGGTCACCATGAGAGTAGGCGTGAACGGTCAGATAACCGGAGAACTGAGAGCGTTTTAATTCAGAGAGCTGTTCGTGTCCTTCTTTCTCCATTTCTGTCGAGGCACGACTACATTCAACACTGTTTCCGTGTGTTGAAGTATGCTGTCTAGTACATTTGATATGAATGGGACCGACACTGTCGTAGTCTCGCGAGCTCCGGTCAAATAAAACCCAAGTTTTCTCTGATCAATTCTATGAGCTACTCTATCTTAGCTACTGCAAGCTTGTTCTTGTTCACAGTTCCTCGTTTAGTTCTACAGTGACTTTCCAGTGTAAAAATAGCACAACTCACAAGAAATAATGAAAACGATAGACACACCCATACGTTAACCCTTCTGGCTAAGCATGAAATGTTACATGCTTAGGTCAAGACACACGTAACCGCATCCGTCGCCGTAACCGTAAACGGATAAATGGAATCAAGCCTTCTTCATTTCCGCTTGCCTTCCTTATTTCCGCTTTTGCCATAGTTATGATCATAACCAGACCATAGTTATGATCATAACCAGACCATAGTTATGATCATAACCAGACCATAGTTATGATCATAACCAGACCATAGTTATGATCATAACCAGACAAACGGAATCGTACCTTTGACAGCCTCACTCGTAGTTACAGTAGCGGTTACCAAACAACACCATATCATAAATTGGCCTTTGTCGCAACCCCAGACAACATTTATCTGCGCCGATGAATCTGAGGAAATTTGAAATGTAGGCATCAAAACAAAACAGTCATTTATCAGCCTACGTAGATACGAGATGACGTCGAACATCTGGAACAAGTTGGCGCTGAAATGTGTCTGTGTCGAAAGGACGGTGGTCCGACTTTTAAGGTCTATCCCCCTCCCCCCCCCCCACCCCCCCCCACCCCCACAAACACCAAACCCTCGATGCCTTTAGTACTGCGTCCCTAAAAGCACTGCATGTGTGTATTAACTTATCGTTCTCTGTCTAGATGAAAAGAGGCCGTTTTGATTCGCGCGGAGTAAGTTACATCATTAAACCTTACATACTACTCACTGTCCTGGCTTACTCTCTCCACGCTCTCCTTCATCCTGTTTAGCTGCGGTGCTAAGGACTATGATACGCCCGAGAAACGAGTCAGATGGAGAAACTGCACTCAACGCCCATCTGGCGCCGAATTTGCGCCGAAGATAAGTGATTGCTCGTTCTTCATTTTCGTTGTCCTGAGTGTTGTTTACCTTGCCTGAAGAAGACGTAAGAGGTCGAAACGCGTCGTGTTTTGTCTTGTAATTCATTTGTCCGTGTTATCTGGCGGAGGTCTTTCAAATACATTTTAAAATTTTGTTTAAATTTCGGCCTGCAGTCACTTCACTTTGCAACTGCCTCTCGAAGTCCTAAACAAAAAATACTAAGTATTCTTGTGTTGCAATAATGTTCCTTTATGGAACGGCAGGTTCGTTGACAGGAGCACAAGAACAACAACAACAAGAAAAAAAAACGAAACAAAACAACAAAACCAAAACAAAACAGGTAGACTGCAACGCATTATTAATATTGGCTGCATGTACACTGGATGCGAGTGCCTCAAGATCCATTAGCTTTGGAGTGATGGGTGTGTTACTGTTTTGCACGGAAACGAAAGTTATCTTCCTTATTTATTGTTTGAACTCAGAATTGATGAAAGACCGTCACGCTGTGTTTAGCTCTCAGGTCAGCTCGCACATCGCGATGGATGCTAGGCGGACTGAGCGCGTGCCAGTGGTGATGGCTGAAGAAGTGCCAGAAAGTCATCTTGGTGCCATCACCTCCACTCCCCTCCCAATCTCCCGAAGCTGGACACCATGAGATAGGAACTGTCGGCAGTGATGAATCCTATGTGCGACCTGTGGAAAGGGGGTGGGGGTGGGGGTGCTAGAGGAACTTTTTTTATGGTGGTTCCTTTATCATTACTGACCCTCACCTCCCCTGCTAGGCCTGCAGGTGACAGGCGAGCGTGTTCAGTTGACACCCGCTTTCAACGGAGCGCAATAAATTTAAGCGACGCTTCTCCGGAAGCTGTTTTATTGTAAGAAACATTACGCGGTGGCTCTTCCTTCAGTAACGCACCACACACACACACACACACACACACACACACACACACACACACACACACACGCACGCAACGCACGCACGCACGCACACACACACACACACACACACACACACACACACACACACACACACACACACGCACACACACACACACCACCATCACCACCACCACCACCACCATCACCACCAGCACCTCCTCCTCAAATTTGAACGAGTTTCTTTGCACCCCGAGTCTCGCTGACAGAATTTATCGCCAGTGAGGATCCATGCAACTCCCTGGCCGTTTGTTGTTGTTGTGGTTGTTGTTGTGGTTGTTGTTGTTGTTGTTTCTAATGATCATAAATCCTCGCTTCTTTCCGCCTTCTGTCTGGCTGGAGCAGACCATGCCAGCTAAGCAATCAAGGTCTGGCCTGGGAGCTTGGGTCAGTGCGTAGGTCAACCAAAGGATATGTCCCATTTTTTGAGCCCCCCCCCCTCCTCCTCTCAACCCTGTTGTTATTCATTTATTCATTTTTCAGTTCATTCGTTTGTTTCTTTAGCCCTGAACCCTGCACATTATGAACTCGTGACCAAGCAGGAGGGGTGTCGCGTGCATGAATTAGTCTGCACGCTGTGAAACCTCGATGAAACTGAAACCAATACTGTCTTGGGTCTTGCAGGCTATATGACCTTGGCATAGCTCGTCCTGGACTGAAGCATTTTTACCTTGCTCAGGAATTTGAAGCTGGTATGTCTTCGTGTTAGCAGCCTGGTCTTCAGACAGAACAGGCGTATTCGTATGTCCTGCAGTGGTGTGCTACTGGCTCATTTTTTCATCTTCACACATGTCCAGAAAGTTTAGAGCACGTTGTAGAATGACGAGACACGCAAAAACAGCTTCGAAATCCAGGTTGGACAACCTTCGTACGGGACTAACAGAAAACACTGTTGTGCACTTGTTTAGGTTTCGTTTCTCACCTAAGCATACATACACACGCACACGTCTTGTTCACCAAAAGGCAAACCTGGTGCATGAGCATTATTAACACTACAGTAGTTTGTTTATTTTTCTAATTGATGTTGTTACACGCTTTTACGGTCGTTACAATACGCGCGCGCGCGCGTCGTGTGTGTGTGTGTGTGTGTGTGTGTGTGTGTGTGTGTGTGGTGTGTGGTGTCGTGCGTGCGTGCGTGCGTGCGTGCGTGTGTGGGTGTGTGTGTGTGTGTGTGTGTGTGTGTGTGTGCGTGTGTGTGAAAAGGCAGCTGCTATGCGGTTCGGGCTGTATTTTTTTCTAACTGACCTGCGGTGAACTGACCTGCAACCACGGGTCTCAAGCACCGACAACAAGAAGTATGAAAGGTTTAACTAGACTGGACTGTCTTGCTTTCTTGCCCATCCCTATCACTGTTGCCCAGAAAATGTTACACAGTTGTCTTAATATTCCTGACATAGAAACAGGAATGTTGCGAAATTGCTGAAATTAAAAAAGTCTCAATCAGGGCAAAAATTTTGCCCCCTCAAGGTTGTTGCTAAATTCTAACAGCGGTGAACATCTAAGTTTGTCATTAATGGACTTCAAAATATAGCTGCTTATAGGTTGATATATATTATGTGTCTATAATTTTCAGAGCAGAAGCGTGTAGCATAACTTCCTTTTGTTAAAAGCAGTTGATACTGGTTAGTCTTGCTGTGCATGTTTGTTTAATGTTGACTTTAATCCAAGCTAAGTGGGGCTGGATTGGACACACTCTCAGGAAGCCAGCATCCAGCACCACACGCCAAGCCCTGACATGGAACCCGCAGGGGAAAGGGAAGAGAGGCCGACTTCGCAGCAGCTGGAGGCGAGACACTGAGGCAGAGATAAAGAGGCAGGGGACCAACTGGACAGGCATTCAGCGAGCAGCCCAGAACCGAGCGCGATGGCGGAGTGTTGCCGATGGCCTACGCTCACCCTTGAGCTATGGGCCTAAGTATTTGCCCCTTTGTGTGTGTGTGTGTGTGTGTGTGTGTGTGTGTGTGTGTGTGTGTGTTGTGTGTCCGCACCTAAGTGTACTTATTTAAGCTGTTGCTTTCACAGTTACTGTAGTTTTGTTCCCAAGAAGCTGAATCGGGCGTTTCTGGTTGGAGTAAAGACGTATTAGGCTGGTACACCCATCTTGTTTAAAATGGGCGCTGATTTACGCTGATGAACTCACGCACAGGGAAGAAAACGCTGGCGAGAGAAAATTGCAGTGTTAAAGGTTTTTCTTTTTCGGGGGTGGGGTAAGAGAGAGAGAGAGAGAGAGAGAGAGAGAGAGAGAGAGAGAGAGAGAATTTTGTTATCGAGGGTTATAAATCAGCACGTTCATGTGCTCTGCTTCTTTCCTTGTCTTTTTATTTTTACATCCAGCCCTCAAGATAATCTTTTAGTTTATTTTCAAGGGTATATAGCGGGTACAGGATTTTTCATACTAGGGAGGCAGAGAGAGAGAGAGAGAGAGAGAGAGAGAGAGAGGGTGGGTGGGTGGTGATGATAGAGAGAGACACACAGACAGGCAGACAGAAAGAGAAAGAGAAAAAGAGTTTGAGAGAGAGAGAGAGAGAGAGAGAGAGAGAGAGACAGACAGACAGACAGACAGACAGACAGACAGACAGACAGACAGGCAGAGAGACAGAGACAGTGAGACGGACATAAATCAAAACACACACAGAGTGTTAGAGAGAGAGAGAGAGAGAGAGAGAGAGAGAGAGAGAGAGAGAGAGAGAGAGAGAGAGAGAAGACAGGCAGACAGACAGACAGACAGACAGAGACAGACAGAAAATGTTTGACAGGGAAAAAAAATCAGTTGCGATGGTTCATCCATTAACAACTTATTACCATTGTTACAACTGTCAGTCACAAACATTTAACCTTGATTCAACAGTGACCTTTGACCCGAGTCCAATTCTCTCCTACGTGACCCAGGTCCACTGGGACTCAAGAGATGAACGCACGGATTCGCCGCTCAGCGATCGAATGTTCCGACACCAACTAGAGATATATGACTGGGGACCCTTCGACCACGGGCATCCGCAGGATTGGAGTGTGCATTGTGGATTCCAATGAGAATGCCGGCACCGCACAATAATCTACACTTCAAAAAGAACTGAAGAATCCCTTTCCCCAGATCACCCATTTTTCGTCCAGGGGGCATGTTGAACATGGGGCCTACTGTTTACCCAGCGTCAGATTTAAAAAAAAAAAAAAAAAAAAGCTGTGAGCCAGTACAGTTCATAGTTCAACAATCGTGCGATAACGTGCAAGTGCAGGTTTTCCCCAGATAATCCGCATGATAGATCCTATTGACAAATACCAAAGGGCGATATTTGGTACAATTATTCCATTTCCGGAACTGTGGTTTACGAAGTGGGGATGACTTTGGGCGGAAACTGACACATAAGAGTAAAAGTAGAACAAACAAACAAACATTGAACGAACATTACAGAACAGACCTAAAGCATTTGGGGCAACTGGGCTTCTTCAGGCAGAGAAAATTACATTATTATTATTATTATTACCATTATTATCATCGGTATCATTATCATCATTTTTATCATTATTATTGTCGTCCTTGTTGTTATCATTCTTATTTCAATGCGGTATCTTCTCCCCTTCAACCTCTGTTTTCTTGTATTTGCTTCCATTCTGCGGGTGTTAACTGTTTCACCACAGACCACACCTTTTGCACGGAGACCGAAGAGATTAGCGACTGTTCGTGCTTCTGCATTTGTGTCCAACGTCTCTTTGTCCTGCCTGACAACGACTGCTAGGTCACAATATTTTGTACATGGTTCCATTCGTCGTCTGGCGGCCCAGTGATTCTACTTTTGCTCTTAATGTCTGGTTTTCCTCTCGTGATGCACGTGCAATTGACAGACCATCATCATCACGAGGCTGCGAACCACTCACCAGTATGAAAGGTGTAATGCGTGTAAGAAAATTCAAATACTTTGTCCTTAAATCTCTCTCTCTCTCTCTCTCTCTCTCTCTCTCTCTCTCTCCTCTCCACACACACACACACACACACTGACTGAAACCAATTTATTGTCAGATTAAGTCATGGTTGTACTGACAACACACACCACACACACACACACCACACACCACACACACACACACACATATATATATATATATATATACACACACACACATACATATATGTACATACACTGACGTACACACACCTATGCATATGCGTGTGTGTGTGTGTGTGTGTGTGTGTGTGTGTGTGTGTGTGTGTGTGTGTGTGTGTGTGTGTGCACGCGTGCGCGCGCACTGCTTTTCCTTAACTTCTGTTAACATCTGTAATCTCACCTATTTAGCGGCTGCTTCGTTGTGGATGACGTTCTCTCTTTCTGACCAACTGTGACACTGCAGGACAGTGGACCCTGTCAATATAACCCATCCCTCCACCCCCACCGCCACCCCACCCCGCCCATCCCGAAATCACCGATCCTTCGGTTTTTAATGAAAGAGACAGGAGGTACGTTTAGTGCGCACAAGGAACGCTGTTCCAGAAAAAAGGTTCTGAAAGAAGGGATTGACATCCTCACATAGATGCAAGAAAAGTTCGAAACTCTATGGCCCCTCGTGCTCTGCGCTCGGGGTGAAGTCAGTGTTGATCTCCTCCCCATGTCCACGCCTGGTAAAATGCTGGACTGCGGCTGGCTGGAAGATGGTGGCGCCCCGCGGAGGGTCACGCTGACCCGCACTGGCCTGGCGACCAGGTGATTAGTGTTTGTCAGTAGTGGGGGCTGTGTAGGACAGCTGGTGCCTTTTGTGTCGGATCAAAACAGGCACCACTAAACAGCAGAGCAGGGCCTCCTGTGGTTGGCTGCCGCTTGGTGACCCGATGTTAACTGCTGCCTGTGCACATCAGTGCTAGAGTGATATGTGGGGGGGGGGGGGGGGGGGGGGGGGGGGGGGGGGGAGGGTACAACCTAACTCATAGCCGTCTGGGCTTTTTCAAATGTAGTGTATGTGTATGTTCTCTATTACATGTATTTGTTGTATAATTGAACGTTATAGGGTTTAGTTTTTGTAGTGATACTTGAAAATAAGTGAATGTCGTACTCGTAGGATTTGTTAGTTATTGTAGTAATAGTATATGTAGTTGGGTGTAAGGTGTACTATTGTATATGAGAAGGATGAATGTAGTATGATTTTGTAAAGCGCTTAGAGAAATTCGTTTGATTAGGCGCTATATAAGAAACCATTATTATTATTATCACTAGGAATAGTAGCCATATCAAAATCTACAACGTTAATGTCACTGCCAACACCACCATATACTAACAGAACGTGTTTTGTATTTGTACTGGATACAAACGATAAACTCCTCGAAAATATTAAACCGATACATTCACTTTAAACTGTCGAAATTGGGTGTATTAGACAGCCAGGTATACACGCTTTAATTCAGTGATCAGCCGTACAACCAGAAAGATGTTTTCAGCGAAGCAGAGATGAGAAAAAAAAAATAAAATAAACGATCAGATGCTGTCATCGTTATCTTCAGTCCATAAGGGGTCGAAGGGGTTGGGGGAAAAAAAAACAAAAAAAAAACCCACCTCTAAACTAATTTCAGGAGTTCTTCGCTGCGAACTGGGGCAGGCCATTTGTTAGAAATTGCCGGACGTTTTACAACTGTTTAGATCCTCGCTGAAAGGAACTAGCTTTCGATCTTAATCCTTCCGTGGCGCCATTTCTAAGGAAGTCGAAATGGCTATCAACAGGCAGTCAAAGATCAGCAGAAAGAAAGCGACATCTTTGAACAAAACAGAGAAAACGACTATGGGAAGGAAAGTGGCGGCAGATTTGTTCCTCGCTGCAAACTTTGGAAGAGTACGAAGTGAATCGGCTCATGACTGGGAACGTGCGTACATGTCTGAATTCCGGACTTCTTTTTTTTTTTTTTTCTGGCGGAGTTAGACACCATACATCTCGCTCCTTGTCGGCTGCTGCTGCCCGGGCTTGTCTTTTCAACTCCTTTGGGTCTTTAACCGACATGAAACGTGGAGCCGGGGAGCGGGGGGCGAGAATCACCACCCCCTGTGATTGTTGTCTGACGATTACCCAGCAGAGCTGTGCCTGTCAAATCTGCTGTATAGGAGTTTTTCATCTTCAGGCATTTAGCGAGGCGGTCCTCCCCCTCCCCCTCCTCGCCACCTCTTTTCCCCGAGCCCCCCCCCCCCCCCCCCCCCCCGCATCCTACCGTTCCCCTCTATCCCTCTCCCTTCCTAACCCCTCACCCTTCCTCCTATTCCCTGCCCTACCCGCCCACCTGTCGCTGCAGCACAGCTGGAGAGAGTCTGGCAAGTGTAGAGGGTTAGATGCCGGCGTAATACTAGAATTCCCCCTAAAAACAACAACAACAACAACAACAACAAAAATTACATGGGGATTAAATTCTTTCAATCCTTTTACCGATAACCCTCACTCCCTTCCACTTCCACTCTCATTAATCCAAATAAGTTTCTCTCTCTCCCTCTCTTCTGCCCCTCCCCTCCCCTCTCTCTCTCTCTCTCTCTCTCTCTCTCTAACCTAATAATATCTGTCTGTCAGTGTCTCACTTTGCGTTGTTATGTTCATTTTTTCTTTCTTCTTTCCCAGTCTCTCGTCCCCGGGCCAAAAGCTTACAGCAGGCCGCACAATAAATGTATATACACCCCGTCTGTAAGACGAAAATATTAATGAAAAAAAAAAGTGTGAAACAGAACGATCTGTGTGACCAAGGGACTGACGGAGACACGTTCTGTGAGTTGTAAATATGAATGATTCTTCTGATTAGACTGAAAGACCTCGACGCGAAAATAAAAGCACGCACGCAAGCAAGCAAGCAAGCAAGTAAGCGCGCGCGCACGCACACACACACACACACACACACACACACACACACACACACACACACACACACACACACACACTCACATGCACACACACACATACTCTCTCTCTCTCACTCACTCACTGACAAACATATACACACGAGAGAGAGAGAGAGAGAGAGAGAGAGAGAGAGAGAGAGAGAGAGAGGAGAGAGAGAGAGTGTGTGTGTGTGTCCCTAGAATTAGATTCATGTGAAACGACGGCATCGATTTTTTCTTTCCTTATACTTTGCAATCAAAAGTAAAGCCAGACAAGGGATATTACAGCTAGAAAATGACATGGAAAGGCTCCCAGGGATCCAGCAGTATGAGAAGTAGGATAAAGGAAACGCGGAATGTTCAAGAAAGAAAGGACTTCTGGGATGAGGAAGAACATGAAGTGCCAGAAAACATGTTGAGAGAGAGAGAGAGAGAGAGAGAGAGAGAGAGAGAGAGAGAGAGAGAGAGAGAGAAGGAGGAGAGAGAGAGAGAGAGAGAGAAGGAGAGAGAGAGAGAGAGGAGAGAGAGAGAGAGAGAGAGAGAGAGAGAGAGAGAGAGCGTCAAAGTGAACAGAGGACAATTTACAGTGCTAGACAAAGTAAACAAAGTCGATTACAGAGATAATAACAAAAGGAGAATATACAATTACCAAAATTACAAACAAAGTTTTTAGTATTGAAAGCAACCAATCCAAATACAACACGGGAATAAGACAAAAGGTTTTGTTTCAGATTTATGATCGAAAATGTATGCATGTAGTTACATACATGACCCAAACTGAATAATGTTAAGTTCATTCAAGCGACTATCACCAGTAATGGCA
>CM065728.1:60286552-60301552 GCA_033310375.1 Conus canariensis
AAACAGTAAACAGCTGATGAACATGAAAAGGGGGAACAGCCGTAAAATAATGAAAAAAAAATTTGAAGGCGTTTTGTGTCATGTTATTATGTCCATCTCAAGGAAGGTGCGGTGTGTGGTTGCACCAGAGCGATGACCATGTCGTCCGGGGTGACTGCACTAATGCGGTGGTCATGTCGCCTAGTGCAATAGCACTGAAGTGATAGTCATGTCGTTTAGTGTGATTGCACCAAAGTGATGATAGCCATGTCGTTTAGTGTGATTGCACCAAAGTGATAGCCATGTCGTTTAGTGTGGTTGCACCAAAGTGATAGCCATGTCGTCCGGTGAAATTGCACCAAAATGATGATAGCCATGCCGTTAACTGTGATTGCACCAAAGCAATGGCCATGTCGTCCGAGGCAACTGCACCAAGGTGACAGCCACGTCGTCCGGTGCAATTGCACCAAAGTGTTGACAGCCATGTCGTTAAGTGTGATCGCACCAAAGCGATGGCGATGTCTTCCGGTGTGTCTGCACCAGTATGATAGTCTTGACGTCCGGTGTCATTGCACCTGAGCAATGGCCATTTCGTCCGGGAAGGACTCTTCAGGCTTGCTCCAGAAAGTATCAGTCAGGGGACTGCCGGCAGAAATTGAAGCACTCAATCAAAAATAGAATTATCGAGTCGCCAGTCAGAAGAATGAATAAAATGCTAAACAGACGCAGTGCAATGCGTTTCGAACTCTTGGGTTTTCTTCAGGCAGGACAAAGAACATTCAAAACATTGGGGGGAAAAGTACGAACTGGTGTGAACTCGATCTATGCAAACTGTGCGTGGACGAAACAGTTAAACTACGGAATGGAACTGAAGAGGAAAGGAAAGATTAGAATAGCAATAATAATAATAATAACAATAACAATGACGATGACGATGGTGATGATGATGATGATTGATGATGATGATGACGATGGTGATGATTGAAGAAGAAGAAGAAGAAGAAGAAGAAGAAGAAGACGAAGAAGAAGAAGAAGAAGAAGAAGAAGAAGAACAACACAACAACAACAACAACAAACAACAACAACAAGGGAAACGAGAAGAAGAAGGGGAGAATACTTACACCAGTAGTTATAGTAATGATGATGATGATGATGATGATGACGATGATGATTATGATGTTGATGATGATGATGATAGTAGTAGTAGTAGTAGCACCAGCAGCAGCAACAGTAGTAGTAGTAGTGGTAGTAAAAGTAGCAGTAGTAGTAGTAAAAGTAGTTGTAGCGTAGTAGTAGCAGTAGTAGTAGTAGTAGTAGAAGTAGCTGTAATAGTAGTAGTTGTAGTAGTAGTAGAAGTAGTTGCATCGAAGTAGTAGTAGTAGTGGTAGTAGTAGCAGCAGCAGCAGCAGCAGCAGCAGCAGCAGTAGTAGTAGTAGTAGTAGTAGTATAGAAAGTGGGAAAGATAACAGGATAAAATCTGAGAAGTCTATAAACAGTTATAATGCAAACAACAGCAATACCAACAACAATCATCATCAGCATATCATGACTATCATCATGACGATGATGATGATCATGATGACGACGACGACGACGACAACGACGATGACGACGACGACGACGATGATGATGATGACGATGATAATACTATGATGATGATAACAATAATAATAATGATGATAATTGTAACATCAACGCCAACAACAGTGATAACAAATATATCAGTAACAACAACAATAATATTGAAGAGGGGAAAGATAGCAATAAAAACCAGCCGCCGTGGCGAAGTGGTTAGCGTCGCGGACTCCCGGCTGGGAGGTCGTGGGTTCGAATCCCATCAGAGTCATGTGGGCTTTTTTCTGCCCCGACCGGCTCCTACCCAGAGTTGAGTTTGCTGCGGACTCAGTTGGGAAGACTGGGACCACACAGTCGAGTTTCATCCACTTAATGGATGCGTTTCTGAGAGTGTTGCTCAAATTCCCTGACCAACACTGCAGGTGCCTGTATCTCTCGGGCCTGGTTGACGCCGGGATATATTATGAAAGGAAGCGTAGAGTACAGCCCTGTCATGTAGTCTCAGATCGAAATGGAAATCCGTAGCATCATCTTAATCATCCTCATTCTCATCGATCAGCATAAAAAAAGATGTCTCAAATTCTGTGGCCCTTCATGCCCTGCTCTCATGGTGACCTCAGTTTCGATGTCCTCTCCACGTCTGTGGCCTTGGTTTGGTTCCGTCGTGGTCACCGATATCGGCGAGTCCATGGGGGCTGTCGTTGGACGGACGTGGTGGCGCCCTCCGGAGGGAGAGCTCACTCACGCCGGCTCCGCGACTAAGCAATTATTGTCGTCAGTAGGGGGCTTAGTAGGTGGCGTCCTGCGTATGTTAGATCAGAACAGGCGCCACTGAACACCACCTAAGTGACTCGACAGCAGTGCAGTGTCTCCTCCGGTGGGTTGCCTCTTGACGACTTGACATTGACTGCTCCCTGTGGATTGCCGGTGCCGGGGCTGCGGCGGGGCCGATCGGGCTGTGGCTGTGGACGGGGTGTCGGAATGAGCGGCGTGGGTGCACTGCCTCTGAAGTTGCGCAGAGGTTGGGACAGGAAAAAAAAAAAAAAAGAAAAAGAAAAAAAGAAAGAAAGAAAGATAGCAATAACATATCTAAAACATATACAAATACATAACAATTTACAAAATACAAGAATAAGTAAGTTCATTATGAAGTATGAATACTGAAACTCATCGTGATGATGATGGTGGTGGTGGTGGTGGTGGTGGTGGTAGTGATGATGAAAATGGTGAAAACAACAATAACTATTATTATTATCATTATCATTAAATGATTGCTCCTCCCCCTACAAAAACAAGAACTAAAACTACTAAAAATGACAATAAAAAGAATGATCATAACAACAACAGTAATAATAATACTACTAAAAGCAATAGCAGCGATAGTAGTAACAGCAACAGAATTAGTAGGAGTGGTAGCATTTTAAAGGTCTATGTGTATTAAAGAAAACCATGAGAGTAAGAAAAGGGGGGGGGGGGGGGGGGGGGATAGAGAAGTAAGTAAAGAGTTATCACGTTATCATTGCTTACTGCTTCGCCGAAGGAAAGGTCCAAAGGTAAGGGACACTGACAACGTGGAGTCGCTCAAACACAAAATCCGCTCCTAACCCCCCATCACTTTGCCTCTACTTCCGGTGTGGCCCTGCTCTTAGAATGAAGAGGAACGGTTTGCCAACGTTTTGCCAACAGCTGATGAACAGGTATATTAGCAAGTGACGAGCTGTTGATGGTTTCTGTCCAGGTTGTTCCAATCTTGTTCTCGGTTTGAAAAAAAAAAAAAAAAAGGAAGACTGTATCTACGGTGTGCTGACATATGGAACGGTAAAACCTGTGTTGTGTAAAATATCCCCACCCTCTTCCTTCTTCCCAGTCATTTGCTCCCTCTCTCTCTCTCTCTCTCTCTCTCTCTCTCTCTCTCTCTCTCTCTCTCTCTCACCCCCCCTCCCCCCAAAAAAAACAAACAAAAAAAACAACAAACAAACAAACAAAAAAACAAGCAAACAAACAACAACAACAACAAAACAAACAAACAAAAGACCGAACAAAACAAAGGAAAGAAAGAAAGAAAGAAAGAATGACAGAAAGAAAGAATGAATAAAAGAAAGAAAGTGAGAAAGAAAGAAAGGAAAAACAACCCAACAAATTTAACTAACCAGCCAACCAACAAACCAAACAACGGGAAGGGGGCCAGAGGGCTTTTTCTTTGAAGATCGTCCGCCGCCAGCTAGCTCCTCCTAAAGTTTCCTCCTCAAGGTATCCTCCATCATTTCTTATCTGAACAATCCCCGTGAGACTCCGGGAATCAGTCACCGGGTTGCTTTCGGTATCACACTGCGGCGAGGTCTAAGCTTTAAGTGGACATCCGACCACAGCATGAACGAACATTCTCGACTCTTTTCTGATTCCAGTCGCGTGGGTTTGAAGCAAGTCACCGAATGTGATCAGGTGGTGTTTTGATGCCACTGACAGGTAGTTTGTAAACACCTGCCGTCATGAGGCAGTGCTTAGCATAGTGGATTCCAAGCTGAAAGGTCAAGGGTTCGATTCCCATACAGGCATTTATATATTGTGATTTTTTTTTTTCAGCCCGTGCCCAGTTCCTATCCAGACTTAGAGTTTGCTATGGGCTTAGTTGGGAAGACAGGAACCACACAATCAAGTTTCATCCTCAAACTTCATGGATGCGCCCCTGAGAGTGTTGCTCAAAGTTCCCGTGCGACACTGCAGGTGCTTGTGTCTCTCGGGCCTGGTTGATGCCGGGAAATATGATGAAGGTAAGCGAAGAACGTACAGCCCTGTCGTGAAATCTCGGACCAGAAGATAAATCCATAGCATCAGCTTCATCATCCTCATCCTCACTGGTCAACGTAAATAAACTCAAATTCCGTGGCCAGCCTTCATGCCCCTGCTCATAGGGTGACCTCAGTTTCCATTTTCCTCCCCACATCAATGTCCTCGGTGAATTCATGTCGAGGTCGCCGTGATCTCCAGGTTCATGGGGACTGTCGCTGGACGGACGTCGTTGCGTTCTCCGGAGGCGAACGCTCACTCTCACTGGTTCCACGACTGGGCGAGAACGGTCGTCAGTAGGGGCCGTAGTAGGAGGTGTCCAGGGCACGTTGGATCCGAACACGCCACTGAACTCCAGCGAGGAGGTAACTCGGCAGCAGCACCGAGTCTCCTCCGGTGGGTCGCCCCCATGAGGACACTGGTTCTCCATGTGGGTTGCCGGTGCCGGGGCTGCTTGCGATGGGACAAGCCCAAGGACATGACTGTGGATGAGGAGCCGGAATGAGCAGCATGGGGGTGATTCAAAGGAATGACTGCAGGTGCGGCTGTATATGGGCACAGACTTTACCTCTTGCCTTCCACACACACACACACACAGACAGACACAGTCATGAGCACAGACTTACCCCCCCCCCTCTCCATTCCACACACGCAAACACACACACACGCACAACACTCACACACACACTCTCTCTCTCTCTCTCTCTCTCTCTCTCAGACACACACACACACACACACACACACACACACACACACACACACACACACACACACACACACACACACACAAAGCGCCTGCATCATGTTTTATAAAATCTACATTTAAAGCATTCTCTTTCTTCCCCAACGGTGATATATATATATAATTTTTTTACGATATTAATACAAAACCTATCACGACAGTCTTTCTGCATTTGCATTATCCTCAGAACTTTGGGATGAGGTGAGGGTCTAAAAGGAAATCCGTCTACTCGCACTCATTTGTATACAACAGACATGAGAATTGGGGCAAGATGAGACTGGCTTCGAGATATTGCATTGTATTGTATTGTATTGCTTAATTCTTTTTTCCTTTTAACATGGTGTGTGTGTGTGTGTGTGTGTGTGTGTGTGTGTGTGTGTGTGTGACAGTGCGCGTGCGTGCGTGCGTGGTGTGTGTGTGTGTGTGTGTGTGTGTGGTGTGTGTCTCGTGCGTGCGTGCTGCGTGCAGTGTGTGTGTGTGTTGGTGCGTGTGTGTGTGTGGTGTGTGTGGTGTGTGTGGTGTGTGTGTGTGTGTGTGTGTGTGTAAGAGAACGAAATCGAGGAAAAAAGAGATAAGAAGGTGTGGGCTGCGGGGGGAAGGGGGGGGGGGGGGGGGAAGAGGAAGGGGAGGATCAGTGGAGGAGACGGAAGGAAGAGGAAGAGGTGTGTGGAAGCCAATGGCTATTCCCATGTTGGTGATTGTGTAAGTCAATTGTTCCTCCAGAGGAAAGAGCAGCTCGTTTGGGCATCAGCAACCAACAGCTGTTTCGTTCTATGAAGCGCTCATCAGGCTTGTTACGTCCCCTGGCCGCCAGGGTGAAGGGAATGGCTGGTACATGAGCAAAAAGCAAATTCCTGTATAATCAGGCACGTCTCTCTCTCTCTCGTCTCTCTCTTCTCTCTCCTTTCCGTCTCTCTCTCTCTCTCTCGTGTGTGTGTGTGTGTGTGTGTGTGTTGTGTGGTGTGTGTGTGTGTGCGTGTGTTCGTTATGCTCATTCATGAAAGTTCAGCCAAACACGCCTTCGCGTGCCAATTCTACACGATAACCAGACAAAGGAAATTAAAGAGGAAGATAGAAAAAAAAAGATAAATACATGAATGAAAGAAAGAAACTGAGAAATCAATGAGTAATCTTTGACAAACAAATTCAGACACATAAGGCAACACACACACACACACACACACACACACACACACACACACACACACACACACACACACACACAGCACGCACGGAGACACGGATGCTCACGGACACATGCTCACACATTCTCACGCTCACACATTCCGATCCTTACTCATTCAGTCTCTCTCTCCTCTCTCTCTCTCTCTCTCTCTCTCTCCTCTCTCTCTCTCTCTGTACAGGCATAGGTAGGTAGATAGAGAGACAGAACTAGATAGATAGATAAACAGATACAGCTGTGTGTGTGTGTGTGTGTTATGTGCGCGCGCGCGCGCGCGCGCGCGTGTTTGTGTGTGCGGGTGTTTGTCTCTGTGCCAAAGTGTATGTGAGTGTTTAATGTTTTCAATGTTAATCTCTTTGATATACTTTATGCTAATGGTGTCCATGTAGCCTTTAACTCTGTAAGGAGGTGATTCCTGATGAAACCTGGCGGCGAAAATTTGATAAATAACGAACGAATGCGGAAGAGACACAAGGGTGGACTGATTGCTTTGAACTATATATATATATATATATATATATATATATATATATGTGTATATAATGCTGAACAATTAAGTAGTGGGGGAAAACAAGTGCAGGCTAATAATTCTTCCATCATTATAGTAATGACTTGGCAAAAATTTGAAATTTAATAAAAGAAAAACTAAAAAAGAAAGGTAGAAGATGAAGAAAATGGGAAAATGTATATTATAAACATAAAAACCCTTCACTAGCTGCATGAGGGAACCATTGCAATCCCTCCCGAAGGCAGATTTATATGTATCGCCTGCCCCTAGGCCTTTCGTCCGCGATACATATATATATATATAATATATAGCCGTGTCTCCCTGATGAGTATATACACAGAGAGAGAGAGAGAGAGAGAGAGAGAGAGAGAGAGAGAGAGAGAGAGGGTTGTTACAAAAAAAATGAAGGTGTCAGAACTCCGATCTTCCGCAATCCCTCCCGCCCACCCCCCTCCCCTTTTCCCAATTGTCCATAAACACCAGATGAATCCCCCCCACCCCCCTCCACCCCCCCTGGCAGGCGAGCCATGTCAAAAGTGAACGACCCCTCGGAGAAAATATCCCACCTAGGAACTAGTGGTTGGCTTCAATACTTTGGTAAGGAGCTTGCCTCCTACAATCAAGGCACCACCCACACGCTAAGCCACGTTTAGAAATGGAACGTTAGAAATGGCCCAGTGTGGGGGATTAATTAAGCTGGTCAGTATTGACGGTCAGTAACTTTACACGAACACACCCTTAGACAGGATTCAGTGGTATCCCTGACTAACCCACTGCACAGCCTCCCTCCTCCTCACCCCAAAGAGCACAGTTTTGAAAGTAGTGCATGAAACATTTGCTAAAAAGAAAAAAAAAGAAAAAAAACGAAAATGGCTTCTAGTTTGAGGAACAAAACTGAAAATGGATGAGGACATTTGCAATTGATGGGACCTAAAGCACAGTAGTACATTCAGCAATATATACACGCGGACAGAAAAGGGGACTCTTTTGTTCCCGACAACAGGGCTAACACGAGACAAAACACGCTGCCCCTTATGACTGTTCAGAAGGCGAAAGATGCAGGGGTATCTCTCACCACTTGAGGAATGGAGGGATACAGATAGCGGATAAAGCTGCTCTGTGCTTGTCCTGCGTATCATCTCTACTGCAGCATATTCAGAGCTCTCCTGTCAGATTGTCAGAAAAGAAAAGAAAAGAAAAAAAAAAAAAACACGCATGAGCGATGCCAGACCTCTCTTCTATTAAACGAATTCTATCAGCTCCCCTATTCAAGCCAAAAGAGATTGGAGCAGAAATGCTTTATGTGCGCAGTGTTTGTATTTTGTTGGAGGAAACTCTAGTTGAATGATTAGAGCGTTAAGTAGAGACACTGACAGTCGGGAGTCGGGTTTATTTTTGTTTTGTTTTGGTATGGCTTGAAAACCCTTTTGGTTCTCTCAGAAGCAAACAAGTACCTGATTCAATTCAGGGAAGGTTAGAGCGGAGGAAGGAGAGGGACCGACGCCCGGACACATTAAATTTCTAACAGTTCATTACCCATGAGGGCATTATTAGGTTATGAAAAAGTAACCTTTACCTTGTATTTCTGTATACCCACGCACTCGACCCGAAAACACACACACACACACACACACACACACACACACACACACACACACACACACACACATATATATATATATATATATATATATATATATATATATATATATATATATATATACTCAAACACTCCCTTTTCTCCTGTTTCCTTCTATTGTTTTTATACTTCACTTTCTTCCTTTGTTTGCAACAAATCGGTCCCCTCACCCTCCTCCTTAAAGATACTGAGTACCTCCACAGTGAGAAATGGGTTTGTAGAACAGTACTAAAAAAAAAAGGTGTTGATCCTCTGGATGATGTGTTTGCTTTCCTGTTCACGGGGTCTTTCTGTGTCGGGATACAACGAAGTGATACACTGTTTGATGCAGACACGAACGAAAACCTAAATGAAGTATATGATCAAGAACGGGAAAAAAAACGTATTTCACTGAGTTGACATCCAACTACTAAGTTCCTTTAGGGTCAGTGGCATGATACGTATCTGCTATCATGCCCGAATGAACTGTCAAAGTGCACGCTGTAGCCAGACTAAGAATTATTGGTAACTTGTATCACAACACATTTTAAGCAACACACTCAAACGACAACAAACTTGTGTTTCCTTTTCTTTGAAAAGTATGTGCAATAACTGGATTGAAAAAAAAGGCGTGTGATATCTTGATAATTGTAAGCCACAAGAGTAACATGTGGTACATCTTTTACACATAAGTTAGCACTGGGGTTCGAGGAACACGACAACAGACTCTGAATATGTACAGCGCTCGAATTTCGGGAAAAAAAATATTACGAAGGCTGTCAGTGTTATTTTATAACTTTACAACGATATTTCATTAAGTATATATATATATGTCCTGGATGATAATACTGTGATAAACATACCAAAATTATGTGTTAGTTGTGTGTTTCAGTTTCAGTTTTAGTTTCATCAAGGAGGCGTCACTGCGTGCGGACTAGTCCATATACGCTACACTACATCCGCTAAGTTTTGAGACCACACTACGCATGATTTGAAGCTGATGGATAAATGAATTAACAACAAAGATGAGACAATAATTGAGGAGGAGGGTCTCGTGGCTACGACTCAGCGGATGTCTGACCTACGCATTAGCCCAACGCGCTGGTCAAACCTTGAGTGCCTACCTACCATTTTTTTTTTTTGGTGTGTGTGTGTGGGGGGGGGGGGGGATGGATACACAATAAATAATTTTGTACCAGCACGTGCACTTTCGTACGTTTGATCATGTCTTTCTCATTTGCCATGTTCTGTTCGTGTTATCTTCCCAAATGTATTTATCCATTCATTTGTGGAATTCTCTTTTAGAAAAGGCTTATAGATAATTGGAACACATGAATAATGGTTTTACAAGAAACATACAGATAAAGAGTTACACACACCAACAATGCTTATTTTCGTTAGGGAGTCTTCATCTTCATCAGGGAATCTCCGGATTCTCCAAAGTCCACAAACGACGTGAAAAGAAATGTGAAACTCCAGAGACAGTGGATGAATAATACAACCACGTCTAACAAGTTGACTGACAGTTCGCAGAACAAGGGGAAAACGAAAAGTAAGCAAACAAACAAACAAACAAATAACAGAAGGAGGGGTAGGGTGGGGAAGCGAAGCTACGGGGATCAGTAATTCTACTCCATTCGATCAATTATTACTCGCGCTGATGGGTTTTTCGCACGCTCTTCTGCTTACATTACTCTCTCTCTCTCTCTCTCCTCTCTCTCTCTCTCTTCTCTCTCTCTCTCTCTCTCTCTCATATATTTGATTGCAACTCATTTAATCAAAAGTGAGCTCTGTACCTTTTTATTTGTCACACGTATGGAAGAAAACTGATCTGATGAATAAGTAGATGCGTGCCAAAATACAGCGAGGTTCAGTGTTACCCCAAGCCGTCTTGTCGTTTTGTTCAGATTAATACGTACATGGAAAGGTGGTTGCTCGTTCCCGTCCACGCCAGCGCAAACTCCTACAGCCATCCCGGCTCCTCGAGACGTAAGATGCCGGCGGATCTTTCTACCACCATACGGCGTTATTATTTTGGGTTGTCTGGGTACGAAACTACTGCCTGTACATAATTTGAAAAGATCTCCTGTTTGATCTCTACCCGTTTAAGACAACATTAATCTTGTTCAGACAGGAGGTGGAAATGGATTTTTACACGGAAAGAAGTTGAGTGAGACTCCATATTGGCATTTTTTATTTTGTGTCTTTTAGTTATAAATATACTATGCATGTCTGGCATCGCGATTCCTTTATGTCTGTTGCAATCTGGAGGAAACAAATTCCGTGTTCACCTGTTGTCTTGACGAAATTTATCGGATTTATGTCATCTCTGGTGTCTTGGTATTCATGTTTTTTTTCAGTTTGATTGTAGGTAAAAAAACACTGTTCCGTCTAAATTTCGTCGTTGCCCGGTCGCACCGTTGTGTTGATGTGGAAGCAGTGTGAAACAAAGTACTACTGTCGGCCATGGGTGTTTACTTCTTCACTGGTCTCTCTGTCCTGAAAGTATAAACGGAAGACAATCGCGAAGGACTTCAGCCATGCATTATGACACTTTAATCCTAATGTCTTGCTAGTGTCCTTCGAGCGTGGGTTTTTTTTTTTTTTTTCTATCTCTGTGAGTGTTTAGACTGTCCGGAGAGATACTACGAGTAGCAATGGTGTCTAGCTGTAATGACGGCCTCCTCGCCCCCCTCCCTCCCCACCCCCCCTCCCCCCTGTGAGTGTTTAAACTGTCCGGAGAGATACTACGAGTAGCAATGATGTCTAACTGTAATGACGGCCTCCTCCCCCCCCCCCCCCCCTCCCACTCCACGCCGTCCCCGTCCAACGTGTTTTGGAATCAAAATTTTGGATAAGTAAAAGGCGTATATCAAGTAATTTGGTAGCACAGTTTTCTCTTCATACCACTGAATTATCTATAAGGAGAGAAGAGGAGAAGAGAGAGAGAGAGAGAGAGAGAGAGAGAGACTTTTGACACTTTGATATTTTATTGTCATTACCAAAGAGGTCTGAGAGAGAGAGAGAGAGAGGAGAGAGAGAGAGGAGAGAGAGAGAGAGAGAGAGACTTTTGACACTTTGATATTTTATTGTCATTACCAAAGAGGTCTGAGAGAGAGAGAGAGAGAGAGAGAGAGAGAGAGAGAGAAAAGAGCGCCACCTAGTGACACAGACCACCTTTCCCTTCCCTGCCACTATCCCGTTGTTTGCACATTCCTGTTCAAAAGAAGAAAAAAAAGTTCGCATGCACTGGCGTCATTTAAAAAGAAATCAACAACAACAACAACAGACATTCCCCTTAACTACTCCTTTCTCCTCCCACCCTTCACCTGCCGTTAAAGTTCGGATGACTCAGGAACATCACTATAAATTTTGAAAAAAGAAGTCTCATGAGACATTATCAACATCATGGCACACGTTCCATGCTCACAGACAACATAACGATGGGCGTTCACGATTCATCGCCAAGAATAATGGGGATGTCTCTAAAGTTCCGTGAGAAAAACACACATTTCCTTTTTTTTCTGGCGGCAGTTTTCTGTAAACATTTCGCACGTGTATGGCGGAAACGGTATTGCCGTGTTGTAAGCTGACGTTGCCCAGCCATTATGTTAGCAGCAAGTGTGTGTGTGTGTGTGTGTGTGTGTGTGTGTGTGTGTGTGTGTGTGTGTGTGTGTGCGTGTGTGTGTGTGTGTGTGTGTGTGTGTGTGTGTGTGTGTGTGTGTGTATGTGTGTGTGTGTGTGTGTGTGTGTGTGTGTGTGTGTGTGTGTGTGTGTGGTGAGTACAACCATGAGTTAATCTGACAATAAATTGGTTTCAGTCAGTCAGTGCGTGTGTGTGTGTGTGTGTGTGTGTGTGTGTGTGTGTGTGTGTGTGTGTGTGTGTGTGTGTGTGTGTGTGTGTGAGAGAGAGAGAGAGAGAGACAGACAGACAGAGACAGAGAGAGAGACAGAGACAAGAGAGAGAGAGAGAGAGAGAGAGAGAGAGAGAGAGAGAGAGAGAGGGAGAGAGAGAGATTTTAAACAACTGCCTACTTTTTCCTGTGATAAACCAAATCATGCTTACTTTCATACCCTAATTTTCGTTAAGTAACATCGATTCGCTTGAAAGGAATCACCCTCTGACGCCAAACGTGTAAGGGAACCGGACATACCTGTAACTGTTTGTAACGAACCTTTTTTGCTTGTTTGTTTGTTTGTTTGTTTATCTGTTCAGTCCTGTATTGAAGACATTTCTTTGAATAAAAGAAAAATCAACTTGGCTACCATTCACATTTTACGCAAACACAGGATGCATTTCTGTGATGGATGATTCCTGAAGACCGTGCCATTCCTGATGAAGATAAGACTTTTCAGCTAATTCTGTCAGTCTCTCTGGCTGCCAACTTCATCTTTGAGTCTTGTTCGTCAGTTAAATGCAAAACATCAAACAGAAAACAGTGGATGCTGAAGTTGTAAAATAAAGAGAAACAGATCTGAAGGCAGTCTGTGTCATACTGCGTCCTCGAAAAAGGCAGTGCACGATGCGATTGCACCAAAGCGATGGCCATGTCATCAAGTATGATTGCACCGATTGCACCAAAGCGATGGCCATATCATCAGGTATGATTGCACCGATTGCACCAAAGCGATGGCCATAGCATCAGGTGTGATTGCACCAAAGCGAAGGCCATGTCATCAGGTGTGATTGCACCAAAGCGATAGCCATGGCATCAGATGTGATTGCACCAAAGCGATGGCCATAGCATCAGGTGTGATTGCACCAAAGCGAAGGCCATGTCATCAGGTGTGATTGCACCAAAGCGATGGCCATGTCATCAGGTGTGATTGCACCAAAGCGATGGCCATGTCATCAGGTGTGATTGCACCGATTGCACCAAAGCGATGCCATGTCATCAGGTGTAGATTGCACCAAAGCGATGGCCATGTCATCAGTGTTGAGATTGCACCAAAGCGATGGCCATTCATCAGGTTGATTGCACCGATTGCACCAAAGCGATGGCCATGTCATCAGGTGTGATTGCACCAAAGCGATGGCCATGTCATCAGGTTGATTGCACGATTGCACCAAAGCGATGGCCATGTCATCAGGTGTGATTGCACACGATGGCCACCATCAGCGTGATGACCAAACATCCAGGATAGATTGCTCGATTGCACCAAAGCGATGGCCATACATCAGGTTGATTGCACCGATTCACAAAGCGATGGCCATATCATCAGGTTGATTGCACGTGCACCAAAGCGATGGCCATGTCATCAGGTGTGATTGCACCAAAGCGAAGCCATGCATCAGTGTGATTGCACCAAAGCGATGGCCATGTCATCAGGTGTGATTGCACCAAAGCGATGGCCATGTCATCAGGGTGATTGCACCAAAGCGATGCCATGGCATCAGATGTGATTGCACCAAAGCGATGGCCATGCATCAGGTGTGATTGCACCAAAGCGAATGGCCATGTCATCAGGTGTGATTGCACCAAAGCGATGGCCATGTCATCAGGTGTGATTGCACCAAAGCGATAGGCCATGTCATCAGGTGTGATTGCACCAAAGCGATGGCCATGTCATCAGGTGTGATTGCACCAAAGCGATGGCCATGTCATCAGGTATGATTGCACCAAAGCGATGGCCATGTCATCAGGTATGATTGCACCAAAGCGAAGGCCATGTCATCAGGTGTAATTGCACCAAAGCGATAGCCATGGCATCAGGTGTGATTGCACCAAAGCGATAGCCATGGCATCAGGTGTGATTGCACCAAAGCGATAGCCATGGCATCAGGTGTGATTGCACCAAAGCGATAGCCATGGCATCAGGTGTGATTGCACCAAAGCGATGGCCATGTCATCAGGTGTGATTGCACCAAAGCGATGGCCATGGCATCAGGTGTGATTGCACCAAAGCGATGGCCATGTCGTCCAGTGTGATTGCACCGAAGCGATGGCCATGTCCTCCGGTGTGACTGCACCAAAGCGATGGTCATGTCATCGGGTGTGACTGCACCAAAGCCATGGCCACTTCATTTGGAGAGGACTCTTCATGCTCGCTAAGCGGGGATATATAAGTCGGGCGACTCAAAGTTTGCACATATCATATTTGTATGACTCTTGATAAAACGAATGAGGGACTGAGATAAAAACTTAGAAGCAGAACACATCCCTTCAAGGGTCCTTTTCTGTCATACGAATATTAGACGTTTTTCTCTTTTGAATATTCCTAGGATTAAAGGTCCGAACACTGCAATACGGGCTACAAGTATTTCAGCTGTATGTTGCTCTTTTTATGATGACAAGTAGCATCGTTGATTTCTTTGATTCGTCAATGTGTTTTCTCCTGTGAATACTGTTTGAAGTTATCACGAACATACGCCTTGTGCTCACGTCATTTAAAAGACACCGTTTTGACTAGTTACTGACACCTTACAGTGAAGACATGAAAGGCGCCATCTGGAGGAAACAGTAACAAGTAGAAGACAACTTGCACTGTTCCTAAATGATAATCAGTTTAGCCCTTTCAGATGCACAAACAGTCTGTGTAAATCATTCTTACGTTTACTAATTCCCAGATAAGGGATGGGGGAGCAGAAACAGCGATGTAAAGTCTAG
>CM065728.1:60319052-60321552 GCA_033310375.1 Conus canariensis
TTTTGTTTTCTTTTTTTACTTTTTCTACCTTCTCCTTTTCCCCTACGCTTTCCTCTCCTTGGTGGCGCCATGCTTTTTTTTCCCCCCTTTGCTGTCCCATCTGCTGTGCCATCCCAGTGGAAATGCACCCACGCCGCTCATTCCAACACCCCGTCCACAGCCAAAGCCCGGCCCGGCAATCCACAGGGAGTAGACAATGTCAAGTCGTCAAGAGGCAACCCACCGGAGAAGACACCGCACTTCAACCGAGTCACTTCGGTGTTCAGTGGCGCCTGTTCTGATCCAACATATGCAGGACACCACCTATGGTGACGCCATGTTTGACCACATCGGGTCTCCTTGTTGGGTTTACTCCCGACACACGGCAGGCAGTGCTGGGTTGCATGGTTACCAGCTGCAGAGGAGAACTTTCCGTCTGATCACTGCATCAGATGAGGAAAGACAACTACGTTGGTATGTTTCAAAACGAGGCGACTGAAGGCGGAAATTGAAGCAAATTTTTAAGAGAAAAGTTACTGGTTCCGCGAGACAGTCCAGACGAACAGGTTACCAGATTAACAGAGAGATAAACAGGTAACAGGACGAAACACATTGTCCTGCAATCTGTTTGTCTGGATTGTCTTGCAGAACCAATCACTTTTCTTTTCAAAACTTACGTTGGCATGGTTATGTAATAAGATTTGATGGTATTGCGAAGACAATCCTCTGGGGGACTGTTATGGGAGGAAGGCAGAGGGTAGGGGCGGGGATGGGGTGGGAGGGAGATTGGAAAAAAAAAAGTGGAGAGACCAAGCCTTGGTACACGAACGACAAACCGGAGGAACCAGGTGAACTGTTCTCCAATGCGGCGCCCTGTTGACTCCTCTCAAAGTAGAGGGAGAGAAGACTGTTGCTTCAGACAGACTGAACTGAACGATACATGGAGTGCAAGCAGTAAAGTGCAGGAAAAAATAATGATGCTGAACAAACGAAATTTGTTGCACCAACCAAGGTATCCACAGTCTTTTTGATCACCGAACGTTGGTCCGTGAAGGCTGAACGGACAAAGCAGTAAGAGAGAAGCAAAATGCAGGAAAAAGTAAAGGCTGGCTGAACACACCGGCGGAACCGACTACAGTCTGCGAGTAAAGCACCAACAATCTGAAGTAATCGACTGGAAGAACAGCAACCTGCTACCACAGAGAAACCTGTTAATAACGACATTGAAAAAAAAAACACCCCATCCCCCCAAAAAAAATAATAAATAAATAGAAAATAAAAATAAAAAAGAAGAAAAGACATGGAAAAAAAACCCAAAGTCTGCTAATAGGGAGAAGCTTTATCTGGAGGCTAATTCAAGTTTGGACAAAGATAGCATGCTAGCAAAAAAAAAAAAAAGTTTGTAACAGAAGGGAGTCTCAATAGGGAGGATCTGCGACACAGAGCATTCCAGAGTCTTTTAATACTGTAGGGCTCGTGCAGAATTTTCATGTCTAAATTCACAGACTTTCACCCCCCCCCCCCCCCCCCCCCCTTTTTTTTTTTTTTTTTTTTTTTGAAAGACCATTGATACCGGTTTTCAAACCCTTGTCGCGCACACTCTTCGCTATCGGCTTCTTGCACAGCGAGCAAAGACCCTTGCCACTTGACAGGCTGCTGTTTTCACAGCCAGTTCTTCATACTCCGCCTTCTCAACCACCTGTCACTGTAGCGACATCTCCCAGGCATTTTGGGGGGGTTAATTTGTTTCAAAACAATTACTGTCAGTCACACAGCGGGCCGCGCCCGGATTTTGCCATGGGACGCAACTCTGTTATTCAAAAGACTAGCATTCCAACAGCCAAAAATGTCGCGTTGAACAATTCGCTAGTGAGCGGAAATTGGGGGGTTCACACCTTTGTTGAACAAATTAATGGTCGCTATTTTTAGGGGCCGTTGACAGGGTTTTCAGCATCCATGACATTTTCACGGACCCATTCGGGGTTTTCATAGAATCCAGTCACATTTGGAAAGGCCTGGGAAAGCTTGAAAATGGTATTGTTTCTCGAATACTTTAAAGACCATTAAAGATCTTTCGAATTCTGCTTGTGAGGTTTGATTATGTTGCTAGACGCCAAAGGGGCGGTGCAGTGTGTGTGTGTGGTGTGTGTGTGTGTGTGTGTGTGTGTGTGTGTGTGTGTGTGTGTGTGTGTGGTGCGCGCGCGCGCGCGCACGTTGCGTGCGTGCGTGCGTGCGCGCGAGCAGGCGCGCGCACACGCGCGCGCGCGCGTGTGTGTATGTATGTGTGTGTGTTGGGATGGGGGAATAGAAATTAATGCGCCAGCTAAATCCACTGAAATATCGCTCGCGGTTTTCATAGAATCCAGTCAATTTTGAAAGGCTTACGAACGCTTTGAAAGTGGTACCCCGTTTCTCAAATACCTTCAAGACCATTACAGATAAATCCAATTCTGTGTGCGAGGTTTGATTGTGTTGTTAAACGCCAAAGGGGGCGGTGCAGAGTGGGGGAGTGGGAGGGTGG
>CM065728.1:60324052-60329052 GCA_033310375.1 Conus canariensis
TCAAGTGGAGCAAACGCCGTCCAAAATCTCTCCTGGAAATTAAGTGGAGCGAACACCACAAAAAAAAAAAAAAAAAAAAAAAAAAAAAAAAATCCGTTCCGGTATTTCAGTGGAGCAAACTTCAAAAATCCGTCTTGATTTTTAAGTGGAGCAGACGTTAAATACCCATCCTGATTTTTAAGCGAAGTAAACGTGAAATAGTCGTATTTGTATTTCAGTGGAGCAAACGTCAGAATCGCATTCTGGTATTGAGATGGACCAAACGTATAATATCCATCCTGGTATTTAATCTGAGCAAACGTCAAATATATATCTATACATTTAAGTTGAGCAATTGTCAAATCCGTCCAGGTATCTAATCTGTCCTGATATGTAAGTAAAGCACACGTCTAAAACCCATCCTGGTATTCAAGTGGAGCAAACGTCTAAAACCCATCCTGGTATTTACGTGGAGCAAACGTCAAAAGCCCTTCCTGGTATTTACGTGGAGCAAACGTCAAAAGCCCTTCCTGGTATTCAAGTGGAGCAAACGTCAAAAGCCCTTCCTGGTATTTACGTGGAGCAAACGTCAAAAGCCCTTCCTGGTATTCAAGTGGAGCAAACGTCAAAAACCCTTCCTGGTATTTATGTGGAGCAAACGTCAAAAGCCCTTCCTGGTATTTAGTGGAGCAAACGTCAAAAGCCCTTCCTGGTGTTCAGTGGAGCAAACGTCAAAAACCCATTCCTGGTATTTACATGGAGCAAACGTCAAAAGCCCTTCCTGGTATTCAAGTGGAGCAAACGTCAAAAAGCCCTATCCTGGTATTTACGTGGAGCAAACGTCAAAAGCCCTTCCTGGTATTCAAGTGGAGCAAACGTCAAAAACCCTTCCTGGTATTTACGTGGAGCAAACGTCAAAAGCCCTTCCTGGTATTACGTGGAACAAACGTCAAAAAGCCCATTCCTGGTATTCAAGTGGAGCAAACGTCAAAAGTCCGTCCTGGTATTTACGTGGAGCAAACGTCAAAACCTTACCTGGTGTTCAAGTGGAGCAAACGTCAAAAACCCATCCTGGTGTTCAAGTGGAGCAAACGTCAAAAACCTATCCTGGTATTCAAGTGGAGCAAACGTCAAAAACCATCCTGGTGTTCAAGTGGAGCAAACGTCAAAAGTCCGTCCTGTATTTAAGTGGAGCAAACGTCAAAAGTCCGTTCCTGGTATTAAGTGGACCAAACGTCAAAAGTCCGCCCTGGTATTTAAGTGGGCAAAGTCAAAGTCCGCCCTGGTATTTAAGTGGACCAAACGTCAAAAGTCCGTCCTGGTTTTTAAGTGGACCAAACGTCAAAAGTCCGTCCTGTATTTAAGTGGACCAAACGTCAAAAGTCCGTCCTGGTATTTAAGTGGACCAAACGTCAAAAGTCCGTCCTGGTATTTAAGTGGACCAAACGTCAAAAGTCCGTCCTGGTATTTTAAGTGGAGCCAAACGTCAAAAGTCCGTCCTGGTATTTAAGTGGACAAACGTCAAAAGTCCGTCCTGGTATTTAAGTGGACCAAACGTCAAAAGTCCGTCCTGGTATTTAAGTGGACCAAACGTCAAAAGTCCGTCCTGGTATTTAAGTGGACCAAACGTCAAAAGTCCGTCCTGGTATTTAAGTGGACCAAACGTCAAAAGTCCGTCCTGGTATTTAAGTGGAGCCAAACGTCAAAAGTCCGTCCTGGTATTTAAGTGGACAAACGTCAAAAGTCCGTCCTGGTATTTAAGTGACAACGATCCGTAGCAAACGTCAAAAGTCCGCCCTGGTATTTAAGTGGACCAAACGTCAAAAGTCCGTCCTGGTATTTAAGTGGACCAAACGTCAAAAGTCCGTCCTGGTATTTAAGTGGACCAAACGTCAAAAGTCCGCCCTGGTTTTTAAGTGGAGCAAACGTCAAAAGTCCGTCCTGGTATTTAAGTGGACCAAACGTCGAAAGTCCGTCCTGGTATTTAAGTGGACCAAACGTCAAAAGTCCGTCCTGGTATTTAAGTGGACCAAACGTCAAAAGTCCGTCCTGGTATTTAAGTGGACCAAACGTCAAAAGTCCGTCCTGGTATTTAAGTGGAGCAAACGTCAAAAGACCGTCCTGGTTTTTAAGTGGAGCAAACGTCAAAAGTCCGTCCTGGTTTTTAAGTGGAGCAAACGTCAAAAGTCCGTCCTGGTATTTAAGTGGACCAAACGTCAAAAGTCCGTCCTGGTTTTTAAGTGGAGTAAACGTCAAAAGTCCGTCCTGGTTTTTAAGTGGACCAAACGTCAAAAGTGTGTCCTGGTATATAAGTGGAGCAAACTTCTAAAATTCACCCCGATATTTATTTGGAGCAAAACATTATAAATCCATACTGATATTTCATGAATCAAACGCCAAAAATCCGTCCTGGTATTGATATCGAGCAGACCTCAAATATCAATTCCGGTAATTAAGTGGAGCAAACGTCTCAAATCAGTTTGGGGTTTTAAGTGGAACAAACGTCAAAAATCCATCCTTGTATGTAATGGAGCAAACGTTAAAAAAACTGTCCTGGTATGTAAACGAAGCAAACCTCAAAATCCGTCCTGGTATTTAGGTGTATCAGTAGTCGAATATCCGTCCTGGTAATTAAGTAGAGCAAAGGTGAAATATCTGTCCTGGTCTATCAGTGGAGCAAACGTCAAAAACTGTCATGGTATTTAAGGGCAGCAAACGTCAAACATTCGTCATGGTGCTCAAGGGGAGCAGAAGTATAAATAACCGGATCTATTTTCGACATTTTCTTTACTGACTTTCTTTCTGGAAATGGAGGCATCACGACCCACCGGATGGGGGGGGGGGGGGGGGGGGGGGGGGAGAGAGAGAGGGGAGAGAGAGAGAGAGAGAGAGAGAGAGAGAGGAGAGAGAGAGAACTCATAAACTGTGGAGGATCACACACACACACACACACCACGCACGCACGCACGCACGCACGCACGCACGCACGCACGACACACACACACACACACACACACACACACACACACACACACACACACATCTAACTACGAAAATGGCTCGTGAAAACAATGACGACAAATACAATAACTATACGCCAGGGGTCTGTGCTTTGTCCGGTGCTGTTTATACAGTACACAACTCCCCTGACTCACACCTCATCAGTTAACGTTTACTTCACCCACCGTGGAATACATGTCTGTTGGCACCGAGTCAAACTATTCCGTCTTTCTTTCAAACTATGGTCATCTCCTTGTTCAAACCTTTTAACCCTGTGTTTCTGAACTTGAATGCTGAATGTCAGAAAGCGCCTGAAAGCGAATAGTGATACGACAGAAACTCTACGATTCTTACCTCCGTCTGTAGACCTTCTCTTCGGCATTCTTCAATTCCTTTCAGAAACACCACCATCGTATTCTTTCGTCACGCGCATGACCTTGGTTTCGTCTTAGATCAGGATCTATAGATGAAAAACAAACAAACAAAGAAACAAACTACACACCGTCAGGACGCACTAGCTTTATTCACCAATAGCTCAGATCAGTTGCAGCAGAAACAACCGTGCATGCATGTTAAAAGAAAGAACAACGGAAGAAAGACAGAAGGAAATAATGAAATAAAGAAAGGAAGGATGGAATGCTAAAACACAGAACAATATAAAGAGAGGAAGGCTGAAAGAAACTAAAAAAATAATCAACTTGACACTGTTTCTCTTTCGCTTCACTTTTCTTTTTCTTCTTCTTTTTTTTTTTCTCTTGAACATTTCCTTTTTTTCGATTTTTTTGTTTTTTTAACTGGCTTATTGTAGCTCGCTTTTTGCAGCCTGTCCATTAATCTACTCTGACACTCCAGCAAGTTGAAAATTCCTTCGTCAGAGTAATTTTCAAAGCACGTCTTTCTCAACACTGTATCTTTCTCTACTGTGTTTGACAAAGAGTGAGATGCAAAACTTCTGGTCTTTCCTTTCATATTGTTTCTGGAACTGTACTCTGTACCTCACCCGGTTTATGAACTTTTTGCTTTCCATCAATATAGCTGCGTTGTTATACTGATGACACTTTTGGGGGCACCTCAAATCTCCTCCGAGAGAAACACAATCGAAGAGCTTACAGTCGTGCTGTTCAAACCTGGAACTCTTTGCTGGTTCTATGTCCGTGGCAATCCATCACTCTCACGCTTTGAAAAGAAATCTTTTGAACATACCTTTTCCCAACACTCTCCAATATGACACGCTCTATCTTACATTTCTGCCTTTTTTCGTTTTTTTTTCTTTCTCAGACTTACCTTTTTCATTGACATGAAATCGTGTGTATGTGTATGTGTGTGAGGCGGAGTGGTCAGAGCTTGTTGTATGCGGGGTGTGCGTGTTGGTGCTTGTATATATGTGTAGTGAAGGCTCGGATAGGGGTGGGATAGTAAGGCAGACAGAGCGAAATACTTCATCAGGAGAGAGGGGGTGGTGGTGGTGGTGGTCATGACTGGAAGGAGGGGGCGGGGGGTGGGAGGAAGGGAGACAATCGGAGTAGTAGGGGCCTGTTAGACAGTATGCCTTAGTGAAAATGTGTGAGAGTGTATTCAATTAATGATTATTATTGCAATGCCCTTGGAGCGGTCGAAAAGCGCTAAAAAAAAATCTCATTTGTGATGATGATGATGAAAAAAAAAGAAGAAGAAGGAGAAGAAGAAGAAGAAGAAGAAGAAGAAGAAGAAGAAGAAGAAGGAGAAGAAGAAGAAGAAGAAGAAGAAGAAGAAGAAGAGAAGAAGAAGAAGAAAGAAGAAAGAAGAGAAGAAAGAAGAAGAATGAGAAAGAAGAACTAGGAGGAGGAAGAAGAAGAAGAGGACTTGTTGTTATTGTTGATATTGTCGTTGTTCTGGGTGGTGGTGGTCATGGTGGAGCTGGTGGGGGTGCTGGTAATGGAACTCTTCTTCTTCTCCTTGTTCTTCTTTCTTCTTCTTCTCTTCTTCTTCTTCTTCTTCTTCTTCTTCTTCTTCTCTTCTTCTTCTTCTTCTTCTTCTCCTTG
>CM065728.1:60336552-60344052 GCA_033310375.1 Conus canariensis
GAGAGAGAGAGAGAGAGATACATACATACATACATACATACATACGAGAGAGAGAGAGAGAGAGAGAGAGAGAGAGAGAGAGAGAGAGAGAGAGAGAGAGAGAGAGAGAGAGAAAACGAGAAGTTGTCATTTTCCTCTTTATAATCCATTTCATCTATAAGACTAACGCGATCGCAACGCCCTCTGTAGGATTAGAGGTCAGAAAGAATTTTTTTTTTTTTTTACCAACTAGAAAGGCACTCAAAACAGCGCAAACCTCCTCCGCCAAGGTTGACAGTATCCTGACAGTGCCCTTTGATCTGGATCCGCAACACGGATCCGCAACACGGATCCGCACCATTTTTTTTCCCCTTCCTGTCTAATCATCTGTGCCACTCCCAGTGGCATTACACCCGCGCTGCTCATTCCGGCTCCCCGTCCACAGCCCCCGCACCAGCAAGTCACACAGGGAGCCGTCAATGTCTGGTCGTCACGCGGCAACCCACCAGAGGAGGCACTGCACCGCTCTGTGGCCAGGTCACTTCCGTGGTCTTCAGTGTTGCCAGTTCTGAACCAACATACGCAGGACACCGCTTACTACTAGGACCCCCCTACTGACGACAATAATGTCTTTGTCGCGGAGCCCATGTGAGTGAGCTCTCCTTCCGGGGGGCGTCACCACGACTATTCAGCGACTGTAAGTCAACCAGGCCTGAGAGATAACAGACACCTGCAGTGTTGGTCACGAAATTTGAGCAGCACTCTCAGGCACGCATCCATTAAGAGGATGAAGCTCGACTGTCTAGTCCCAAGTCTTCTCAAATGAGCCCGTAGTAACTTCGCCTCAGGATAGGAGCCGGTCGGAGCAGAAAAATAAAAATCCCACAAATAAATGACTGATGAGAATCGAACCCACAACCTCCCAGTCGGGAGTCCGCGACGCTAACCACTTCGGCACGGAGGCTGGTTCGCGCAAAAACAATTTTACATGTTGGTCACTAGGCCACAGTCCCATCTTTTCCATCGAGTTTGGTAGAAATCGTTATTTCCCCTGTAATCTTGCTTGCAGATAGAAAAATCCACCGTGTGTTCTGCTGTCGCCACCTGTGTTTTCTGCCTTCTACACCTTCGCCACCTGGTGGGTCATATTTCACTGGTTACAAAAAAAGAAGCTTTTCACCGATATAGATTATCTCTCTCTCTTCCCCCCGTCTCTCTCTCTCTCTCTCTCTCTCTCTCTCTCTCTCTCTCTCTCTTTTTCCCTCCTCAAGATCCTGACACTGATTGACAGACGATTAGTGCCAGCGTCTGGTGTCCACTTTGGGAGGATGCCTTTCTCTAAAAGCTAGCGTTCAGAAAGACCTACCCTTCCCCCGGTTCCTAGATTCAATCTACACAGGCAACCTTTGAATCTACACTTCCAGCAAAGACGCATACTTTTCTCCTTTATCGATGCAAAAAAGCGTTTTATTCAAAATCGGAGTCTGTGCTCCTTCGGTTGTGGGTTCATAAATCGCCGTGTACAACGGAGAATCTATGACGAGACGAATCTATCAGTACAGTGTGCAAGCTTTGTCAGTGTACATGCTCTGATACAAAGTAAATTCCGCCCGATATTCAGAAAATGTGTCGTCCAAACACAACCAGATATGCAGATATCATTGTGGTTGTTATTGTTACTATTATTATTATTATTATTATTATCATTATTATTATTATTATCATTATCAGTAGTGTAGTAGTAGTAGTATAGTAGTAGTAGTAGTAGTAGTAGTAGTAGTAGTAGTAGTAGTAGTAGAAGTAGCAGCAGTAGTAAGAGTACTTATATAGCGTCTCTCCTCAGAGAACAAGCTCTAAGCACTTTACGATCCACGCTCTCGTTCACAAAACACGCTACCTACCTGGGTAGAGCCGACTGAAGATCTGCCTGCCGGCACTGGTCATTCGCTTCCCGTATCATTAAGTCGAACGTCAGCCACTCACTTTTTCATTTTTCATTCGTTCCTTTGATTTTTCAAGGCGGTTACAAGTTGTGTGTACACGTGTCATCATCCAGAACGATGTCCAAACTGGCCGTCCCTTCCGAAGATTGATGATGGGGTGCGTTCATATTCAGAAATCGGTTCATGGTCGCATTTAAAAGACTCTCAGGGAAATGAGAGTCAAAACCGAGGGATCCCTACCCCCTACCCCTTCACTCTGTGCTGAAGCGGACCAGCGCAGGATCGAACCCGCAACCACCAATGGGTCACCAGGATCACGAATCCGGCGCTCCGTCAACTGAGCTATTCTATTCCAGTCCCCGATTGAAAAGTCAAACGTTCCATATTCAAAGACTCGTACCCGGCGCGGCGAAAGTACAGGCGGCGAAAATACAGAGAATGGCGGCGAAAGTACATAAGGCGAAAGCACGTGCGGCGAAAATTCAGGAAATGGCGGCTTATAATACATGGGCAAAAGTACGTGCGGCAAAAATACAAGAAATGACGGCTTATAGTACTTGCGACTAAAATACATGCGGCGAAAATTCAGGAAATGATGGCCTATAGTACACGCGGCGAAAGTACATGCGGCGAAAATACAGGAAATGGCGGCTTATAGGACGGGCAGCGAAAGTACATGCGGCGAAAATATGGGAAATGGCGGCGAAAGTACATGCGGCGAAAATACAGGAAATGGCGGCGAACGTACATGCGGCGAAAATACAGGAAATGGCGGCGAAAGTACAGGACATGGGGGCGAAAGTACATGCGGCGAAAATACAGGAAACGGCGGCTTATTGCATGGGTGGCGCGAAAATACAGGCGGCGGTTTTACAGGAGTCCGAACCTAGACATGCTGGTGAATAACGACCTCCCCGGAGGCGGTGATTAAGAACTACCAACAACAGTAACGCCCTCTATCGGTGAGTGATTCTGCGCGCCATTGCTGCTCCCACTCATCTGGCTTCCCTCCCGCACTCAACGAACAGTTCATCGGATCCAAATCAGACAGGGTTACCTACCCTAGCGTTCCCAGACTATTATCACCGAGGGAGACGACTTCCATTAGTGTTCGTACGCACCCCACTTCCGTCACCTAGAACAAGCAGCCACGCACGACTGGACGTCTTCTGACGCCTCTCTCTCTCTCTCTCTCTCTCTCTCTCTCTCTCTCTCTCTCTCTCTCTCTCTCTCAACATCGTTTCAGCATCAATACAGCAATCATTTTTCATCTGCCGTCTAGGTTTAGCACCAATGTAAATATGTACATTCAAACATGGGACGCTACCATGTTACTTATGCTCCACATCGCAGAAAGCAGAGAAAAACGCACGTTCTTTCAGAAATATTTCACAGCCAGTTTCGCAACTGCGTCCTTTCAAAAGTATTTTACAGTCTTGTAGTTGTGTCCTTTCAAAAGTATTTTACAGTCTTGTAGTTGTGTCCTTTCAAAAAGTATTTTACAGTCTTGTAGTTGTGTCCTTTCAAAAACATATCACAGACACTATTTTAACTGCGTCCTTTACAAACAAGTCACAGACAGTCTTGTAGCTGCGTCCTTTCAGAAACTATTTTATAGTCAGTCTTATAGCTGTGTCCTTTCAGAAACTTTTTACAGTCAGTCTTATAGCTGTGTCCTTTCAGAAACATTTTACAGTCAGTCTTATAGCTGTGTCCTTTCAGAAACTTTTTACAGTCAGTCTTATAGCTGTGTCCTTTCAGAAACATTTTACAGTCAGTCTTATAGCTGTGTCCTTTCAGAAACTTTTTACAGTCAGTCTTATAGCTGTGTCCTTTCAGAAACTTTTTATATCAGTCATACTTGTCCTTTCAAAACTTTACTCTTATAGCTGTGTCCTTTCAGAAACTTTTTAAGTCAGTCCTATAGCTGTGTCCTTTCAGAAACTTTTTACAGCAGTCTTATAGCTGTGTCCTTTCAGAAACTTTTTACAGTCAGTCTTATAGCTGTGTCCTTTCAGAAACTTTTTACAGTCATTCAATAGCTGTGTCCTTTCAGAAACTTTTTACAGTCCTTATAGCTGTGTCCTTTCAGAAACTTTAAGTCATCATAGCTGTGTCCTTTCAGAAACTTTTTACGTCTTATAGCTGTGTCCTTTCAGAAACTTATATCACAGTCTTAGGTCCTTTCAGAAACGTACATAGCTGTGTTTTAAAACTTATTCCGTTCAGTCTATAGCTGATGTCGTTTTAGAAACATATCACAGTTAGTCTTGTAGCTATGTTGTTTTATAAACATATCACAGTTAGTCTAGTAGCTGTGTTGTTTTATAAACATATCACAGTTAGTCTTGTAGCTATGTTGTTTTATAAACATATCACAGTTAGTCTAGTAGCTGTGTTGTTTTATAAACATATCACAGTTAGTCTTGTAGCTATGTTGTTTTAAAACATATCACAGTAGTCTAGCAGCTGTTTGTTTTATAAACATATCACAGTTAGTCTTTTAGCTGTGACCTTTCAGAAACATTTCACAGTAGTCTTACTCGTCCTTTCAAATTATTTTACAGACATTTCTAGCTGTCCTTTCAGAAACATTCAACAGTCAGTCTTGTAACTGTCCTTTTCAAAAAAATGTACAGGCGGTCCTTTTAGCTGCATCCTTTCGAAAGCATTTACAGTCAGTCTTTGTAGCTGCGTCCTTTTCAGAAACAGTTTAAAAGCCTATCTTCTCGTTGCGTCCTTTCAGAACATTTCATGGTCACTGTAGTTGCCCTTAGACAGCAACACACCGTCTTGTAGCTGCGTCCTTTCATACATTTCATAGTCACCGTGACTTCGTCTTCAATTCAGATGCACACCACAAATGTCTGGACGCGTACGTACAAATTTCTGGATGCATACGCACAAATCTCTGGATGCATACGCACCAATCTCTGGATGCATACGCACAAATCTCACCAAAATTTTACACCTGGGAGATAAGGCTGAAGAAAGAAGAAAGGACAGAAAAAGAAAGAAACTTTTTCGAGAGTGATGGGCACTGGCGTTTCCGTACCATGTCATGTGAGGTTCATGTTTCGTAATGAACTTGGACCTATCACACCAGCAGCTCTTCTTCTAACTAGAATGAGCTCTCAGCTGTTAATTCTAGTGTGCTGTTTGCCGACAAGGGGGCTTTTTGTTTTAATATACGCATAATTTTGCACTGAAACTGTTCAGCTTTTTTGAGTGACTAAACACACACACACACACACACACACACACACACACACACACACACACACACACACACACACACACATACACACACACAAAAAAAGAAACGACACGAGAGAGAGAGAGAGAGAGAGAGAGAGAGAGAGAGAGAGAGAGAGAATATCGAGACTTAAATGTAACAAAGACAGAATAGGTTTTTTCCCTCTTTTTGACAAATCCCAAACCTACCTATATAATTATCATAGAGAACGGACACCTACTGACTTCCTGTTCGACGGCGGAAGGAAGGAGGAAGCGGAGGGAAATAGGAAGAGGAAATGTGTGGGAATGGGGGTGGCGGTGGGGTATAAAGGCCGAGGGGGGAGGGGGGGGAGGAGGAGGCAGGTAGGGGGAACACAACCATACATCACGTGACGTACCAGGTATACATTAAACGCCGTGGATGGTATGAGTGCAGCCGCAGGACAGCCCGTTCAAGAAACACAGGTTATTCAAAAAAAGAAAAAAAAAAAATCGGCGGGCAACTCCCAACCACCCGTCCCGAAGAATGCGCTTTGTGATGGGGATCAGCAACTCATCCACGACAGTGATCAGATTGTCCGGAAGAAGCGGAGCGCTAAACAACTTGTGAGAAACGCGCATCCCGGACCTGCTTCCTACGGCACTGCGATGGCAGTTCCCACCTCGTCTATTACTCCCCTTTTAGCGACTCATCATGGGCATGTACACAGAATTCGTCCACACCCACTGGGAAATCAGAGGGCGAGTATGTTTATCTCTACTGGAAGACTGGAACACTAGAGATGTTATGCTCTTGGAACCGCTGTGAGACACGACACTCATGAATGGCATCTGGCCCACCGTTAGTGTCCGCAAAATTGCCAGATTGCGGTCGCTAAGATGTACAGATCTTCGACTGCCCTAGAAAGAAAGACAACAAGCACAGAAAAAGAAGAAGAAGAAGAAGAAGAAGAAGAAGAAGAAGAAGAAGAAGACACAAACAAGGATAAACATTACACACTCAGAGATGGGGAGACTGGAAATGCCAGAGGGGATGGGTGGAATGTGCAGGAATTGTAGACGAGGACCAATTGGACCAATGCAGACTAACTGGGGGAAAGGCGGTGCCTTGAGATTGACTGGCTGAATGGGCAGATTGATTTGACCTCAGATTTCCTTCTTTTCTCCCCTTTTCACCCAAAGATAGTCGTAAACCTATCTTCCGTACCACACACACACACACACACACACACACACACACACACACACACACACACACACACACACACACACTGACGATGCTGACGATGTGTACATATGGATGAATACTTCAATAAGGAAAATACTCCTAAAAGAACACAATTACTACAAAAAAAAACTTTACCAAACTGAATTACACAGTCTTGGTAAATACATGTTTGAGAATGGTCTAATGTTTTCTTGTGAGAAAACATATATAGTGTTGTGTAACAATGGCGCTGATACAAGCGATTTGCCCTCCTTTGAAATGGATGCAGTCACACTTGACTACAAACCTTTAGTTGAATTTTCAGGAGTATATTAATATCTACCGTGGAACTTTCATATTCAGTACCCTCTGAACAAAGCTAGAAAAACACAACGTTTTAAAAATTATCAGTAACCAAAGGTGGTGTCAGGATATAAACATTTTAAAACATTGAGCCACATCACTAATCCGATCAAAATTATGTTATGCACAAGAGGCTTTCTTCAGTGCCGCCTAAACACTTGTTACAAAAGCTGCAAAGCATAGATAGTAAAGCCTATAAATTATGCCTTGGTCTTCCGTTCCACGCTTCAACTTACCGAACTTATAAGGAAATTAATATTTTACAATTAGACGAACATAGAAAGCTAACACTTGCCAAATATGTAATGAAGTGTTCAACGCTCATAGGTGTGAACGAAAATGAGATTGCTATCTCATTAACCAAAAAGAGCTCAGACTATTTTGTCATATTCTACCGTTGGTTCTTGTACAGAAAATCTTTTGAAAGAGTTAACAGTCAGTTCTGAGACATTAGGGAAGGTGGCCTTGATTTCTCCTCCAGCTTGGAAAGAAACAGGGCACATTTTGATCTTGATCACACTGATGTGAGCTAAACTGATCAACCAAATATTTTATCCTATTCTGTAAAGATGCATATGCAAGAGAAATATCCTCAACATCTTAAAGTTTGCACAGATAGTTCAGTATTGTCTAAGAATCAGTCAAGTTTTGCTATTGATATACCATCACAAAAGGCTGAAAAGATATATTCCATCGGAAAAGGCAGATCGATTTTTGTCGCCGAAATGGTAGCTGTTAATATGGAGTTGTCACATTTAATTGACTTGTCAC
>CM065728.1:60349052-60369052 GCA_033310375.1 Conus canariensis
ACGTGTGTGTGTGTGTGTGTGTGTGTGTGTGTGTGTGTGTGTGTGTGTGTGTGTGTGTGTGTGTGTGTGTGTTCCTTTCAACAATTACAAAATCCAGTAGCCAAGCTTCAGCCAATTACCTGAACCAGTTGTTTGAACGGTTATCGTACAAAATGATCACTCTTTTTTTGGTTAATGTCTGACACCGTCTGAGCATTGGATGTAATGTCTGACTTATAACGAAAAGTTCAAGCTTTATATTTGGCTAAAACATGCTTTAAATATGTATTACGCAGTTTCTTTGACGAAATCTGAATATGTATGCCAACCAGAACTGACCTAAAACAGTTTGCAGCAGTTGCAGAGTGATACAATTTTTTTTTCTGAAATTCCGAAGTAGCCACCGTGTTTTAGGTAAAAATCAAGCCATCTCCATATTCACTTTTTTTTCCTTGGTATCAAATGGTTTTCTATATTGCTGTACAAGCATGCCATGAAGGTCATAACGTTCTAAACATCACCGTGCGATATGAGTGTGTGATGTCAAAATTTTGTCGCTTTGATCCTGCCTTTAATGAATTTTAATCCCCTTTTCAACACAGCACATCGCTTTCGAATCAAACAAAACAGTACCAGAGCTTTAGTGTGTTGAAGAGACTATTCCAAAAGACACGGTTTTCAAGAAATAGTGCCAGAGCCACGACTGGTAGAAGAGTCTGTTACAAAGGATATATTTTCCACAAAACAATGCCAAAGGTACAGTCTATGGGAAAAGCCTGGTGATATATTTTCCGGTGATAGTACTTAAGCTTCTGTTTGTTCGAGAGTGTGTAATACTAGATAAACTGTCCAAAATACATAGATAAATAAATAACGAAACAAACTAAACAGTGCCAGAAAACAAGTTTGTTAAAAAAAAATCTGTTACAGAAGATACATTTTCCAAAACAGAGTCAGGACGATACAGTTTGTGAAAGAATCTTTTTTTTTTTAAGAAAAAAAAAAACAACTTTTTTTCAACACCAACAAAAAAAGTGCCAGAGCAGCCGTTCGTTGCAGAGTCTGTTACAGAAGAAGAATTGACTCCCCACCCCCCATCACCTAGTTACTCTCGCCTCACCACCACCACCACCCTCAAAAAGCAGCAGTGCCACAGCTTATTAAAGGATCTGTGCAAGAAGTAACACTTTCCACACGCTGTTTCCCACTCGGCTGTCATACAAGGACACTGTCTGAGCACAGCTAATTTGCTGCTGTTTACTGTCTTCTTATCGTCTTTTGTTTGTCTTGCTTTGTTTGTTTTGTCCCAGAGGTCGAATCACGTTGCCTTGATTGTCATTTGTACGTTTCATTTGTTTTTGCGGTCTAATGAGTCAGTGTTCTTTTTTTCATCATAAAAAAAAACGTGCGTCAGCTCTCAGGTGTCGTCAGAATTTCTAGTGAAAATGTCAAAAGAAAGACAGAAAAAAAGGCCAATTATTTCCCAGCAAAATGTATAGAATTTCAGATTTCCCCCAAAAGACAATGAAAAGGAGAGCAAGTGGAGGATGAAAATGTTCCCAAATCCGAGAGTTGATAACTAACAAAATATCAACATTATAAATCATGATAGCACTGATCATGACGACGATGATGATGATTATGATGATGGTGATGATGATGGTGATGATGGAAATAATAATGATAATAATAATAATGACAATAATAATGATAATAATTAAAATGATAATGATAATAGTAACAATAACAAACAACAACGATGATTATGATGATGATAATGATGATGACGATGATGATGATGATGACGATGATGATGATGATGATGAAGTATTTCAAACGCGCTTACCTCCAAAACAGATAAGCAGCCCACACCCACACAGAGCAAAGAAAAATACAGATAGAAAATCGACAACCTGATCAAAATACCCAACATCAATGTTTTAAAATCAAATTCGCAGCTAGTTTATCGACAGCAGGGTCCCATTAACTGCTTAAAATTGTGCAGTTTTTCCTGCACAATAATCTGTATTAACGGATGATTTTTTTTCTCTCTAGACAACGTTATCAAAAGAAACTGGCCACTAGCCATGATGAAAAGTCACGAATTAAAATCAAGGAAAGAAGAATAACACAGCAGGACGTGCCTGTCCCTGGCGTACAACAACCTGGATACAATTATCGCCTTTACTCACCTGCAGCTAGAGCTGCACCCACAACGCCACTGTTGGAGGACGAAAACAACACACTGTGACATACTGTCTTAACACGGCGGCAATTCAGATGACGACCACAAGACCGAACTCCACAGAACAGGGGCTAAGAACGGATGCCAGTTCACAGAGAAAAAGAAAAACAAAACCGCAGAGATCTGGACCGAGCAGTATGATTAACGAGCACAAGGCCAGACACCAGTATACCAAACCATGCCAGCAACACCAGCGCCGGATCGGAGACTGCTCTGGTTATCCTAGAAAAGAGGGTTAGGTGTCCGCATATTCAATGGAAATCTGTCGCGACGAGTGGAATAATACACCCTAGAGAACTACGGAAGCATGACAGACTGGAAGTCCCCAAGGGTCTGAAGACTGTGTGTTAAACAATGATATGAAACAAACCACTATACAAAAGATGTTTAATCCAACATTTGTCCAAGACAGGACAGTGCAGGGTGGACTTTCCCAGGGGGGCAGAATAAACATATCCTAGGCAGTCAACGTGAAAGACTGTACAGTTCTAACCCCCCTGCCCTGTGGTGCATGACTATAGGACATAGAGATCTGAGGGGTCCCTTTCTGCCCAGACATCTGTCAGTCTGTTCTTTTCCCTAGAGATGGCTGGGTAATGGACACTGAAGACGACAGTGATGGTGATGGCGTTGGTGACTACCACCATCACCATCACCATCATTGTCGTCTTCAGTGTCCAGATGATGGTCAGGATGGTGGTGATGATGACTGTAAAGATGGCGATGATGGTGGTGATGGTGATGAGGATGATGACGACGACGACGATGACGATAGTGATTCGCTGTTTTGGCTGACAAAGACACTTTACCCCAAGATCAAAAGCAAGACTGGTGAAATACTGTCTGCCACGCACAATGCTGCCGAAATGGATGCCGTCAAGGTGAAATGAGGATGCCTATTAGACTTCATTGGTGCTACTGTAGCAGCTCTCCTTGACTCTTTCATTTCGCAGCACGGGGTCATTTTACAGTCATTCTCTTTAAATGCAAGTAATTTTATCAGCTTTGAAGCAATTCTTTCACCACTTTTTGTGTAACCGCGGAAAATGTCGGAGTTGAAAAAACAACAACTACGCAACGTGCTTTGTTTTCTCTCCGTGACAAAGAGCAACAATCTTACAGTTTTGTGCGTCATTGGTGTCGATGTATAGATGTATGTTCACGCGTTAATTCACTGATGCATCGTCAATAAATCGACACTGAAAGGGTCAATGAGGCAATAGGAAAGTGGAACAGGTACGGTCGAACCTCAAAGAGATAGACTCATTGAAAGAAGTGCGGTTGAAACCTGAAGAGATGAGAAAGCTGGAAGAGAGATAGGAAAGTTGAAAAACGCACGGTCAAATTTTGAATAGACAGGTAAGTTTTAAGAGGTATGATACAGTCATAGAAAGCCAGGATATTTCGAGTATGTACAGTCCAACTTCAGAGAGACAGGAAATTTTGAAGACGTATGGCCCATCCTTAGAAAGGACAGGAAAGTTTGAAGATAAACAGTGCAACCTTAGAGAGATTAAAAAATACGAAATAAACAACCTAACCATAAAGAGATAGGAAAGATCGAAAAAACAACAACAACAACAAAAAAAAAACAACAAAAAAAACGGTTCAACCCAAGACAGACTGAAAAGTTGGAAGATAAACGATCCAATCTTAGAGAGATTGGAAAATTAGAAGATGGAAGGTCCCACATCCAAAAGATAGGAAAAGTCGGAAGGTGTTCGGTCCAATCCTAAGAGTTTGGACAGTTGGAAGAAAATTGGTCAAAGCCCGAACAGATGAGAAAGTTAGCAGAAGTTCCGAAGTGGGAAGAAGTACGGTGAAACCCTGGAAAGAATGGAAAGTTTGAGGAAATATGGGCAAACCCTGAAACGGTTGGAAGACTGAAAAAAAAAGCACAGTCGAACAGTTACGAGGTAGAAGAATTTGCAGAAGAAGCAGAACAGTCAGACCCTGAAGAGGTAGAAAAATTTTTTGAACGACGGTAGAACCATGAAGTGGTAGAAAATTTTAGGGAAAAAAAGCATGGTCGAACGGAGACTGGCAGACTTACAGAAATATACTCGAACCGTGAAAAAATACAAAGTTTAAAAAAGTCGAATGTCGAAAGAAGCCGCATGACCAAACCCTGAGGCTGTTCGAATGCCGTAGCAAATACTATCAAACAGGCATGAAATTTGGTGGGGGGAAACCACGATCGAACCGCGAAGGGATGTTTGAAGAAATAAAGTCGAAGCTTGAGCAAAGAAAAACGAAATTTAAAAGAATTTCGAAAGTTGGATGAAGTGCGGTCAAATCTGAATAGGGAAGAAAGTTTGAGAAAACACGGTTAAATCCTGAAGAGAAAGGGTGATTGAAAAACAGTAAGGTCGAACCGTGCAAAAACAGGGACGTTCGAAGAAAGACAATCGAACCCAGAAGTGACAGGTGAGAAGACAGTACTGTCAAATCCTGAAGACCGAAGAAATTTGGAGGAAGTTTAGTCGAGCTCTGAAAAGACAGGAAAGGTGGAAGAAGCACTGTCGAATCCTGAAAGTCAGAATAAGTGGAGTCGAGCACTGTAGAGATGGGAGTGTTAAAAGACGGGCAGTCAAACCCCGAAAAGATAGAAACACTGAAAAAAAGCCATTCGGATACTGAAGAGACAGGAGAGTTTGAAGGGATGACCTATGGTAGAATCCCGAAGTGATAAGGAAGTTTGAAGAAGTGTTGACCAATCCTGGAGAGGTAGAAGAGTCGGACGGGAAGAACTAGGGTAGAATCCCGAAGAGGTAAGAAAGGTGGTAGGGGAAAAAGGGAAGAAGACAGTCACACCTCGAATACACAGGAAGATGGGAAGAAGTACAGTCACACCTCCAATACACAGGAAGATGGGAAGAAGTACAGTCACACCTCCAATACACAGGAAGATGGGAAGAAGTACAGTCACACCTCCAATACACAGGAAGATGGGAAGAAGTACAGTCACACCTCCAATACACAGGAAGATGGGAAGAAGTACAATCAAAATGAAGAGATTGTACATCTGGAAGAAGGACGGTCGAACCTTGAGATACCGGAGAGTTGGAAAAAGTAAGCTGAACTACGAAGACAACGGAAAGTTGGAATAAGTACGGTCAAATCCTGAAGATATCGGAAAGTTGGAAGAAAAACTGTCGAACCATTAAGATATCGGAAGATGGAATAAGTACAGTCGAGCTCTGAAGACATCGGAAAATTGGAATAAGTACAGACGATCCGTGAAGCTATGGGAAAGTTGGAATAAGTACTGGCGAAACATGAAGATATCGGAAAGTTGGAATAAGTACAGTCGAACCATGAAGATATCGGAAAGTTGGAAGAATAAGTACTGTCGAACCATGAAGATATCGGAAAGTTGGAAGTACTGTCGAACTCTGAAGACATAAACCTGGTTCTCTTTCCTCATCGATCATTTCACCAGACGTCGTGTTGTGCAAAATTTGGCCAGACGTTTTGTCCCCGTGTTTACTGAGTTATTTTGCTGTCCTTTGAAGATTAGGTGCCCGCCAGAGTCAGTGTCAATAAACAAGGGCCTTAGAATGAATTCACGCAGACATCAAAGGCCCTGTCTCAGGATAGTTACTGTTTGTGGAACCTGCACACAATGATGGAGCTCCAAAACCAGTAACACTAAAATTCGGTTTTGAACTTAAGCTTTAGAAGAATCCTACTGTGAGGCCATTAAAGTTAAAGGGATATTCAAAAGCAAAGAAGCTGAATCAGCGACTCGGTTGTTTCAAGTTCATTTTCCAATCTCGGCCTGTGTTATTTTGAGTTATGTGCCACGCTGCTCGATTCGTCAATTCCTGTAATCTTCCTGCTGATTGACTGTTATCAAGCGCTCAGTTCACCCAGCTCTTAAACCCGGGTGCTGGTTGGTCGGAGGTTGGAGGGGGGGGGGGGGGGGGGGGGGGCTTGTTAGCCCCTGGACCCTGCCCTCTTCCTGTGGAAAGTCCAGTGAGAAGAGACGCTTGTCAAACGTGCCCTTGCAGGGCCACAATCAAACCACTCTTCTGCATGATCAGTCAAACCAACACGATTTTCTTTCCCCACACCTACTCGAGCATCAAAACATCATACGTAGCAACATCTTCCAAATATAGGAACGGAGATGACGTCAAATCAAAATTCAATCTCCATTTAAGACAGCCTGTTTCGATGAGGTCTTTCTCTTATGAGTCCTAGACTATCAGTCCTTCAAATTAGACTTTTAAGCTTTGGTCCCGTATGTAAACAAATCCACTAACAAAATGGCGTAGTCGTGACATTCTGATCTCATCCTGTGTAGAAACAGCTTCATGGTGTGCCTGTTGGATAGTTAACTCCCCCCCCCCCCCCCCCCCCTTCAAATACATGCACACTCGTGTCGTGTTACGCCATCATCCCCGAAACCACTTACGCTCACACGGTGGAATTAAATACCGGCCACATGCGCAACAATCTCACCCACGGAGAAACTTGATATTCTAGAAGAAGAAGAAGACAGAGAGGACAATTCTAAACATATCTGTCACGTCGATGTCACTGTCTCATGATGAAGACACACGTTCAGTGCCACCCAACTAATTACGTATTTTAGAATTGAAGAATATTAGTTCTTGTGGTAGTGTTTTTCATTTTATTGTTCTGTTTTTCCTTGTTTTTGTCTGTTTTTGAACAAACACCTGGAAGTCCATTTGGTTGTGTATTACAGATTTAGGTAAACGTTTTCTCCTGTTCTTGGAAAAAAAAAAAAAAAAAGGGGGGGGGGGGGGGGTACACGCTATCATCCGTGGAATATTCATCAAAGATTTGGGATGTATTTATTCTAATATCATTTCAGGAGAGGGTGTTACGTGGGAAGAGAAGAAGAGGAAGGAAAAAAAAAGAAAAGAACAAAGGGAAACAACCATAACAATCACACAAAAGCCAGCACAAGCGATGAATATCGTATAAATCCCGACGTAGCAACACTTGACTATTCCCACAGAGATCCATAATTGCAAATTCTGTCGTAGTAAGGGACATAACTGATTACGCTATTTGTTTACGAGAAATGCATTGAATTTCGGAAACACGAAAGCACCCACCAGAATAGAACAGTGAAACTGAAAGAGGGTGTTTTAAGCTGTTCTTCTCAGTCATACAGTTAGTTTCAAAATTAATGTTTCGTGTGGCATAACCGGTTTCGTTCTTTGTTGTTTGTTTTCCTCCAGTGAGCGTAGCTCCTGTCGGTACTTCTTTATGTTTGCAGTAAGGTAAGGACGATTGAAGCAAAACAGCATCGTCATTTCTGAATGCTTCTTGCAGTTTTTTTTTTTTTTTCATGTCTTGTTCATGTCATGGAGGGCCTTGTGGAGCAACACCTGATGTGCACACTGTCCGTTTCGGACTTTTCTCTCTGTCTTTCGCTCTCTCTCTCTCTCTCTCTCTCTCTCTCTCTCTCTCTCTCTCTCTCTCTCTGACCCTCCCCCTCCCCCTCTCTCTCTCCCCATCCGTGTTTCTTTTCTTACACACACACACACACACACACACACACACACACACACACACACCAAACACTACCCACACGCGCACGCGCGCGCTCGCACACACACACACACACACACACACACACACACACACACACACACACACACACACACACTCACACACCTCTGTCACATAAAAACGCACACGTACATACACACATCTGTCTGCCTGTCTATCTATCTATCTACCTTTATATCTATTTATCTATCAGTATATGGGGGGGGGGGGGGGGGGCGAGGGGGGGAGGGGGGGGGAGAGAGGGGGGCACGGGAGAGTTGAGCACTACCTTCTTTGATATCAAACTGCTGGTCTTACAATTATTTTTTCGATAAGGGTAGTGCGCGCGCACGAGTGGATGCTTGTGCGCGCACGTGTGTGTGTGTTTGATAGAGAGAGTAGAGAGAGAGAGAGAGAGAGAGAGAGAGAGAGAGAGGAGAAGAGAGAGAGGAGAGAAGAGAGAGAGAGAAAGTGAGAGCAAGAGAGGAGAGAGAGAGCAGATGTGTATGCTTATACTGGGTCCACTGATGACAATGATGATAATCAAAAGAAGAAGAATTATGTTAATAGTAATAATAATAACGACGATGATAATGATAACAAAATAACGATAAAATGAAATAGATAAACTACAACAAATAATGACAATAATGATACCAACAACAATGGTAATTATGATAACAATAAAAGGCTAGCCCGGAAATGGAAACACATGTGGAGCTGGAAGCCTCCGTAATCCGCTCTCGGCATCTTCAGCCATGCGGAATCCGACTGGCGGAATCACTGCTGGCCTATTCATGGCGCTCTATGGGAGGAGACTGCATCGCCCTGGGCCTGCTGCGACTGCGGTATGTCAGCTAATGAAAATTCATTGATCGGGGTGGCTGGGTGAATAGGACTTTGTGTCGCTTTGAATTTTATTGGTCTTTTTATCTTTTGTCTCATTGTCTACTTGTACACTATTCCCGCCCTCAGCTCTATCTCTCTGTCTCGTTCTTGTCTGTCTGTCTCTGTCTGTCTGTCTGTCTGTCTCTGTCTGCCTCTCTTCTCTCTCTCTCTCTCTCTCTCTCTCTCTCTCTCTCTCTCTCTCTCTCTCTCTCTCTCCTCCTCCTCCTCCTCTCTCTCTGTTTTGTCTTCTTTTATGTCTTGCCTCAGCACATTCCCAGTGTCTCTTTGTTTCATAACTGTTTTTGTTGGTAATCTCATTTCCTTCCCATTTTTTTTTGTCTTACGTGTCCTTGATGCTTTTGTTTTCTTCCTTATCCTTTTTTGTTTTTGTTTTACCCATTTCTTTCTGTTAGTCTAGTGCAATAATGTGTGTCGTTCAATGGCCCGTGCGACGTTCATTCATGTGCTGATTTAAGGTGATTTCAGCTTGGTGATGGTAAACAATAACAGGAAAGGAACTACAGCGTCGCTGAAAACAAGGCAAAATACCGAGGAAATAGAAATGAACACACAAAAACAGGATGTAAAAGTAACGCAGATTTACAAACAAACAAACAAACAAACAGACAAATTAGTTTTCGACACGTGTGTCTTCTTCAGACATATATAAAACAGACAGCGAAAAAAAACACGTGAGAGTGCTGACTGCTGTCCTGAGAATGTTGTTTTGTGCATTTTTCATGTTTTCTTTTTTTAATGTGGAATGTCTGAAAAAGACATACTTTGTGAAAATTCGCTTGTCTCTTTTGCATCGCATGTTAAATCTGCGTTACTTTATTCCTTGGTTTGTGTGTTCATTTGTGTTTGGCCATTAAAATGAAAGAAGAAGCACTAATGACCCGAAAATGGGGAAAATATCAGTATTTTCTTAAGTTCCTTTTCGAATGTGTCTCACCGACGTCTGAAAAAGACATACTTTGTGAAAATTCGCTTGCCTCTTTTGCATCGTATGTTAATCTGCGTTACTTTATTCCTTGTTTTGTGTGGTCATTTCTGTTTGGCCATAAAACGAAAGAACAAGCACTTATGACCCGAAAATGGGGAACATATCAGTATTTTCTGAAGTTCCTTTTTGAATGTGTCTCACCGACGATTGTTTTCAAGTAGATCACGTACAGCCACCGTGTCGAGAACCGATCTGTTAGTGGGAATAGACTGTTCCTTTAGAACCACAAACATGAAATCAGCCAGTAGCAAGACATTGAAGAAACGTCATACACTCAGAACGTGAAGGTGTTTATATGATGCAGACAGGGGTGTGGAAGTTGAGGCTTTCCAGATTTCTATGCATGTGACGTGCTTCTTCCAGGTGAGGTGGAGGTCTCCTTCAGGAAGGCTTACTGTTTGGTTTTGTCCACAGTGTAGGTCTCAAGTTCCTTTTGGGGAATATCGCTATGCACGAGGCTGATACAGTCCTTGTATTGCTTTTGTAGATACGCTATCTTCCTGTGTTTCTGGACTAATTCTTCGCACAGGATCTATTGTTGGATGTACGAGCTGCTCATTTCAGTCAAACCTTTAGGACCAGTCGAATGTTGAAATCCCGTTCATACCAATCAAATGAATCCTGATGAAAGCGTGTTGTGAGTCAAAGGACCTCATTTACTGAAAGAGTCTCCATCTCATGTCAGACCATGGTAATAACAAACATTACGACCGAAGAAGCCACATCACAATCGGGTTTTCACATAAGTGTGATGAGTCAAGAAGTCACATCTCAGTCAAAATTTCGACACTTCTCTCTGGAATTTTGTAGCTGTTGTGAAATACCGAATTTTGAGACACTATATTTAGAAGTGATGGACAAAATGAATCCAGAAACGGTGCCCGTATATTAGGGTATAGCATCCGACCTTCGAACATACATTTCAAGTAACATGGCAAAGTCAGGCAGGCTTTGATAAAATAAGAAGCTACCTTGAAGCAATGTCTTGTCAAGACAGGGCATTATGTGAACAATACTTACAGCCGAAATCGCGTCTCAACCGATTTGTCACGAACCGGCAATATCTCTAAAAGTACAAACCTCATCGCAAAACCTCAGAGGCTTTTTTTCCACATCTTAAATGAATGAAAAGTGCCGACTATTGAGACGCTGCGTTCAAGAGCACCCACAAACCCGGAAATGTTACACACACACACGCACACACACACATACGCATACACATACGCGCTCGCGCGCACGCACGCACGCACGCCCACACACGCTCTCACACGCGCTCGTGCATGTACACTCATAAAAAACAACAAAAAAACTATCAGTCCTCTTATCCATATGAAAACGTAGTGGTGTTAACATGCACACAAACGTCTTCCAGCCCCTGTCTAAGCACACAGCATACCATTTCCAATAACTGGGCATGTGAACTTTTGACTCCATGCTCTCAGCTGTTTAAGTGGGTCAACATACCGAACGAACACTCTCCGTTGGCTTTTTTTTTTCTCTAGTGTAAATGATCGAGTTTGGCCCCAGCGAACGCTAACAAATTCATCACCAACTCGAGGGTGACTCTCTAGTCTGTGTAAAGATTTCTCATCGTCCCTGTTGATCATGAAATGACATTTAATAAAAAAAAAAAAAGGGGGGGGGGGGGGGGGGGACACACACACAGACATGAAAGACACTCGCAAAAGTGCACCAAGCAAACCAGCGAAAGACTGATAAAGTAAAAATTTGATAGGGACGCTCAGGGGCGAAAAGGATCCTGTATCATGAGGACGCTCAGGGGCGGAAAGGATCCTGTATCATGAGGACGCTCAGGGGCGGAAAGGATCCTGTATCATGAGGACGCTCAGGGGCGGAAAGGATCCTGTATCATGAGGACGCTCTGGGGCGAAAAGGATCCTGTATCATGAGGACGCTCAGGGGCGGAAAGGATCCTGTATCATGGGATCACTCAGGGGCAAAAAGGATCCTGTATCACGAGGACGCTCTGGGGCGAAAGGATCTGTATCATGAGGACGCTCAGGGGCGGAAAGGATCCTGTATCATGAGGACACTCAGGGGCGAAAAGGATCCTGTATCATGAGGACGCTCAGGGGCGGAAAGGATCCTGTATCATGAGGACGCTCAGGGGCGGAAAGGATCCTGTATCATGAGGACGCTCAGGGGCGAAAAGGATCCTGTATCATGAGGACGCTCAGGGGCGGAAAGGATCCAGTATCATGAGGACGCTCAGGGGCGGAAAGGATCCTGTATCATGAGGACGCTCAGGGGCGGAAAGGATCCAGTATCCGGTCTTTGATCCAGATCCACGCCACAGATCCCCATCAAACTTTAACGAGTTCTTTCTCGCGGCAACATCCCGTCTTTCTACCGACTTTTGTTAACATCGGCGGAGTAGTTCGCGTATAATCTGGCTGACAGACAGACTGACAACAGACTCGGGTGCAAATCATGTCCCCTCGGCGGAGGTTAAAAAAAAACCAAACAAACACACACACACACACACACACACACACACACACACACACACACACACACACACACCTTCAAGACCAAATTACTTTGCAGCTGAATAAAGAAGAAAGTGAAAGAAGGAAGGGATAGGGAAAGGGAGAAGGTGAGAGATGAGTGGAGGATGGCGGAAGGGATGGGGGGGGGGGGGGGGACGGAGAAGGAAAAAAAAAGGACAAGAAGGTGGATGGAGAGAGAGAGAGAGAGAGAGAGGAGAGAGAGAGAGAGAGAGAGAGGGGTGGGGTGGGGGTGGGTGGGGGTTATCGGGCGAGATGAGGGAAGTGATGGTGCAGGCACCAAGATAGTTGAAGGGGCAGAACGCTAGTAGCGTCTAGCATCGATCAGTCCCTGGTCTCCGTCCCTGTGTAAAACAAACACACGGCCGTATGCCCTGAGGGCAGGTGACACAACCATGTGCTCATATTTACCCGGCATGGAAAACGGATACCATCATGTGTGCCTCTGTCTCTGTCTCTGTCTCTCTCTCTCTCTCTCTCTCTCTCTCTCTCTCTCTCTCTCTCTCTCTCTCTCGCACGCTTGCGGTGTGTGTGTGTGCGTGAGTGCGTGCGCCCGCGCGCGCGCTTGTGTGTGTGTGTGTGTGTGTATGTGTGTGTGTGTGTGTGTGTGTGTGTGTGTGTGCGTATGTGTGTGTGCATCTATGTGTGCGTGCGTGCATGAGTGCGTGCGTGCGTGCGTACGTGCGCGCGCGCGCGCACCATTTATGTCGTGTCATCAGAAGCATGCATTTCGTTCTATTTGCATCGAGTGACATTCAATTCAATGTTGTTCTGTGGGTAATTCGGACGGAAGTGAAGTGTCATCAGCAAACATTTCACCACAGCGCCATACATGTAGCGGCCATTATTTCCCTAATCAAAGGGATCACGTGTGGGGATGTCGTAAACCAGTTCCTTGAAGAACACCAAAAATAATATCAAAGGCAATCACTTTTTTTTTTTATCTACCGGAAATAATTCCAAGCTGATGGTCAGTGTGAAAAGATGTCATTAATTTCAAGGCCTTGTTTGATAATGTGTGTTGTATATGGTCTTTTGCTACAATGGAGTAGATGAAGAAGTCACACGCTGCAGCAAAATGGACAAGAAGACGTCCAATAAATCTCCCTCTCCCTCTCTCTCTATATATATGTGTGTGTGTGTGTGTGTGTGTGTGTGTGTGTGTGTGTGTGTGTGTGTGTGTGCGTGCGTGCGTGCGTGTGTGTGTGTGTATGTGTGTGCGTGCGTGAGTGCGTGCGTGCGTGTGTGTGTGTGTGTGTGTGTGTGTGTGTGTGTGTGTGTGTGTGTGTGTGTGTGTGTGCGCGCGCGAGTGTGTGTGTGTGTGTGTGTGTGTGTGTGTGTGTGTGTGTGTGTGTGTGTGTGATGTTAAAAAAAAAATGGAAATGGGGGGAAAAACAAATGCAGGGAATGGACGGGGAGACGTGATTGAGGTACTGCATGAATTTGCAAAAACCAAACCAAACTGAACAACAGACGTCACCCATGAAAATAAGTCTGCTATCTCAGTGCCACTCCGGCAGCTGCACATTCTCTGCGTCTGGAATATGGTTGTCGGTCACCTGTATACCTCTATACTTGTCAGATCTGTCTAGCCTTCTTTTTATCGCCACTTCTGAAAAGTCGTGAATCTTCAACAGCTAATAGAAGATCGAGACAGCTAGCTCTTGAGAAAGAGTTTAGGATATGGAGGGATGAGGGTGGAGGCATTTCATCATCACATGTCCTTAAACTATGATACACTTTTGTGACTTTGAAACACAGAACATTAAATGTTAATTGAACGAATTGAATAACAAATTCATAAATAAATCAATTTTGACGTCATCACACTTTGCGACATTTTTACGTCATGCAGACACCACGGTGCTAAAAACTACCGTCACTTGAAGATAACAGACTGGTCTGACAAAACCAGTGAATTTGTCCAGTGTGGAAATCCATCAAACCGGGGAAACAAGCTGTACATACATGACTCTGGACTCTCCCCTCCCCATCTGTCCCACACCCTTTGCCCTTCTTCGTCTGTAGTGTTCAGTCGCACGTGTGAGTGACATAGGATATTGTCTTTCGTGTTTCAAGGAAGTGGATGCAGTGCATATGTGAGATTCGGACTCTCTGTTTTGTTTTCTTGATGTCGTGCCTCATCCTGTCCCCACGCTCTCTCCCTCTCTGTATCTCTGTCTCTCCCTCCCTCCCCTACCTCTCTCTCTCTGCTTTGACTTTTTATGTCTTACCTCACCCCATCCTCTCTCTCTCTCTCTCTCTCTCTCCCTCTCTCATTTTAGCTGGCATGTCTCTCTTTACCTGCATCTGTCTCTCTTCTCCCTTTATCTGCTTGCCTTGTGTATACGCGCGCGCGTGTGTATGTATGTGTGTGCGCGCGCGTCTCAGCCTAGTTTGTAAATTTGTCTCTTTAACCGCCCCTCCCTCTCTCTCTGTGTCTCTTTCCCTCCCTGTCTCTCTCTCTCCCGTCCTCCCTCCCTCCCTCCCTCCCCCCTTTCTCTGTTGGATAAGCCAAATTGAAAGCGATCTTTTGCCCAAAGGAATGCCAACATGCCTGCTTTTCTTTGAAGTTGCCCTCTGGTACAAAGTTGTTCAGTTTGTTCGGTGATGAATTGACTCTGGGTCAAAACCGTCAGCTTTCCCTCTCTGAGATGAGCTGACACTGAAGAAAGAGGACAGGGGATAGATGCTGTTTGTCTAATGCTTTCCTGAAGTAGACAGAGAGACAGACAAATACAGACACAGACAGACAGACAGATAGACAGATGAATGTACAGCCAGACAGACAAATAACTGAATAAAGAAGTAAACAAAAACTACACAAACACACACAGACACGCGCGCGCGCGCGCACGCACGCGCGCGCGCACACACACACACACACACACACACACACACACATTCACACACACACTCACACACACACATACACACACCACACGCGCGCGCGCGCGCGCGCGCGCGCACACACACACTCACAAATATAGATAGATAGATAGATAGAAGCAGACAGATAAATAGATAGAAAGAAAGACAGATAGATAGACAGATAGACAGGTAGATAGGTAAATAGACAGATAAACAGAGAGAGAGAGAGAGAGAGAGAGAGACGAGAAGACGAGAGAGAGAGAGACAGACAGACAGACAGACAGACAGACTCACAGATAGACAATTTAGATAGTCCGACAGAGAAAACAGCTAGGAGATAAGCAAACAGTCGTTTTCATGTAAATGAAGGTTGTTGGGGTTTTTTTGTGTTTTTTTTTTGTATTTGTTTGCCAGAATTTTTTCTTTTAAGCAACTTTGTAGGACAAAATGTATCGTTAAAGTAAACTGTAGACTTTGTTCCCGAAAACTGAACAGGGTAACTCAGATTTGATAATACAGAAGTACTGCCCCAGTATGTGTTTTGTTCTGCCATTAACTACTTAGTTTGTCGAGCATTTAGTCTGGACAGTCTACACAATATGCTCAACGGGGGGAAAAATGGAAATTTCAGTTGTTATGCATTTGGTTTCATTCTTGGTGCCGAACTAGCTGCCACAACGTACAGCAATTTAATGATATTACTAGTACTGTTGTCACCAAACAAAACATGCTGTAAACATGAAGTATGTTCAGAGTACACAATGAAACCCAGGTTGACAATCTTACATCGCACTGCTCAGGGCCAAGGTATGTTAATTTTGAAGTTAACAAACTGTCGATCGCACAAGAAATGAAGAATGGAATTTTACTATTGTCTGGTTGATCTGTTTCCGCAGACTATTCAGCTGTGCTTGGCTGGTGACGACGACAGCATTTCTTCGTGAATCTTCAACTGTTATTTTGAAGGAAACGGGACTGTGACAAAACTTTGAACTACACTGCGAGTGGGACAACTCTTGAGGAGCCCTGAACTGCCCTCCCTGAGCCGGTCCCTTCTCAGCCGTAACCAGGGGAGACCCACCTGTGAGTGCCACTATTGGTCGGTAGAACTCCTGACCGTCCATTCTGAGCTGCGCTGGGAATTCTGCTGAATCTGACGAAACTCTTAGCTGTGAACTTTTGAGATGCGCTGTCAATGATTCCAAGACTTTCGGAACTGTAAACTCTGGACTGTTCTGTGAAGAATTGTAAGACTGGCAAAACTCTCAGAAATAAACCCTGAAGTGTTCTGTGAAAAAACTTTCAGCTGTAAACTCCTGTAGTGGTGTGCTGTGAGTGAAGAAGAAGCCGACAAAATTCTGTGCTCTGAACTGTGAGCTTTACTGTGCGCGGTACCAAGTCTGACAAAGCTCCTTGCTGTCAGCTGTGAGCTGTGTTATAAGCAGAAGGCCGACAAAGCTCCTTGCTTTGTGAGTAGTTCTGTGACTAGCAAAACTCTTACTCGTCAACTCTTGGCTGCACTATGAGTGGTAATACATTCTGGCGAAAGGGTCTGGTCTGACGCGTCCTAAAAGCTGGTACAAAGAGCTTGCTGTCAGTTATTCTTAAACTGGCCAAACCCTGACCTGTAACCTCTGGACTGTACAGTGACTGGCAGTAAACTCTTACCGAGAGCCAAGTTCTTAGATCATCGGTGTAGAAGGCTGACAGTCTTCCTTGCAGTGTCAGGAGCCACAGAACACCGTGTAACAAAACACTGTAATTCGAGTAGAGAATACTGGAGGTTGGTGAAATTCTAAGATTCATCGTAAAGAAAGCTGAATGCTGGTGAAACAACGATATTTACAGTGTTAAAATAGTGAAGGTTGGGCAAGCTACGAGATTTACCGTAAGAACACTGAAGTTTGGTTGAACTAGGAGAGTTGGTTTAAAGAATACTGAAAAACTTATGGTGTTATTTAATGCAAAAAATAACTAAAGGTCGTGATACTCTGGGATCAAACGTAAAGGTTACTGAAGGCTGATGAAACACTGAGATCTACTGTTGACGACACTGATGGCTGGTGAAATTGTAACATCTACTGTATAAGATACTGGAGGCTGGTGAATCTCTGAGATTTATTGTGAAGAATACTTAAGGTTTGTGAATATCTGAAATTTACTGTAATACAATACTGAAATTTGGCGAGACTCGGAGATTCACGCTAAAGGACATTGAACGTTGGCAACTGCAAATTTTACTGGAAAGAATACCGAAACTGGTGAAACTTGAGCTGTGCCGCTGAATTTGCACATCAACTTCAAATCTCTGCGCTTTTACTTCAAACTGCACGGAAGAAAGACAAACGCTGAGCTCTGTTCTCAATGATACTGTAAAGAACACTGGCATCTACACCGTCAAGACTGCTTAGCAAAATTGATCATCAGACAAGTATCTACTCTCACTCGTGAATTACTGTATTCTACATCGTACTTGTGTAAGCGAGTGTTGATTGTAAAGCGCTTAGAGCTTGGTCTCTAGCCGAGAATAGGCGCTATATAAGTATTCATTATTATTATTATTATTACTTACCGAAGGACTAAACGTGCTGTGTCTCTTATTGTGGAATGCAGCGAAGGAACTGGGAGCACATCACGTTTGTCCCAGACACTGACCACGGGCAATAACTTCATCTTCCAGTCAGTTAGACCGGACAGTGTCCATCACTCGAGCAGCAAAAAGTGGGACAGTGGATTGCTTCAGAGACAATAATTGCTAAGGCGTAGTTATATTAATTGATTTTGTCCTATATCAAACGCCTGGACCACAAGAACGAAACCACGACATTGATATCAACATAGAAAATCTAACTGCAAATGTACAGCAATTGAAAAAAAAGATTTTGAAAAAAAAAAGTGTTCCTTGTTTCCAATTGCTAACTGACTTTTTTTTTTAAATTAAAGTTTATCAGTATCACTCTGTATCTAACTGAATTACTTGGGACAGATCTTTCATGCATTTTCCTGACGACAGCATTCTAACATAGATATAAGCTGTAATCAGCAAAATTTGAAAGAACGAAAAATACACAAACAACAACAGCAGCAAATCAGTTCAACCTTAAGTCTTATTGAGAAAAAACATCTGAAAAAAAATCTTGTTTACGCATCTTCAGCAGAAACACACTGAATGGTTAAACTAGAAACGAGCTGGTTTCAGGAATAACAGACGTTAAAAGTGCCACGTACATCGCATTCAACATTCATTTCAGACTGAAGTTGCTCTTTCTGTTTTTCACTTCTATCTCTTCGATTCTGAAAAAGAGCGTGACTCGTTGAGAACACTGTGACAAATAACAAACCCACAAGATCTTGAGAAATACTGCTTCCTGTTGATTCAAGCTTTTTCTGACGGTATCAGAACTGATATTTCTCGCCGTTATCAACACCACGAACTAAGCGGTTCCAGCACGCCCTAGATCATCAGGATGGCTGACCTGAACTGCTCCTCTTCTTTCAACGGCACCTCTCTTTGCCCCGACACCACCTCCTCTAAAGACGGGTTCCTGGACCCCCTCGACCACCTCAACGACTCCGCCTTCTCCTCCTCCTCCTCCGCGCTCTCTACCACCATTACCAACCTGGGCCTGGGCCTCCTCACGACCCCGTCGATGACCCTCAGCAACGAGAGCCTGCTCGACCACCTGACCTCCTCCACGTTGTTCTCCAACGACAGTGTCACGTCCTCCGTGTCTCCGGCGCCCACCAGACGACCTCGGGGAGGCTCGTCCTTCGGCCTGCAGCTCCAGATCCCTGTGTACGTGCTGATCTTCCTGCTGTCGGTGGTGGGCAACGTCCTGGTGATGGTGACCCTGATCCAGAACAAGAAGATGAGGACGGTGACCAACGTGTTCCTGCTGAACCTGGCGGTGTCCGACCTGCTGCTGGCCGTCTTCTGCATGCCCTTCACCATCATCCCCATCCTCATGCGGAACTTTATCTTCGGGGCGGCCATGTGCGTCATGATCCGATACCTCCAAGGTAAAGTGATATGTTGTGTTGTTGGTGTGCTGTGTGTATGTTGTTGTGTTGTGTTGTGTGTGTTGTGTTGTGTTGTGTTTGTGTGTTGTGTGTGTGTGTGTGTGTGTGTGTGTGTGTGTGTGTGTGTGTGTGTGTGTGTGTGTGTGTGTGTGTGTGTGTGTGTGTGTGGTGTGTGTGTTGTGGTGTGTGGTGTGTGTGTGTGTGTGTGTGTGTGTGTGTGTGTGTGTGTGTCTTGTGGTGTGTCTGTGCGTTTGTCTCCGTTCGCTTCGGCATTATTTTTTGCGAATATTAATATCAGGGGATGGTAGGGTGGGGTATAGACACTTTTGTTTGCTATGTTTTCTTTGTAAATCAACTTCGAGTCTTGATTTTGTTCTTGCACGTCAATCTCTTTCGATGAACACCCACCCTACCACCTGAGCAATCATCCCCTGCCCGTCTACCTTTCCTCTGTTTGTCTGTCTGTCTCTCCATATTTTTCTCTCCCTCTCTATCGCTCCCCCACCGCTTCTTTTTTTCTCACCGGTCTTTACCCCCACCCTCTCTCTTTCCAACCCCCTCCCTCTTCTCTTTTTGCCGTCGCACCTCCCCTGGCCCCCCTCTCCCCCCCCACTCCCCCCCTCTCCCCCCGTTCCCCGACAAGCCAGACTACCTCTCCTTGCTTCTCCGTGTTAATGAAACTGAAACTGAAAACTGAGCTTCTGTGTGTGTGTGTGTGTGTGTGTGTGTGTGTGTGTGTGTGTGTGTGTGTGTGTGTGTGTGTGTTAGAGTGAGAGAGAGAAAGAGTGTGTGTGTTTGTATGTGTGTATGTTTGTCTGTCTGTCTCTCTTTCTCTCCCCCCCCCCCCCCCCCTCACCCCCCCCCCCCGCCTCTCTCTGTCATGGTGCTAAAAATATTTCCTTTTAAACTTGTGTATATTGCCATATCCAATAGG
>CM065728.1:60374052-60389052 GCA_033310375.1 Conus canariensis
CTCCTCCTCTTCTTCTTCCTATTCCTCTTTTTCTTCTTTTTCTTCTTCCCATTTCTCTTCTTCCTCCTCCTTCTCCTCCTTTTCAACTTCTTCTTCTTTCCACTGTCAGCGCTACCACCCGTACCCCCAAACTATCGCCATCATCATCATCATCATCATCATCACCATCATCATCATCATCATCATCATCATCATCATCATCATCATCATCATTATCATTATCATCGTTATCACCACGGCCTGTCCATTTGTCCCTGGCTTTGGAAGAGCCGTGTGCAGTATACCCTGACTGCTTCTAGTGGGTCCAATTAGCACAAGCCACACCTTGCCTTCGGCACATCTGATAGCCTACAGTCTGCAGCACTGTATTCAAATGAGTACGTGCGACAGAAGGAGGAGGTGATGGAGGACGAGAAGGAGGAGGAAGATAGAAAAAGAAGGGGGAAAAGGACCAGGAGGAGAAAAATGGGAGGAGAGAGAGAGAGAGAGAGGGGGGGGGGGGGGGCTGAGAATGGGAGGAGGACACTGAAGTAAGAAAAAAAAAAGAAAAGAAAGACAGGACAAAAAAAAATGACAAAAAAAGGGAAAAAGGAAAAGACGAAGAGAAGGAAAGTGAGGAAAGATTTAAAGAAAGAAAGAAAAGAGGAGGAGAACGCGGGTGAGAAAGCAGGAGGATGAGGACGGAGTGTAAAGGACAGACAGACAGACAGACAGACAGACAGAAGCACAAACAAACAAACAAACAAGAAACAAATAATGATAATAAAAAAAAGAAAAAATACAAAAGAACAGGAAACAAGACGCACAAGAACAAAGAAGAAAACAGAGGAAGAAGAAAATAAACAAAGAAAAAAAAAGAAAGAAAGAAAGAAGGAGAAGCAAAAAAAAAAGAAAAAGAAAGACAGACTACGGCAAAAAAGAAACAAACAAAGAACAGCAAAAGAAGCAAAAAGAAGAAAAGAAGAAAGCTTTTTAAAAAATGGAGAAAGGGGGAAAAAAAAAGAAGAAGAAGAAGAAACACACACACACACACACACACACACACACACACACACACACACACACACACACACACACAGACGGACGGACGGACGGACAGACAGACAGACAAAGAAAGAGAAAAGAAGGAGGAGGATAAGAAGATTAAAATGAATAATTACAGAAAGGACAGAGAAAGTAACAGGGAAAGAAAAAGCAAAGAAAGAAAGGAAAAAGAAAGAAAGAAAGAAGAAGAAGAAGAAAGACAAACATGATTCTTAAAGAAAGGCAGAAAGAAGGAAAGAAAGAAAGAATGAGAGAAGGGAAGAAGACGGCTACGGTGCCACAGGAGATGTTAATCTTTTATTCAGCACACACATACAGACAAAAAGGTGAAGACAGCAGTAGAAGCATGTTCGCTTTTATGGGCATGAAGGTTATTTGTTGTGTTTGTTGTTTTTGTGTGTTTTTTTTGTTTGTTTTTTTTCTTTTTAAACAGTACCGATGTTCCTCTGTCATATGTAATCCATTTCAATCGCCCTTTCTGCTGAAGTTTTTTTTCTTTCTCTTTATCATTTTATTTTCTTCTTTTTGTGTGTCTTTTTAAAAATGATATACGTAACATAAATCTTTTTTTTTTTTACAGAAATGAACTGATGGAGAGTTCGTGACTTAATTTCCAATTGTGAGGACTTTGCCCAGGTTATGTCGAGGGTTTTTTTTTTTTTTATTATTCCCTTTTTTTCATTAAAAAAAAATTTCAACTGATTTGAATTCGCGCTGATGACTTCATAGGGAAGAGAAAGACACTACGTGTGACTAGAATTTTTTTTTTTTTTTCTAAAGAGCTGCTTTGTCTCAAAGACGTGGAAAAGGTCATTGATTCATATTCATCACGATTAAATCGTGATATTTTTGTTTTTACTGACTGTTCTAAAAACCCGTGGGTGTTACCGTGCAAAGTGTGTGGTGTGGTGTGTAATGTGATGGTAGCTTTTGCTGGGGCACGTGTGTGTGTGTGTGTGTGTGTGTGTGTGTGTGTGTGTGTGTGTGTGTGTGTGTTTGTGTGTGTGTGTGTGTGTGTGTGTGTGTGTGTGTGTGTGTGTGTGTGTGTGTGCTTGCGCACGCACGCACATGTGTGTACGTTATATCATCACCATCATCATCATCATCATCATCATCTCATCATCATCATCATTATCATATCATCATCATCATCATCGTCATCATATCATCATCATCATCATCTCCATCTTCATCACTATTATTATTCTTGGAATTACCTCTCCATTCATCCCATAAAGCAATGAAACCATACAGACGGCATTCTTGATTAGCGCGAATCGAATGTCAAATTTCTCAAACTGTGTCTTTATATTCAACTGTCATTTCCTGGCATTGATTGCTATCGTGAGGGAATGTTGGCACTGTTGGAAGCGTCTTCATAGTTATCATCCGAGAATTGGTGACAATGCTGTCCACTGCTCGGTGTTCCATCAATCCCATCACCAAGAAAGGATAAACTGCATCGAATGCTGCTGTGTCTGTTGGTTTGCCTGTCTGTCTGTCTGTCTGCAAGATGAAGTCAAAACTACGGACCCGATTTACACGAAATTCGGTGGAAAGACTGGATCTTGCCCAAGGAAGACCTCAGTAGAGTATGGCTCGGATTCAGATCAAAGGCGTGTTTTCTTAAAACTTTCTTTTACATTGCGAGATAAGGCATTTTCAACAGTTTAGGAACTTTAAAAACAAGGAATAATGCATGGATCTCAATAGAAAAAAAGGCTCATCAGATGTATTGATACGGGATGAACCTGTAAGATCTGTCGGGATCCGAATCACAACTTGGAAACAGTGAGGGAAGCAATATTCATACAGAGAGGGGGGCAGAGAGAGGGGTGTTTATTCAGGAAGCCAGGGGTTTAGAGAGAGGCGGGTGTTTCTTCAGGAAGCAATATTCATACTACAGAGGTGGGGATTTAGCGAGAGGGATGTTTTTTCAGTATCGGTGACAAACTGATATAAAAAACAAACAAACAAAAACCTGCAGTACTACACTAAAGCAAGGCTTACAGTGAGGATTCAGTCGGGGATAAAGAGACTGTAGGTGTCTGGGAGAAATGTCAAGAGACCTGGAAGGGTTTGCCTGAAGCGACAGAGCTGCTCGACCTTGCCCAAGATCGTCCTTTTCCCCGTGTACCCTTCCTTCTAGCATTGATTGTGTCGCACACGTCATTCTCGGACTGGTCAGTTAATCCATGTGTTGACCTCGAACCCCATCTCGAAGTGACACAGCTGAGGCGAATGACCAGGTGAACAGGGGAATGGAGGGGGGGGGGGGGGGGCAGTGAGTGGGGCGTGAGGAGGACAGGGTGAGGGAATGGTTCGGATGAGGGAGTAGGGGGAACAAGGGGGTGGGGAGTATGAGGCGGGGGCATGAATGGGGGTGCAGTAGGTGGGATGATGGTGTTTGCAGCAGCCGATGTCACCAGAATGACAACACGGGAAGAGAGGCAGCGAGAAAGCGCACCCCTCCCCACCCACTTCCTCCATCCCACCGTTTCCCATGTTGGTGCCCTGGATTGAACTAGCAAAAAAAACAACAAAAAACATGCCAGCTTGCTTTGTCAACATATCTGGAGACCCATGTGGAGTCTAGCAAACATAACCTGTGGATTCATTCACTTTGGAAAATTAAACGTTTGCTTGTTTTTGTTTTTCTTTTCTCTCTCTCTCTCTCTCTCTCTCTCTCTCTCTCTCTCTCTCTCTCTCTCTCTCTCTCTTAACCATTAATGCTGATTTTTATGTCCGCATTTACTGTCGACAGACATCAACTTAAGAAAACAAAACAAACAAACAAAAAAAACTACTAAGCAGTCTATTGCCATTGTTCTTTACCACCAAGTTCACTTTGGCAAGACGCCAGATGTGAAAACAATGACTGGGCCACCACAAAAGGTTTGGGACACAATGCCATTTTGGTAACAACAACGACAACAGTAAAGGACATTCCCCTGTCCCCTCCACCTCATCATCCCTTCTGATTCCACGACCACCCGCTTCCAATCTCGCGACCATTGTTTTCATGTCATCGTTACTGTCGCCACACAGAAGACGTTTTCAACATCGTCTGTTATGTTTGCTTGTTTGTTCATTCAGCAATGCAGAACAAAAACCAGTGCACCGATTTCCACGACATTTGGTGGAGAGATGAACTGTACCTCATCGAGTCCATTTAAGTTTGATGCTCATCTGTAGAGTGTGTTAGGATCAATTGGTGGATTCAGAAAGATAATAGCAATTTTTTTTCAAGGAACACGGACACTGTGAAGTTACCGTTACCGTTAGGAATTGGTAACTATATACTATGACATAGTCTACATTTTCAAGAATTATTGAAACGTGTTTGTGATATCAACGTTAGGCATTTTGAACTTTACATGTCCTGTTTAAACCTCTTTTGGTTAGCATCTCCACCTTTTCTGTATTTTCTTTATTTTTCTTTTCCTATTAGAAAACTTGGGGCTGGTGGTCGAATAACTAGAGCGTTCGCCTGCCGTAGAGCGGACCGTCGTGAGTTCGAAAAACTCGGGGAGTTGGATCTCCCGTTCCATTACTTCCTCCCCTCCCCCCCCCCCCCCAACTTTTTGAACGGGTTGAACATCCTCTTTATCCACCCAGCAGTAAATGGATACATGATTCAGGTCAGGAACGGTAAGGGCAGCGGAAGGAGAAGGATCGGCTCCGTTCTCCATAATGCCGTGCCTTAGGCACGGGTGAATCTGTAACAACTTCACTGCCCTCCCTCCCCCCCTCCCCCCACCCCCCTCCGGCGACGAGGCAATGCGACCGTAACTTTTTTCTTTTTTTTTTTACCTCATTAAGAAAAATACATGAAAAGCAAGATTTTCAGTCCCGTAACCTGCAATTATCTCCCCTGGCGGAAAACGTTGTTTCCTTCCGCTCCTGCCTGAGCTGACTGGAAGGGCGGATCCCGGCAGCCATTTCTCCAATACCCATCACATCTGGAAAAAAAAAAGAAAAAAAAAAAAGAAAGTTTTTCTTCTCCTCCCCATTCTCCCTTCTTGTCTTTCTGACAGCTTTTCCAAGCTGCCAACGGTTTCCTGTCGTTATTCTTCCGCCCCGGCTTTCCTGCAGCATTCGATCTCGTGTTTACCGCTTGAACGGAGGGTCCCTCGGCTCGGGCCCCTGATTAGCTGCGGCCGTCTGTCTATCAGGAAGCATTGCTAGATACGATCGAGGAGTAGTTTCCTGCTAATAACGACGAGCCTCCAGAAAGCGCGTTCTCTGCTCTGCTCTGTTCTCTCTCTCTCTCTCTCTCTCTCCTCTCCTCTCTCTCTCTCTCTCTCTCCCTCCCCCCCCCCGTCTCTCTCTCTCTCTGCTCTGCTATCCGTCTGTCTGTCTGTTTGTCTGTCTGTCTGTCTGTCTCTCTCTCTCTCTCTCTCTCTCTGCTGATTCTGTCTGTCCGTCCGTCTGTCTTCTGTCTGTCTGTTCTGTCTGTCTGTCTGTCTGTCTCTCTCTCTCTCTCTACTTTTTTGATACAGCTTTACGATCATGGTAATGGTTTTCTCAGCGGGTATACAGAGTTGCAAAGAGAGAGAGACAGACAGAACAGAGACAGAGAGACAGAGAGAGTCAGAGAGCGAGACACAGAGAGAGAGAGAGAGAGAGAGAGACGCAGAGAGAAACAGAGAGAGAGAGAGAGACATAGAGAGAGAGAGAGAGATGTAAAGACAGTAGACAAAATCAGAACAAGGAAGGAGGGTAAGCTAAGAGCACCTCTCTTTGAACAAACATCTCAGTCACATCACTTGACTGTTAAAGACATACCCTGTTCCAGACAATGATACCGAGTTTGATATAGAAACTCCGAATCAAATTCAGGGAAAAACTGTTCTCAAAAGCTTCCGCCCATCTCTGACCTGCTAATGATTCCAGCTACCCTTTTTGAATGCGAGTTTGATGGTAAACTCTTTATGCACAACACCTATATCATTCAAGTGAGATCTACGAAACGCATTGCAGGCTGGCCGGATAGTGATTTATTCTCAAATGATTGATCTTCGTTATAATCAGTTTATTCTCAAGTGATTGATCTTCTTTGTAATCGATCACAATGGTCTGACTCTGTCCGGAAATACACAGTACCCGAAGCAGAAACAAGGCCACGGACAAACACACAAAAACAAGACGAGAAGCAACTATGTTTGAGACACGGTACACTGCAGACGAGAGTGAATTTCCGACGAACACGTCTCCTTCACACGTCTGAAATCACACACAAGAAAAGGCACGATTCAACATTCCCCTGGTTGCCATCGTCAGCAGAATGATATCGGAGAGGACGGGGTAGTTAACCAAAGCGCACTTGTCTGTTTGGTGTTATCCATAAATAAGAGTGACTGTATACCTTGTTTTGTGTGTGTTTCTTTTACATTTTTATTGTGTGTTCAGCAATGTTTGATACTAACTCTCCCGTCTGGAAACTCCAGTTCATAGTTCTTTTTCTCTTTGGTGAAGCATAATTTTTTTCTTGCCGTATAAAGCACGTGCATTAACATGTAGGGAAATTTTGTATCAGTCTGAAAATAAGTGTATTCATAAGTACAAAACAAAGTGCTGAGTGAGTGAACTGAAATGTGTGCTAAACAGTTCAAACACAAAGCACTGCTGTTTGAATGATACATGCAGTGAAAAATAAGAAAAGTAGTATAGTTTAAACAATCCATGTAGTAGAAAGTAGTTCATCTGAGTTTTTTGTATGCTGGAAGTTGCAAAGTGTAGGGAATGCAGCCCATATGTATGAGCAATAACCCACATCTATTGGAATACTTTTTATACAGTGAAAAGTACAAAATGTACTGATGATGGAACGACTCTTGTTTTTCTTCTCCCTCAACTCCGTGGGCAGTCAGCGTGGCACCACGCTGAGGAACAGACTACCAGGTGTCTCCGCCTTTCTTTGTTGTGTGTCGAAGCCGGATCTTGAGGAACAGACTACCAGGTGTCTCCACCTTTCTTTTGTGTGTCGAAGCCTGGATCTCTGAGGAACAGACTACCAGGTGTCTCCACTTTCTTTGTTGTGTGTCGAAGCCTGGATCTCTGGGAACAGACTACAGGTGTCTCCACCTTTCTTTGTTGTGTGTTGAAGCCTGGATCTCTGAGGAACAGACTACCAGGTGTCTCCACCTTTCTTTGTTGTGTGTCGAAGCCTGGATCTCTGAGGAACAGACTACCAGGTGTCTCCACCTTTCTTTGTTGTGTGTCGAAGCCTGGATCTCTGAGGAACAGATACAGGTGTCTCCGCCTTTCTTTGTTGTGTGTCGAAGCCTGGATCTCTGAGGAACAGACTACCAGGTGTCTCCGCCTTTCTTTGTTGTGTGTCGAAGCCTGGATCTCTGAGGAACAGACTACCAGGTGTCTCCGCCTTTCTTTGTTGTGTGTCGAAGCCTGGATCTCTGAGGAACAGACTACCAGGTGTCTCCGCCTTTCTTTGTTGTGTGTCGAAGCCTGGATCTCTGAGGAACAGACTACCGGTGTCTCCACCTTTCTTTGTTGTGTGTCGAAGCCTGGATCTCTGAGGAACAGACTACCAGGTGTCTCCACCTTTCTTTGTTGTGTGTCGAAGCCTGGATCTCTGAGGAACAGACTACCAGGTGTCTCCCCTTTCTTTGTTGTGTGTGAAGCCTGGATCTCTGAGAAGACTACCAGGTGTCTCCCCTTCTTTGTTGTGTGTCGAAGCCTGGATCTCTGAGGAACAGACTACCAGTGTCTCCACCTTTCTTTGTTGTGTTGAAGCCTGGATCTCTGAGAACAACTACCAGGTGTCTCCCCTTTCTTTTGGTGTCGAAGCCTGATCTCTGGGAACAGACTACCAGGTGTCTCCACCTTTCTTGTTGTGTGTGAAGCCTGGATCTCTGAGGAACAGACTACCAGGTGTCTCCACCTTTCTTTGTTGTGTGTCGAAGCCTGGATCTCTGAGGAACAGACTACCAGGGTCTCCACCTTTCTTTGTTGTGTGTCGAAGCCTGGATCTCTGAGGAACAGACTACCAGGTGTCTCCACCTTTCTTTGTTGTGTGTCGAAGCCTGGATCTCTGAGGAACAGACTCCAGGTGTCTCCACCTTTCTTTTTGTGTGTGAAGCCTGGATCTCTGAGGAACAGACTACCAGGTGTCTCACCTTTCTTTGTTGTGTGTCGAAGCCTGGATCTCTGAGGAACAGACTACCAGGTGTCTCCACCTTTCTTTGTTGTGTGTGAAGCCTGGATCTCTGAGAACAGACTACCAGGTGTCTCCCCTTTCTTTGTTGTGTGTCGAAGCCTGGATCTCTGAGGAACAGACTACCAGGTGTCTCCACCTTTCTTGTTGTGTGTCGAAGCCTGGATCTCTGAGGAACAGACTACCAGGTGTCTCCACCTTCTTTGTTGTGTGTGAAGCCTGGATCTCTGAGGAACAGACTACCAGGTGTCTCCACCTTTCTTTTTGTGTGTCGAAGCCTGGATCTCTGAGGAACAACTACCAGGTGTCTCCACCTTTCTTTGTTGTGTGTCGAAGCCTGGATCTCTGAGGAACAGACTACCAGGTGTCTCCACCTTTCTTTGTTGTGTGTCGAGCCTGGATCTCTGAGGAACAGACTACCAGGTGTCTCCACCTTTCTTTGTTGTGTGTGAAGCCTGGATCCGAGACAGACCCAGGTTCCCCTCTTTGGTGTAAGCTGATCTCGAGGAACAGACTACCAGGTGTCTCCACCTTTCTTTGTTGTGTGTCGAAGCCTGGATCTCTGAGGAACAGACTACCAGGTGTCCCCCACCTTTCTTTGTTTGTGTGTCGAAGCCTGGATCTCTGAGGAACAGACTACCAGGTGTCTCCACCTTTCTTGTTGTGTGTCGAAGCCTGGATCTCTGAGGAACAGACTACCAGGTCTCCACCTTTCTTTGTTGTGTGTGAAGCCTGATCCTGAGGAACAGACTACCAGGTGTCTCCCCTTTCTTTGTTGGTGAAGCCTGGATCTCTGAGGAACAGACTACAGGTGTCTCCACCTTTCTTTGTTGTGTGTGAAGCTGGATCTCTGAGGAACAGACTACCAGGTGTCTCCACCTTTCTTTGTTGTGTGTCGAACCTGATCTCTGAGGAACAGACTACCAGGTGTCCCACCTTTCTTTGTTGTGTGTCGAAGCCTGGATCTCTGAGGAACAGACTACCAGTGTCTCCACCTTTCTTTGTTGTGTGTCGAAGCCTGGATTCTGAGAACAGACTACCAGGTGTCCCCACCTTTCTTGTTTGTGTGAAGCCGGATCTCTGGGAAGACTACCAGGTGTCTCCACCTTTCTTTGTTGTGTTCGAAGCCTGGATCTCTGAGGAACAGACTACCAGGTGTCTCCACCTTTCTTGTTGTGTGTGAAGCCTGGATCTCTGAGGAACAGACTACCAGGTGTCTCCACCTTCTTTGTTGTGTGTCGAAGCCTGGATCCGAGAACAGACTACCAGTTCTCCACCTTTCTTTGTTGTGGTGAAGCCTGGTCTCTGAGGACAGACTACCAGGTGTCTCCACCTTCTTTGTTGTGTGCGAAGCCGGATCTCTGAGGAACAGACTACCAGGGCTCCCTTTCCTTGTTGTGTGTCGAAGCCTGGATCTCTGAGGAACAGACTACCAGGTGTCTCCACCTTTCTTTGTTGTGTGTCGAAGCCTGGATCTCTGAGGAACAGACTACCGGTGTCTCCCCTTTCTTTGTTGTTGTGAAGCCTGGATCTCTGAGGAACAACTACCAGGTGTCTCCAACTTTCTTTGTTGGTGTCGAAGCCTGGATCTCTGAGGAACAGCACCAGGTTCTCCACCTTCTTTGTTGTGTGTTGAAGCCTGTCTCTGAGGACAGCTACCAGGTGTCTCCACCTTTCTTTGTTGTGTGTCGAAGCCTGGATCTCTGAGGAACAGACTACCAGGTTCTCCACCTTTCTTTTTTGTGTCGAAGCCTGGATCTTTGAGGAACAGACTACCAGGTGTCTCACCTTTTTTGTTGTGTGTCGAAGCCTGGATCCTGAGGAACAGACACCAGGTCTCCCTTTCTTTTGTGTGTCGAAGCCTGGATCTCTGAGGAACAGACTACCAGGTGTCTCCACCTTTCTTTGTTGTGTGTGAAGCCTGGATCTCTGAGGAACAGACTACAGGTTCTCCACCTTTCTTTGTTGTGTGAAGCCTGGATCTCTGAGGAACAGACTACCAGGTGTCTCCACCTTTCTTTGTTGTGTGTCGAAGCTGGATCTCTGAGGAACAGACTACCAGGTGTCTCCACCTTTCTTTGTTGGGGTGAAAGCCTGGATCTCTGAGGAACAGACTACCAGGTGTCTCCACCTTTCGTTGTTGTGTGTCGAAGCCTGGATCTCTGAGGAACAGACTACCAGGTGTCTCCACCTTTCTTTGTTGTGTGTCGAAGCCTGGATCTCTGAGGAACAGACTACCAGGTGTCTCCACCTTTCTTTGTTGTGTGTCGAAGCCTGGATCTCTGAGGAACAGACTACCAGGTGTCTCCACCTTTCTTTGTTGTGTGTTGAAGCCTGGATCTCTGAGGAACAGACTACCAGGTGTCTCCACCTTTCTTTGTTGTGTGTCGAAGCCTGGATCTCTGAGGAACAGACTACCAGGTGTCTCCACCTTTCTTTGTTGTGTGTTGAAGCCTGGATCTCTGAGGAACAGACTACCAGGTGTCTCCACCTTTCTTTGTTGTGTGTCGAAGCCTGGATCTCTGAGGAACAGACTACCAGGTGTCTCCACCTTTCTTTGTTGTGTGTTGAAGCCTGGATCTCTGAGGAACAGACTACCAGGTGTCTCCACCTTTCTTTGTTGTGTGTCGAAGCCTGGATCTCTGAGGAACAGACTACCAGGTGTCTCCAACTTTCTTTGTTGTGTGTCAAAGCCTGGATCTCTGAGGAACAGACTACCAGGTGTCTCCACCTTTCTTTGTTGTGTGTCGAAGCCTGGATCTCTGAGGAACAGACTACCAGGTGTCTCCACCTTTCTTTGTTGTGTGTCGAAGCCTGGATCTCTGAGGAACAGACTACCAGGTGTCTCCACCTTTCTTTATTGTGTGTTGAAGCCTGGATCTCTGAGGAACAGACTACCAGGTGTCTCCACCTTTCTTTGTTGTGTGTCGAAGCCTGGATCTCTGAGGAACAGACTACCAGGTGTCTCCACCTTTCTTTGTTGTGTGTCGAAGCCTGGATCTCTGAGGAACAGACTACTAGGTGTCTCCACCTTTCTTTGTTGTGTGTCGAAGCCTGGATCTCTGAGGAACAGACTACCAGGTGTCTCCACCTTTCTTTGTTGTGTGTCGAAGCCTGGATCTCTGAGGAACAGACTACCAGGTGTCTCCACCTTTCTTTGTTGTGTGTCGAAGCCTGGATCTCTGAGGAACAGACTACCAGGTGTCTCCACCTTTCTTTGTTGTGTGTCGAAGCCTGGATCTCTGGAAATCTTTCCGTTGCCAGTCCATCGTTTTCTCTGCCTTCCTATCCATCTCCCTCCCACCAACAGTTCCCTGGAGGACTGTTTAAGCATTTGGTTGGATCTTGTTACATGGCGCTACCAAAGTAGTTTTCTTTCCCGAACTGATGTTAGCAGATCTTCAGATGGTAGGGTCTGCTTCCCGATAGTTTGACACATTTCTTCATCGGTGATATCTGATGTTTAGTATCTTGCGGTGTCATCCATTTTTCTGAGTATTTTTTTTTCCAGATCTGCTATGAGACTCCATAAGCATACATGAAGATGGAAGTACCAGTACACCTGGGGCGTGCGGGTGGGGTGGGGGTGGGGGTGGGGGGTCTGATCTTGTTTTACGCCGATATTATTGCCCTTCTATGCAGGTTTTGGTTCGGACACGGCTGACGCTGCCTTTGCTGCCCTTAAAGGAATGCTCGGTTGGGATCCCTCATTGTTGATGGTGGATCCCATGTGACCGAACTGTTGAAGAGTTCTCTACCTCTGGCCGTGGACAGTTTTATCAGTCTTGATGGTGGTGTTGTGGCTGGCCCATCAACCTGATCATCTTGGCGCAGATTCCATGCCATTCCTTGCTGAGGATGTCTGACCCCCAGTCTTTCAACAAGCTTGGCGATTTCCTGTTCCTGTTCACTGTCTACCAGACCGTCCACGTCATCTGCAAGACCGAAGGTTCGTTATGGTTCTTCCCCGCCCCCCCCCCCCCTCCCAGCCCCCTCCAACTGCTGACTGCGCTGACATTTTCTTCACGAGCATCAGGCATGATGCGTTCCAAGAAAGTGTTCATACATGTAGGGAATAGATGGCATCCCGGACAAACTCCAACTGCAATATGGAACAATTCTGCATTAGCGCCTTGTATGTTGGTTGCGCTGAAGTACTTTTGTTGGTGGTGTTGATCAGCTTTTGCCCGATTTCAAGTTTCTTTCCTGTCTGTGGGCCCCTGAACGACGTGTGCAGCAACATTTGGAGAGAAAAAGTACTCTTGACTTAATAAATATAGTAAAAAAAAAAAAGTACAAGATGTTGTACTGACTGAACGACATACATTGTTAAACGCACAAAATGTAATGTGACTGAACGATAGTGTGGTAAAAGTACACAACTGAATGCTAAGTGAACAATACATGTGGTAAAAATTTTAAAATGCTGTGTTTACTGAACGACATGGACAGAAAAAAAAAGCACAGAATGTAACACTTACTGAACGATACATGTAGTAAAACAACAAAAGGTAGTGTTGACTGAACGATAGCCGACATGTAGTCAAAAGGTACCTGATGCCGCGCTGACTGAACTCTACATGTAGTGAAAGTACAAAACGTAGTGCTGACTGAATGATGGCCCACATGTACTAAACACTGAATGATAGCCATGTGTACTAAACACTGAATGATAGCCATGTGTACTAAACACTGAATGATAGCCATGTGTACTAAACACTGAATGATAGCCATGTGCACTAAACACTGAATGATAGCCCACGTGTACTAAACACTGAATGATAGCCATGTGTACTAAACACTGAATGATAGCCCACGTGTACTAAACACTGAATGATAGCCCACGTGTACTAAACACTGAATGATAGCCCACGTGCAGTCAAAAAGTACCTAGTGTTGCGCTCCCTAAAGCATTCATGTAGTTAAAAAGGACAAAATAGTGTGCTTTCTGAATACTCAATGCATTAAAAACAAGGAAATATAGTGCCGATTGAACAAGACACGAAGTGATAAAAAAGGAAAGGTGGAGCTGATTGTACGGACCGTATAGTAAAAAGCAGGTAAACGTAGCACTCGCTCCACAGGTAAATTCCCCAGGCAGGACAAAGGTGAAGAGAGCGCGGCGAGCGGAGCAGTTAATAGAGCGACTTACAACACAGCCAATCTGTTGGGATAGGACTCTTGTAATGAATGTTGTTTGCTTGTGTCTGGGCAGCGTAGCAGAGACCAATCGGCCGTGTGTGTGTGTGTGTGTGTGTGTGTGTGTGTGTGTGTGTGTGTAAAAAGTATGCCCAAGATAGGTGGGGGTGGCTAAGCCTTCAAACAACATTCAAGCCACATTGGTTTCACGTTTTTACTTCAAACGAAAGTGATTTGGGTTGCAGTACCTTAAATATGATTACTAATCCAATTCAGTTGTTACATGCAGGACCCAAAGGCGAAGCAACGTTTAATCATCTACCGGTAATTCTATCTCCCCCACCCCCTCCTCCCTCCTCGCCAAAAAGGATGCACGTTGTGGAATTCCCTCCGATACAATATGCCACACAACCTTTGAGACCTCTTCAAACCTCTCTTGACTTGGTCCTTGCACTCATCTGAGCAACCGATCGCCGTGGTTTGATTTTAATTACCACTAACCGGTCATGCCTGACTTTCCCTGCGAGCTATGCAATCGGGCACGACTTGTCAGTGCCTTTCTGTCGGCTGCGTCGACCGCATTTCCGAATAATCCCCTCTCGAGACACTGCAAACACACCCGGCGGCTAACTGAACCAGGGAGTCAGTCGTGCGTGATTGGTCCGCATCTAACCTTCCTGCCAATCCCACTTAGAGCGGAATGACTGCCACTTTGTGTGCCGCGTGTATTAGTGTCAGAACGTAGTTAGGGTCCGGGTGTTGGTTAAGAGTGTAATGTGACCGGACAGATCGTGGCTTACTTTGGGTATCGCCTGTCAAGGTCAATTTGTGGCGAAGTACTCCGGTGTGGAATATAGGCTGCTACAACTGTTTCTCCCTGCGTGAGTAGAGGAGCGAGCCGAGTACATGTGTCGTTGCGACGTTGGGTCTGGATTAGAGCCGAAGGGAACACTCGCAATAAAATGACAGATGGGGAGAACCGGGGTGAGGGGGGGGGGGGGGAGATTAATGTGATTAACTGGATAAAAAAAAGCAGTCTGGAGAATGTAGACTCTGTCAACGTCGAAAAGTTCCTGGGTCCATACTGGGATTAGGACCGACATCGTAGGTGCACATGACAATTCAACAGCATCGTCGTTGGGCAGACGATCTTTTCAACAGTTTGTTTTGTTTGTTTTGCTTTAAACATGCTTGTTATTCAAAAGTCATTTAGTCACAAAAAAATATTCCACGACAACAAATTTGACACACATATACGTAAAGCACGCTCACACATTTCAGCATCCATTGCCTACGCAAACAACACACACACACACACACACACACACACACACACACACACACACACACACACACACACACACTATCTCTCTCTCTTTCACACACACACACACACACACACACCACACACACACACACACATCTAACGAAACTCAAAAGTCATACCCACGAATGGAACGAAAAAATCCCCGTCCCTCCATCCTCATTCCCATAGGGGTCACCATAATCTCATACATGTAGTATAGCGTAGTTTTGGAAAGTAAATAAATACACAAGTACATAATAATTCTAAGCAAATAGTAGAAAATAAGAAATAATCACAGAAAGAATTACAACAACAAAATTATTAACAACAATAA
>CM065728.1:60394052-60396552 GCA_033310375.1 Conus canariensis
ACAGTAAAATAGAAGCAGCAGCAGAAGACAAATCAACCAAACAAACACGCAAAAACAAAAACAAAACAAAACAAACAAAAAAAACCAAGAAGAAAGGAACAGAGGCAAAGTGTGTATGTGTGGAAAACCAGATTAGCACACCGACACCCTCTTCTCTTTTCGTTGCGTTCCGCTATATATTAGATTTTAGGAGATAAGGGCCGAAACACTTGCTTGAAGGGGGCTTCTCTTCTGAGGACTCTCTGCTGCCACGCTCTCCACGAGTTTCTTTCTACTGATGCATGGGTAAACCATTGACTTCCGGGAATAGGCCGGAGGACGTCCGGGAAAGACCGGAGGACACTGGGAAAGACCAGAACCAAGGGCTCTGTGGGCTGGCTCCCCACTTTGCCTTAAACATGTGGCTACTAAAAATAAAAGGAAAAGATGCTCCCAGGATTCACCGAAAGGGGGAGAGAATGATGAATCCATCGGTGCTCAACCAATCATGACTGCAAATCCCAAACGGACTATGAACATGGACCAAATGGAATATCCATGTGTCTGTGGAAAGCGTTTCGCTACCACCCGTGGCATGAAGATCCACAGAACAAAGATGGGATGTGTGAAGACTCATCTGAATGAGCAGCAGCGCACTGCATCAGCAGATAAGACGTCGGAAGACCAAGGCCAGGATTTAAACCACAGTGCCAAGGACATCCACGCTGTTGGTTCGGATGAGGAATTTGCACAGGCCCTCGATGCCAGGCGCCTGAAACTCAACCTGCCACGAGCAAACGAAACTGAAGATTGGGAGAAACTGGATGCAAAAATCGTCCAAAGACTCGATGCACTGATAGGGAAAAGCACCCTGGAACACAAACGAGCCACATATGGGGACATTGTGTATGCCACATGTAGAGACGCCTATGGAGCAAAACTACCCAAAGAGAAAACACCTCCAAAGAAATCCAGACGCCAAGAAAAGATGGACAAGATCAGGGTCCAAAAGAAAAACCTCAAGATGCAAATGAAGACCGCACTGCCAGCTGAAAAACAAGGCTTGGAAAAACTGTGGAAAGACCTGAAAGAAAAACACAGTGCCCTCAGCAAAGCGGAATCTGCGAGGAAGAGGAAGAGCAAAAAGAAGAAGACACAGGAGCGCTTCTTCAGAGACCCCTTCCAGTTTGCCAGAACACTGTTTGAGCAGCCAAAATCTGGGACCCTAAGTGTGGACAAAGGAGTTCTTGAGCAGCATCTGAGGAAAACATACTCTGACCCACAGAGCAAAGCACCACTCGACATTCAAGGTCTGGTGTGGCCAACCAACCCTGAGGAACAGTTCAATGGCAAGCCTCCAACGTTGGCGGAAATCAAGAAGGTGGTCGACAAAGCCAGAGCCAAATCATCACCAGGGCCAAACGGAATACCTTACCAGCTTTACAAGAAATGTCCCAAGGTGCTGGAGTGGCTCCACAGGCTGCTGCGATCGGCTTGGAGAAACCAGAAGATCAGCGGCCAGTGGATGACGGCAGATGGTGTGTACATCCCCAAAGAGCAAAACTCAAGTGACATCAGCCAGTTCAGGCCAATATCACTACTGAACGTCGAAGGGAAAATCTTCTTCTCTGTCATGGCAGCAAGGCTGACCAAGTACCTGATGGAAAACAAGTACTTGGATGTGTCAGTCCAGAAAGGTGGCATCCCAGGCGTGGCGGGCTGTGTAGAACACGCCACAATGATCTGGGACGCAATCCAAAAAGCAAAAACAGAAAAGAGAGACCTGGACGTAGTGTGGCTTGATCTGGCAAACGCATATGGATCTGTGCCCCATGAGATGATACAGTTGGCTCTTGAGATGTACCATGTGCCAAAGAACATCCGCGACATGCTCAAGAAGTACTTCAATGGCTTCTCAATGCGGTTCTCTACCAAGGAGTACACAACAGACTGGATCAACTTGGAAGTGGGTATTGCAATGGGCTGTGCAATTTCCCCAATACTGTTCGTGCTGGCAATGGAACTCATCTTGAAAGCAGCAACAAACAACGCGAGACAAACAGACCTTGGCGATGGATACAAGATGCCCCCTCTCAAGGCCTTCATGGATGACACTACAGTGATTTCATCCAGAGAAGACGAGACACGTCATGTGCTGGAGAGGCTGGACGACATAGTTGCCTCATCCAGAATGAAGTTCAAGCCAAAGAAATCACGGAGTCTCTCACTGAGGAAAGGAAAAGTGGCCGGATCTGTGGTCTTCAGTGTTGCCAACCAGGCCATTCCAACAGTCACAGAAGAACCAGTCAAGAGCCTTGGAAGATGGTATGATGATACGCTGAAAGACACACAAAGAGCAAAAGAAACCAAGCAGATGGCGGAGGAAGGCTTGGAGACCATTGACCAGTGTGGGCTCCCTGGCAAATACAAGGTCTGGTGTCTGCAGTTCATGCTGATACCAAAGCTGCTATGGCCTCTGATGATATACGACATCTGCACCAGCATAGTGGAGGCAATGGAA
>CM065728.1:60401552-60404052 GCA_033310375.1 Conus canariensis
CACTCCGCTCATTCCGACTCCCCGTCACACAGCCACAGCCTCAGTCAGCACTGTAAAATCCACAGGAGCAGTGCGTGTCAAGGCGTCACGAGCCACCCACCATAGGAGACAGTGCGCTGCTACCGAATCACTTCCACTGGTGTTCAGTGCTGCCTGTTCTCATCAACTATTCGCAGGGCACCGCCTTCTGACGACAATTATTGCTTAGTCGCAGAGCCAGCATGAGTGAGCTGCTCCCTTCCGGAGGGCGCCACCATGTCCGACGATCGACGGTTCGCATGAATGTTGCCGATACCGGTGGCCGGTGGCTCAAACAGAACTTGACCATGGGCGCAGACGTGGAAATCCAAACCGAGGTCACCACGACAGCAGCGCATGAAGGGCCACAGAATTTGTCACATTTTGACGCTGATTGATGATGATGATGATGATGATGATGATGATGATGATGATGATGACGGTGGTGGTGGTGGTGGTGGTGGTGGTGAAAATGATGATGATGATGATGATGACGGTGGTGGTGGTGGTGGTGGTGGTGGTGGTGGTGGTGGTGGTGATGATGATGATAATGATGATGATGATGATGATGATGACGGTGGTGGTGGTGGTGGTGGTGGTGATGATAATGATGATGAGATGATGATGATGATGATGATGAGAAAACCCATTCTGTCCTGAGACTACATGACAAGGCTGCATTCTAAGTTTACTTTCATAACACATACCGGCGTCTACCAGGCCTGAGAGATACAGACACCAGCAGTGTTGGTCAGAAAATTTGAACAACACTTTCAGAGACGCATCCATTAAGTAGATTAAATAAACCAACTTAACTCTCTGGTCCCATCTATCTCAACTTAGCTCATACAAACTCAACTCTAGAATCGATGGAGTCGAAAAATCCCACAAATCAATAGCTCTGATTGAAATCGGAACCACGATCTCCCAGCCGGGAATTCGCCATCGCTAATGACTCTGCCACGGCGGCTGAGTGTTAGAAAACATCTCAATATCCCTCATAAATTGTAAAAGCAACCCACAAAATGCCACGTATATTGTTCACAGGAGTCCGACTCGAATATTTCACCGAAAGGATTTCTATTTCAAAGGGAAGTTATCTGGTGAGCGTTGAAATCAGGGAATTTATTGAAACCCCTATCAGATAACTTACTCCTGGCTGCGCCTTTTTGGCACGGTAGGGTTTTCACTGTGTTACACACCGGAACGCACCAGCTTCTTAGACAGGTGCGCTAGCACAACCCCCCTTACCTGCCAGGAAAGACCAGGAACACGTCCGACAAGTGTACCGTCACTGCTGTACTGTCTCCTCCCACGCTGAGAGAAAGAGCAGGCGTTTATTTCAAACCCACGTTGCTTGTTTGAACATGTCCTCCTGGGCTGTTGCTGCTGCCAGAGGAAGGATGTATGAATGCACTTGGCACTTCCTTTCCTGGCAGGAAGAAAAGAAGGGCCAAGATGGAGGGACAGGAGTAAGTATGGCAGAAAAGAGGTCAGGTAAGAGAGAGAGAGAGAGAAGGAGTGTGGTGAGACACTGGGGTAAGCTGTGGGGCCAGGGGGATGTGAAGGACTGTGTTCTGGGTTTGGCAGATATGGTTACATCTAGGGTCAACATACGCTCTCACGAAGGTCACACAATCCACTGTAAATAACCATCTCAAGACTGGGGTCGATGAAGCCTATCTGTGCCAAGAGTGACCACCAGGACGACAACACATTAGGACAGGAAGAAACAACAACAACAAAACACCAGCATGTTTTTGTATGTTGGGTGCCAGAGGGATTCGAAGGCAGAACATCTTACAGTGAATCGTGGCTGTACCACTGAGCCATCATCTACATCCAGCAGGTTTGTGTGTATGCATGTGTACGTGGAGTGTTGTTGTTGATGCTGTTTTCTAGTTTTCTTTGTAGGCTATTTCAATCTTGGTTCCACATTATGTTACATCCACTTAACATCAGATAATGTGTTACTCTCTCTTTATACACACACAGTGACACACACATATTTTATATATATATCTCTCTCTCTCTGAACAATTAAGTAGTGGGGGAAAACAAGTGCAGGATAACAATTCTTCAGTCATTATAGTAATGACTTGGCAAAGATTTGAACTTAAAAGAAAAAATTTTGAAGATGAAGAAAATGGTGGTGGTTGAGGGGAGATATATTATAAATATGAGATACCCTTCACCAGCTGCTTGAGAGAACCATCGTAATCCTCTTCGAAAGCACATCTACTTGTATTGTCTGCTCGTAGGCCTTTCGTCCGCTGGATCGGACTCAGGGAGACACGACTGATTATGTCTGTGCTCTTGGGGTCAAATAGAGACACACCACAGTCCATAATTCTGTGGTGTTCTCACCACCAAGGGTTCCAAAAAGAATCCAACAGCACCCCCGAAGCAGCCAGCGAAGGGTAGTACATGGAACAAAACGAAAGTGTGGAGAGGAAAAAAGTTGCTGAAAAACTAAAAGCAT
>CM065728.1:60414052-60434052 GCA_033310375.1 Conus canariensis
CGGGAAACGTTTTGCTGGTGAAGTGATAGGAACGGGAAACGTTTTGCTGGTGAAGTGATAGGAACGGTAAACGTTTCGCTGGTGAAGTGATAGGAACGGTAAACGTTTCGCTGGTGAAGTGATAGGAACGGTAAAAGTTTCGCTGGTGAAGTGATAGGAACGGTAAACGTTTCGTTGGTGAAGTGATAGGAACGGTAAACGTTTTGCTGGTGAAGTGATAGGAACGGTAAACGTTTCGCTGGTGAAGTGATAGGAACGGTAAACGTTTCGCTGGTGAAGTGATAGGAACGGTAAACGTTTCGCTGGTGAAGTGATAGGAACGGTAAACGTTTCGCTGGTGAAGTGATAGGAACGGTAAACGTTTCGCTGGTGAAGTGATAGGAACGGGAAACGTTTTGCTGGTGAAGTGATAGGAACGGGAAACGTTTCGCTGGTGAAGTGATAGGAACGGGAAACGTTTCGCTGGTGAAGTGATAGGAACGGGAAACGTTTTGCTGGTGAAGTGATAGGAACGGTAAACGTTTCGCTGGTGAAGTGATAGGAACGGGAAACGTTTCGCTGGTGAAGTGATAGGAACGGGAAACGTTTTGCTGGTGAAGTGATAGGAACGGTAAACGTTGTGCTGGTGAAGTGATAGGAACGGGAAACGTTTCGCTGGTGAAGTGATAGGAACGGTAAACGTTGTGCTGGTGAAGTGATAGGAACGGGAAACGTTATGCTGGTGAAGTGATGGGAACGGTAAACGGCTGTCGACGCAGCAGTGAGAAATGAAAACGCTTGAACTGAAAACGACAACCAATGAAGCAGTAGAAACTGGAGACGAATGCCGATGAAAGAGTGAGAACTAAAAACGAAAAAGCAAGACGAATAGATAAATTTGTCAGCAAGCGGCATGAACTGGAAACGATAGCCGATAATTATGGCAATGGAAATTGGAAACGTTTATCGAAGAAGCATGAGACTGCCGCGGCAGGAACTAGACACGGCTGTCTGAAAAGTAATCTGAAGCGGAAACGATTGTCAACAAGCAGCAAAAACTGGAACCTCCCCCCCCCCCCCCCTTCACAAAGCAGCGTAATTTTGACATTAATGTCAATAAAGCAGTATTGAATTGTATTGTATCGTATGGCGTCTTGCTTGCGGTACGGTGTCGTATCGTATCGTATGGCACCGAACGGTATTATGTGGCACCGTATCGTTTGGCACCGTATTGTATTATATCGTGTTGCATCGCGTGGAAGTGTATTGTGTTGCATGACTGTGTATTGTTCTGTGCTGATCTGCATTGTATTCGATTGAATTGCGTTGTGTTGTATTATATTGCATTGTATTGTAAAACTCCATCGTCAGAAACGATTTCCCTGTGTGAAGTTTAAGCTGCATTTTTATCTGCGCCAGGCATTCTTTCTCCTTCTTCTTCTTTTTTTTTTTTTTGCCTGTGTGTAAATTTGTCTACCTGTTCAAGAATAGAGTGGTGATTACTTCTACAAGTCTTGTGAGGCCTGCTGGACGATTTTCCTTGGCAGCATAAAACACACCACACACACACAACACACACACACACACACACACACACACACACACACACAGAAAGAAAAGGGAGAGAGAGATAGAGGGAGAGAGACAGACAGACAGACAGACAGACAGGCAGACAGACAGACAGACAGACAGAAGGCAGAGACACAGACAGAGATAGGAAGTGTATGCAAAAACTTATGAGAAAAAGAAAGTGTGTATGCGCGTGGGCGTTTGTGAGTGCGTGGTTTGTACGCTTCTGTGAACATGCTCTGGCATGCACGACGCATGTGCGCACAAGTGCGTACATACATGTGCAGACAGACAGACAGACTGAGGGATTGACGAACAGAAACAAACAGAGGTGGCAGGGAAGATGGGTAGAGCCAGACCTCAGACACAATCTGAGAGACAGAAACACACATTAGGCGACGACTAGCACACACAGACAGAGACAGAGGAGGAAGAGGATTCAGAAGAAACAGAAGGAACAGAACCCACAAGAAATGGAAGCGAGATTTAAGTGAACATTGCGCATCTATAGATCACCAACGACTCCACCACCGAATGCTACATGAGTATCACAGACAGCAAGCCCCTTCATCAGAACAGAGAGAGAGAGAGAGAGAGAGAGAGAGAGAGAGAGAGAGAGAGAGAGAGAGAAGAGAGAGAGAGAGAAAGAGAGAGAGCAAAGAGAGAGAGAGAGAGGAGACACGGAGAGTACGTCGGACAGTCAGACAGGTAGACACATAGAGACCACTGGTCTGAATGAAGCTTTAGGAGCCTCAGGCATCCTAGCATCCCATTGGTGGGGGTACGGGATAGAGGGGGGGGGGGGGGGGGGGGGGTGGAGGGGGGATTGGACACAGAGCAAATTCCACCAACAACCAAGTCAAGACGTTCCCAAAGGAGCATTTCTTTCCCCTCCTTCCCCCGTCACACACACACTGTCCCAAGAGTAAGGCATTGTGATTACCCCCCCCCCCACCCACCCACCCACCCCCCTCAAATTTACCTCTTAGATCAATATTTAAGGGGGTACCGTGTGGACGGAATAAAAACCAAGGCTACAGACGTGGAGCTTGAGGACATCGACACTGAGGTCACCACGAGAGCAGGGCATGAAGTATTCTGATGTGGGAGTTGATTCTGAACGGAACAGGCTTTGGTAGACAAAGGGGAAGGTGGCCAAAAGTTTCAGCACGGACAGACGAAATTATCGGGGTTCAAGTGATGTGGTGTACAAGTGCAACATATCGGTCAAATACTGAGGGGAAAGAAAAATCGACGTGTATATAGCAGAGATGCGACTGTGTATGAGATCATTTTGTTGTGGAGCATGGTACAGTACAGCATAGCAGAATGAACAGCGTTGTGCATATGTCGTGTACCACAGCATCGTGTTGCACTGTATTTCATTGTTCAGAACTGTAGGGTATGGTCATGGTACAGTCTTCTGTTAGGTAATCTTGCCATCATAGCAAAACGTCAACGGTTCGTCTGTGCCTTTGTGAAGAACAATGTCTAGCAAACGACCAGTGCCGTTGGAAATGAGAGAGGGGGCGGGGCGAGGGCGGCATGTTATGATGGACGACATGCTATGATGCACTCCCTCTCCTGCCCCATTCCCCTGCTCTTATAGGACTAATGTGGAGGATCAGCAAGCATCCCGTTCATAACTCTGGAACTTGGGATACCCCACCCCAACCCTCTCTTTTTACGAGAATTTGGAAAAAAAAAAAAAAAAAAAAACCCCTCACCACTTTCCCACACCAACCCGCTCTTGTGAAAATTTGGAAGATGAGCCACTGAACACTCTACCCCCCCCCCCCCCCCCAAGAAATTATTTGAAAAGGTGGCGGGAAGGGGGTAGGTGGGGGGAGGAGAGAGCAAGCTACCTTCAGTCCACCTCCAATATCTGAAGCAAAAACATGGACGGCATGTCATTGTGCGTACCATTAACCTACTTCCCCCCTACACACACACACACGCACGCACGCACGCACGCACGCACGCACGCACGCACGCACGCACGCACGCACACACACACACACACACACACACACCACACACACACACACACACACACCGTCCTTTAACAGGACTAAATTTGGAAACTGAAAAAAGAAAATAACTTCTCTTAAAGACAAAATTAGCGGCTTTCCCAGGCTCCCGCTTTTCCCAGAAGTTTAGATACCCTCCACCTACCCCCCCCCCCCCCTCCCCTCGCCCCGATTTCATGAAAATTTTGAAAATTACCCTTCCCCCTCCCCCGCCCCGCATTTTTTTGTTTTTATACAAAAATTTGGAAGACAGCAGTGATGGTATTGTTTGTTCAAGCCATGGTTAAGTCGCGTGAGACCCCATATGCAGCGTGCGTTTTGCGGCATGTTAAAGAACCCAGGACACCAAGCGCCCCTTGCTCACATATTCTAAAGGAAACTTTATCCTTGCCAGAGTGCAACAAGGTAAAGATGAGACAAACTGAAGGAACCTTCTTAGCGCCCGATTAAAAGCTGAGTGTTTGAGTGTTCTCGTAACGGCTGGTCCGAAGGCCCCGCCAAAATCTATGAGGCATGCAGAAAGACAGAGAGAGGGAGTGGAGGGAGAAGGAAGGCTGAGAGAGAGAGAGAGAGAGAGAGAGAGAGAGAGAGAAGACAACAGAAAACAAGACTTTAAAATAATGCAGAAGAATCATCAAATGATGTTGAAATAAACAGTAACAAAACGCATTACCGAAGTATATCAAACGAACTAGCCAGATGTGAAAGAAAAAAAAAAGAAGAAAGAACAAAAAGCGAACACTCAGTCAAAAAAAAGTAACATCTAAACAATATATTGAGCTATCAAATGCAAGTAAACAGTAGTAAACAAGTGGGGTATTTTTTGCTCCCATAAGAAAACCTAACATAGAGTAACTTTTATTCAAGACTGGCACAGCATTTTAAACTTGAATAAAGTCAGACAAATACATAGACGAACAATCTAATAGTGGGGGAAAAACAAGCGCAGGCCAACAACTGAACTGTCTTCATAGTAATGACTTGGCAAAGATTTGGACTTGTGGGGGGGGGGGGGGGGTGTTTGAAGATGGAGAAACTGGGAACATGAAATTAAGAAAATATGTTACAGATATGAAAACTCTTCACTAGCTGAATAAGGGAACCATCACAATCCCTTTTGAAGGCAGATATATTTGTATTGCCTGCTCCGAGGCCTTTCGTCCGCTGGGTCGGAACTCATCAGGGAGACACGGCTGGTTGTGTCTGCGCTCCTGGCGTCAAATAGAGACACACCACAGTCCATAATACTGTGGTGTTCTCACCACCAAGGGTGCAAAAAAGAATCCAATAGCACCCCCAAAGCAGCCAGCGAAGAGGAGTAAATGAAACCAAACGAAAGTGTGGGGAGGAAAAAAGTTGCTGAAAAACTAAAGACATTATGCAAATAGTATAAAATGTAGGGGGACAATCTTTGAGCCAACGCTTGAGGATCCACCCAAAGATGCAAGGGAGATCAAAAGACAAACACACAGACGGACAGAAACAAACACAAATAACCTCAATTTAATCAAAATAAAATCGGAAATGAAATGAGGCAGGGAACAGTAAACGATAAACAGTAAACAAGTGGGGTATTTTTTGCTCCCATAAGAAACCCTAACACAGAGTAACATTTATTCAAGACTGGCACAGCATTTTAAACTTGAATAAAGTCAGACAAATACATAGACGAACAATCTAATAGTGGGGGAAAAAAACAAGCGCAGGCCAACAACTGAACTGTCTTCATAGTAATGACTTGGCAAAGATTTGGACTTAAGGTGGGGGTGGGGGGGGCAGTTTGAAGATGGAGAAACTGGGAACATGAAATTAAGAAAATATGTTACAGATATGAAAACTCTTCACTAGCTGAATAAGGGAACCATCGCAATCCCTTTTGAAGGCAGATATATTTGTATTGCCTGCTCCGAGGCCTTTCGTCCGCTGGGTCGGAACTCATCAGGGAGACACGGCTGGTTGTGTCTGCGCTCCTGGCGTCAAATAGAGACACACCACAGTCCATAATACTGTGGTGTTCTCACCACCATGGGTGCAAAAAAGAATCCAATAGCACCCCCAAAGCAGCCAGCGAAGAGGAGTAAATGAAACCAAACGAAAGTGTGGGGAGGAAAAAAGTTGCTGAAAAACTAAAGACATTATGCAAATAGTATAAAATGTAGGGGAACAATCTTTGAGCCAACGCTTGAGGATCCACCCAAAGATGCAAGGGAGATCAAAAGACAAACACACAGACGGACAGGAACAAATACAAATAACCTCAATTGCGATGGTTCCCTTATGCAGCTAGTGAAGAGTTTTCATATCTGTAACATATTTTCTTAATTTCATGTTCCCAGTTTCTCCATCTTCAACCCCCCCCCCCCCCCCCCCCCCCCCACTTCTTAAGTCCAAATCTTTGCCAAGTCATTACTATGAAGACAGTTCAGTTGTTGGCCTGCGCTTGTTTTTTTCCCCCACTATTAGATTGTTCGTCTATGTATTTGTCTGACTTTATTCAAGTTTAAAATGCTGTGCCAGTCTTGAATAAAAGTTACTCTGTGTTAGGTTTTCTTATGGGAGCAAAAAATACCCCACTTGTTTACTGTTTATCGTTTACTGTTCCCTGCCTCATTTCATTTCCGATTTTATTTTGATTAAACTGAGGTTATTTGTATTTGTTTCTGTCCGTCTGTGTGTTTGTCTTTTGATCTCCCTTGCATCTTTGGGTGAATCCTCAAGCGTAGGTTCAAAGATTGTCCCCTACATTTTATACTATTTGCATAATGTCTTTAGTTTTTCAGCAACTTTTTTCCTCCCCACACTTTCGTTTGGTTTCATTTACTACTCTTCGCTGGCTGCTTTGGGGGTGCTATTGGATTCTTTTTTGCACCCATGGTGGTGAGAATACCACAGTATTATGGACTGTGGTGTGTCTCTATTTGACGCCAGGAGCGCAGACACAACCAGCCGTGTCTCCCTGATGAGTTCCGACCCAGCGGACGAAAGGCCTCGGAGCAGGCAATACAAATATATCTGCCTTCAAAAGGGATTGCGATGGTTCCCGTATGCAGCTAGTGAAGAGTTTTCATATCTGTAACATATTTTCTTAATTTCATGTTCCCAGTTTCTCCATCTTCAAACTCCCCCCCCCCCCCCCCCCCCCTTTAAGTCCAAATCTTTGCCAAGTCATTACTATGAAGACAGTTCAGTTGTTGGCCTGCGCTTGTTTTTTCCCCCACTATCAGATTTTTCGTCTATGTATTTGTCTGACTTTATTCAAGTTTAAAATGCTGTGCCAGTCTTGAATAAAAGTTACTCTATGTTAGGTTTTCTTATGGGAGCAAAAAATACCCCACTTGTTTACTGTTTATCGTTTACTGTTCCCTGCCTCATTTCATTTCCGATTTTATCAAACGCAAGGTCGAAGAAAATTACTTTCAAATAATTCTTAGGATATGATGAGAAAAAAAGAGGATAGGATGGAGAACGACAAGAGAGAACGGTGAAGAGAGAGAGAGAGAGAGTGGGGGATGGGGTGAGTGCTGAAGAGGTGGAGGGGGCAGGAAGGGCGAAACAAAAAGTAGGAAGGGAGAGAGATGTTTAGAAAAGATTTGATCAGTGGACAATACGAGTCAAGTTTATGAATATGTAAGAAAAGAAAATCACACAGACATGCAGGAACAAAAAGTGTGATTATTGTAATATGAAAAAAAAAAGTCACAACAGGTAATACTGGTGAATCAGAGAGGGTTGGGGTGGGAAGGGAGGGAGAGAGAGAGAAAGAGACAGAGAGACAGAGGCAGAGACAGTGACAGAACGAGAGAAACTTTTAAGCATTGTAGGAGAGAGAGAGGGAGAGAGAGAGAGAGTGAAGGGAGAGAAAGAACGAGATAGGGAGAGAGAGAAAGGGAGAGAAAGAGAGAGAGAGAGAGAGAGTGAGAGAGAGAGAGAGAGTGAGAGAGAGAGACGGGGGTGGAGAGAGAGAGAGAGAGAGAGAGAGAGAGAGAGAGAGAGAGAGAGAGAGAGAGAAAAGTGTAATATAGAAATAGAGAGTAAAGAAGTAAAAACGGACAAACACACAATTTAGATGGTGATCATTGATCAGAACCAACCATGGGGACCCCCCCCCCCCCCCACACACACACACACACACACACTGCCACCACCCTTCTAACTTCATCTCATCTTGAAAAAAAAAAAATCAAGAAATAAAAAAGACGAAGCAGAAAGTGGGGGGTGGGGGTGGGGAGGACATGTTGGAAGAAGGGAGACAAGCTTATTCCTGCTGATAGTCTCAGTGATGTCAGACGTGTGGTATAGATCATCTGACTCCCCTCGCTTGTCTTCATCTTGATACAAGACGGTCGGATTACTTCCCCTGTCAGAGTTAGCGCCCTTGGGGGTCAAAATATGAGGGAAAAAAGGAGCGAAGGTTGGGAGGTTTTGTTTTGTTGTTGTTGGTTTTTTGTTTGTTTGTTTGTTTTTGAAAATAGGGATATGATAACCAGTGAACTGACTTGGACTGACCAGGATCTTTGATGACACGCCTGCATGGAAATGTATTGCCCTGTCAATGTATTGCACATATTAATCATTTTGCGAATTTTTTTTTTCTCACTACAGTATCACATAGTATTGCACAGCGCGGTATTCTGTCGTCACCACAAATGGCTCACCTTGCGCCGAGTTCGAGACGATAAGTGATCGCTCGTTCTTCGTTTTCATCGTCCTAAATATTATCTAGCCTGAAGAAGACCTAAGAGGTCGAAACGCGTCGCGTTTTGCCTTGCAATTTGTTTGTCTCTGTTAAGTGGCGGATTTACTTTAAACTTCCTTTTGAAATTTGTCTCATGTCCCTGGGTCGTCTGTGGCCCTATGGGTAACATTTCGCTGTCGGAAGGGAAAATAGACCAGCGCTGTAGTTCGAGCCACCGGGAAGGTCTTCTACCTTACCCGTCTTCGGCACACACACCACACACACACACACGCACACACACACACACACACACACACACACACACAACACACACACACACACACACACACACACACACACACACACACACACACACACACACACACAAGTGCACACACGCGCGCGCGCAAACAGAATGCTCTGGACTAGATCTTGCTGTCGCAACCTCTTTAGGGAATACGGGAAGGAAGGAAGGAAGAAAGAAAGAAAGAAGGGTAGGAAATGGAAGGGAGGGAGGTTGGGGCTGATGGGGTGGGGGTGGTGGGGGTGAAGGAAGGAAACCTGGATTTCGTACGGGAAAATAATCTGCCATGATAAGGTGATGCAACTGTATGTGACCGTGGCCATGAATAAGATCCCCCCACGGCTTGTGAAGATTAATCATGTGGATTCCTCCAGTCCAGGTCATTCGCTGCCGTGTCTTCATCTCTCTCTCTCTCCCTCCTCTCTCTCTCTCTCTCTCCCTCTCTCTCCTCTCCCCCCCCCCCCCCCCCCCCCCTCTCTCTCTCCCTCTGTGAGTTCAGGTCATCCGTTTCCATGTACGCTTATCTCTCTCTCTCTCTCTCTCTCTCTCTCCTCTCTCTCTCTCTCTCTCTCTCTCTCTCCCCCTCTCTCGCTCTCTCTCTGTGACGTATGTCTGTGTACACTTTAAATCAGACACGCTGAACAAACACCACCCTCCATCCTCAAGCACGACAACTATGGAACAGCCGTCGCCCATACGGAATGCAAAGGGCGCTAACTTGACTACAAAATATGAAGCATGCTATCTGGACTGCTGAAGGCATCATGACCTTTGAGATCCACTGTTGCTGGACTGTCATACAAAGAACATACCAGGTCCGTGATTCGATTCCTGGCAGTATCTTGGAGAGGTTGAGGTCAGAGACATTCAAGTGCCCGAGTTAAAATATTATGGAAAATCGCAAACTTTCAGCGTGAAAAAAGCGCGAACGTGGCTTTCAGTACAACAAACTCGTTCCACGTGAATCTCCGGACTACCTTTCGTAAAATGTCCAACACAGAATCATCTTTTGTTCTCCTCCTGCACTAGTGTTCCCTCCGTCAAAATATCGGAGATTAATTTTAAAAAAATGTAATGCCACTGTTAGAACTTCAGAGCGTCCTGTACATTCTCTGCGACAAAACAGTACTTCATGTTTGACGGAAAGAATCATTTGTACAAGAAAGGGCTCAGTATGAAAGGCAATCTTTGCTCCGACACGGTGTACATTATACTGCATACACTGACCCTTGAGAAAGCAATGCATTTTAAAGTCTTACATACCTACACGTATGTGAGTTTGGGGGGAAAGGCGGGGAGCGAGGCGCCTGCCTTGTCCATCTTTTCGACTTTAAAATTTGCGCTTGTATACAACATGCTGATCCCGAAGCTTCTGTGGCCTCTACTGATATACAATATCAGCACCGGCACAGTGGAATCAATGGAGGCCAAAAGCAACAGGTATACAAGGAAATGGCGGGGTGTCCCACCAGGTCTCACTGACGTTGCATGCTACTGCAGCCAAGCAAAGCTGAAACTTCCTCTAAGACCCATCCTCGAAGAATACAAAGTGGGTAAATCATGCTTGAAGACTCCGGAGACAAAGTTGTGATCAGTCCGGCCCAGGCTAAAGACTGGCAGACAATGGAAGGTTCGGGAGGCAGTAGACGTGGTAAAGGAAAACCTCCAGAACAGGGAAATAACAGGCCATACTCAGACCAACAGACAGGGGCTGGGATCAACAGAAAAGAAACAGTGGTCAACAGCAGAAAGAAAAGCAAAGAGAGACATGGTAACAGATGAGCTGAAGAAAGAAGAGAACGCCAAGAGAATCCAGAAGGCAGTCCAGCGAGGCCAACAAGGACAGTGGACTACGTGGGAAAATGCATTCCAAAGAAGTCTCGCATGGAATGACACGTGGCACATGGCAACTCTTACAGTCTGCTTCACGCTCTGATCTGTACTAGACCACCTGGCGTCGAGCTCAAACCTGGTCAAATGCGGGAAATAAGATGATCCAACGTATCCACTCTGTCACGGCAAACAAGCAGTGGAAGATGTCCTGAGTTCATGTAAAGCAGCGCCAGCCTATGGAAGGTACACATGGAGGCACAACCAAGTGCTCATGGAGATCACACATGCGGTTAGCAGTGCCAGGGGAAACACTACGCCGACAAAGGCTCCAGCAACAGAGTTCTACACGGCATGAGGCCACGAATCAATGTCTGGAACAGCTTTGATATCAAGAGCGCAGTGGAACTTCCAGAGTGGGACAACCATCAAGAGATCTTCAGAAAGAGTGGCATGAGACCGGATATTGTCCTCCTTCAGGGTCATCAAAATAAATGATTCTGATCGAACTCACTGTGCCATATGAAAGTAAAACGGAGCAAGCTCACTTCTACAAGACTGAGAGGTATGCCAGCCTAGCGAGCAGCTTGAGGGAATCGGGCTCCCAGGCCCTTGTTCTCCCTATAGATGTCGGAGCAAGGGGATTTGCAGGCTCATCAGCCTTTGATCCCATGAAACAGCTCTGGATTTCAGGTAAGAAGAGGACCAGAACCGTGAAGGCAAAGACAGAGGCAGCTGAAAAGAGTTCCAACTGGATCTGGTCGAGGAGGAACAAAAGTGAATTTCATGTTTGAATTTCCCAACTTAGCACAGGTGTCCGTTATGCAGTGGGGTACGACATCCGTCAATAAAAAAAAAGGCACGACTTGAAACGCCCACCCATCCAAAAGTTCATCTTCATCCTGCGTTTTCCTGGAGTTGAACAGTCTCTCCAAGAACGAGAATACCGATAACTCCTTTTGTCTGTGTGGAAACCAGGCAAGGTGTGACGGTACAGATTCTGTTAATAATCGACACCTGTCTTCTTCATTCAAGCGCGCCATCTCCTGCTTCTCTTGCTGCTTAGATATAAGTGTAGGCACCCGCGTGTTGTACCGAGCTGCCTTCTAACTGGTAAAGACAGGCATCAAACACGCCGCGTTCTGGCATCACGTCTGCTGAGCAGGAGCAGTTGTAAACCCCAGAGTCAAAACCAACTTAACAAACAAAAGGCTTGGTGCACGGCATCACAAGCCTCAGCTGTAACGAAAATGCCCAGCAAGCTCACACACCGAGTGATGAGAAAAACAAACAAACAAACAAACACACACAAAAATCCTCGCTTTGTGTTTAATACACCGGAATCATGATATTGACGCTAGTTTGCCAAACTCCCTTTCGGCACTTCCATGAGAAAACACACCCGCAGAAGCCAAGACAGAATTTTGGAGTTCAAAATTCCCTCTAATCCTCAGCTCGTGATGAAAACTAAGAGAAGGAGGGGAGAGGTGGGCAGTGGTGGGGGGGGGAGGGGGGAGAGACAGGGAGGGGTTAGTGTGACAGCCATATCATTCTGTCCTCGATCGAGCGTGGCGACCAGAATCATGTGTTTTACGATAAAACTACGATGTTCAGATTGGGGAGAAAGAACAGCGTGGTAGCTATATATAATAGCATCCGCTCTCGATCGTGCGTGGTAAACAGTCGTGTCTTTTAAAGATGCAAATACACTTTCGTATAGGGGAGAAAGGAGAGTGTGGTAGTTAAAGCATTCGCTCTCGATCGAGCGTGGTGACCAGTGTCATGTCTTTTAAGCTTTTAAATACAATGCACACAGGTCGCCGATTTTTTTTTTTTTAAGAGGCATACCGTGGAATAATTCTGTTTGCAGTGCCCACTTTTTTATGCAAATATGTAGGTTTGATTATGATAGACATTTTGAATGTTTGCTCCATGTTCCTATGTACATGTCTCACTGTCTCTCTTCATCAGTGTGTTTTCTTTTCTTTATATACAATGTGTATATGTGTTGATGTATGTATGTGTGCAGTAACATTTGTTCACGCGTATATGTATATATACTTCTGTCTTCAAGATGGGTTACGATGGTCTCCATAGGCTGTTAGTGAAGGAATTTACATTTATAATTTATTTCCCTGACTTTTCATTCTAATTGTCTTTACTCCCCCCCCCCCCCCCCCCCCCCCCCCCCCCCCCCCGCGCGCCCCCAACTCCGCCTTTTTTGTACAAATCTTTGCCAGGTTATTAATATAATTATGGAAGAATTATTAGGCTACACTTGTTTTTCTCCACTACTAGATTGTTCAACACACACACACACACACACACACAACACACACACACACACACACACACACACACACGCATGTGTGTGTGCGTGTGTATGTGTGTACGTGTGTGTGTGTGTGTGTGTGTGTGTGTGTGTTATGTGTGTGTGTGTGTGTGTGTGTGTGTGTGTGTGTGTGTGTGTGTGTGTGTGTGTGTGTGTGTTGTCGACGTCATTGTCGTTATTGATGTTGCAGTTTGGGCGAATGTGTTTCCTCTCTCTCTCTCTCTCTCTCTCTCTCTCTCTCTCTCTCTCTCTCTCTCTCTCTCTCTCTCTCTCCATTGGAAAGGGCGTGATGGAATGCAAATTCCAGAAGGAAAGCTCTCGTTATCTGGATTAAACTTCTCAGAATGAATCTGTGGCCTTCCCAAATACCCGGAGATGTTCGGGGGGAATAAAATCGGGACTCTCTCTGCTAACAATCTTGTTCTGGAAAATGATTATCAAATAAGCCCGCCCACCAAGGCTTTATCCCCCCCCCCTCTCACTCCATCCTCCTCGTCGCCCCTCTCCTCTCCCTCCCCCCCCCCCCCCCCCGCAGCCTTCCTACCCCCACCCCCACCACCCCTCACCGTTCCTGAACTCGCCCAAGTCAGCACTATTAAGGGGGATGTGAGTTGACCACACAGAAACCGAAGACGAGAATGGTGGACCAGGAAGTCAACAGCCAGGGGTAGAAGATAAGGGGTTGGGTGGGAGGTGGGGTGGGGGTGGGCTGGGGGGTATGAACTTAGGTGGAGGGCGTGGAAGAAGAGACTCAGCCCTGGGGAAATTGGGAGAGGGATGGACCGCGGAGTGGAGGGCTGGGGGAGGAATGGGGGGGGGGGGGGGGGGGGGGGGCGAGGACCGGGGGTGTTCGGGGTTACAAAAAAAATGGAGTAGGAAGATGACTGACTTTAGATTAATCCCTATAAGCTTTTTTTGTGCTGGCGTGCAAGGCAACGCTGCTGGGTGGAGTAAAGGCAAGAGAGAGAGAGAGAGAGAGAGAGGAGAGAGAGAGAGAGAGAGAGAGAGAGAGAGGGAGAGAGAAGAGGGGAGAGAGAGAGAGACCTTGTGGTGAAAAGAGTGACAGGAGGGTGGGAGGGAGGTGGAGGTTGGTGGGGTGGGCCTTTTGGGACGGGGTGATGGAGTAACTTCTGAACGGGAAATGCTTGACCCTGGACTCTGGAAATAATCCCCACAGGGATTTAAATAACAAATCTTTTAATGCTGTCTCTAGCGGTTAATCCCTCCGAGGAGAAAGTGGAAAGGAGGACCTGACTGTGTGGAAAGAAGGACCTGACTGTGTGGAAAGGGGACCTGACTGTGTGGAAAGGAGGACCTGACTGTGTGGAAAGGGGACCTGACTGTGTGGAAAGGGGAACCTAACTGTGTGGAAAGGAGGACCTGACTGTGCGGAAAGGGGACCTGACTGTGTGGAAAGGAGGACCCGACTGTGTGGAAAGGAGGACCTGACTGTGCGGAAAGGGGAACCTGACTGTGTGGAAAGGAGGACCCGACTGTGTGGAAAGGAGGACCTGACTGTGCGGAAAGGGGAACTTGACTGTGTGGAAAGGGGGACCTGACTGTGTGGAAAGGAGGACCTGACTGTGCGGAAAGGGGACTTGACTGTGTGGAAAGGGGGACCTGACTGTGTGGAAAGGAGGACCTGACTGTGTGGAAAGGAGGACCTGACTGTGTGGAAAGGAGGACCTGACTGTGTGGAAAGGGGAACCTGACCGTGTGGGAAGGGGGACCTGCCTGTGTGGAAAGGAGGACCTGACTGTGTGGAAAGGGGGACCTGACTGTGTGGAAAGGGGGACCTGACTGTGTGGAAAGGGGGACCTGTCTGTGTGGAAAGGGGGACCTGACTGTGTGGAAAGGAGGACCTGACTGTGTGGAAATGGGGACCTGACTGTGTGGAAAGGGGAACCTGACTGTGTGGAAATGGGGACCTGACTGTGTGGAAAGGGGGACCTGACTGTGTGGAAAGGGGGACCTGACTGTGTGGAAAGGGGAACCTGACTGTGTGGAAAGGGGACCTGACTGTGTGGAAAGGGGGGACCTGACTGTGTGGAAAGGGGAACCTGACTGTGTGGAAAGGGGAACCTGACTGTGTGGAAAGGGGGAACCTGACTGTGTGGAAAGGAGGACCTGACTCTGTGGAAAGGAGCACCTGACTCTGTGGAAAGGAGGACCTGACTGTGTGGTAAGGAGGAGGACCTGACTGTGTGGAAAGGAGGACCTGACTGTGTGGTAAGGAGGAGGGCCTGACTGTGTGGAAAGCAGGACCTGACTGTGTGGAAAGGAGGAGGGCCTGACTGTGTGGAAAGGAGGACCTGACTGTGGAAAGAAGGACCTGACTGTGTGGAAAGGAGGACCTGACTGTGTGGAAAGGAGGACCTGACTGTGTGGAAAGGGGGACCTGACTGTGTGGAAAGGAGGACCTGACTGTATGGAAAGGAGCACCTGACTGTGTGGAAAGGAGGACCTGACTGTGTGGAAAGGAGGTCCTGACTGTGTGGAAAGGGGAACCTGACTGTGTGGAAAGGAGGACCTGACTGTGTGGAAAGGAGGAGGACCTGACTGTGTGGAAAGGAGGACCTGACTGTGTGGAAAGGAAGAGGACCTGACTGTGTGGAAAGGAAGAGGACCTGACTGTGTGGAAAGGAGGACCTGACTGTGTGGAAAGGAGGAGGACCTGAGTGTGTGGAAAGGAGGGCCTGACTGTGTGGAAAGGAGGGCCTGACTGTGTGGAAAGGAGGACCTGACTGTGTGGAAAGGTGCAGAAACTAGATATTTATTCAGCTGACTGGGAATCAACGCTCGAGAACTTGCGAAAAAAAAGTACAGCATCCAGCGTTTCCATCGACAATAAATGAGTTTTTTTTGTTTTGGTTCTACCGACAGGTAAATCAAGCCAACGAAAGAAAAGCAACCAGAAAATTTGTGCATCGCCACAACTGACCAAGTTTTTAAGGACCAACGGATCGAAGAAGAGTGAAGGGCGTTGGAGGAAGGTGGTGGGGGGGGGGGGGGGGGGGGGCATTAGGATGCGATTTCAGGGGCTGACAATACTGTTTGGGCACCATGAGGATGCCGTCTAAAGCAGACCGTGCACAAGCTCTTGAATCACTCAAATATACTTAGCTTTCAACTACTGGCAGGAATTATGTCACGTTGCTCAGTAGCTGATCAAAACAAAAGTGAGTATTCCCTAAATTTAGACACCATGTCTTCATTCTCTCACTGACTACCTCCACAGATTCACTGACACTGAAGACTTAAACACTAACTCATCAGAAGCAGGAATATGTCCATACTGACAATCTTAACTCCTCAGATCCAAAGTTATCAACAGAACCGTCAGTCTCTAGATCCAAGGATACATCAACCCTGAAAACCTTTACACTAACTCTTCAGATTCAGAGATCCACCGACACGGTGACCTTAGATTAATGATTCAGATCCAGGAATCCGGTGACAGTGAACAGATTCACATGTAGTCTTCAGATCTTGGGATCCACCGACGCTGAAGACTAGATTTCACTGATAGATCCTCGCCTTGACTTACGTCTGTGTCAGGCCAACTGACATAGGCTAGAACACCAAGGCTACATCAAAATGTTGTTATGCTCTGCATTTTTACGCGGGGATTGTCTTCAGTCGTGACAAGCTCCTAGCATAACACCATAAGTCTCCAAAATCCCTCGAAGTCGGAGTGTGGCTGCCCACGTGGCGGGGTAATCAGAAACGGTCACACACGTAATGTTCTCATTCCTAGCTGATGCATTTGTACCATAGTGTTCAAGTACTTCCGCTGTTCGGATGATCCTTGGAGTCTTTTAGCCAGGGTACGACCACAACTAATAGATCCCGGGAATCACCAACATTGAAGATGTAAGCATTAAACGCTTCAGATCCAGGGATTCATCAACATCCAATTCCAATATGTTATGAAAAGTGATTGTTTCGTTCTTTGTTTTCATTGTCTTGAATGTTGTTTGTCTTCTGCCTGAAGCAGACCAAAACAGGTCAAAACGCGTTGTGTTTTCTCTTGTAACTTGCTCGTCTCTCTCGTTCGTTGGGCGGAACAGAGTAAATCTTTTTTGTTAAAATGGACGAATCGGTTATCTTTTCAATTTAAAGAAAAGGTGGGTCCTTTTACCTCCAATTTCCTCCTTTTTTTTGTTTTTTTTTTTTTTTGTTTTTTTGTTTTTTGTGGGGCGTCCATCCTCCTCTTTTTGTCCCACTCTCGTTCGCTCTTTTTACCTCTCTGTAAGGACTCTTTCACCCCATGCGTCATTGTCTGTGCTCACCATTATCGATGGACATTCGCATGCAGATTTTAATGTTTTTTCACATCCGACTCAAACTGTCAGGGCGTTATTTGTAGTTTAATGTGTGGCGTGTTGACACTCGCATTCCGTGACATTTCATGCATTAAAAAAAAGCAAAGCAAAAAAAAAAAAAAAAAAAAAAAAAAAAAAAAGGATATCTGTTACTGGGTTTTGGGGAGACAGACTGGGCTGCAAGTGAAGAGTGCAGGAAAACGCTGATCGGGGGAAGGAGGGACTGTTGGAGATGGAGTCATGGACAAGAGTACACATGCTATAGTTCATCCTCTCTAGTTTGCGAGTTCAGCACCCCCCCCCCCCCCTCCTCCACTTTTCCTCCCATCCTCGCTCCCCTTGGAAAGAAAAAATCTGGCGTTGTACAAAGGAATGGCATTAGGTCGATGGCTCAGTCACTGGGACGCCAGCGAACACACTGGTTGATGGAAGTATTCTCAAGGATGGTACTTCGCACAGACTGTGAAATTTGTCGGAGACAGGAGTGAGGGGGGTGGAGGGAGAGGGGGGGGGGGGGGGGGGGGAGAAAGAAAGGGGGGAGGGATGTGGAGGAAAATGTTGATCAAGGTAAAAGAAAAAAAAAAGGGGAGAAGAGGAGCGAGAACAGGAAAAGAAGAAGGAAAGAAGAAGAAAAAGAAGAAGGAGGGGAAGAGGAGGAGGAGGAGGACAGGAAGCAGGGGGAGGAAAAGAAGGTGGAGGAGAAAGAAGAGGAGGAGCAGGAAGAGGAAGAGAAGGTGGAGGAGGAGGGGGAAAGGAGAAGGAGGAGGATGAAGAAGTGCAGTGGGGAGAAGAAGAGGAGGAATAGGACAAAGAAGGGAGGACGAGGGGCAGCAGCAGCAGAGCAGCAGAAGAATGAAGAAGAAGAAGAAAAGAAGAAGAAGAAGAAGAGAGAGCAGCAGAGAAGAAGAAGAAGAAGAAGAAGAAGAAGAAGAAGAAGAAGAAGAAGAGAGAAGAAGAAGAAGAAGAAGAAGAGAAGGAAGAAGAGAAGAGAGAAGGAGGAGGAGGAGGAGAAGGAAGAAGAAGAAGAAGAAGAAGAAAGAAGAAGAAGAAGAAGAAGAAGAAGAAGAAGAGAAGAAGAAGAGAGGAGGAGGAGGAGGAGGAGGAGGAGGAGGAGGAGAGAGAAGAAGAAGAAGAAGAAGAAGAAGAAGAAAGAAGAAGAAGAAGAAGAAGAAGAAGAAGCAGCAGCAGACGAAGACGAAGACGAAGACGAAGACGAAGACGAAGAAGAAGTTTAATAACAACAATGAAAATTTTTATCTACCCTCTCTCTCTCTCTCTCTCTCTTCTCTGAGTGTGTGTGTGTGTGTGTGTGTGTGGTGTGTGTGTGTGTTGTGTGTGTGTGTGTGTGTGTGTGTGTGTGTGTGTGTGATATAATAAAAAAAACACCCATTGCGAAGGGAAGAAAAACAATTGTGGTATTGAATACATGAACGGCTATGTATTGACGGCAATATGAATGTTATTGGTGATGAGTATCATTTGAAGATTGAGTGACGTAGCTGTGGTACACTATGACAATTGTATTTACCTCCCTTCCTGTCATTGCACTAAGAGATTTGCTTATCTTCTCTGTAAAATGATGTCTGGAGGCAAAAAGAAGTATTTATGAAACTTGCAACATTTCTTCAAAATGGAAAAGTTGCATACACGTTTCTCTTAAGGAGTAACAGTGTGTGCGTGTGTGCGTGAGAGAGAGAGAGAGCGAGAGAGAGAGGAGAGAGAGAGAGAGAGAGTGTGTGTGTGTGTGTGTGTGTGCGTGTGTGCGTGCGTACGTGCGTACGTGCAAGCATGCATGCATGCATTCGTACGTACGTACATGCGTGCGTACGTGTTTGTTTGTATATGTGTTAGAGAGAGAGAGAGAGAGAGAGGTGTGTGTGTGTGTGTGAGAGAGAGAGAGAGAGAGAGAGAGAGACAGACAGACGACAGACAGACAGACAGACAGACAGACAGAGAGAGACAGAGTCCGTATAATCATCTCTTCGAAATGAATTTTCATGATATCCGTAAGAATGTAAGTATTTGGTGAAGGTTTCCGCCATAACAGTTTGATAATCTTGTAATGATTCTTGAATATTCCTACAGAGCGTTTCCATGTGAATAATAGATGCTGTGTCCTAACGCAGTCACACCGTTTGCGGTTAGTATCTGCTTTACAAATTTAATCCCAGGGGAACGCCTAATGCCCGTGAATTGCAAATTATACAGAAAACTGTACATTTGCGCACAGTGTTTCTCTTCAGATATTGGCATAACACAACATCAAAAAAGAAAAATTCTACCCTTAATCAAGATAAACATTGGATTAAAAAAAAAGCAAGTTTTCTCCGTGAATCAAGAAAGCATTTTTTTCTTCTTTATTCAATCAAAATGAATATTTCTTTTACATAATTTCAGTTGCAATTTTATACAATACCTAGATTTATCACATTCTCATACCCCTAAACCACAAAGGGGCAAAACAAAATCCTAGTTACGGTTAGAAAAAAAAAAACACCTCAAAACAATATTAACGAAAAATTGTTGGCTCCTAGCTTACACAAAGGAAACCGTCGCCTGCTGTGCTTGATCGTAAACATAGTCTTTTTTTTTCCTTTCAAAGAAATTTCCATACTGATTGAAAATTACTCCAATATATCTAAAAGAAATAACAAATTCGAAACATTCTCACAATATTATCTAGAAACATCCTTGGACTTTGGTTGCCATTGGTGATCATTGCTTTTCTTTTTGGGAAAAAAAACAACAACTGAGTTCTAGATTCAAAGTCTGGCACGACTTCTACAATGCCCCACTGTAAGTTGATGACCAAAATGGCATCCTCGGCATAAACAGCAAACGTAATGTGATGTCATCAGTGGCTGAGCAATTAACATTTCAAAAAAATACAAGCATTCCCTCTCCAAAAGCACTCAAGGTCGTTTAAATACAATGCAATACAAAGAAAACATTAAAG
>CM065728.1:60436129-60456129 GCA_033310375.1 Conus canariensis
GAGAGAGAGAGAATGAAAGAATGAGAGAGAGCGAAAGCGACACACACACAACACACACACACACACACACACACACACACACACACACACACACACACACACAGAGAAAGGGGGGGGCGGATAAGGGTGGGGATTGGAGAGACAGACAGAGATAGATATACAAATAGAGTTACAGAGAGAGAGAGAGAGAGAGAGAGAGAGAGAGAGAGAGAGAGAGAGAGAGAGAGAGAGAAAGAGACAGACAGACAGACAGACAGAACCACAGAGAGAGAGAGAGACAAAGAGGGAGAGAGGTAGACAGACAGACAGACTGACAGACAGACAGACAAAGAGATAGAGCTCCAATTCCCAATTCGTCTGCCCTCTTCGTGCTCATCTTTGCTGATTTCATTGTACATTCTTGATGCTGGTAAGACAAGACTTCAGCAGCGCGATCATACCGTGCATCGTGTGGAGTGGTGGTAAGCTGCAGGGCGTGAGTGGCCGGGAGGCCGTCATGAACCCCCTCGAAGGAGCCAGAGTGAAGCGACCCTAATCCACAAGCGTTTAGAGGAAGGCTTCTTTTCCTTTGCTTTCTCTCCATTGTTTGAGGAATTTTTCTTCTTCTTCTTCTTCTTCTTCTTCTTCTTTCTTCGTCTCTCTCTCTCTCTCTTTTCCCTCTCTCTCTCTCTCTTTAATTCTTTCTTTTTGTATGCCTTCCTTGCTTTCTTTCTTTCTTTCTTTCGTTTTTCTTCTTCTTCTTTTTCTTTTTCTTCTTCTTCTTGTTTGCTGTTGTTGTTGTTGTTGTTGTTGTTGTTGTTGTTGTTGTTGTTGTTGTTGTTGTTCTTCTTCTTCTTCTTCTTCTTCTTTTTCTTTCTTCTTTTTCTTCTTCTTCTTCTTCTTCTTCTTCTTCTTCTTCTTCCTCCTCCTCCTCCTCCTCCTCCTCCTCCTCCTCTTCTTCTTCTTCTTCTTCTTCTTCTTCTTCTTTTCTTCTCTTCTTCTTCTTCTTCATGGCGCTGGCTCAGCCAGATTTCCGAGAAATAAGCTCTGCAATTTCCCCCCGGGGGCCCAAGGCGTGTGAAATTTGAATACAATTTACATTGCGAGCTGAAGGAAAACCAGTGGAAATCCTCCTGGATTTGGCTGTGAAGGTCATCATTGCTTGTGTTTTCCTTATCGTTCCTGTTCTGTCTACACACACACACACACCCCACACACACACACACACACACACACACACCTCCTCCTCCTCCTTTCTCCCCAAGCTGCCTTCGTCTCTCTCTCTCTCTCTCTCCTCTCTCTCTCTCTCTCTCTCTCTCTCTCTCTCTCCTCTCTCTCTCTCTCTCTCTCCCTCGCTCTCTCTCTCAGTCGTTTTTTGTTTTCTCATAAAAAAAAAACAAATACAAAAAAACAAATACAAAAACAGACAAACAAACAAACAAACACACAAAGAAACAAATATCGTACACATCCATCTGAAATCGCGGCACCACTGCGCAAAACAAACAAACAAACAAACGGACAAATACCAGATCCTTCCTGGATTACACAAGTAAAGGAGAAACCGGATTCTCCGCAGATCAACAGGAAAACATGTGAAGGATTAGAATTAAAGAACAAGAAGAAAAATAAAAAGAAAGAAAGACAGAAAGAAAGAAAGAAGGAGAGAAAAGAAAACAACAAAGAAAAGAAATGAAGAAAAGAAAACACGAGGAAAAGAAAATCCACACACGTGGCTGAGAACAGTCTGTTTATTTGACAGTTGGGCGGTCCGTTCTTCTCATGAGCCCTTTCTTTCCTTTCCTCTCCTCCCCCCCCCCCCCCCCCCCCCGTTCTTCCCAACAACTTTTCAATTACTCTTTATCGTACATCCTCCCACCCAGCCCCTCAAGGGCATTGTTGGGTAATTATCTGCAGAAGTGATGAAACGCGCGCGTAGCACACACACACACACACACACACACACACACACACACAACACACACACACACACACACACACACGCACGTGCGCACACACGCACGGACGCGCACGCACGCACGCACGCACGCGCACGTACGCACACTCACACACACACCACACACACACACACCACACACACACACACACACACACACTCACACACACACGCACACACATACACACACACACGCACACACACACACACACACACATACATATACACACACACACACACACACACACACACACACATACACACACACACACACACATACATACACACACACCAGCGATCTTTCCTTTTTCCTGTGCCCTCGCTTTGATCACCCAGTTCTTCTTCTTTCCTAGCTGTGCTCTCTCCAACAACCTCTCAGCAGCACTACCCCTGTGTCAGTCCATCTAGCCTCCCCCTATTCAGCCATAGTCACACCCCCAAGCTCCCGTCACAGCCTCAGGACCAGACAGACCACTGGGACAATCAGTACCACGCCACCGAGAGAAAACCCACGACAGGAGACACCGCACTGCTACTGCTGCTGCTGCTGCTGCCCCACCTCGGCGTTCATTAGTGGTGCCTGTACTGATTCAATCAGTGCAGGACACAACAGAGACCCCCCCCATCCCCCCCCCCCCCCCCCCCCCCCCCCCCCCCCCCCCCCCCCCCTTATTCAAATTGCTTGGTCACAGAGCCAGCTACGTGAGTGGCCGTCTTGGGACGACAGTCATCACCATAAACGCGCCGACACCAATGCTTTCGAGAGGAATACTTTGTATATTCAGCCATTCGGTTTGCGGCCGAAATATTCCAGGTGGTAGAGAGCGTCGGACTCGTGATCCATCCCGATGAAGCCGGGATCGCCAGTTCGAATCTCCGCAGCGCCGGTCGTTTTGAGGTCGGATTTTTTTCCCCACGAGAGGTAGCACTGGTTCTGACTCTATTCCCTGAGAATCCTTTGAAAGGATCTAGGTTGCAAAGTGAGACGACTGCAGGCGGAAATCTAAACAAATCTTAAATAAATGTTAGCGAACCGCCCAAAAATTGTGGACAAACGAATCACAAGACAAAACACGACGCGTTTCGACCTCTTAGGTCTAACGCCTATCTTGCGCTGAAGTGACCGAAGATAAGTGATTGCTCATTCATTTTCGTTGTAATAATTGTTTTGTATCTTGCCTGAAGAATAATATCTTGCACACACGCATAATATCTTGCACACACGTAAAATCCCATCACCAACTTTCGGAAGAGTAGGCCAGTTTGGCCGTTGGTATGGATGACACGTTACACACAGCATGCACCCTGCGTAAGAAATGGAAAGAATGAAGGAAGTAAAGAAACTGAGTGAACGATATTGAACGATATTGACTGGATGACACGGGAAACGACTTACTGAAGCGCCAGCTGGCAGCTCTACAGTCGGCACTACCCAGGTAGGCAGCCCGTTGTGTAAGCGAGTGTTGATTGTAAAGCGCTTAGAGCTTGGTCTCTAGCCGAGAATAGGCGCTATATAAGTATTCATTATTATTATTATTAAGAAGACCTAAGAGGTCGAAGAGCGTCGTGTTTTGTCTTGTGATTCGTTTGTCCACGTTTTTTGGGCGGTTCGCAACATTTATTCAAGATTTCCTTCGAATGGAACTGAAACGATTTTCTCCGTCACATGCAGACGCACGTGTGACGTTTTGCGCACGTGTTGAAGTCCGTCACATCTCTCGGAGGGGTAGGCCTGTGAAGGCCGACAATACAATCGAACACATAGTACAATCCGCAAACAGACAGGATTCAATCCTTCATCTCCGAGCCCGCCACCCGTGACACTAACCGCTGCGCCACCATAGTTTGTGTTGGTTAACTGCTTGGTCAATAGGCGGGTTGGTTGCTTTGATAATTTGTTGACTAGTTGGTCATAGCTGCTGACAGACTGTTTTTTGCAAAAGCTAGTTTACCATTTAGTCATAGTCACCAACTGACTGATTCGAAAATTCCTTTAGCATTTCGTTACTGTTGCTGACTGATGGTTCGAGAGTTACTTTACCATTTAGTCATAGCTACTGACGGGCTGATGGTTTGAAATCCACTTTACCATTTACTCATAGTCACTAACTGGTTGACTCGATAGTTACTTTACCATTTAGGCATTGCTGCTGACTGACCGATGGTTCGAAAGCCACTTTAGCATTTAGTCATAGTCACTAACGGACTGCTTCGAAAGTCACTTTACCATTTAGTCACAGTTACTGACTGACTGATGTTTCAAATGTTTTATTTTACTATTAAGTCATAATCAGTAACTGACTAGTGATTCGAAAACTACTTTACCATTTAGTTACTGTTACTGACTGACTGATGGTTCAAAATCTATTTTACCTTTTAGTCATAATCAGTAAGTTGCTGGTGATTCCAAAGTTAATTTACCATTTAGTTACTGTTACTGACTGACTGGTGGTTCAAAATCTATTTTTACCATTTAGTCATAGCTGCTGACTGACTGATGGTTCGAATGTTACGTTGCACTTTAGTCCGACATCCTTAATGGCTATGGTTTCGAAAGTTGATTTACCAATCAGTCATAGTCACTGACTGAGGAATGAATGGATCGAAACTGAGTTTATTAGTAAGTCATAGTTACTTACCATTGAATCTTAATCAGTAAGTTGCTGGTGATTCCAATTAGTCATAGTCACAACTGGCAACCTTACTTACTTATTTAGGCTCTGCTTACATACGCAATCACTGGACACACGCTATATTTAATCAGCATGGGTACACGAATGTGGCACAAGAATTGAAGAACTAAATAAACAAACGAGTAACAAAATAATCAAAGAACGAAGGGAAGAAAAGAATAAAAAGAATATAGAAAAAAAGTCTTTCTAAACAATGAAATTAACACATTCAAAAGAAAAATGAATAAGAGAGAGAGAGAGAGAGAGAGAGAGAGAGAGAGAGAGAGAGAGAGAGAGAGAGAGAGAGAGAGAGAACAACAAAAGGACGAAGAAAGCACGGAAAAAATAAACTCGCCAACAGACGACTCTTGGACTTTCAATTTCCCCTCCAAAACCACCACCACCACCATCACCACCGCTCTCCTCCCTCCCCCAAAACTGAATAAATCAACAAATAAGTACGTAAATGGATAAATAAACAAGTGCATAAACAAGTAAATAAATTAGTCAATCTCAAACTAGGCCATTGGAGATACAGCCACAAATAACAAATAAGGGTTGGCAATCTTGGCTCCTAGAGTGAAACAATTACGTGCCCACAACTGCGAACTAAGGATGACCTCCGGCACCCATTCCTCCGGCACAGATGCAGACACGAGTCACACAAAAACAAACAAACGAGGTTGAACGAAGTCAGGCGAATTGGCGTCAGAAGAAGCGGTGTTCATTTGGAGCTCAGGGCCCGTAACTCTCCTCACCATAGAAGTAAAAAATGTTATCTTGCATGACTAGCATCTTATGCCCCCTTGCCTGATGCAAGATATTTGTTTTAATATCGTTCATACTGAACCTTAGTTTCTCTTCTGCTGTGTATGTTCTGTTCGACGGTAGTCAAAATTGAAAGGCGATAATAATAAGTCTTGGATAGAATTTTCTTTTTTTTTTTTCGAGTGTGTCCATTTCTACAGTTTATAGTGGTTGCTCCGCTCACAAGTATTGGAAGAGGTGGGTCAGGGAGAGTATAAGAAAGAGACCCTCAAGTTACCTTTTTAACCCCTCTAAACCCTCCCTCCACCCCCCCCCCCCCCCCCCCCAACTCCAACATGCCTTCCCAGTCCCTCCGTTTTCCACAACTCTTTCTCCCTCCGGCCAGACGGGCTAACAACCCCCCCCCCCCCCCCCCCCCACGCACCCCACCCCTATCCACTGCAAGCCTCTCACCCCCACCCCCCACCCCCCTCCACACTCCCTCTTTCAGACGGTTCGCTGAAGCAAGTCCCAGTCACTCACACCCCCGAGGAACAAGCTGACGTACAACACTGAAGCACAGGTTGCACACCAAAACTGAATGCTCCAAGGCCTTGCTTAAGGAGTCGAGTATTTATAGACCGACGCAATAATATTGTTTCGGGAATTTTGATTGGGTCTGACACTTGATTTCCTTTCATATCCAGGTGCAAGCCACGACGTGGCGGTTTCAAAGCAGACGGATTAAAATCAAAGGAATGGGAATATTTTGTGCGTTGGAGGCTGGCGCAAAGATAGGCTGACCGGGTGTGTGTGTGTGTGTGTGTGTGTGTGTGTGTGCGTCTGAGGTGTGGTATGTTGTGATGTTGTGTGTTCAAAGGCCTGAAGTTACAGTCAAACGAGGGGAAGTCATGTATTTGAAATTGTTCTGATTTCAACGATGAGATCTCAAAACAAAGTGGAAATAATTGTGGAGTTCTTCTCATCAATCATCATTCAAATCAAATGTGGTCAATTTGATGGCAGACCTCAAAACCACTGACATGTGTAAGTGTATGACAACTCATTGTGGCGTGTGACCACGGGCGCTAAGGAATCTTTTTCTCTCCCCCCCTCTTCTCTGCTCCTCATTTACCCCCCCCCCCCTTCTCCCAGTCCCCCCTCCCCTCCCCCTGCACCCTCCCTCCATGTCCCTCCCATCCCCAACCCTTCTCCCCACCCCCATCCATCCCCTTCGCTTTCCTACTGGCCAGTGAGTGAGTGAGTGAGTGACTCACGGTCGTCACGGTCCCATCGGCTTTGTACCTGTCCTAATGTTTACTCGTGCTTGTTTTGCGCCTCTCGCTTCGCTTCAGTTCCACAAGAGAGACCCTCCTCACCTGGCGGAGCCTGGAGTTCATTTGGAAGGAGGGGGCGGCCGGGGATCGCTCTCTCTCTCTCTCTCTCTCTCCTCTCTCTCTCTCTCAAGCTTCCTCGCCCCACTCTTCTCTCTCTCTCTCTCTCTCTCTCTCTCTCTCTCTCTTCGCTGAACTCGACCCATCCCCCCCCCCCAGGTTAAGTATGGGTGGAGGGTGGTAGGTAGCTGGGTTAGTTGGGCGGTGTCTAAAGGGTGTAATGGCCTGGAAAGAAACCCGCGTTGACAGATGTCGACAACAACCAGATCACACACACACACACACACACACACACACACACACACACACACACACACACACACACAAGCGCGAGTGGGCGCGTACGCCCTACTTCCCCATCCCCTCCCACTTTCCTCTCCGCACCCGACATACACGTACACAGAGGCACATACGCGCGCACAACACAAACATCTATTCAGCAGAAAAAACAAACAAACAAACAAGAACAAAACTGTGCGCTCTTAATCTCACACATTCACATACACAAATACACAGACACGCACACACAGACACACACGCACAACACACACACACACACACACACACACACACACACACACACACACACACACACACACGTATGCATACACGAAAGAAACAAATCATTGAGTAAAAAAAAAAAAATCCACGCACACATTTGCGCACTGAATCTCTCTCTCTCTCTCTCTCTCTCTCTCTCTCTTCTCTCATACACACACACACACACACACACACACACACACACACACACACACACACACACACACACACAAAGTGTGTGCATGCACGAAAGAAACAAAATCATTCAGAGCAAAAAAAAAATCCACGCGCGCACGTGCGCACTGAATCTCTCTCTCTCTCTCTCTCTCTCTCTCTCTCCTCTCTCTCTCTCACATACAGAGAGAGAGAGAGACAGACAGAGAAAGACAGACAGAGACAGAGAAAGACAGAGACAGACTGAGAGAGACAGACAGACAAACAAGACAGACCGACCGACACTAAGGCAGAGAGCCAAACCTGTCGACAAACACAGAGACGACGCTCAAGCAAATCACGCAGGTGCACCAGAGACAAAAGAGAGACACACAAACACACAGAAAAGAACAGACGGGAAGATCACAGAAAGAGAAACCCGAAACATTTCTTTGAAGAAGGCGCAGCCACGCCTACTTCTCTCCCAACCTCTCCCCGCCATCTTTTGATGGATAGCCCAGCTCAGTATGTGTCCAGAGAATCTTCTTAGGCGCTCCGGGTCTACAGAAATCCGAGGGTAATTAAAAAGCCTGAAAGGAGACAGGACGGATGACGTCAAAGAGATGAAACGAGGGACGACAGGATGTCGGTGTCTTGTGGTGTTCGACGATGTCTCTCAAGAAGGCGTCGTCACCGCGTGTAAGTTGCGGCTGCGTACCAAAAGTGAATGCGCCAAGGCCTTGTTTAAGGAGTCGAGTTTTATATATATATATATATATATATATATAATATATATATATATAAACAAAGCTTGCTCTTATGTCTTAGATTGAAGAAATAGAGGGAGATAAGCATTCATATCTGCAGTGCTAGATAATTCTGCCTAACTATCAGACTGCCCATTCACCCACTCAAGCACATACTGTTAGTTAGGCAGAATTATCTACCACTGCAGATATGAATGCTTATCTCCCCCTATTTCTTCAATCTAAGACATACGAGCAAGCTTTGTTTATAATTGAATATTTCTTGCAGTCACTGCAACACCAAGCTGCTCTGTAAGTTGCTGGAATGGTGCTCGGTTACTTATCCTTGGAATTTATGAGTTTATTATATATATATATATATATATATATATATATATATATATATAGACTCGTGCAATTAGAGTGTTTTGAGAATTTTCATTGTGTCCGAAAGCTGGTTCTCCTCATTTCCTTTCATAACCATCAAGGTACCAGCCAGGTGGTTCCAAGCAGACACATTAAAATCAATGGAATGGGATTATTTTGTGCGCTACAGGCTGGCGCAAAGATTGGGTCACGGGTGTGTGCAAAGGCCTGACGCGTATGTCAACTAAGGGGAAGGTCATGCATTTGAAGACTGTTTGTGATTTCATCGGTGAACCCCCCCCCCTCCCCCTCAAACAAAGGAAATAATTGGTGGGAAGTTGTTCTTTTGACCCATTATCAGTTCAACATTAAACACTGGTTCAAACGTTACACCTCAAAACGCTTTCATGGATTATATAGTGTTTCAGCGCCACGTCCTATTTGTGGCGGATGGCCTGTGCTCCACACGCGTCGCACCACTTCTGCCAGACCCTCAGGCCACTGTGAAGAGAGGACAGTGACCGTTTGTTTAACTTGTAACTGACTGAAACTTGACCGTCAAAAGTATTATCTACCCCGAACACGACCGGTCTTTTCTATATTCTTTCTCCTCGCCCCTCTGAACGGTTTTTCCCTCCTTGCTGCCCAGACGCTGCTGTCCCGGTTGATGTTGTGTGTTGTGTGTAGTTTGAAGATCTCCAGACCCCCTCCTCGGAAAAGACTTGTTACGTCTAGGAACATGAAAGCATTGTGTGTGGCTGTTTTTGACCAAGAGGTCAAGAGTTTTGCTCAGGGCATGCGTAAGCAGCAAAGCAATGCAGATGTCACACAATTAGTTGAAGTGCTTAACGATGGCCTTCAGGAAATCCTGGACCGACACGCGCCTGCAGTGACTAGGTGTGTTACTGACCGTCCCTCAGCTCCTTGGCTCTCCGAGGACGTGAGAGCTGCTCGACGTCAACGCCGGCGCAGCGAGAGACGCTGGAGAAAGAGCCGATTGACCATCCACCGCCAGATCTTTGCAGCGAACAGGTGTGAGGCAGGGGACTGCCTCCAGGATGCCAGAGAGTCATACTACCGTGATAAAATTGACTCTTGTTCTTCATCAAAGCAGTTGTTTTCTCTTTCAAGTGAACTACTTGGCAAACAAAAGAAATTAAGTTTGCCCACGAACATTCCTCCTTCTCAAATCTCTCAACAATTTAGTGAATTCTTTGTTGATAAAATCAAAACCATCCGTGACAATCTTGATGCAAATCCTTCCCAACCAATTCTTTACGATAAATACTGTGGACCACCTTTTTGTACTTTTAATCCTGTGGATGAAAAACTGATCGGGGATCTCATAAGTGAATCCTCCAGCAAAAGTTGTGTCCTTGACCCCATCCCTACTTCCCTCCTTAAACGGTGTGCCTCTCATTTGATTCCCGTGATTACAAACATTGTAAACAAATCTCTCTTGTCAGGCATAGTGCCTCCTCAGTTTAAGCAGGCAATGGTTACCCCTCTCTTGAAAAAGCCAGGACTGGACCTTAATAAGTTAAAGAACTATAGACCGGTGTCCAACCTCCCATTCCTCTCAAAAATCCTTGAAAGAGTTGTGCTGAAGCAGCTTCAGACTCATCTTTCAGACCATGGTCTTCTTGAAGCCTGTCAGTCTGCTTATAGGAAGAATCATAGCACTGAGACTGCTGTATTGAGCGTACTGGACTGTTTACTGTGCAAATCCGACAGTAAACTTGTTTCTCTCGTAGCCTTGCTTGATCTGAGTGCTGCCTTTGATACGCTAGATCACACTACTTTACTTGAAAGGCTTAGGGTCACTTTTGGTGTTGATGGGATAGTTCTCCAGTGGTTCGAATCGTACATCAGAGATAGGTCGCAGGCGGTGGTTGTGGGTGGTGTAAGGTCTACTTTGTCACCTCTTTTGTATGGAGTACCACAGGGGTCAGTATTGGGCCCAGTGTTGTTTACATTGTACTCACAGCCCTTGTCAGATGTTATCTCGAACCATGATTGTGATTTTCACAAGTATGCTGATGACACTGAGCTTTCTAAGAGTGGCACACCTGATGAGTTTGTTTCTGTTCAATCTGGGGTGTCTCGGTGTATCAGCAGTGTGCAGGAATGGATGACAAGTAATAAGCTTAAATTAAATTGTGAAAAGACTGAAGTCATGCCCGTTGGAACCTCCTCCTGCCTCAAACTCGTTGAGTCAGAGTCAATGGTTGTTGATGGTACTGAATTGCCTTTCAGTAACTCTGTCAAATACCTTGGTGTTACCATTGATCAGTGTCTGACCATGCAGAATCAAATATCTGTAGTCTGTCGCTCATCCTTTTAGAGCTGAGACGTATTGCTTCCATCCGACGCTTTATATCCAGAGAAGTAGCTGTCAGGCTAGTCTGTGCCACGGTGATGTCAAGATTGGACTACTGCAACTCTGTTTATGCTGGGCTTCCCGCAGAACAGATTGCTCGGCTGCAGAGAGTCCAAAATAGCGCTGCACGACTTGTTTTGAAGAGGAGGAGGTGTGAGCACATCACTCCCATGCTGATCGAACTGCACTGGCTTCCCATACAGTATCGGTGGCAATTTAAACTGGCAGTTCTTGCTTTCCGCCACTTCAATGAATCTCTTCCTCACTATCTCTCTTCTTCTCTCTGCACCTACCAAAGCTCTCGTACCCTTCGCTCTTCTTCACAAAAACTTTTGAAAATCCCTAAGCGTTCTCTGAAATCTGTTGGCGAAAGAGCCTTCAGTTTTAGAGCACCTTCTATTTGGAACTCCCTCCCTGAAGACCTTCGTAATCAGCCTACTCTTTCTTCTTTTAAATCTCAGCTCAAAACTTACCTCTTCAAAAAAGCGTATTCTCTTCTGTAGATGACTAGATCTCTCTTAAATTCCTCCACAACTAGTTCGGTGAGACAGTTTATGCATGTAGGTGCGTCTGCCATTGTGTATTTTCTTTTTGCTGTGTGCATGAATATTGTATGAATAAGTGCAAATGGTGGATGTAAGCGCATTGAGTTGTTCAACAAGAAATGCGCTATATAAGTATTATACATTATTATTTTTTATTTATGTTGATGCATTTGGTGTACTGTTTCTGTTTCAGTTGCCGTTGTTGTTGTTGTTGCTACTGCTGCTGCTGCTGTTGCTGCTGGTGCTGTTGCTGTTGTTATTGTTGTTGCTGGTGCTGTTGTTGTTATTGTTGCTTGCTGGTGCTGCTGTGGTTGTTGTTGTTGTTGCCGGTGTTGTTGTTGTTGTAGCTAGTGCTAGTGTTGTTGCTGCTGTTGTTGCTAGCACACACAACCAGACGGCTAAGCATGAGCGGAGTAGTGTACATAGACCAGAAAAAGCAAACAACGGTGACGCGCGGACACCGACATGGGAACAGACACCCTGTTGAATTCATTTAAAGTGATGTCCTCCGCATTGTCTGCTCTCGTCTTTCAATTACACACGCACCGTGCCCCGACACACACACACACACACACACACACACACACACACACACACACACACACACACACACCCTGGGCCGTTTGATCAGAGAAATTTATATAATACGCTTCAAAACGCTTACATAGATTATGTAGTGTTTTAGTGCAACATCGTATTTGTGGCGTGTGGCCAGTGGGGTCCTGGGTCAACACCGACACTCCTGCTTCAAAAGTTTTAGGGCAGTGGTGAGTGAGAAAGTGGATTAAAATATTGGTCACTTCACTGACCCACAAAAAAGTCCCCTTGACGAACTCAAGGAGAGGACTCGTTACTGAACCGATACATTCCTTTCTTTCCCTTCACACGCACCCCCCCCCCCTCCCCCTTTCTCCCTCCCACCTCCCTTCATCAGAACCTTCTGTCTTTCCCTCCCTCTGAACCATACCCCCCCCCCCCCCATTTTTTTCCCTCCCTTTTCCCCCACCATCAAGACATTCTCCACGTGATGAACTAGACTTGTGGGTCTAGTTGCAATGTGAGACGACTGCAGGCGGAAATTTATACAAATCTTAAATAAATGTTAGCGAACCGCCAAGGGAAACGTGGACAAACGAGTCACAAGACAAAACACGACACGTTTCGACCTCTTAAGTCTTCTTCAGGCAAGTCACAAACAAACAGGACGATGAAAATGAACGAAAATGTCACTTAGCTTAGATCTCTTCAGCGCAAGGTAGGCAGGCGTTGGATGAAAACGTTTGTCTTGTGACTCGTTTGTCCACGTTTTCTTGGCGGTTCGCTAACATTTATTTAAGATTTGTATAGACTTATGGGGCTGTTTTAAGTCATGTGGTTTATAGCCCAACTGACACTAGAAGTTACAATTTGGGAGGCTAGGGAGTGGTGGAAGGAAGGGATGGTGCCCTCCCCCCCCCCCCCCCCCCAAAAAAAAAAAAAAAAAAAAAAAAAAAAAGCAAGCTTAACCGTGGAATATCAACAATTTCTTAAAATCGTGTTAAAAATGAATACATAACCAGGTGTTCAAACAAAAAACAACAACAACACAAAATGAATACATAACCAGGTGTTCAAACAAAAACAACAACAACAACAGCAACAACACACACACACACACACACACACACACACACACACACACACACACACACACACACACACACACACACAACAATCTACAACAATTAAATACATAAATAAAATAATGAAAATAATAAACTTAAAAACAAAAGTAATGAATGCTTCACTGTATAATCTAATACTGCAGAAAGCGATTTACCCCTATCCACCTCTTTCTGCCGCATACTTCTCCCCATCTTCCCTCCCCTCGTCACTCCTGTCATCAATAAATGATCACTGTAAACGTGTGTCTAGAAAAGAGGCGCTAGAGGGTATAGTTCCATTCCTTGCTGTGCTTTCATACAGCTCGCAAAACTCCATTTTCCAGTCTGTTCGCTTCTGTCGATTGACATACCCCAGTATTCCAATGAAGAACTCAACTACTGACATTGTCAGAATGCTATAAATGCTGTAAACGCCATAAAGAGAACTGTGGCAGTGGAGTAGTGGCTGTAACAGAAGAGTTGAATCTTTTAAACACACACACACACACACACACACACACCACACACACACACACACACACACACTTGCATGGAAGCGCACCCCACCCCATTCCCAACACACCCACACATACATGCACGCACCCCCCCACCCCCCGCACTCCTCCCCCCTCCCCCCCCCCCCCCACACACACACGCACACACACAAACATCCATGCATACGTGTGCACCCCCAAACAAGCGGTGCAGTAAGATCATGCATGGGGAAAGAGACCGTAGCAGGAAACATAACGCATCGTCCCCTGTGAAGACAACTGAAGCCATATCTACACAGAGCTCCGATGCCCCTGGATCTTGACAGGACCACGCCAGCGTGTTTCCATGGATCCTTTAAGAGGTGGGGCGGCATCTGAGACTGATTAAAACGCCGCGAGAATCGATGACGATGACGTCAATAAGATCAAAAAGCACGATGACAGGGGTGTGGGTTTCTGTGTCGATGTCCTGGAGGATGCGGTCACTGCGTGCAGTTCTGGTCCCTTACAACGTTAAAGCGCTACACGGCTTCTGGATGGACCAGCAGGCCAACGTGGAAAGTTTGCAAGTGAGCGTCTCTAACTTGTGACTAAGTGAAACTTGAGAGTCAAACTACCCTACCCACAAGACAACGACTATTTTCTGTGTTCTATCTTCACCGCTCTTACCCTTGATGTCCTCTTCATTGCCGATGTTGCTGTCGTCCTGGTTGATGTTAATGCTGTTGTTTTATCGTTTCTGTTGCCTGTGATGTTGTTGCTGCTTTTGACACTGTTGATGTTGCTGTCGTTGTTGTTGTTGTTGTTGTTGTTGTTGTTGTTGTTGCCAACACACACACATCTACTGGTTTTCCCATTAGTGGTGCAACGCATATGGATCAGAGCTGCATGTGGTGACGTCCCCTCTGCTGACCTTCAAACGGAAACCAATACACTGTCGTTATCTTTTAATCTCATTGACGTCATTAACGTCGACTTCTTTCATCTGTTAATTACACACTCACCGAACCCTCCCCCCCCAACCCCTCCCCCCCCCCCGCCCCCCATCCCCACACACATACTAGACCACTGGTCAAGATCAAGGGACGTTGGGAGTCCATTCGGTGTGGCTTCAGTTCTTCACAGAGGATGCTACATGAACCTTTCTGCAACGATTCCTCTCTCCATGTCCCTGGTGTGCCTGTGTGGTATGTCTGTGTGTGCGTGTGAGTGATTGTATGTGTGTGTGTGTGGGTGGTGGTGGGGGGGGAGATCTGGGGGTAGAAGTGGTCTGTGTGTGTGTATGAGAGAGAGAGAGAGAGAGAGAGAGAGAGAGAGAGAGAGAGAGAGAGAGAGAGAGAGAGAGAGAGAGAGACGTTTTAATTTTCAGGACAGTTAAGATGTAATTTGTTTCATAAATGCAATTTCTGATTTTATCATCTGACTTATAAATGTTAAATGTTTCTCTGTTAAACGTCCTTTACGATTTTTATATTATTCAGATGTTACTTGTCTTATTTCGGTTTTTCATTGATTTATTATGTTTTTAAATCTCAGTACAACAATATGATAATCTGACAGTAAATGGTTTCAGTCAGTCAGTCAGTGTGTGTGTGTGCCTGCGTGCGTGCGCGCGCGCGCGCGCGCGCGTGTGTGTGTGTTAGTGTGTGTGTGTGTGTGTTTGTGTGTGTGTTGTGGTGTGTGTGTTTGGGGGGGGGGGGGGGGCGTGTGTGTGTGTGTGTGTGTGTGTGTGTGTGTGTATGTGTGTGTGTGTGTGTGTGTGTGTGTGTGTGTGTGTGTGTGTATTGTGTTCATGTGTGTGTGTGTGTGTGTGTGTGTGTGTGTGTGTGTGTGTGTGTGTGTGCATGTGTGTGTGTGCATATGAGTGCATGTGTGCATGTGTTTGTGTATGTGTGTGTGCGAATGTGGTGTGTGTGTGTGGGGGGGGATGTGTGTGTGTGTGTGTGTGTGTGTGTGTGTGTGTGTGTGTGTGTGTGTGTGTGTGTGTGTGTGTATAAGTGTTCCCGCATGCATGTGTTTTCAGTGTGTGTGTGTGTGTGGGGTGTGTGTGGTGTGTGTGTGTGTGCGTGTGTGTGTGTGTGCGCGCGTGCGTGCGTGCGTGCATACGTGCGTGCGTGCGTGTGTGTATGTATGTATGCGCATGCGCGCGTGCATGCGTGCGTCTGCTCATGTCTAGTTTGTCGGTCACAGCAGCAGGTCAGTGACATTCCGAACAACGGATTCACTGCCAACAGCGACACTCCTGCCCCCCCCCCCCCCCCCCCCCCCCCCCCCACAACACACACACACAAAGAAAAAAAATTAGGCACAGGTCAGTGCCGAGGTGGATTAAACTATTGGTCACTTCATTGACGGCTGAGGTCCCCTTGCCCAGCTGACTGAGAGGACTCGTTCAGCGAACCGAGTCATCCCCTTCTCTTTCACACGCCCCCCCCCCCCCCCCCCCCCATCCCACTCCCTTTCCCTTCCACACCACTCCTTTCTTCATACCCCTTACCTCTTCTCTCTTTCCCCGCCCTCTCGTTCATCCGCCCCCCTCCACCCCCACCCCCACCCCCCCACCCCCCTCCCCGTGCCTCCTTTTCATGCCAGTGTTGGAACATCTTCCACGTGATAAACAGACTTGTCACGCAGTTTCAAATCGTGTGGCTCATAGCCTAGGTGTGACTCGGTCATACTATGGAAGCTAGAGAAAGAATAGGGAAGCGGGGAAGAGAGTTGAGATGTCAAAAAAAAAAAGGAAGTATAAACCTGAAATAGCTTCATTTTGGTTTTGAACAAAAAGAAGAAATCGAGTTAAAACAAACACATAAGCAAGTTTTCAAACAAAAACAGAGAAACGAAAACGGAAAAGACTATTCAACACCCAACAATAACAAAGTCATACTCCAGCAATGAACAGAAACTTGAAAAAAAAGAAAAAAGAAGTGAATGTTCAACTGAATACTCACACAGTGCAGAATGCACGAGCAGTGCCCCCCACCCCCCACCCCCACCCCCCACCCCTCTCTCTCACACACACACACCCACACCCCACACCCATCTCTTCCTGCCCCTTCAACCTGTCTGCCTCCTCCTCCCCCCTCCCTCTCACGGTCACTGACATAGATTTCAGAAGAGACTATTTTTTCTTTGTTAGCTCTCTTGGCTGTTCTTTCTGAGGCTGGAAGCAGGTTTACCTCGGTGTTTTCGTTGTGCTTTCGTGCGGAATATAAACCTTTGTTTTTTTGAAGTGGTCCTGTTAATTTGCTTCTGTGGATTCACCTCCACCAGAGTTTCACACAGTAGCCAAACTGCAGGTATGTTTAAATAGTATGAATTACACAAACACTAACGAGAGGGACATTGACGGTGGACTCGGCGTTGTCACTGAAGAATTCTGTATTTTCACACACGCGCGCGAGCGCGCACTCGCTCACACACACACACACACACACACACACACACACACACACACACACACACACACACTACACACAGACCGACCGGCAGACAGACAGACACACATACACACAGATATGCGCCCAAACACATGCGCGCACGCGCACAGGAACACACACACACGCGCTCGCGCGCGCGCGCGCGTGCGCGCGCGCACACACACACACACACACACACACACACACACACACACACACACACACACACTCAGACCACTTAGGCACGTCAGAGACGCAAGGAAAGCGATCACCGCAGGGAAATTAACATAACATTTTCTGCCCAAGAACTGACGGCCCACCCACAAACTCGCTTCCCTCGAGCTTGACCGAACAGCCCAGTGCATGCCCACGGAGCTAGAGGCGATAGAAGTCCAAGAGTAATTACATGTCGAAAGAAAACAACGTCGACGCCGAGTTATTAAAAGACAGGGGGGAAAGGGTCAATGGAGGTGACGTCAATGAATTTTATTAAAAGAGAAAACAACAGGGTGTCGGTTTCTGTGTCAATGTCCTCGAGATGGCGTCACCGCGTGCAGTTCTGCCCATACCCGTTGCACCACTTCTGTTACACACACACACACACACACACACACACACACATACACACACACGTGCGCACGTACACACACACAAGCAAGCGCGCGCACACACACACACACACATACACAAGTGTGCACACACGCGTGCACACACGCGTGTGCACACTTACATACACACACGCGCGCGCGCGCGCACACATACACACACATGCATACTCATACATGCACATCATACACACACACACACACACACCACACACACACACACACACACACACACACACACATGCGCGCGCACACGCACACGGGCCCGTGCCCACACACCTATACACACATGTGTACACTCACCACACACACATACAGTGATAATACTGGCACAGCCAATGTTGGGTACCCACGGTCTTACAAGCGCGCTGGGCTGATGCGTAGGTCAGACATCTGCTAAGTCGTAGCCGCGAGACCCTCCTCTTAAATTCTCTCATCTTAGTCATAAATCCGTTTATCCATCAGCTTTAAATCATGCGCAGTGGGGTCTGAAAACGTAGCGCACGCAGGGACACCTCTTGATGAACCTGAAAGTGAAACGTTCGACCATCAGACTTCAATGAAAACTAGACCGTGACCGTTACCTTCCTTGCAGCTCAAACTCAAATTTCATAGTCAAAATATTCTACCCTAGTGACAATTTTTTAAAAATTATTTCTATACTTTCTCCTAATCCTTAGTCTTTCATTGTTCTCTCGTCGCCTAATTCGTTATTGTCCAGGTCGATGGTGATGTTGTCGTTTTATTGTTTGTTCTTGCCATTGCTGTTGTTGTTGCTATCTTTGCTTTTTTTTTTTTTTTGGGGGGGGGGGGGGTGTTGCTGTTGTTGTTGCCTTTGAAGAAATCAGCTAAAGCCAAGCTAATGTCAGGCAAGATATGCTGTTTGCTACCTTACCTGCTGTTATTCTGATTGTTGTGGTTGATGACGATTTTTCTTTTTTTCTTTTTTTTTTTTTCTCGTTGTTGTTGTTGCTAATGCCGATATCATCGTAACTGTTGTTACTGTTGTTGCGGCGAGTTGAAAGCATTCATCTGTTGGATATGACTAAAAGTGCTTACAGCACTGACTTAACTAGACGACATCCAATATTGTTTTCGAACTTCGGAAATCTAAAGTTCCCCATTCCCCCCCCCCCCCCCCCCCAAATCCCCACACTCTGATATAACCACCTGCGTTCATCTAGGTTATGAGCTTCACGCCTGAGCACTGCACGATAATAAAGATCATGATAACAGAGCATTTATAAAACACCTGGCCTAAGGCTCCAAGCGCTGACAATCCACACTCACGTGTACGCAACGGGCTGCCTACCTGGGTAGTGCCGACTGAAGAGCTGCCTGCCAGCGCTTCATTCAGACGTTTCCCGTGTCATCCAGTCAATATCATTCACTCAATTTCCTTACTTCCTTCATTCTTTCAATTTCACACGCAGGGTCCATGCTATGTGTAACGAGTCATCCATACCAACGGCCAAACTGGCCTTCTCTTCCGAAAGTTGATGATAGGATTTTATATGTGTGCAAGATGTTATGCGTGCGTTCACACACGGAACCTCAGTTTATAGTCTCTTTCGGAGGACTAATTGGGAAATGCAGTCAGAACCAATGTTTGTTAACTCCGATGGAAAAACCCGCACTGTACCGAAACGGCTCGGCAGAAATTCTAGCCCGCAACCCCAGGATCACCAAGATCACCGAGTCCGGCGCATCACCAGCTGAGCTATTCCTGGCCCCAAAGTCAGTTCATCCTGTGAAGGACGTCAGGGCTGTGGGAGTTAGGGGAGCTGGTGCATTAGACGACAGAAAGAAAGAAGAAGAGGGGAAGAGGTGAGAAGGGCGGGGAGAATGGAGTGGGAGGGTATGAGGTGCAGACGGAAAAAGATCGATTCGGTCCAGTAAGAATCTGCTCTTTCAGCTGGTCAAGGTGGGGCTTTAGTGGGCAGTGATGTGACCATCACCCTAATCCACTTTGTCCACAGACCTGCTCCTCCTGGTACTGGGGGGAGGGGGGGGGGAGAGAAGTGTCAGAGCTGGCTTTGGAGCTGTATTGAATCAAATGCCTCCGACATGACTGACTTCACTGCCCTTTTGCTGTGGCCAAGAGCAACGCGCGCGCGCGCGCGCGCACACACACACACACACACACACACACACACACCACACACATACGCGCACACACACACACACACACACACACACACACACACACACACACACACACACCACCGAAACATGGAGAAAGGTGAGGAACCCGAAAGACAAACATTTTCTGGAAGAACTGAAGCTCTACCGACAGACCTTCGCAACCTCCTGTGATCCTGACTAAACGGCCTAGTGTGTGTGTGTGTGTGTGTGTGTGT
>CM065728.1:60458629-60461129 GCA_033310375.1 Conus canariensis
AGTTTGAAAGTACCGTCGAACATTCTATATTAAATACATGCTCACTCAATCCAGCAACTCTGTTTATCTCATTGAAACTGTCGCCAAATAGGTTTGGGGACGACACACACACGTTCACGCACTTATCAAATTCAGTCATATGCAGACGAAATGTTCTTTTAACACAGCAAAAGTACTGGCATAAGAAGTTACGAATCAAAGCTACGTGGCATCTAGACTCGCTCTTAAGAGTTCCGTGAAATGCTAATGCAGTAAAGCTGGGATTTTGCCCCTTAACGGGTATAGTCACTGTGCTAAATAGAATTTAGTAAGCTCAGCCACTCAGAATTCAAACGAGCGTTTTTGTAATCACGTCTTCTTTTTCCTAAGCGTGTAAAATCTGTTCATTGAACATTGACTACTTTCGACAAATCCCTCAAAATCATTGAAAGACACTGACACTGATCCCAGGATCATTGCTGAACATATTTCCATATTGTCTACGCTAAAGCGGGAACTTCGCTCAGCTTATTAAAATAAATTATTAACATGTTGATCTACTGTAGAACTATAAGTAACAATATATTCAGATTATTAATATACTGATCTACTCTAGAACTTTAAGTAACAACAGTTTGTCTTCTTTTTCCAAGCCGTAATATCAACAGTAGTTACTTTCATCAACTAACAGTTTTCACACTGATAGAACGCTGATGCTGGCTAGGGTCTTGTGATTCCCTGCGTTCAAGGTCAGAAATCATTTCACCTGGAGAACGCTTTCCTGTGTTCAGAGCTGAGCTCTAAAGCAATGTGACTGACGCTTACACTTTTTTACGGACTTGCCACTTGATATCTACCAAATTACACACAGCAGTCGCCACGCAGTGGTTAGTATCGCGGACTTCAAAGTTGTGTGCTCGGAGGTTCGGTTCCCGTCTGAGGCATCTGTTCCGTCAGGCCCGGCTGCTTTCTTTCCGCTGATGAGTGTACTGATGGCTTGTAACGGATGTCCTCGAACAATACGGTGGAGTTTCATCCATTTAATGGACGCATTTCTTAGAGTGCTACTCCCATCCCTGCCCAGCGCGGCGTTCGTCTGTGTCTCGTGGGCCTAGCCGACACCGGGATATGCTTTTTTTTTCCCTCTGTCCCATCTTCTGCGCCACCTCAGTGGCATTGCACCCACGCCGCCCATTCCGGCACCCCGTCCACAGACGCAGCCCGGTCCGGCCCGCCCCGCCGCTGCCCCGGCCCCGGCAATCCACAGGGAGCAGTCAATGTCAAGCCATCAAGAGACAACCCACCGGAGGAGACACTGCCAACATCGGGTAATGTTGTTAAGGAAGAGTAGAGGACAGTACCCCCCCCCCCCCCCCCTTCTTCAGCCATGTAGGCTTTTACAGAACTTCCGAGCAATGTCTTCATCACCGTCATCCTCGTGGCTCCCCGTAAACACACGCACGCATGCACGCACGCACACCACACACACACACACACACACACACACACAACACACACACACACACACCACACACATCACATCACATCACATCAAATCACCTTCAATGATCCTTTCTGCCTCAATTTCAAGGGACCAGTGTCAATTTCCTCTTCAGGTCCATGGCCTGTGGTGAATTCAGCTCGTCGGATTTGGTATGTTCATGGGACCTGTGGATGAATGGACATGGTTGTTCACACCCCCCCCCCCCACCCATTTCGATCTCTCACCCCCCACCCCCACCTCCCCAAGAAAGGGAGCGCTTAATTACATTGACGACGCAACTTTGCAATTTTCGTCAGTAAAGGGCTTAGTAGGTAGTCTCATGTATACATTGGATCAGGAAAGGCACCAACGAAAACCACCAAAGTGACCAAGCGGCAGAGCAGTGTCTCCTCCGATGGGTTGCCTCAGGGAAACTTCATATTCATTGCTCCCTGTGGGATACTGGTGCTGGGTCTTCGACATAAGAATCATGAGTGGGGCTGTGTGTGGAGCCCAAAGAAACCAGTGTGAGCGATATGGGAATGTTATCACTGAAGTGACATAGAAAATTGACGACCAAAATAAAATTTTCGGCTGAAATTTTTTTCCCGTGTGGACTGAATCTGCTCCACAAGAACTTAAATCAGTAAAACGACTGGACTGGGTTCACTGAAAACCTAACATATGCAAATAGGAGTGAGAAATATGTAGGGCACATACCAGATTCTTCAATGCAACGTTCTTCCCCAACCCAGCCAATCATGTTTATTCCTTTAAGCTTTAAAGCAAAACAGATAACCAAAACGTGTGTTGCGTAAATGACTCGCCAACGTGAACATGTATACTCACGATACCCATGAACTGGATCCCCCTCCTATATAGGCTACACGCGTTTCGAAGAAAAAAAAAACCAATCAACAATACCAATCGCATAAACTTTGATTTGCGCTATACTTAAAAGGTTTTTAACACCGCAAATTCACTTTGGTTGTGGTTATTTTATCCATGAAGATTCAGACTTTCCGGACAGTAAACCAG
>CM065728.1:60488629-60493629 GCA_033310375.1 Conus canariensis
CAGCGAAGAGTAGAAAACTGAAACGAATAGAAAGTGTGGTAAGGAAATCAGTTGCTGAAAAACTAAAATCATTATTTAAACAGTATAAAATGTAGGGAAAAATCATTGTGAGCCTATGCTTAAGAACCCATTTAGCGATGCAAGGGAGGTCAAAAAGTGCCCAACTGTCAGAGTGGTCAGCTCTGCTGTTTAACAACCCATGCCTTGTCAGCAGCGAAGAATCGTGCAAAGCAGCGTTCACTTAGATCTCCTGGGTGATGCTATCTTCCACTGACTGACCATACAATTTAGTAGTCAGTTGAAAAAAAATATTATAAGTAAGTACGTAATGTTGCTTATAGCCCAGCCGACCGCAAAGGGCCATATCAGGGCTGTCACCGCGTTGATATACACGCACGCACGCACGCACGCACACACACACACACACACACACACACACACACACACACACACACACACACACACACACACTCACACCCCTGCCCCCTCCCCCCCCCCCCCCCCACACACACACACACAGATTTTGTTGTTTGCTCCACTCCCTGCCTTGAAATTAAAGGTGGCTAATTTCTCCTTTTTGAAGTGCTCTTGCTTGTTCCTTTTTTGAGATGCTATTTAACCTTTACCGGATGACGTTTTTGACTACACAGACCCGATCGTGCGGGTCGCCCAAGACCCACACATTTTGTGGAGGCTTTTCCTATTGCTCATCCCTATTCAGATCGCGTGGATTTTGTAAGACCCACACCTGATAAAAGGCGGTTCAGCAACTTACTCCTCACTCGATGGCGTGGGTCATGTGCGACCCATTGAAATGTATAGGTCCTGGGGGAACCGCGACTAATTACGCTAATTGATTGTGCCCATGCATGAAATTTCCATGACAAACGGCTATCAAGATAATTAACAAACTCCTAAGATTTCGTGAGCATAGCTCTACCCGTTCATAAGATATGATGGTTTTTTTTTTTTATTGAGTCACTGGGTCATGGAAGACCCAGGAAGCAGGAAGGTCTACGCGATTTTCTCCAGTTTCCTTGTTGCTCGTATGGAAGTGGTTCTCACCCGGCAGCTAGCTAACCACAGGGTTGAGTAGTGAGCCTGATAACTTCTTCACAGAGCGAAACAGCTACGGCTTGCTGGTCCTGCTAATACCCCCACCACCCCGTTCTCTTGGGAGAAAAAAAGGTAAAAAAAGAAAAACAATTAAAAAAATCTCCCTGGAGAAGGGTTTCTTCTCATAACCCCGTCACCTTAAACGCTAGTTTTTTAAATTTACACATTTTAGCTGAGGCGGTTGTTTGGTGATTGCTCCACTTCCTTTCTGGAAATAAAAGGCATCTGAGAGCAGATGTAGGTGAAGGTACTTTTCTTTCGTTCTTTCTGCGCACGCAGGCGGATACTCCTGCGGACACTGCCTGTATAGACAGGCAGAGGAGTTTTGTGTGTACGACCGTTTTTTTTTTTTATCCCGCCATTAAGGCAGCCATACTCCATCTTCGGGGAAGGTGCATGCTATGTGTAACGTGTCATCCATACCAACGGCCAAACTGGCCTTCTCTTCCGAAAGTTGGTGATGGGATTTTTACGTGTGTGCAAGTTGTTTGTGCGTGCGTTCACACACGGAACCTCGGTTTATAGTCTCATTCGAAGGACTGTATGGGGAATGGAGTCAGAACCAATGTTAACTCCGAGGGAAAAATCCCCCTGTACCGAAATTCGAATCCGCAACCCCAGGATCACGAGTCCGGCGCTCTACCAGCTGAGCTATTCCGGCCCCCGGTGAGGTACATATTCTAGAGCATGGCAGATGGACGTAAAGAGGATGGGCGACTTGTCTACTGAAATCTCTCTCTCTCTCTCTCTCTCTCTCTCTCTCTCTCTCTCTCTCTCTCTCTCTCCTTTGTGGAAGTAAACAAAGGATGGGTTACTTGATTATCTAATCTCTCTCTCTCTCTCTCTCTCTCTCTCTCTCTCTCTCTCTCTCTCTCTCTCTTTGTGGAAGTAAACAAAGAATGCGTTACTTAATTAGTTTAAATCTCTCTCTCTCTCTCTCTCTCTCTCTCTCTCTCTCTCTCTCTCTCTCTCTCTCTCTCTCTCTCTCTCTCCCCGAGCCTCTCCTCTCTGTTTTCGTGACTTGTTGGCGTGACCATCTCCAACCTGTGATCACCTTGGCTTCAATCAGCTATTCATTGGCTGAATTACCGCCACGTGGGCGATTCTTGTCGCAGGGAGTCTGGTGCGTTCCAGTTACGTTCCTCTCTCTCTCTCTCTCTCTCCTCTCTGCTCGGTTTTAAAGCAGGCGAATCACAGGAAAGACGCACACTCAGAAGTGGCTGGCTTGGCAAAATTACTGTTATTTGTTGTCAAGGTTGTCTGCTTGTCCGTCTCTGTCTGTCTGTCGTCTGTCTGGCCGTCTCTCTCTCTCTCTCTCTCTCTCTCTCTCTCTCTCTCTCTCTCTCTCGCCGTCTTTTCTCTCTTCTCTCTCTCTCTCTCTCTCTCTCTGTCGTGTTTGTCTGTCTGTCTCTCTTTCTCTCTCTCTCTGCCTGTTCGTTTCTCTCTCTTTCTCTCTCTCTCACTGTCCATCTATTCTCTGTCTGTGTTCCTCTGTTCCTCTCTCCTTTCTCTCTCTCTCTCTCTCTCTCTCTCTCTCTCTCTCTCCTCTCTCTCTCTCTCTCTCTCTCTCACTGTCTGTCTATTCCCTCTCTCTGTCTCTGTCTGTCTGTATGTCTGTCTGTCTCTCTGAATGTTGACAGGAAAACGAAATCACAAAATATCTTGCAACGTTTATACAGACGTTATGTAGAACCTAGCCACTAATGGAAAGAAAACTGCGGCTACAAATGGGTACACGAACACCATACTGGTCTTCGTACCGCTTTACCTCTGGATGAGAAAACCAGGGCGTGAAAGTACTGCTGTATTGTGGTTATGACATGTGTCAAAGAAAAAGAATCGTCACGCTGTGGGAGGCAAGACTGGCATGACTCTAGCTACACTGACGATAGGTCTGTTGAATGCGGGGCATTTAAGACAAAAGGAATTCTGGAACCATGTACGGACATTGTAATGAACAGGTATCACTGAAAAGGGAGCTTACCACATCGAAATGCATAGGACATGTCACGCCACCTTTCTAGATACTGTGAACAGAAGGCTGATGTGGCGGTGGGCTGTTTGTGCTATGGTGCTTTCTTTCTTTCTTTTCTTTTTTCGTCTTTTTAAAAAATATTTGTCAGATGCAGAGACGGAGTTTTCAAGGTGCAAATGTTTGGCCCCACAAATGTATTAATTTTTTAGCCTTTCTTTCTTTCTTTCTTTTGTTCGTTCGTTCTTTTGTTCTTTCTTTCGTTCTTTTTTCCACTTTTCTTTTCTTTCTTTCTTTCTTTTTATTTATGCATTAGCTGCGTGCCTTGTTTTTCATGGTTCATACAAGATAACATTCAACTTGCCCTAATAGGACCTATCGTAGTTGTTCATTCCGTTTTGAATTATTGTCTTATGTCATGTAGAAAGGACCGTGTATTATAGATAATAGAGTTGTTCGCTTCAAGCTGCTGGTTAACGGTCCATAGACAGACGGTCGTAGGAGCATTGTACGGTTTAAATACTTCACAAAGTGAGTGAATGGAGATAAGGGAGGCGGACTCCAACGGTCACCTTCTACCGCTCTGATCTTCCTGAAGTGAATCAGGTTCTGATCATTTACTGTCAGGTGCAGCCACGGAGTTTTCAAGGCGCAAATGTTTGACCCCACATATGTATTTCTTTCTTTCTTTCTTTCGTTCGTTCTTCTGTTCTTTCCTTCGTTCTTTTTCTTTTTACTTTTCTCTATTTCTTTCTTTTTTTTTTTCTTCTTTCTTGTCCTTTTAATATTCATTGTCAGATGCAGAGACGGGGTTTTCAAGTCGCAAATATTTGGCCCCACAAATGTATTTAGCCTTTGTTTGTTTGTTTGTTTGTTTCTTTCTTTCTTTCTTTCTTTCGTTCGTTCGTTCGTTCGTGCGTTCTTTTATTCTTTCTTTCGTTCTTTTTTCTACTTTGCTTTCTTTTCTTTCTTTCTTTCTTTCTTCTTTGTCTTCTTTAATATCCCGTCCCCCTTGGCTGCTTTTTTTTTTTTTAATCTTTCGTGACCTCTGCCTCAAACAAAACCACAACCAAGTTTTTCCGGTCACAGCCATAGCACCGCAGTCCGCAAGAAGTGATCAATATCAAGTCGTCGTGAGGCAACCCACAAGAGATGACACTGCACTGCTGCCGAGTCAGCGGGTGCCTGTCCTGATCCAACATACGCCAGACACCACCGACGTACCCCCTCCCCCCTGTCCCCCCCCCCCCCCCCACCTTGCTGGTAACAATAATTACCTAGTCCTAATAGATTTCAGGCCTAAAGTAGACATTTATAATCCATGAAGTCCCTCTCGTAATGGTTTAATCCCACCTTCATTTGTTTCTATCCGATGTAAGTGAACTGACCGCCCAAATAATGTCTTCATGCATTTGCCTTTTCATCTATTTGGCGACAGTCTGTCAGCCCGTCAGCCTGTCTGTCTGTCTGTCTCTCTGTATATTCGTATGCACGTCTTTATTATTCGGACTTATTTGTGTGCTTGCTGTTCTTTTCGTTGTTGTTGTTTTTGGCTTCCTTGTCTATGCTTCTCTTCAAAATTATTATTTGGACTTGTTTGTCAGCCTCCTTCCCCCCCCCCCCCCCCCCCTCGAACATTATGAGAAATATCACTGTTCATATGGTACTTTGTGTTACGTCATGAAATGTCAGTTTGAATATGTTAAAAAGAAAATAATTAACTAGTTCTGGAGCTTGGTAAGTGAGCGCTCCCAACCCTCGGTCCCCCAACCCCCACCCCCTCACCATTCCAAACGGCAGCACCACATCCATCCAATACCAGTGCCTGAGCACTATGCACTCGCTATCACACGAGCTCGCGACGAGCACGGATACGGAGGGAAACTGGAAACTGTGGTCACCATGCGAGCAA
>CM065728.1:60503629-60506129 GCA_033310375.1 Conus canariensis
CATTTTCTCCGTAGATCTCTTGAACCAGATTCGGACCCTTTCTGGAAATTCATGGAGGTCACATTTCACTTCCTATCTAACAAAAAACAAAAACAAAACAAAACAAAACAAACAAACAAACAAAAAAAAACCGGTTCTGAATGACCGCAAAATGACTCACTGTGTTATTAATTCTGGAAGATTCTGTTGCCAAGCCGGCCTGACTTAACGACAATAATAATGATCATACATGACTTCCCATCTTTGCAATCTGTCACTGATAATACGGCTGTAAATCACACTAAATACATCTATGAGCGAGATTCATCGTCATTATTTGGATCGCTGGCATTTTTCGTTTTGAAGAATGGGTATGTTATCGACTCTGTTCAAGACTCTTCATAGATTTCCTTGTAGAACAATACATGAAAAAAAAAAAAAAAGAAACAAGAAACTATTTTGTATCAACCACTTGACTTTTGTTTTGTTTTTTTCATTTTTGTTCTTTGTTCTTTTCGGGTTTTTTTTTATAGATTTTTTTCGATGAGCTGTCTGGACAAGCTGACTTATCTTCAACGAACATACTGTGCTTTTTATTACATGTCGAGTGATTGGGCTTGTGTAAAGCATCAACTTCTGTCTCACTGAAAGCGAACTACACTGGCACATGGTTTTCCTGCCTGAGAATCTCAAGAGTCTGCCGTGGCATTTGTGTCAAGGTCAGGTACAGATTTTATTTTTCTCACTGTCTCCTCCTCAGTGCCACTTCAGTGTCATGGCACCCCCAGCCGCTCTCTCCCGTCCCCGGGCGCCTCCGGTCAAGGACAGAGCTGATGTCGTCAAACCAGTTCTCGATTCAATCTTTAAAAAAAAAGTGTTTGAAATAACTCCGCCAGACAACATCATGGAAAAACAAATCACAAGACAAAACACGACGCGTTTCGACCTCGTAGGTCTTCTTCTTGATCCAACGCCCATCTTGCGGATAATTGGACAAGTGATTGCTCATTTTTTTTTTTGTCTTGGGTGTTGTTTATCTTGCCTGAGGAAGACCTAAGAGGTCGAAACGCGTCGTGCTTTGTCTTGTAAATCGTTTGTCCATGTTGTTCGGCGGAGTTATTTCAAACAGCTTTTAAGATTCCTGTAGATTTCCGCTTGCAGTTGCCTTACCTTTGCCACCAGTTCCCGATTGTCGTCGTTATATATTTCGTTTTGTTGGATGAAATATTCAAATCGTGTTCCAGAACTCGGTTGGATCAGAAAGCGCAGCGTTAATGACTCACGCCTTACTCTTTGTTTTCCCCCTTCAGCTATTTTTTTCTCTTCTTTTGAATGCATCATATGGAGAACTATTGTATTTTGCTTATCAAGAGATTTTCTGCACTTTGGGGCAGAATGGGATTGGGGTGGGGGTGGGGTGGAGTTGGGGGGGGGGGGTAAAGGTGGAACTGGGGACTCTCATACTGTAATGTTTTGTTTCGGCACATTACATCGATGAGAGAGAGAGAGAGGGAGAGAGAGAGAGGACAGACAGACAGACAGACAGACAGGCAGACAGACAGACAGAGACAGAGACAGAGACAAAGAGAGACAGAGCTAGAGACAGAGAGACAGAGACTATGACAGAGACATAGAGAGACAGACACACAGAGAGAGTGAGAGAGAGAGAGAGACAGGCAGACAGACAGATAGGCAGATAGACAAACACACACACACACACACACACACACACACACACACACACACACAAAGACAGAGACAGACAGACACAGAGAGACAGAGAGAGAGAGAGAGAGAGAGAGAGACAGCCAGGCAGATAGACAAGCAGACAGACAGAGACAGAGAGAGACACAGAGAGAGACACGGAGAGACACACACATTCATGTACATTCTTCACAGACACATTTTGCCCACGTCTTTCTCTAAGTCAGCTGCGGAAGCACACAGGGTGTGAAATTCTGTTTTTCCTCTATGCAGAAGGCTAGACATCATCAACACGGTGCACATCGGCACGCGTCTTGAGGTGTCTGGCATTTGGAACGGTGCACTGCATTTTGTGCATAACGTCGGCGCGTGTTCCATATGTCTGTTATTCGGATGATGACATTTTGCACTCGTGTTCTCCTCCTTGCTGGCATCCCCCAGCCTTCTTGGTTCCTCCGCTGCCCACTCTTACTTTCCTTTCACTTCGACCGCGTTTGGCTCTACGTACGTGAAAGTACCACGGTATTCCCTACCAATCGGATTACCGCTTCTGTTTTTTTTGGTGCATCAGGACAAAACCGGCGACTGGACATGATCAGAAAAGATGTCCCATAATATTTCTAGCCTGCATATACACCACAAATGCGCTTCCATCGAAGAAGAGATCGACTTGAAACGGGAGGATGATGAATAACAAACTAAATAATCTAAACTCTGTTGTTGTTCTCTTCTAAATTGTTATGTTTGTCCCTTATTTATAAACATTTATGGTAATGTCGGGCATCGTCATTCAACAAATTTTGTAAACTGCTTTGTG
>CM065728.1:60521129-60523629 GCA_033310375.1 Conus canariensis
GAGAGCGAGAGAGAGAGAGAGAGAGAGAGAGAGAGAGAGAGAGAGAGAGAGAGAACTCGAACTCGAAGTCGAACATTTAATTGCACAGACAAACGTCCTTACAATGTCTAAAGACATCCAAACAAAATGGAACACAATACCTGTTATAAAAAACAAAATAGACAAATCATGCAGAACTGTAAGGAGGCACACACACACACACACACACACACACACACACACACACACACACACACACACACACACACACACACACACACACACACGCACACACACACTGAAATGTAGACCTCAGCCGTATAAAAATGAATTTGTCATGGACAGCGACTGTTTTCAGTTCTAAGCTTAAAACAATCTGTCAGATACTTTGCAATCAATAATGGGGTCAAACTTTGAAGGAAGCGTGAAATCGTGTTAAGTCCATTTCTCTGTATCAATAATGAACGTGGAAATATTGCGAGAGAGCGAGAGAGAGAGAGAGAGAGAGAGAGAGAGAGAGAGAGAGTAGAGAGAGAGAGAGAGATACAGAGAGAGAGCGAGAGAGAGAGAGAGAGAGAGAGAGAGAGAGAGATTCAGATTCAGATTCAGATGGTTTATTCATATAACAGGCCAAGGCCCCTAATGAAGGGGTGTGTGAACACACAAGTACAATAGTTACATGAAATCAAATTACGGAACGAAACAAAAATAATTAAAGGGCAATTTCAAGAAGTGAAAATTTCTCTACACTTAAAGGCCTTGTACAAAAACAAAGACAAATTCTTAACAACTTCTGCAGAAGTAGATGAACAAAGTAGGCTCAGTTTAAACAAGGATGGCTGTCTGTAATATTTGGGCTTAATAAACTTTTCTCTGATGCTCATGAGAACTGGACAGGACAGGACGAAGTGTAATTCGGTTTCAATTGATTTTTTACATAAAGGACAAAGCAAATCATAATTATTACATATGCGATATGTAAAATAATGAGTGGCCAATGCAGATATTCCTAATCTGAACTTTGCTGTTACATGTTTTAGGTGCCTGTCCATATCTAAGGTTAAGTACGTTTTCAAGTCATGAACATCACAAAAGTTCCTGTATAAATCAAATCTGTCGCTGTTATGAATATGAGAGAGAGAGAGAGAGAGAGAGAGAGAGAGAGAGAGAGAGAGAGAGAGAGAGAGAGAGAGAGAGAGAGCTAATCCACAAAGCAATAATTTATTCTGATTCTTTAACTCACTACTAACAAACCATTCCAGCCCCACTTCTGGGGCACAGAATGGGACGCAGGGCCGGGTACAACCTGAACGCCAAGGAACATGGTCCTGTCAATGACTTCACATTCAGAATTGTGCTGGGTCGCAGAGAAACTGTAAAGGCTACTGGAGCAAAACTGGAACAGTGGCAAGAAGATCATGGGTAGCATGAGATTGCCATCTAAATCCTGCTGGACCGTAAAACGGCATGTTTTACCTTTCAGGTGAGGGTTTTCTCTTCAGTTCATTTACTTTTCATCTGGAGAAGTGCACTGCGAAAACTTGTGTGTGTGTGTGTGGTGGGGGGGGGATTCTTTCCGTGGTTCACTATAAATTTCATGGACATGACGTGATTTACAGTTACGTGATACTGAATAGTGTGGAAGATTTAAGTCAGGGAGACAGAATTCAAGGGAAAGCTAACAGACGGCGCTGGAATTCTTTTGATTCCACTACCACTCATACAAACACACACACACACACACACACACACACACACACACACACACAGAAAGAGAGAGAGAGAGAGAGAGGGAGAGAGAGAGAACTGACAAACACTTCAAACACGTTTGAAAGACAAAACCGGACATGTGAACAGAAATCAGTTCTCTTCTACAATACATTCACCGCCTGGAGAACGCACTTTTTTTTTTAACGACAATTGGATCTGAAGAATTGGATTCAGTCTGTCGAAGCAGTTACGTCACCGAAGCAGAGGAAGACCAGAAAGCGACTATACCACGACAGTCAGGAGAGGTCCCGTGCGGCCATGCCCTCAGAACGGATTTCGTAGTTCATTTCCTCACATTCCAAACTCTTTCTCGGGGGGAGGAGGATGGAACTTCCAATGTGTGAACTTCAAATCCAAGGAATGTTCGCTTCTCAGACAGTGCGAACGATGGAGATGCGAACATTTGACATGTCTGTCATATTACAAACTACTTGTTCCAGAAAAGTGAACAAATGAACTAATGGTCCTGAATACTGAGAGATTAATTAAAAATTGGGGCGAGAAAATGTTCGTTTCAGAATTATCCAGTATTTTCTCCTGTGCTAGCTGAGCAATCTTGGAAAAAGTACTCCACCAACAATCTGAAACACACATTTTTTCTCACAAAAAAGATGATAACATCCATTCACCCAGCCCGGTCTGGTGCTGAAAAATATATTTTTGACCCATTTGACAAATTTCTTCATATTCTCAATAAGAGAGAGGAGGAGAGAGAGAGAGAGAGAGGAGAGAGAGAGAGAGAGAGAGAGAG
>CM065728.1:60548629-60551129 GCA_033310375.1 Conus canariensis
TATGATCGTAGGTATGCACTATTGTTGTGCATTATATACGTATGCATTGCATTCATTGAATAACAATTCATGTTAGCAATATTATGCTTTTAATGCGACTATGAGTGTGTGTGTGTGTGTGTGTGTGTGTGTGTGTGTGTGTGTGTGTGTGTGGTTGTGTGTGTGTGTGTGTGTGTGTGTGTGTGTGTGTGTGTGTGTGTGTGTGTGTGTGTGCGTGTGGGTGTGCATGTGTGGGTGTGTGCGTGTGGGTGTGCATGTGTGTGTGTGTGGGGTGGGGGTGGGGGGTCGGGGGGGGGTATGAGTGTTGATGTATATATAAATACATATACTAACAAAGGCTTTTATGTTACGATTTATAATGTCTTTTTGTAATGTCTTATGTACTTGTACTTGCAGAAGAAAAATTTCCGATGGACAATAAAATTGATTGAATTGAATTGATTGAATTGAGTTGAGTTGAATGTACTGTATTGCATTGTATAACATCTACTGCGTTTTGTTGTATTGTGTTCCGTCGCACTACCTCGTGTTGTATTGATTCGTATTGTATGTATACTTTTGCCTCATACTATACTATACTGTACTGCACTGTACTGTATTGTGTTACACCCGTATTATATTGCATCGCATTGTGCTGCATTGCATTGCTCTGTATTGTAATCTATTTTGTTGCATCGCACTATAGTGTGCTACGTTGTGTTACATGTTGTTTGGTATTGTTGTGTCGTGTAGATAGTGCAGTGCACTAGATTACATGCATCGTGCATTGTACTGTACTGTTTTATATTGCATTATATTGTATCGTAATGCCTTACATGTTATAAAAATCGTATTGCATTGCATGCATTGCATTGTATTGTATTGTATAGCACTGTACGGTGTTGTGTTGCGATATATTGTATTGTATCGTATTGTGTTGTATTGCATTGTATTGTTTGGTAATACCTTGCTTTGTGTCATATTGCATTGTATTGTATTGTGTGGTGTTGTATTGTATTGTATTGCATTACCGTGCATTGTATTGTATCGTAATGCATTGTAGGGTATCGTATGTTCTATCGTATAGTGTGTGTGTGTGTGTGTGTGTGTGTGTGGTGTGTGTTGCGTGCGTGCGTGCGTGCGTGCGTGCGTGCGTGCGTGCGTGGCGTGCTACTTTGTATTACCTTTTCCTCGTTGACTTGTGTGCAATGTCTCGACTCGTCTTGTTTCGTCTTGTGTCGAGTCTTGCCTTGCTTGTCTTGTCTTGGTTTGTCTTGTCTTATTTTCTAGTCTGATCTGGTCTGTATGGTTTGATAGGGAGTTCATAGTGCATCCACTAGTGTGTGGTTATGCGGCTCGGAAGAGGTGACGTCTTTTTACCGGATTAAAAAAAATATTCATGAAGCTCAGCCGAAAAAAAAACGTAGACAAACGAATCACAAGACAACACACCAAATTCCGACATGACAAGATGGAACCTTGCCCCTCCTCCGCCCCTTCGTTGTCTTGTCTTGTCCTTTCCGGTCTCGTTATGCCTTGTGTTGTCTTGTCTTGTTCCATGTTGTCTTGTTCTATCTTGTTTTGTCCCACCTCATCTTCTCTATCTTGTCTTGTCTTGTCCTATTTTTATCTCGACTGGTCTTTCCCGATTTTGTCCTGTCCTACCTTTTCCTGTCCTGACTTAGCCTGTCCTACACTTTCTCGTTCTGTCTCGTTTGATCCTGTCTTGTCTCACTCTGTTCTATTCGGTCTTGTCCTAATCTAGTTACATTTCAAAAAGTGTTTAAAATAACCCCGCCAAACAACGTGGACAAACGAATCACCAAAGACAAACACGACGCGTTTCGACCTCTTAGATCTTCTTCAGGCAAGATAAACAACACTCAGAAAAACGAAAACGAAAAAACGATACAAACATCATCTTGGTCCAATTCGGCGCAAAATGGACGTTGAATCTTAAAACACTTTTAAAGATTTGTTTACAGCTCCGGCTACAGTCGCTTCACGTTGCAATGATTTATGTAGTTTTGTACTACCTGGTCATGTTCCATTTGTCATGTTTTGTCCGGTCTTGTTTTTTGTGCTTCTTGCCTTGTTTTAATGTAGATGTGTGGGTGAATCGCTTTGAGGGAACGGGACGATCGAATTAGACAAAGCACTTGTCGAGTCTTCGTCTTCGTCTTCTTTTCTCGTCTGTCTTTCCCCTTCTGCCTCTTGTCTTTCTGTGTCTTGTCTGTTGGTTGTCGTGTCTGTTGTGTCTTGTCTTTTTTGTGTCTTGTCTTTTCTGCTGTCTTTGTCTTTTTGTTGGTCTTGTGTCTTTCTTTGTGTCTTGTCTGTTGGTGTCTTGTCTTTTTGTGTCTTGTCTTTTTGTGTCTTGTCATTTGTATCTTGTATTTTTGTCTTTTGTTTTTTGTGTCTTGTCTTTCTGTGTCCTGTCTTTTTGTGTCTTGTCTTTCTGTGTCTTGTCTTTTTGTGTTTTGTCTTTTTGTGTCTTGTTTTTTGTTTTTTTTTTTTTTTTTTT
>CM065728.1:60556129-60563629 GCA_033310375.1 Conus canariensis
GAAAGGATTGAGAGAGCAGTATGCTGAGTTGCAAAGTAATGTGATGGGTTTAAAAGATAAAGTGGATGACCTGAAAAAAGAAAATCAAAATCTTCTGGAGAAAAACTCTGATCTGCTTTCCCGGGTTGAACAGCTGGAAAAAAAGACTGACGACCTTGAGGGCAGATCCAAGAGGAATAACCTTATATTCTATGGAATAAGTAAAGACCAAAATGAGTCCACTGAACAGTGTGAAAGTAAGCTGCGTAATGTCATTGCTGATAAACTGGATATTAGTACTGACATTGAATTTGATAGGGTCCATCGTTTGAATGGCAGACCAGACTCTCCGATCATTGCAAGGTGCACTTTTTACAAACACAAAGTGCAAATTCTGAAAGTTAAAAAGAAACTGCAGGGCACCAGTATTTTTGTAGGGGAAGACTTCTCCTTCCGAGTGAGGGAGATTCGGCGCAGACTGTCCCCCCACCTGAAAAAAGCTAGAAATGATGGGAAAAGAGCCACGATGGTCTTCGACCACCTACTCATAGATGGCAAAAAGTATTTCCTTGGTGAGGGGGACACTTTGCACGAATCCAGATAGGAGATTGGCCGGCCACGTTCTGAATGTATTTTCCCCCCGGATAACAGCAAGAGAGGGAACAGAGTTAATCTAACACCGTATATGCGCTCACCTGTCTCTCATGTCAGTGACACACTTGAGCGACGCGATGCTGGTCAGGAAAGCGAGGTTGTGCCAACCAGCGACAGCGTGAATGAGCACGTGCAACACACACTGCGTGCCAAATCAAAACATTTCTCTTTTTTGCTGTGGAATGTGAATGGGTTGTTGACAAAAATGTATGATTCTGATTTTACTTCTTTTGTTTGTGAATTTGATTTTGTTTGTTTAGTGGAGACCTTCATGGAGGAATGTCAGTGTGATGTTTTTGCCGGATACAGATTGTTTTGTAAACCTGCTGTAAAATTTACCAAGCATGGTAGACGTTCGGGAGGACTTGTTTGCTTGATAAAAAATGACCTTTTCCAGCATGTCAAAAGTGTTGATGTTGATCATGCCAATTGTTGCATCTTTTTGATTGACAAAGAGCTGTTTGGATTGGATAAAGATATTCTGTATGTTTGTACATATATACCCCCAGAAGGATCTCCTTTCTATACTCATTTTGATATAGACAATGGCATTAGTATGCTTGAAGAGTGTTTAACTGATTTTCTGTTACATAGTGACGTGTATGTTATTTTAGTTGGTGATTTGAACAGTAGAACTGCTGATATTTCCCAAGAATACTCTGTGAAAAATAATTTTGACCCACAATTCAATAATTTGTCTCGTAATCTGACCCGGCAATCAAACGATCTTACTTTGAACAACTATGGGAAATTATTATTGAACATGTGTACTGCATTAGATCTGAGTATTTTGAATGGCGTGTGCAGAGGCGACCATGAAGGTTGCTACACATTCATATCTGATTCTGGAAGCAGTGTCACAGACTATTTTGTATTCTCACGTGAACTTTTTATGATATTGTTTGATTCCTGCAAACTATCTATTGTTGAACGTATTGATTCTGACCATTTGCCAGTGACTGCAGGTGTTGTTTTCCCAAAGCAACATTTATCTGATGTTTGTACGCAAAAAGAGGATTTTGTTATATACAAACTTTTGTGGGACGACAAGTGTGCTGATAAATATACCAGTATTTTGTGTAGTGAGGAAGTACGTACCAATATTGACCTTGCGATTGATTTAATTGATGTTAACGTGAACGATGCTCTTAAAGCCTTTAATGATTGTATAAGAGTAAGTGTTGAATCCATGAAAACACGTATATCATTTGATAATAATGAAAATTCAAGTAAATGGTTTGATTTAGAATGCAAACTTTGTAAAAGAAATACCAAAAGATTGTTGCAGATATTTCGTCGTTCTGTAAAATTTGAAAAGAAAAAAGAATTAATTATCGAAAAAAGAAATGAATATGTTATTGCCAGACGTGAGTATAAAAACTTATTAAAGCTGAAGAAGAAACAATTCAACAAAGCCTTATTAGACAAACTTGTATTGACTGTGAGAAATCAAAAGGAATTCTGGGACGTTGTTCATAATGCATCTTTCAAAAGGAAACAGCCTAGAAATAACATATCAATTGACTCTTGGTTTCAACATTTTAAAGCTTTGCTGGAAACGGATGCTGACAACATAGTAAATGAGGACTCAGTTGAAAACACGGAAGACTATATGAATCGTCCAATCTCTGAAGAAGAAATACTGCTTGCTTTAAGAAAATTAAAGAACCGCAAAGCAGCTGGTCCCGATGGCATTATTGGCGAGCTCTTTAAGTATTCGAATGAACAGGTTATTCATTTTTTCTTGTTATTATTTAATAAACTATTTGATGATGGTATATTCCCTGACAACTGGTCTGAATCTATTATTCAGCCAATTTTCAAGAAAGGTGACATCAATAACCCCAATAATTATAGGGGAATTTCTCTGAGTGATATTAGCAGTAAAGTATTTGGTATGGTGATAAATAACAGATTGCAAGAATGGGTGGAAGGAAACAATATCACAGGTGAATATCAAGCTGGATTCAAAAAAGGATATTCAACAGTCGACCACATGTTTTCTTTACTAGCTCTCATACAGAAGCAGTTCTGTTACAATAGAAAACTTTACGTTGCGTTTATAGATTTCGAAAAAGCTTTTGATACGATAAATCGAAATCTTCTCTGGCCAGTTCTCTTAAAGAATGGTATTAAAGGTAAGTTATTTAAATGTATTAAAAGCATGTACAATAATGTTAAAGCGAGAGTTAGATGTGGTTCTACGTTTACTGATTACATTGCCTGCACATCAGGATTAAGACAAGGAGATGCCTGCAGCCCTGTTCTGTTCTCTCTTTTTATTAACGAATTGGCGATAGGAGTTATCAACAATGGAAGACATGGTGCTAGATTCTCACTTGACGTGTATGAATTATTTATTCTATTGTTGGCTGATGATGTTGTTTTGATGGCGGAGACAGTTACAGGTTTGCAGACACAATTGAATAGCCTACAGCATGCCGCTCAATCTCTTCAGCTTAAAGTTAATATGACAAAAAGCAATATTATAGTCTTTCGGAAGGGTGGCTATTTGAGTGTGAGAGAAAAATGGTTATTTAATGGTGTTACAATGCCTGTAGTTAACGTGTACAAATACTTAGGAATACTTTTTTCAACGCGCTTGAGCTTTTCTGCTGCATGTAAAGACCTTGCAAGCAGAGCAAAAAATGTTTTGATTTATATTTTGAAAAGGTTAAACATGTTAAACAACAACTCCTTTAATTTATTCATGAAATTATTTGATTCTCAGATACAGCCAATTGTGCAGTATGGTTCTGAAATATGGGGCTTAGAAAATGCTGTTGTCCATTGTGAATCAGTTCATTTATTCGCTTTGAAGAAATTTCTAGCAGTAGACAGACGAACACCGAATGACCTTGTTTATGGTGAAACAAATCGCTACCCAATATATATAAATTCTGCTGTTAAGTGCATTCGCTATTGGATTAAGTTGATTCAAATGGAGAATTACAGGATTCCACGTAAAGCATATGATATGTTGTATGACCTAGATGCAAGAGGTAAGAAAAATTGGGTAACAAACATTCGCTTGAGTTTGTTTAAATATGGATTTGGTTTTGTTTGGGCGAATCAAGGTGTTGGAAGTGTGCGTGGATTTATACGTTGTTTTCAACAAAGGCTTATCGACTGCCGATGGCAAACTTGGTCCGATCATATTCAAACTAGCGACAGGTTCAATTTGTACAGCACTTTTTGCAGCAACCACAGTTTAAAACCTTATTTACATCTAGATATTGATAAGCATCTGAAATATATTACAACCAGATTTAGGCTCGGGATTTCTGATTTAGCGATACACCGTTATCGATACAGAACGTTGATGTCTAACGACCTAATTTGTCCCCTGTGTAATGAAAGCGAAGAAAATGAGGTGCATTTTGTTCTATGTTGCCCAGCACTTGGACTTACACGTGAAACGTTAATTAAGCCTAAATATTATAGAAATCCTTCACTGTTTAAACTGAGTTTGTTAATGTCATCGACGGTTCTGGAAGACGTACATAATCTTGCATTATTTTTATACAAAGGATTTAAAATGAGAGATGCTCTGACTACATGAATATGTTCTATATCATTGTTTGCTTTCATTTTGAATTTGCTACATAATTTCATTCAGTTGTGTATTCACATCCCCCTTCATGATGGGCTGAGGCCTATAATGAATAAAATATCTTGAGTCTTGAGTCTTGAGTCTCTCTCTCTCTCTCTCTCTCTCTCTTCTCTCTCTCTTGTTATATGGGCCATAGACGATGCGAACACCCCGCACAGGTACTCTCAGAAGAGCAGATGTCGTGGCCCTCTTACGTTGTCTTTTATTCCTTCAACTTTTTGTTGTACCTCTTTCGCGCCATCTAGACTTCTCTCATCACTCCCCCAACCCCTCCCCCCCCCTCCACTCCCTTCCTAGTGAACGTACTATTTGAAAACTATATTATCAATTTCGTAAGAGTAATTTTGACACTATCACTTGAGTTGACCGCATGTAAAACAAACAAACAAATAAACAAGTCTCCTGCTACCAGAATGGCAAATACTGTTAAATGAATAATCATGACAGCAATAGAGCTAGTTGCAGAGTAAGGTGACTGGACTGGAGGGGGAAATGTAAACACATTTTAAAATTACTGCGCCAGATAACATGAACAAACGAATTACAAGACAAAGCACAACGCGTTTCGACCTCTTCAGGCAAGAAAAAACAACACTCAGGACAACGAAAATAAAGAACGAGCAAATTCTGATCTTGTCGAATTCGGAATACAATTCAACCACGCACGAGAGATACAGACACCTGCAGTGTTGGTCAGGAGATTTGAGCAACACTCTCAGGAACGTATCCAAGTAGATTAAACTCGACTGTGTGGTCCCAGTCTTCCCAACTGAACCTGTGGCAAACTCACCTCTTGGTAGGAGGAGTCGGCCGGGGCAGAAAAACAGCTTGGATGGGATTCGAACCCACGACCTCCCAGCCGGGAGTCCGCGACACTAACCACGTCAAATTGTAAGTCTTGTTTTGTCTTTTGTTCGTTTGTTTGTTGGCGTTGCTGTTTTAATTCATCTTGCTGTCATGCCTACACGGGGGAAACGTCCATATTGAACGTCCGCCTGAATGGGCCTTAAAATTTAAAGGATATGAGCTGGTGGAATAACAGCCTAATCCACCATCTGTGGGCATCTAATCTAAAGGAATTTAAATGTTTTCAAGCAGGGTGGACAAGCCACCGGACACAACACAGTGAAGCGAACAGCGCTGAGAAGTGATCAATTATCAGATTACGTTGATGATCATTACTTTTTACCTCATGAATCAGGATAACAGGAAGTGAGGAGAGATGAAAGAGACAACAACAACAACAACAACAACAACAACAACAACAACAACAACAACAATATCATGTCTGCTTTAATTATGATTTTTCGGCCCGTACCGGATAAAAACAGAACCCACTTCGTCATCATGACACTAAAGAGAACGCCCGGGGAATTAAACGTGTTCAATCACCGTCACGACTCGAAGGGAAGGGAAGCCAGCGAAGCTAAAAGAGTTGACCAGCCATCGTGACACTCAAGGGAAGCCAGCAAAACTAAAAGAGTTGAATCGTCATCGTGACACTCAAGGAAGCCAGCAAAACTAAAAGAGTTGAATTGTCATCGTGAAACTGAGAGAAGCCAGCAAACTAAGAGTTAAATCGTCACCGTGACACTCAAGGGAAGCCAGCAAAGCTAAAAGAGTTGAATCGTCATGGTGACACTGAAGGGAAGCCAGCAAAACTGAAACAGTTGAATCCCTATCGTGACAGTCAAGGGAAGCCAACAAAAGTAAGCGAGTTGAATCATCGTGATATTCAAGGGAAGCCAGCAAAACTAAAACAGTTGAATCGTCATCGTGACACTCAAAGGAAGCCAGCAAAAGTAACTGAGTTAAATCGTCATCGTGACACTCAAGGGAAGCCAGCAAAACTGAAAGTGTTGAATGCCAATCACGGCACTGAAGGAAAGCCACAAAACTAAAAGAGTTTAACCTCCATCGTAACACCGAAGGGCAACCACGACTCTGAAAGACTTCAATCGTTTCCGTGACACTCAAGGGAAGCCAGCACGGTTCAAAAAGAGCTCAGCTGTGCTCATAGCACTCAGAGAAAGCCAGATAGGCCAAAGGAGTGAACATCGTCCTCATGACTCTGAAGGGATGCCAGCTGAGTTTTAAGAGTTAAATCGTCACCATAACACTGAAGGGAAGCCTGCCTCATACACGGAGCAATAGTAAGTTAAAGTTGTGATTAACTGCCGGATCATCTAGTTCACAATACAAACATGATTACATTGATGAGATATGAATGAATGAATGAATGAATATTTAAAACGAGACTTTATGGCCCGGTGGTAGTGTCACGAGTTGTGGACTGAGAGGTCTTCGGGTTAAGCCCCATCAGAGGCATGCACTTGGGCCGTCTTAGTGAAATTTGTGAGGGGTCGGTTCCTAACCTGACTTGTAGAGTTTTTATGGCATTAATGGAGAAGCCAGAACCATGTAACCGCGTTCAGTCCCCTTAACAGATGCTTTCTCAGAGTACAGCTTAAAATCTCATGCCAGAAACTGCAAGTGCAATTTTTTTAAATCTCTCGCGCCTGTTTGACCTTTGGATATAGTAGAAGAAGGATATATGGGCTCAGGCCGAAAGAAAGATCACGACACAACTCCATAATGTACTCATCATCAATGGCATCAAAACTATCTAGCCCTTCATACTCAGCTCTTATGGTGACCGTTCTCTCCACCTATTAATGCCTGTGATAAGAATGTGTACGATGCGTGTACAGGCGCGCACATAACGTGTGCATGTGAGCGTATGTGACATTTCACTTGCATGGTAAACGTGCGTGCATACGTGTATGTGTGTTGAGGGGATGGGGGTTGGGTGGGGGTGGGGGTGGGAGGGCGAAATGGGGGCGCCCGGGCGCTGTATTTGCTCGTGCCTGTGTGTATGTATTCGTGCTTGTCTTCCCTTTGTGCAAGCAGATCAGCGACCCAAGTCGAATAAGCATAAGAAGGGTGGACGCATCAGCCCCGCGATCTGCCGGCCAAGACGTCCGGACAATCATCAACGCCTTCTCTCAGGTCAACTGAACATCCCCCTATTCATCGTGCTGTCATTCTGATTGTCATGAAGCTGGGTTCACCGATGCCAAAGGATAATCTGCCTCACATTTCAGCACGAGGAGGTCCCCATCGCAGCATCAGCATCAGCATCATCGAAAACAGCAGATACAGCAGCAGCAGCAGCATCTGCAGCGGCTGCTGAATCATGTATGATCATGGAAAACAAACGTATTTAAAGGATAATAAGAGTGCAGGCTGTTTTT
>CM065728.1:60576129-60578629 GCA_033310375.1 Conus canariensis
TGTCGTCATGCCTTAGTCAATGTGTCGGCATGCCTTAGTCAATGTGTCGGCATGCCATGCCTTAGTCAATGTGTCGGCATGCCTTAGTCAATGTGTTGGCATGCCTTAGTCAATGTGTCGTTCGGTCTTACATTGTCTTAAAGTAAAATGATTTCCACCGAACACAACACAAGTATCAGTGTAAATTAAGATTCTCGTGTTTAGCAGGCATCAATGAAGTGTTTGTAAGCTGACCATACCCATTTATTCAACGCCCGCCTACCTTGCGCTGAAGAGTGATGAGATCTAAGCTAAGTAACAAATTCGTTCATTTTCGTTGTCCTATTTGTTTGTGTCTTGCCTGAAGAAGACCTAAGAGGTCAAAACGCGTCGTGTTTTGTCTTGTGACTCGTTTGTCCACGTTTCTCTTGGCGGTTCGCTAACATTTATTTAAGATTTTTTTTCATACCCATTTAGTATGCATCGAAAACACTACACAGTGTTCAGTGCTTGAACGTTCGTGTTAAATATTTCGCGTCAATCGCTTTTTGTTTAATGTGATCTGAGAACGCATGTCAGTGAAGAGGCCTGCAGGTGTTGGACGAATTGATATTGTGTCGATTTACTGGTGATGCTAGAAGCATTATAGATTCTGGAGAGGGATGGCAGTAGCAAATCACTGGAGATACTAGTAGGACAGTCGGCAGAGCGTATTCTCGACCACGGTCGTACGAATCTTAAAGCCGCCATTTTAGTTAGTGAAGAAGCGAGAGAAAAAAAAGTGATTTAGCGCCAGGGGAATAATTACACAAGGAGTTATGTCACGAGCTCTTATTTTTTCTTAGTAGAAGATGCAAAACAAAAAGATATGAACGATTTTATGTTTCTAAAGTCTTGATATTCCATAACATTATGTTACTTTGTTGATAAATTCTGACTACATAGTATTCATGGTCAGTGAAAAGCGTGTACTAATCTTATCAAGAACTTGAACAAATCGTGATCATGTTCATCTCTGCCAGGGGAAGTAATTTAACTGTACAGAATGTAGAAGTTACTCATCGTGTACATACGAATCTTCCTGAAAGATAACAGACCCACAGTTTAATTCAGACATGCGTCACCGATTTGCTCCATTATTTGAAGGCTAAGTACTAAGCTACATTCTATTTTTCTTCTAGGTTTTGTAAAACTGTTCATACGTTTACCGATATCTCACAGCGTATACGAGCCGACTTGTATGGAACATAACAATCTTGCCAGAGGTAAACAAAAACAAACAAACAAACAAAAAAATGAAGAAAATAATTCAAACACAAAACAGGCAGTGAAAAAAATGCATACAGATGAAGACGAATACCCCAAAAAATACTCTGTGACAATAACGTCGGACAAATCACACGATTATTCAAAACAAAAAACAAACAAACGAACAAAAAACCTCTATCAACGCCTGTCCTCTGCAGGGATTGTGAAGCTGTTTGTCATGCTAATGTTGTTGTTTTCGTTGTTGAAGTAGCTTTTTGATGGCAGCAGCTTAGTTTTGTTTTTCTCTTCTTTCCGTTGTCTTCTCTTGTCTTTAGGAAATAGATGGCGTCATTTTTCTCACTTTTTTTTTCTTTTTGCTTTTGTATGTAATGACGTTGCGTGTTAGCATTTGTTTTCATTTTGTTTGTTTATCTTTCTTTCTTTATTTGCTTGTTTGTCTGTTTGTTTGTTCTAAGTTTGTTTATAAGTTTGTTAGTGGTAAGCAAGTTAAAAGTTTGGTTAAAGCAAACGACTGCAAACACACCACACACACACACACACACACACACACACACACACACACACACACAAACGCGCGTACGCGCGCGCATGCGCGCGCATACACACACCCACACTCACAAAACACGCATGCTCTCTCTCTCTCTCTCTCTCTCTTATTTTCTGTCTCTCTCTCTCTTGTGTCACTGTCTCTGTCTATATCTCTGTCTGTCTTTATCTGTCTGTCTGTCTGTCTGTCTATCTGTCTCTCAAGAATAGTCTGCTTATCATTGTAGAATTAGATTATATAGTGTTGCTATGTTGTATTGTCAGTATGAATGATATGCGTTGAAATAATGTATGCATGACAAGGACAGATTGTAAGACTAGGCTTTGGCCTGGAATCTTCATCCTTGCGTATTAAAGATCAATCAATCAATCAATCAATCAATCAACCAATCAATCTCTCTCTCTCTCTCTCTCTCTCTCTCTCTCTCTCTCTCTCTCTCTCTCTCTCTCTCTCTCTCTCTCTGCAAACTTTAAGAGCTTGGATTTTGTTACGGATGGTAGAATCAGTGAACAGAATACGCTAATGGCTTTATGCATATGTATCGCACAGGGCTGACTGACCGCCGATGGCAAGAACGTGCGAGTCATGGTAAAGACGGTGATTGGCTTGATTTGAACAACCAAGTTAGTATGGATAATCGTGTTTCGATCTACTTGTCAATGGGTATTGGTAAAAACATCTCAAATGCGTTATAACGAGGTATGA
>CM065728.1:60583629-60591129 GCA_033310375.1 Conus canariensis
ACACACACACACACACACACACACACACACACACACACACACACACACACACACACACACACATTATTTTTATCGTTCAATGTCCTCACGATAGACACTCAAAGTTCATGACAGGAACTGATACATCACCAGTGAAATGAAAGACACAGACAGGTTTAGCAGAGCAGGGAGCCAGAAAAGAAAACTGAATGAAGAAGAGAAGAAAAGAAACTAAAGGAACTAAAGGAACTAAAAACAATGACCATCACGAACGACAAGAGAGAACAGTGCGTCACAGAACGGATCAGGGGAAAGGACACCAAAGCACCGTCTTTCACTAGGCGGTTCCTCTAGAGGGTAATGTGATAATGCTCTGCCTGTCATGTTGCGTGTGACATTGGTGTAGTCAGCTCTCGAGAGCTTTCCTCTTTCACTCCACTGTCTTTCTCTTGCCTCTGGCGGGGTAGGGGGGGGGGGGGTGAAGTCATCTTTATAAGATTTTTTCTCAACAGCACAGAATTTACTGGGTTCGTTGGTTTCAGGTTCACTCTTTAGACAATAATATAAGAGAAGGGAAAACGAATTAAATAAAAACGTGGGGGGGGGGGGGGGGGGGGGGCTGCTTTCCCACTGGTCTCCCACTCCCAGCTCCACCTCACTCACACACACACACACACACACACACACACACACACACACACACACACACACACACACACGTTCCGAAAGTGTATGTATTACTACGGCCAAACTGTGTTAAACCGTCTGAATGTAAACACCTCGCTCTGTCTGTCTGTCTGTCTGTCTGTCTGTCTGTCTGTCTGTCTGTCTCTCTCTCTCTCTCTCTCTCTCTCTCTCTCTCTCTCTCTCTCTCATTTTATTGTGGCACGCATTCACGACAGAAACTCAACGTCCATTACACGAACTGACACATCCCCAGTAAAAGGACAGAAAGAACACAGACAGGTAAAGCAGTGCAGGAAGTCTGAAAAGAAAATGAAACGAAGAACAGGAAAAGAAAGGAAAGGAAAGGAGCTAAAAGCCCTGACAATCACAAGCAACGCGAGAGAATAGGACGAGGCGGTTCCTCAAGGAGGGGGTAATGTGATAATGCTTTGCCTGTCGTGTTGTGAGATACTGGTTTGGTGGTGTGTCTGACAGTTAGCTCTCGATAGGTCCCCTCTTTCCCTCCACTGTCTTTGTCTTGCCTCTGGGAGTTGAGGTCACCTTTCCAAGGCTTTGTCAACAGCACATAGTTTACTTAGTTCGTTGGTTTCACGTTCATTTTTTTAGACAGTAAGAGAATGGGTAAACTAAATGAAATGAAAACTATAGGGGTTAGTCTCCTACCCGACCCCCATCCTACATCGTCACTTCGCTCTGTGTGTGTGTGTGTGTGTGTGTGTGTGTGTGTGTGTGTGTGTGTGTGTGTGTGTGTGTGTGTGTGTGTCCATTATGCAAAAATGGATAGAGGACGAACTTCATTTTGTTTTATGCTGCTGTAAATTATCTAGTCTAAGAGCGCAATATATACCAACAAAGTTTTCCAAGGGTCCCTGTCGGTTTCGGTAAAGCCTGCTAATGGCATCTTAGAGTGAAAGCATAGTAAGAACTATCTCAATTTACCTGTTCAAGGCATTTCAGTTTAGATCAGTCATGACTTCGTGACAGAGCAGTCCACCCAGTTTTTCTTGTGTTCTCTATAATTCTCATATTGATGTCATGTTCTCCATACCCCCCACTTCATAAGGGGAAATGGCCTTTGTATGAAGTAAACCATCTGAGTTCTGAGTGCGCTCTCTCTCTCTCTCTCTCTCTCTCTCTCTCTCTCTCTCTCTCTCTCTCTCTCTCTCTGTATGTACCAGTGCTTCCAAACCACGTTAAACCATCTGAATGTGAATCTCTCTCTCTCTCTCTCTCTCTCTCTCTCTCTCTCTCTCCATCTGTGTGTGTGTGTGTGTGTGTGTGTGTGTGTGTGTGTGTGTGGTGTGTGTGTGTGTGTGTGTGAAACACATACACACACATGCACACACACAAACACACGCACGCACCCACGCACTCACACACACACACACACACTTTTCACACACACACACACACACACACACACACACACACACACGCACGCACCCACGCACTCACACACACACACACACACACACACACACACACACACACACACACACACACACACTACACACACACAACACACACACACACACACACACACACACACACACACACACACACACACACACACACATTTTACTGTTCAATGAATTCACGAGAGAAACTCAAAAGTCCAATACACGAACCATTACATCACCAGTGAGAGAAAAGACAGATTTAGCAGAGCAGGAAAGGCTGAAAAGAAAGTGGCATAAAGAAGCGGAGAATAGGAACGCACAAAGAGCAATGACAATCACAAGCAACGAGAGAGAGAGAGAGAGAGAGAGAGAGAGAGAGAGAGAGAGAGAGAGAGAGAGAGAGAGAGAGAGAGAGAGAGAGAGAGAGAGAACAGCACGTCAGAGAGCAGTTCAGTGGAAAGGATAGCAAATCCACCCTGACCAGGCAGTTCCTCAAGGGGGGTAATGTAATGTGATAATGCTTTGCCTGCCGTGTCGTGCGATGGTGGTTTGATGGTGTCTGACAGTTAGCTCTTGATAGTTCTCTCTCTCCCCCCCCCCCCCCCCCCCGTCTTTCTCTTGCCCCTGGGGAATGAAGGCATCTTTTTAAGACTCTGTCAACAGCACAGAGTTTACTTAGTTCGTGTGTTTTAGGTTCGCTTTTCAGACAGTAAGAGAAGGGAAAACGAATGAAATCAAAATGTAGAGGCTGCACCCCCCCCCCCTCCCAACTCCCACCCCATCAACTCTCTTTCTCTCTCTCTCTCTCTCTCTCTCTCTCTCTCTTGCTCTCTCATTCCCCATGTGTATGCATTACTGTGGCCAAACCATGTTAAATCAATCAAATGTGAATCGCTCTCTCTCTCTCTCTCTCTCTCTCTCTCTCTTGCAAATTGTTCTTCAATGCACTCATGATGGAAACTCAAAGTCCATTACACGAACTGATAAACCGCAGTGGAAGAAAAGAAACCGACAGGTTTAGCAGAGCAGGGAAGTCAGAAAAGAAAACCGAATGAAGAATAAAGAAAACAAAAGGAACTAAAAGCAAGGACAATGATGAGCAACGAGAGAGAGGAGAACAGCACGTCACAGAACGGTACATTAGAAAGGACAAAAAAAAAAAAAAAAAAAAAAAAACACCTGGCTAGGCAGTTCCTCAAGGGGGGTAATGTGATAATGCTCTGCCTGTCATGTTGTGTGATGGTGGTTTGATGGTATCTGGCAGTCACATCTTGATGCTTCTCCTGTTTCCCCCATTGTCTGTTTCTTGCCTCTGGGGGGTGAAGTCATCTTTCCATGGGTTGGTCAACAGCACAGGGTTTACTGAGTTCGTTGGTTTCAAGTTCACTCTTTAGACAGTAAGAGAAGGGGAAACCAGTGAAATAAAAGCTATAGGGATGGCACCCCTACCTGAACCCCCATCCCCACCTCTCTCTCTCTCTCTCTCTCTCTCATTTCCCATTTGTATATATCACTGTGACCAAATCGTCTTAAACCATCTGAAAGTGACCCCCCCCCCTCTCTCTCTCTCTCTCTCTCTCTCTCTCTCTCTCTCTCTCATTTCCCATTTGTATATATCACTGTGACCAAATCGTGCTAAAACATCTGAAAGTGAATCTCTCTCTCTCTCTCTCTCTCTCTCTCTCTCTCTCTCTCTCTCTCTCTTTCTCCCCCCCCCCCCCATTCTCTCCAACTCCTTCACCCTCTCTCTCTCTCTCTCTCTCTCTCCTCTGTCTGTCTGTCTGTCTTACATTTTATTGTTAAACGGACTCATGATAGAAACTCAAAGTCCATTACATCAACTAACACATCACCAGTGAACTGGAAAAAAAAATGCAGACAGGTTTAGCACAGCAGACAAGTCAGAAAACTGAATCGAATGAAGAAGAGAATAATAATAATAATAAAAACCCGAACTACAAGCAATGGCAATCACAAGCAACGAGAGAGACCAGCACGTCACAGAACAGTTCAGTGGACAGGGCAACAAAACTCACCTGACCAGACGCTGCCTCTGGGGGGCTAATGTGATCATGCTTTGCCTGTCGTGTTGTGTGAGAGTGGTTTGATGGTGTCTGAGAGTCAGCTCCCGATAGGTTTTCCTCTTTCCCTTCTCTGTCTTTCTCTTGCCTCTGGGAGACGAGAGTATCTTTGTAAGATTTTGTCAACAGCACAGAGTTTACTGAGTTTGAAGGTTTCAGGTTCACTTTTTTTTAGATAGTAAGAGAAAAATGAATGTAACAAAAACTAAACTGTTTGCTTCCCCCACCTGACCCCCACTCACACCCTTAACTCTTTCTCTCTCTCTTCTCGTCTCGTCTCTCTGTCCCTCTTCCTCTCTCTTCTCTCTCTCTCTCTCTCAGATTGGTAGATAGTTAGATACATACAAACATACATTGATTAGGGCAATGGCCTAAACATGAATAAAACATCTGAATCTCTCTCTAATATATATATTTATAGATAGATAGATAGATACATAGATAGATAGATAGATAGACAGACAGACAGACACGATAGATAGAAATAGATAGATAGATAGTACATACATACTAATAATAGATAGATAGATACATACATACATAGATACATACATAGATAGATACATATATACATAGATACATAGACAGATAGATGCATAGACAGACAGATAGATAGATAGACAGATACATACATACATACATAATACATAGACAGATACATACATACATACATACATAGACATATAGATAGATAGATAGATAGATAGATAGATAGATAGATAGATAGATAGACAGATAGACAGACAGATAGACAGATAGACAGATAGATAGACAGATAGATAGACAAATAGAGTGACAGGCAGACGAGGAGACAGACAGGCACACATACATGAAGACAGACAGACGGATAGAAAGAAAGTCAGTGAGATAGACAGGGAGACAGACAGACAGACAGACGGATAGAAAGAAAGTCAGTGAGATAGACAGGGAGACAGACATAGATCGATAGATAGATAGATAGACAGACAGACAGACAGACGGATAGAAAGAAAGTCAGTGAGATAGACAGGGAGACAGACATAGATCGATAGATCGATAGATAGATAGATAGACAGACAGACAGACAGACGGATAGAAAGAAAGTCAGTGAGATAGACAGGGAGACAGACATAGATCGATAGATCGATAGATAGATAGATAGACAGACAGACGGATAGAAAGAAAGTCAGTGAGATAGACAGGGAGACAGACATAGATCGATAGATCGATAGATAGACAGGGAGACAGACAGACAGACAGACGGATAGAAAGAAAGTCAGTGAGATAGACAGGGAGACAGACATAGATCGATAGATCGATAGATAGATAGATAGACAGACAGACAGACAGACGGATAGAAAGAAAGTCAGTGAGATAGACAGGGAGACAGACATAGATCGATAGATCGATAGATAGATAGATAGACAGACAGACGGATAGAAAGAAAGTCAGTGAGATAGACAGGGAGACAGACAGACAGACAGACGGATAGAAAGAAAGTCAGTGAGATAGACAGGGAGACAGACATAGATCGATAGATCGATAGATAGATAGATAGACAGACAGACAGACAGACGGATAGAAAGAAAGTCAGTGAGATAGACAGGGAGACAGACAGACAGACAGACGGATAGAAAGAAAGTCAGTGAGATAGACAGGGAGACAGACATAGATCGATAGATCGATAGATAGATAGATAGACAGACAGACAGACAGACGGATAGAAAGAAAGTCAGTGAGATAGACAGGGAGACAGACAGACAGACAGACGGATAGAAAGAAAGTCAGTGAGATAGACAGGAGACAGACATAGATCGATAGATCGATAGATAGATAGATAGACAGACAGACAGACAGACGGATAGAAAGAAAGTCAGTGAGATAGACAGGGAGACAGACATAGATCGATAGATCGATAGATAGATAGATAGACAGACAGACAGACAGACAGACGGATAGAAAGAAAGTCAGTGAGATAGACAGGGAGACAGACATAGATCGATAGATCGATAGATAGACAGACAGACAGACAGACGGATAGAAAGAAAGTCAGTGAGATAGACAGGGAGACAGACATAGATCGATAGATCGATAGATAGATAGATAGACAGACAGACAGACAGACGGATAGAAAGAAAGTCAATGAGATAGACAGGGAGACAGACATAGATCGATAGATCGATAGATAGATAGATAGACAGACAGACGGATAGAAAGAAAGTCAGTGAGATAGACAGGAGACAGACATAGATCGATAGATCGATAGATAGATAGATAGACAGACAGACAGACAGACGGGTAGAAAGAAAGTCAGTGAGATAGACAGGGAGACAGACATAGATCGATAGATCGATAGATAGACAGACAGACAGACAGACAGACAGACGGATAGAAAGAAAGTCAGTGAGATAGACAGGAGACAGACATAGATCAATAGATCGATAGATAGATAGATAGACAGACAGACAGACAGACGGATAGAAAGAAAGTCAGTGAGATAGACAGGGAGACAGACATAGATCGATAGATCGATAGATAGATAGATAGATAGACAGACAGACAGACAGACGGGTAGAAGATAGATTCAAAGATACTTAGATAGATAGACAGATGGGTAGATAGATAGATAGATACACACAGAGATAGATAATTCTTAGATCATTACATTAGTCCATCATACAATACGTACAACTTGTCTATCCATCCATATATACATACATACACACATACATACATATCTCTTTATCTATACAGACAAGGTTACACACACACACACACACACACACACACACACACACACACACACAGTTTATATATATATATATATATATATATATATATATATATATATAATATATATATATACGCCAGTAACTGTAATTTGAATAAAATAAATAAATACTCAACCACACGAAAGCCCTCTAGAGAGGAGAAAATTCTCACAGGGTTCATGAAATGAAGAACCATCGTTTTTTTCTCTTTGAATTATCCCCGTCCCATGTCTTCTGAAGTAATCCACAGAAACCCTCTGACAGAACTCATCTCGACCATTCCACGACCCGAGAGGATTCGGGAGGCCAGAAAAAGGAAACTCAGACATAGCTCACATCGATTTTTCTTCCCCTAAGAGGCCGATACTAGGGACACTCACGTAGCTGTGCTCAGACGCTACTATGTTGTGTCTATTTCATTATTTGTTGACGTATTTCCTGAAATCAAAGCTGTACGCGTTATTTGGGTTTGTTTATTAGTTTTTGCGGTGGGGACGGTCGGGATGGGGGTAGGGGTAGGGGTAAAGGAGGAGGATGGAGTTGCGGGGATGGAGTGTGGGGGCGAGATGTGAGTGTGGGGGTAGGTGGGTGGGTGGGCGGGTG
>CM065728.1:60596129-60598629 GCA_033310375.1 Conus canariensis
GGACTCCGAGACAGAGGAACTTGAGAGAGAGAGAGAGAGAGAGAGAGAGAGAGAGAGAGAGAGAGAGAGAGAGGGGGGGTATGTGGATGAAAGAAAAACCAAACGAAACAAAAATCAGAGGATGACAGTGCTGACTTCATTAATCTTCCTTATCGCGTTGGTTTCATGTAAGGAGAAAATAACCACACACACACACACACACACACACACAACACACACACACACACACACACACACACACAGAGAGAGAGAGAGAGAGAGAGAGAGAGAGAGAGAGAGAGAGAGAGAGAGAGAGAGAGAAAGAGCCTTATTGAAAAAAGCGAAAAGCAACCTCTCTCTCTCTCTCTCTCTCTCTCTCTCTCTCTCTCTCTCTCTCTCTCTCTCTCTCTCTCTCTCCTTTTGTTTCATTCCAGTATGTGTCACATTATAAATGTCAGTAGGAATACGCGATGAATTTTTGAAGCTCATCACAAGAAGATTCCCACTGAGTGGCGATCTTTCACGGTACCAGACTAAACCGAATAGAAAAGCAAATTGTATTTGTTCTGTTTGCCATATGACAAAAACCTTTGAAAGCAGCTAATATACAAAAAAAACCTGTGAGTTACAGCATCAGGTAAAAAGCAATTTTAAAAAATCGACAAACATTTCATTTTTAAACCCAAGAAAATAAGACCACAAAGTTGGTTTCTACGTTGTCACTACTGTTACTACTGTCAGTGCTGTGTTACTCTTTACTGCATGGTATGGGCAAATGGCCTGGCAATATTAAAAAAAAGACATACTCCAGACTGCTGATTCTCTCCCCTTGATAAGAGGAAGGATGGCAAAGAAAATACACCATCGAGAAACAAGCGGAACGTAGGGCAGGTTATGAGACAGTGAATCACATATTCATACTGAATGTATACGTTGCAGAACGTATCTCATGTTCTATTTTAAATACCGTCAGTGGATTTCAGGAAAGTTTTTTTTTTTTTTTTTTTTTTTTCAAATTTCGCTAACTGAAATACTTCATGAAGCATTTTATGGAAAAACGCACGTAACTTATTTTTTCTCCCAAGCACGGATTTATGATACCACCTTGACACGCGTTAGCGATAAATCCATTTTCTCAGATCTTTGTTCTCTGTTCCCCATGATGCCACAGGAGATTGCCTTTTGAGCCCGCTTTTGTTCCCTCTTTTTTCAGTGAGAAGAATTTCCTGAAGACTTTCTGTTAAAAAAAAAAAGAAAAGAAGAGGGGTGAAGGATGAGACGGGGGTGGTAAAAGGGAGATAAATATGAGGAGAGGAGGTCGGGTGATGGTGAATGATGCAATACACAAAATATTCCAGGAGCTTCTGAATTATTTCTGATTTTAATTGCAAGTAAGGTTGTTGGTTTTTTTTTTTTATAAATATAGGTAATACTAATACCATAGCGTTACGAAAAGGGGGTTATTTGTCGGAAGGTGAAGGCAGAGGGGCATGGATATCTAGAAATAAAGGTAAGAAATTGACATGAATATTTAGGATTCCCCCCCCCCGCCCCCCCCCCCACCCCCCCCCCCCCCCCCCCCCTCCCCCCCCGCCCTCTCCCCCCCCCGCCCTCCCCCCCCCCCAGTTACACCTAAATGTGTCGTGGGACAAAGCAACGCGCAGTCGCGGGCGCGCGAGACAGGAGAGAGAGAGAGAGAGAGAGAGAGAGAGAGAGAGAGAGAGAGAGAGAGAGAGACAGACAGACAGACAGACAGACAGACAGAGACAGAGACAGAGAAGAGAGAGAGAGAGAGAGAGAGAGAGAGAGATGCGGATTGATTCAGACTGAATATAGGGTGAAAGTTTTCGGCAACAAATGTTTTCAGAATACTCCTTCACATGCATCTAACCAAATCATAAATGTGAAACAGAACAATACCTGCTGCAAATTCATGATGATTTAGGATACATTGCAAACTGGTTGTGGTCAGTGAAACCGATCATGTTAAACAGTTGTTTTCAATAGTAAATAGTAAAGCACTATGTCGGCAAGCAAATATTAAACTGGATATCAGCTGGTATCCTATTTTGAAAAAAAAAAAAAAAAAAATGGCACGCTTATCTTGAAAGTAACGCGCACATCGGTAGCATCTGTCAGTTCAAAAATCACGTGGAACAAAAAAAAAATGTCCACTTATATTTTTAAGTGAATGGGCACTTCAAGAGGCTTAAATTTCCCAACTTAGAACAGGTGTCCCGTTCGCAGTTGGGCAAGACATCCGTCGGAAAAAGAAATACCTTGAGACGCCCACCCAAAGTTGCGAATCTTAAATAAATGTTAGCGAACCGCCAAGAGAAACGTGGACAAACGAGTCACAAGACAAAACACAACGCGTTTCGACCTCTTAGGTCTTCTTCAGGCAAGACACAAACGGATTATCTCCCTTCTAACAGCCTCGTTTTCATTCAACACCTACCTTGCACTGAAGAGATCTAAGCTAAGCGACAAACTCGTTCATTTTCATCGTCCTATTTGTTTG
>CM065728.1:60606076-60611076 GCA_033310375.1 Conus canariensis
CAGAGACGACAGACAAAGAAAGCGGGGGAGAGGGAAGAGGAGAGAGAGAGAGAGAGGAGAAGGAGAACAACAGACAGAAGAAAGACAGAGAGAGACAAGCAGACAACAAAGAGAGAGAGAAGAGAGAGAGAGAGAGAGAGAGAGAAGAGAGAGGGGGAAAAACAGACAGACAGACAGAAAGACAAGAGAGACGAGAAGAAAAAGAAAGCGAGAGAGAGAGAGAGAGAAACCGAGACAGAAGAGGGGAGGGGGGAGCGAGGAGAGAGGCACTAAGGGGATAGACAGAAAGAACATTTACACAGACAGACAGATATAAAGATCAACATGTAAACCCAGTAACCCCAATATGTTTTAAATGGAAACCCTTTTCCCCATATCCCCTGTGTGGTCCCGCGGTGGCGTTGTGTGTGTGTGTGGGTGTGTGTGTGTGTTGTGTGGTTGTGTGTGTGTGTATGTAGTGTGCGTCGGGGGGTTGTGTGTGCGCAGCATAGGTGCGCGCGTGCGTCCGTGTGTGTGGGGAGGGGGGGGGGTGAAGAATGCGTGCGTGCTTGAATGGTGGAGCGGCGCGCGCGCGTGTGTCGTGGGTTGTACGCGCGCGCGCGCAGCGTGGGTGCGCGTACAAATGCGTCTCCATTTGCGCGCGCGCGCGCGTGTGTGTGTTTTGAGGATCGTGTGTGGTCTTTGTGTGTGTGTGTGTGTGTGTGTGTGTGTGTGTGGGAAGGGGGGAGAGAGGAGAGAGAGAGAGAGGGGAGAGGGGGGGGGAGAGAAGTGCGTGCTTTTGGGTGTGAGTGCGAGTGGTAGGGGGTTTGGGGTGTGTGTGTGCGTGCGTGCGTGCGTTGTGTGGTTTTGGGGTGTGTGGTGGGTGCGTGTGCGGGGGGTGCGTGCGTCGTGAATGCGTCGTGCATGCGTAGTGTGGGTGTTTTTGTGTGTGTGGTGTGTTGTGTGTGTTGTGGTTGTTTGTTTTGTGCATTACAAACGCTTTTTGGGAAAGGGGAGTTAAAGTGTGGGGGGTAGGGGACAAAAAAAACAGAGAGGAATGGTGGGGGTGGGAGGGGGGAAGCGTGGGGGGGGGGGGGGGGGGGGAGGAGTGAGAGTGGAAGGAAATGAGCTCATTGCGCACCCGGCAACAAGGGAACAAGACCAGTCATCACAGCCACGGGCTCGGGGGAAAAAAAAGGATCGAACCCATCCTTCATCCTTGTTCGTTTGGTTGCTTTTTTTTTGTTTTGTTTTGTTTTGTTTTCTTTCTCTTTTCTCTCTTTTCTCTCTCTCTTCCCCTCTCTCTCTCTCTCCCCCTTTTCTCTCTCCCCCGCTGCCCTTCCCTCCGCCTCCTACCCCCCCCCCCCCCTTCCCCCCGGGAGGTTCCTTTCGTCCCATGGCATCAGGCCGGCTTGACAGAAATGATGAAGCGGGGGTCAGAAATAACCCAGGTGGACGAGAGAGAAAACCGTGTAGATGGATGTAAAAGGACGCAAAGAAAGTCTGGAAGAAAGAAAGAAGAAAGTACAACCATAAAAAGGTAAAAAAAAAAAAAAAAAAAAAAAAAAAAAAAAAAACCCGAAATGCGAAAAGGTGGGAAGTTAACAAAAAGAAAAGGGGGAGGGGGGGGGATAAGGAGGCAAATGTCGAAAGAAAAAAAGAATGATTGAATGAATTAAATAATGATTGAATATATGAATAAAGAAAAAGAAAAGACAGACAAAGTGGAAACGACTAAACTAATAAAACGAGTGGACAGAAAAACGAAAGGAAAAAAAAAAGAAAAAAAAAAAGGAAAGAGAGAATAGTGAAAACAAGAACGAAATACAAAAAAAAAAAAATGTGGAAAAGATTGTGTGAAAAGGAAATAAGGATGAAAAAGAAACCTATAAAAAGAAAGAAGAAGAAACAAATGCATAAAAAAAGAAAACGACAAAATAAAGAAATAGAAATAAAGATGGCAGACATGAGTTTAAAAGCAACGCAATGAAGGAAGTAGAACACGTACAAATGGGAAAGAAAAAAAAGAATTAATGAAATGCTTAGTAAACAGAAAAACACATACATACGTCATCAGAGAGAGAGAGAGAGTGAGAGAGTGAGAGAGAGAGGAGAGCGGAGAGAGAGAGAGACAGAGACAAGAGAGAGAGAGGACAGAAAAAGAGAGGGGAGAGAGAGAGAGAGATGGAGGGAGAGAGAGAGCGCGAGAGAGAGAGAGAGAGAGAGAGAGAGAGAGATGACAGAGAGATAGAGGAGGATATTTAGAGAGAGAGAGAGAGAGAGAAGACAGAGACAGAGGACAGAGAGACAGAGACAGAGAGACAGAGAGAGACAGAGAGAGAACGCAGCTGTAAAACATACCGCCCCCCCTCCCCCCCCAAAAAAAAAAAAAAAAAAAAAAGAAACAAAAGAAAAAAAAAGAAAAAGAAAACAGAAATGAAAAAGATAAAAAAAGAAAAAAGAAATAAAAGAGTTTACGTTTACTGTCCCTGTCAAAGTGTTTGTTTTTGTGTACTGACGCAGTTGATGGATATATACCCTTCCCCGTCATTCTTCTAGTACGGTCAACCTGGTCTGCAACATCATTTTTGGCTAAAATGTGGACACCAAACACACACACACACACACACACACACACACACACACACACGCAACCCCCGGCGAATGCAACCCATCATGTGAGCCAAGTCGTGACGCATGGAAAGGTAGGCGGATGAGACGTTGATAGCTACAATCTGGGATGCGACAGTGGTCCGCATTTCATAGTCTCTTCCCTCACTGCACGCAGTTCAAACACTGTTGTCCGTCAACACACGGTGTGTATGGTTATGTGTTATGTCAGCAAGCAAGCGCGCACGGGACACGCGCAGTCACTCATGCACGCACATACACCCACGCACATACACACGCGCACGCGCGCAACAACACACAGCCCCCTCTCTCTCTCATATATATATATATATATATATTGGTGTGTGGTGTTTTGTGTGTGTGCGTGCGTGCCGGGGCGTGCGTGCGTGCGCGCGTGTGGTGTGTGTTTTGTGTGTGTGTGTGTGTGTGTGGGAGGGTGTATGTGTGTGTGTGTGTTAAATATATATATATATTATATATATTATATATATATATGTATACGTATGTGTTTTTTGTATGTATACTTATGTATAATGTACACACACACACACACACACACACACACACACACACACACACACACACACACACACAATATATATATATATATAACATGTGTGTGTGTGTGTGTGTGTGTTGTGTGTGTGTGTAGTGTTCCGTGTTGTGTGTGTGAGTGTGTTGGTGGGTGCGTGCGTGTGTGCACGTACTATAACGTCTATGTATGCATGCATGTACGTATGTATGTATGTATATATGTATGTTATGTATGCATATATATATATATATATATTATTATTTATATATATAGGTCTATTTGACCTACCTACGTACCTACCTTCTTATCTATCTATCTTCTTATCTATTTCCCCCAATCCAATTCTTTTAGTAAAGGGCCCCCATCACACCCACAACAGAACAAAATCAACAGGGATTTAAAAAAATACAACAGAGACCACAACAGAACGAAATCATTTGGGATTTGATAAGAAGACAAAGATTGAAAGATGCTGAAGATCTTCCACGAGGGCAACTAAAGGTTTTTTTTGCATGTTGGTTTTAAAACGCCCTTCTTGTTTGGTTACATTGGTCCACATGGGGCAAAATCACTCAAAACATAATTAACAATTTTGTTTTTCATTCCTTGTTTCGTATCTATCTGTTGTTTGTTTTTTGTAACGATAGTTGTTCTTTCCTTCTTTTCAAACTATTTTTTTCTTCCTATTTTTTACTTATCATCTAATTGTGTTCCTTCTTCTTTCCTTCTTCTTCTCTCTGTTGTCTTCCTTTTTTTTTTTTTGCTTAGTTTTTTTTTTCCTTTCCTTTCCTTTGAATCAGTGAGCACATTCGAGCTTCCAAAGCTTTTCCACTGTAGAAAATCTACTCCTCTCTCCTTCTCGTCTTTTCTTCTCCCTCTCCTCACCTCTCTCTCTCTCTCCTCCTCTCTCTCTTGTTGTGTCTCCCTCTCTCTCTCTCTTTGTTTCTGTCTCTGTCTGTCTGTCTGTCTGTCTGTCTTTTTGTCTGTCTGTCTGTCTCTCTCTCTCTCTCTCTCTCCTCTCTCTTCTCTCTCTTCTCTCCTCTCCTAACAAAGAAACAAACGAGCCAAGCCTCTATGTCACAGTTGCGTTCAAAGCTGCAGCTCCGTGCAACAATGAATTAAGCATTGTCTTGAATTTTTTTTTTTAATGCCATTAAAGCCGTTACATGTCAGTCTCTCTCACACTCTCTCTCTACTTTTTGTATGTATGCGTGTGTGGAAGGGGGGGGGGGGGGGAGAGAAGGAAGGATTGGGTAGACAACGGAAATTCCTGACTATAGTTTCGTGTGCATAAAGCACTGACATTGTAATATAATAATTAAGTATTTCCCGTGTTCGCCGTCTCTCTCTGTCTGTCTGTCTGTCTGTCTCTCTCACCTCTTCTCTCTCTCTCTTCTCTCTCTCTGTGTCTGTCTGTCTGTTTCACTCTCTTTCTCTCTCTGTCTTTGTCTCTCCCTCCCCCCCCCTCTCTCTCTTCTGTCTCTCCCTCCCCCCCTCCCCTCTCTTAAGACAATTCTGCTCTTCGTCTCATCTTTGTTACCCCGACATCATTTTCGACGGTGGCCGTTTCTTCGAACACCCTCCTCCCCCCCCCCCCCCCAACACACACACACACACACACACAACACACACACACACACACACACACACACACACACACACCAACCCCATCCCCTCACCCCTCCCGCTCACGCCCACCCTCAACCCTCATCCTCACCCTCTCCAAGCGACCGACCTGTTCCCTCTTTTTCTTTCTTTCAGGCGTGTCGGTGTCGGTCAGCTGCTTCACCTTGGTGGCTATCTCCCTGGAGCGCTACTTCGCCATCTGCCGGCCGCTGCAGTCCCGCTCCTGGCA
>CM065728.1:60623576-60628576 GCA_033310375.1 Conus canariensis
ACCGGGTGAAAAGAATAGAAGCTCGCTGAAGAGGATTCTGGACGAATCCAGTTTCACTTAAACGCCTCTAAAAGAGTGAATAACCAACAAGTAGGGCAACCCATGTTGAAATAATTACACGGCCATAGCTCTAAACGTAATAGTGCTGACGACACCGAATTGCCCATGCAGAAATGCCAACACCGAACACACAGAGCAAAGAAGGAGACAACCCCAGGGCATGTCACCCTATTTGCTCTGTGTGCTCTGTGTTATATCATCCTCGCCGCCACCATCGTCTTGTCGTCGTCATAATAAGTAGCCGCAGTAGGAATTGAACAAAATTGCTGACAGTGCCTACGTTACAAGGCAAACCATTTATCATCAAAACCACCACCGCTCATACTTCCATTATCGGCACTTCCGTCATATCCACCATCACCAGCCCACCGTCACCGCCTCCTTCAGCAATCATCACTATCACCAGCACCGAATCTGCACCTACCTCCACACATCCTACCCTTACAGACACCACACTATCGCTTTACCACCACCACCACAACCTCCACCACTACCATCACCACCTCCACCACTACCTCCACCACCACCACCACCACCACCACCTCCACCACCACTACCACCTCCGCCACAACTACCACCACCTCCACCACCTTCACAACCACCACCACCACCTTCACCAAAGTAACCCCTTTTCGCTCTCTGTGCTCCCCAGGCCGGCCCTATCCGCATGTGTGTGGAGATCTGGGAGGACAAGGTGTGGGAGAAGGCCTACACGCTGCTCATCAACCTCATGCTGCTCGTGCTGCCCGTCATCCTCATGTCGCTGGCCTACGGCAACGTCTGCTACACCCTGTGGGTGGGCATCAAACTGGAAGCCCAGTCTGAGCGAGGTCAGTCTGTTTGCTTATTAGTTAGTGGGCCTGTACACGTAGCAAGTTGACGGGTTGTCAACCTTGTATCTGGTATGTCCAGCCATCCAAACTATGTATGTCTCAAAAGCTGTCTGCAATGTTGAGAGGAGATTGTTCAAAAATTGCAATCGTGGTCTATATGTCTCAAACCTGTCTGCAATGTTGAGAAGAGGTTGTTCACAGGTTAAAATCGTGGCCTGTGATTAAAGATCCTGCGCATGAAGCGACTCAATTGAGGGGCTGCATGCATGCTATGTATCTGGTAAGTGAAGTCTACGAAGATACATATCCAGACCTTACTGCAATATTGAATGGAATGTGTTGAAAGATTATCACGTCGATGTGATGTCCATGGGTAATCTCATACTGATATCTAGATAGATAGATAGATAGACAGAGATAGACAGATAGATAGATAGATTGATGGACGGATGGACGAGTGGACTGATGGACTGATGGACTGATGGACGACGGACGACGGACGTACAGACAGACAGACGGACAGCCAGACAGGCAGATAGCCAGCCAGACAGCCAGATATATATATATATATATATATATATATATATATGTGTGTGTGTGTGTGTATGTGTGTGTGTGTGTGTGTGTGTGTGTGTGTGTGTGTGTGTGTGTGTGTGTGTGTGTGTGTGTGTGTGAGGGAGGGAGACAAGGAGTGGAATGAGCCGCAGGAGCATCATACGACAAAGAGTAGAGGCGGATCAGTTCGTCTAGACAAGAAGACGAAGGTCTGCAACCTTGATTTAAAAGCCTTCAAAGCCACCGGGTGGACATTCGCTGCCAAACGTTAAGGCAAAGACAGAAGGCACAGTGCAGGACGATAAGAAAAGAGGAGGGACGGAGGAGGGGAGCATTTTGAAAGGGCGCTTTTGGACTTTAATAAAAAAACAAAACAAAAAAAAACAAAAAAAAAAAGGAAACAGGGCCGAGGTTGCGTACAGAGGATCGCGTATGAGGACAGACGACCAGTATGAGCGACACGAGGGAGTGTGTGTGTGGAGGGGGGGGGGGGGAGGGGGGAGAACCACCAATGTATGTGAGGGAACGGAAACTAGGTCTACCACATCAAAGGGACGAGATGATTGTCTACTCACTCCGCCACTCCAAGATGAAGGGGGAAAAAATTCATCATGCCCGAAGACAGGAAGAAGGGGGGAATGGGGGATGTCTAACACTACCCTGACGCCATCAGAACAACGACACGTTAAAGTGATAACGGCGAAAATTCCACACTGTTTATGCCTGGAGCCAACGATATTCCAGCTCGCCAACGTCCGATTGCACACTCGGTGCTGAAGTACTGAGCTATAGTGTGAGCTGATCTTGTTGACATTCATGATATAGACTGGCCTTTCTCCTGTGACGGATGACTGAATGATTGACAAACTCACTGAATTAACGAATGAATGAAAAAAAAAACCCGAACGAATGGATGAACGAATAAATGAACGAATGTACGAAACGAAAGAATAATTTACTAATGAGTGAATGAACGAATGCATGGGTAAACGACTAAATACATGAACAACTGAAAGAATGAATAAATGGACGAGCAAACGAGCGAACGAACGAACGAATTACGAATGACTAAATGAATAAATGAATAAATGAATGAATTGACAACTGAACAAACGAACAACAAGAAATGAATGAATGAATCACTGGATGCATGAATAAATGAATAAGTGAATGAATGAATAAAAGAACTACACACTGAATGAATGAATGAATGAATGAATGAATGAATGAATGAATGAATGAACGAACGAACGATCGACTAACTGAATGAATGAATGAGCTCATACATGAACTGATAAACGCACGAGCGAACGAACGAAGGAACGAACGAACGAATGAATGAATGAATGAATGGATCATAACATTTTATCTGTACATTTTTGACATTCTTTACTTGCCCATTCTCCAATTTTCATTTCGCGTGTTGTCCTGTTTCTCTCAGAGCGCCAACAAATGAACGAGAGCGGGAGCGGCAGCAGCGCCATCTACAGCAACCAGAACGGCGTGTCCCTCACCCTGGAGAGCAGACGGCTGGCCGGCTCCAACGCCACCACCCCTAACCCCGTCCTCTCCACCACCACCACGCCCACCTCTCCACCGGCGGGGGACAGCCAGCATCATCCGGGCGGGGCCTCCTCCGGCAGCGCCGTCAGCCGACCTTTCCGCCGCTTCGAGGCCCACCGCGCCATGCGCCAGACCAACAGCGAGAAGTCCCGCGCCGCCAAGAAGCGCGTCATCAAGATGCTCTTCATGATCGTCCTGGAGTTCTTCGTCTTCTGGACGCCCAGCTACGTCATCATGACCTGGATCGTCTTCGATGGGGAGAGCGCCAACCGCCACATCAGTCCCATCGTGAAGCTGCTCTTCCACCTGCTGTCCTACGTGTCGGCCTGCTGCAACCCCATCACCTACTGCTTCATGAACAAGAACTTCCGGCAAGGCTTCCTGGCCGCCTTCCGGTGTCTGAGGAGACGCCATGTGTACGCCAGCCGTCGCAGCGAGTTTTCTTTTTCCGGACATACCGCCTCTACCCGAACCGGAGTCAGCAACGCCACCACGAACTACGACAAGATTCGAGACTCGGACGAGATCTCGGAGAAGTCGTTCTGAGGACGTCCTCGCGGGCGCGTGGTGTTGGGGCGACGGAAGTGCCCGGCGCAGCGTGGCGCAGGGGGAGGAAATGTGATGGTAGGGAGGAGGCTGGAAGACTTCATGTGAGATGTTGAGGATGTGGATGATGGTGATGATGATGATGATGATGATGATGATGATGATGATGAGGAGGAGGAGGAGGAGGAGGAGGAGGAGGAGGAGGACGACGACGACGACGACGACGACGACGACGACGACGACGACAAGGAAAAAGAGGAAGCGAATTACCAAATGCCGGTTGAGTTGAATTCTGGTTTACCGTCAAGACCAGTTTTCAACTGATGGGATATATCTATCCCAGGAGAGTAGGTGGAAAGAGTCTTGTCTAATACTACACTGGCACCACCAGAACGACAACACGTGAAAGAGGGTGTAAACACTGTAGGCTAGTGGGGGACGATCTAACTCAGCTCCACCTGAACGTGATACTGGTGCCCCTCCACGTTAGTTGGCCACGTGCGATTTTGTTGTTTTTATACCTGGCGATTTACTTTCCCTTGGACAGAGCCTCCGGTTCGTGTTGATGCCGCTCTGTGCGCTTGACGGTAAGGTCTCTCTGGAGATGTAAGATGAAAATGCCAGTTGTAACGATGACTATGGCAGGACAGTCTTTGTCCCGGCAGTATACCCCACATTAACATCAAACAAGTGGTTCAAGCCGTGGATTCATTATCCTGCGATAAATTGAGTGCACGGGCTGTTTGTTGGGCTCTGGTTTTCTTTCTCTTTGATCTAAGACTTTAATGAAGCCGATTCTCATTGTAGAAAATGACTCATCATTTTCACACGGAGGTATTCTGACAGTCGCACACTGGTACCGTGGTTCGAACGTTTCGGCAGTTTGTTTGTTTGTTTGTTTGCTTTTCCCAAATCTCGCTTCTTATCGGCTTTGAGTAAAGTGTGAAACGATGAAACTAACTACGATGTGTATGAAAACCATTTCTTGTTAAAACATAGACTGACCATCCCATAATTCTTGAAGTGAGATGTCAAGAATGTTGTCTTTTCCTGGGGAGATGTACATACAATTCTAGCAACGCACTGGGACTGTTTCCCGTTTTCTATGGCTTCTGATTGTGTCAAGATGGGAATATGTGTAACTATGTGCCATTTTCCACGTGGCGACGATTGTGAAACAGATTTCGGGAAATAATTATTGTTGTCCAATGGTGACACTGTTGAAGAAACCATTTTGGGACGTAAGTTATTGATACTGGTTAATGTGACGATTAATTAATCGTCTAAGATCAGAACTCACTCTCTCTCTCTCTCTCTCTCTCTCTCTCTCTCTCCTCTCTCTCTCTCTCTGTCTGTCTGTCTTTCCATCTGTCCCCCTTCTCCCTCCCTCCCCCCCTCTCTCTCTCTCACACACACACACAACACACACACACACACACACAC
>CM065728.1:60631076-60641076 GCA_033310375.1 Conus canariensis
GACACCGTCACCTAGTCTTACGTGCCCTATGAAGAGGGTTCCAGATTTTCCTTCTTTCCCGCTGTCAGCGGGACTTTCTCTGTGGTCATTGGCTCTGGGTCTTTCCTTACCATCACTGGGCCTTTCCCCAGAGTCGAGAGAAAGACGGAAGTCATACACTCTCCTCCATACAACATCGTCTGGCGAAAACTGAACACGTACTCTACCTGCAGCAGAGAATTCTCGCACAGTGTTCCCCTCCTAAGCCTGATCTGTCCGGTTGTGCTTTTAACTGGAAGAGGTTCACCTAGCATTTTCTCCCTTTCTGATGCCTCTGGGGAGATACGGCGGCTGCCCCCCCCCCTCCCCCACCCCGCCTCCCTCCCCCCCCCCCCCCCCCCAACACACAGCAGGTGACTGATGGCACTAATGGATGACGGACATTAATGCTGTCACTGCTTGCAGACGCCCTCAAAGCACTCCATCTATGATCGTGGCTGATTGCCGTTTTCATGTCATATGCTGTTGCCATCCTTACCCCTACAGAAAGTTCTTCAGAGTGGGGATGACAGCGGTGCCACTCTATAACACCTCACTTCTTTCTCTTCCCCTAGTTCAGTATTCTTTTTTACACTGATATCAGAAAGATACAAAGAACGAAACGAGAATGAGGTAGAGGTCGGATAGAGAAAAGTAAGTGCATGTGTGTGTGTGTGTGTGGGGGGGGGGGGGGGGAGGAAGGGAGGGGTGATAAAAAGCCCCCCTGACGTTGGTTGCTAAGTTGTTGCAAAATCACCTGGTTAATGGTTCCTTGTGCAAGATTGCTAGCCGTCTGTGATTCCCCATCTTACTCCTCCACTTCCTCGCCTCTCTTCCCTGCTCACCCGCCACCATTCCACCTCTAACGCCTCGTGTAATGCCCGCTACTGGCAGCTTCATTGTGTGTGTGGTGTGTGTGTGTGTGTGTGTGTGTGTGTGTGTGTGTGTGTGTGTGTGTGTGTGTGTGTGTGTGTGTGTGTGTGTGGTGTGTGTGTGTGTGTGTGTGTGTGTGTGTGTGTGTTTGTGTTTGAGAGAGAGAGAGAGAGAGAGAGAGAGGGAGGGAGAGAGAGAGAGGGAGGAGAGAGAGAGAGAGAGAGAGCCAGAGAGAGAGAGAGAGAGAGAGAGAGAGAGAGAGAGAGAGAGAGAGAGACTGGCCCCCCCAAATGATTTTTGTTCAGCAGTAAGTGTGAAAACACACACACAAAAAGTGTGCTTTCATGTTCAGATGGTTTACCTCCCAACTATTTGTGTATTCAATTGATTCTCTTCGTCCTCTCCGACATCCTCCCTTACCCTCCCAATCATCCACCTACACACACAGAATGGTAATGACATCAATCCCACCTATTAATTAATCCTTAGCTTGCCAAGAATGCTAGAAAGGAAAAGTTGAGCAGGTTGTCTATTCCTCACAAGAGGAATGGAACTCGCAGACGGATAACAAACAATTTAAAATCCGTCCAGACCTGAAAGAGATTTTACCGTCTTCCAGAGGCGGCCGTAAAGACAAAATAGTCTTGTGCCGCTTGTACAAAGGCCACCCGTTTTATACCCATTCTTATCTTTTAAAAGGTGAAGAAGCTCTGTGGTGCATTCCATGTCATGTACCACTCACGGTGAAACATTCTTTTAGAGTGTTGGGACTTGCACGATGTGAGACATAAACACTTTACAGCAGACTCCATGAAAACCCTGCTCAGAGATGTCCCACCTGATGCGATCTTTGAGTTTCTAAAATAGATCAACATTTTTCATCGGATCTAAAATTTTACGGAAGAAAGATTTTTAACGGAGTTTTTGGTGCGTTTTCAAAAGATGTATTTTAAAAGAGATGTGTGAATGTTTTTTTGTTTTGTTTTTTGATGACTTGTGAGTTGATTTTAACCTGGTGACAGCCCTTATATGGCCCTTTGCGGTCGGCTGGGCTATAAGCAATATTACCTTACCTTACCTATTAATTCATCCGGAAGGCATTATGAGGTTGTCCATGCTGAACATGGTATCATTTTAATACAAATTAAGGCTGAAACAAGGCAGCACGGATCTGAAGAAAACGAACGTGCGATGACTTAAGAAGTATACAGCTCATTGCCAAAATCTCTACAGGGCTCTTTCGAACTCAGTAAGTAGTTTTGAAACACTGCAGTGAGAAATACAAGAGAAATAATCCCGGAACCTTCGACCATTTACTGCTGTGTTGTAATTCGTCTATGCATGTATTACAAATGAAACAGTAAATCCACGAATCCCGTGACCTGTTCACTACAAGAGATACTCAGAGAGACTACATCGTTTTAAAAAAAACAGCATCAATTCAACACAAACTGCATAGGGAAATGTGTCACAACCCATTTCTACAAAAGACAAAAGGAAAGAAAGAAAGATAAAAGAAAAGAATAAAAGAAAGAAAGAAAGAAAGAAAGAAAAAGAAAAAAAGAAAAGAAATGAAATTTAAGTAATGACTCATTACGCAAAAGTTTTTATCGCTAGAATCTCAGAGGCTTTTCCTTTGAATACAGTATTCTTTGTGGGCCTCCAGCCTCCAATTCCCCCCCCCCCCCCCCCCCCCCCCCCCCTTTTCTTCTCTTGCTTTTTTTTCTTTTTTTTGTTTTGTTAACAGTGTGAGAGGAGGAGGTGTGAATGTGTATTTCATTTGATTAAAAGTATGCCCTGCGCAAATATAGCAGAATGAAAGTCTCAGTGCACCATACGTTAGTACATGAATAAACCCAGACGCTTGTATCAAGCGTTTAAAACGTTAAGATCAGCAAGTCCATCTATCTAACACACACGCACACACACACACACACACACACACACACCCACACACACACACACACACACACACACACACACACACACACAACACACACAATGCATGGTGGGTATGATTCAGTGTCAGAATGAAAAAAAGCCAATGACATCGGGAAAGAATAGGAGGATGCAGCCCCACTGTTAAAAAACAACAAAATGATTATAGTCTCTTTGAATTGTTGCCGAGTTGCAGCCCACGTCGACGCTTGATTTTTTTTTGGTGTCATTAGGACTGAACTGGTTACTTTTGTTAGTAGAAAGAAACTCGTGGAGAGCGTGGCAGCAGAGAGTCCTCAGAAGAGAAGCCCCTTCAAGCAAGTGTTTCGGCCCTTATCTCCTGACACTCTAGGGGGTTGGGCCACACCCGGTTCATGACTCCGGATGTCCCTCTGCTGCCCCTTTTTTTTTTCCCATCTTGGGACGAGCCATGGCTGGGATTCGAACCCATGACCCTCTGGACATGCTCATTTTCCACTTAATGACTCGCGCTTTAACCACTGAGCCACAGGGACACCTGATATTTGTAGGGAAATTAAGCCTTATGAAGTTCACTTTTGTTCTCCTTGACCAGATCCAGCTTGAACACCTCTCTGCCGCTTCTGCCATTGCTTTCAGGGCTCTGGTTTTTTCCTTCCCTGCAACTGAGAGCTGTTTCATGAGGCTGTATGCAGACGTTCCTACAAACCCCCTAGCTCCAATTTCTGCAGTGAGGACTTTGACCTGATAGCCTTCTCTCCTCAGGCTGTTTGCCAGATCAGCATACTTTTCAGTCTTGTAGATTTGAGCTGCCTCCATTCTGTTCTCATATGGCACCGTGAGCTCGATCATGATCAGCTGCTTGGTTGACTTAGAGTGGACTACTATGTCTGGTCTCATGCCACTCTTGCTGATGATCTCTGGGTGACTCTTCCATTCTGGGAGGTCTGCAGTGCACTCCCAGTCATCTGCCCCGTCCAGCAGACTCTGCCTGCATGTTTCGAGTGGCACTGTTGTTCTTGGCCATGATTTGCTGCCTCCTGCCGTGAAGAATGTTGCGGGTGCTTTTGGAGTCCTGATTTTCCCTTTTGTGGTGTTGGTACTAGCCCAGACTACTTGTACAATTTCTTTGAGCACTTGGTTGTGCCTCCATGTGTACCTTCCTTGAGCCAGGGCTACTTTACATGAGCTTAGGACATGCTCCACTGTTTGTTTTTCATGGCAGAGGGGGCATGCAGGATCGTCTGTTTTCCCCCACTTCACCAGGTTTGCATTTGAGGGCAGAAGGTCATATGCAGATCTGAGAATGAAGCTGATCCTGAGAGGGGCCATGTGCCAAATGTCATTCCAAGTGAGACTTCTTTGGAGTGCATTCTCCCACGTTGTCCATTGCCCTTGCTGGCTCTGCTGGACTGCTTTTTGGAGTCTTTTTTGGTCTTCTTCTTTTCTCATCTCCTGAATCATCATGTCTCTTTTGGCTTTTCCTTTGGCCTTTGACCACCATTCAGTTTTGGTCACCCCCAGTCCCTGTCTGTTGGTCTGTGTGTGTCCTGTTATTTCTCTGATCTTGAGACTTTCTTTTGCAGAATCCATCGCCTCTTGAACTTTCCATTTTCTGCCTGTCTTCAGCTGGGGCTTAATTGCTTCTACCACCTTGTCTCCTGAGTCCTCCAGCATGCTTTGAAGTCTGATCTTCCCTGCTTTGTATTCCTCCAGGATGGATTTCAGGGTAGTTTCAGCTTTGCTTGGCGACAGTACAGCGCTATGTCAGTCAGACAGGGTGGGACACCAAGCCATTTCCTTGTGAACTTGTTGATTTTGGCTTCCATTGCCTCCACTATGCTGGTGCAGATGTCGTATATCATCAGAGGCCATAGCAGCTTTGGTATCAGCATGAACTGCAGACACCAGACCTTGTATTTGCCAGGGAGCCCACACTGGTCAATGGTCTCCAAGCCTTCCTCCGCCATCTGCTTGGTTTCTTTTGCTCTTTGTGTGTCTTTCAGCGTATCATCATACCATCTTCCAAGGCTCTTGACTGGTTCTTCTGTGACTGTTGGAATGGCCTGGTTGGCAACACTGAAGACCACAGATCCGGCCACTTTTCCTTTCCTCAGTGAGAGACTCCGTGATTTCTTTGGCTTGAACTTCATTCTGGATGAGGCAACTATGTCGTCCAGCCTCTCCAGCACATGACGTGTCTCGTCTTCTCTGGATGAAATCACTGTAGTGTCATCCATGAAGGCCTTGAGAGGAGGCATCTTGTATCCATCGCCAAGGTCTGTTTGTCTCGCGTTGTTTGTTGCTGCTTTCAAGATGAGTTCCATTGCCAGCACGAACAGTATTGGGGAAATTGCACAGCCCATTGCAATACCCACTTCCAAGTTGATCCAGTCTGTTGTGTACTCCTTGGTAGAGAACCGCATTGAGAAGCCATTGAAGTACTTCTTGAGCATGTCGCGGATGTTCTTTGGCACATGGTACATCTCAAGAGCCAACTGTATCATCTCATGGGGCACAGATCCATATGCGTTTGCCAGATCAAGCCACACTACGTCCAGGTCTCTCTTTTCTGTCTTTGCTTTTTGGATTGCGTCCCAGATCATTGTGGCGTGTTCTACACAGCCAGCCACGCCTGGGATGCCACCTTTCTGGACTGACACATCCAAGTACTTGTTTTCCATCAGGTACTTGGTCAGCCTTGCTGCCATGACAGAGAAGAAGATTTTCCCTTCGACGTTCAGTAGTGATATTGGCCTGAACTGGCTAATGTCACTTGAGTTTTGCTCTTTGGGGATGTACACACCATCTGCCGTCATCCACTGGCCGCTGATCTTCTGGTTTCTCCAAGCCGATCGCAGCAGCCTGTGGAGCCACTCCAGCACCTTGGGACATTTCTTGTAAAGCTGGTAAGGTATTCCGTTTGGCCCTGGTGATGATTTGGCTCTGGCTTTGTCGACCACCTTCTTGATTTCCGCCAACGTTGGAGGCTTGCCATTGAACTGTTCCTCAGGGTTGGTTGGCCACACCAGACCTTGAATGTCGAGTGGTGCTTTGCTCTGTGGGTCAGAGTATGTTTTCCTCAGATGCTGCTCAAGAACTCCTTTGTCCACACTTAGGGTCCCAGATTTTGGCTGCTCAAACAGTGTTCTGGCAAACTGGAAGGGGTCTCTGAAGAAGCGCTCTTGTGTCTTCTTCTTTTTGCTCTTCCTCTTCCTCGCAGATTCCGCTTTGCTGAGGGCACTGTGTTTTTCTTTCAGGTCTTTCCACAGTTTTTCCAAGCCTTTTTTTCAGCTGGCAGTGCGGTCTTCATTTGCATCTTGAGGTTTTTCTTTTGGACCCTGATCTTGTCCATCTTTTCTTGGCGTCTGGATTTCTTTGGAGGTGTTTTCTCTTTGGGTAGTTTTGCTCCATAGGCGTCTCTACATGTGGCATACACAATGTCCCCATATGTGGCTAGTTTGTGTTCCAGGGTGCTTTTCCCTATCAGTGCATCGAGTCTTTGGACGATTTTTGCATCCAGTTTCTCCCAATCTTCAGTTTCGTTTGCTCGTGGCAGGTTGAGTTTCAGGCGCCTGGCATCGAGGGCCTGTGCAAATTCCTCATCCGAACCAACAGCGTGGATGTCCTTGGCACTGTGGTTTAAATCCTGGCCTTGGTCTTCCGACGTCTTATCTGCTGATGCAGTGCGCTGCTGCTCATTCAGATGAGTCTTCACACATCCCATCTTTGTTCTGTGGATCTTCATGCCACGGGTGGTAGCGAAACGCTTTCCACAGACACATGGATATTCCATTTGGTCCATGTTCATAGTCCGTTTGGGATTTGCAGTCATGATTGGTTGAGCACCGATGGATTCATCATTCTCTCCCCCTTTCGGTGAATCCTGGGAGCATCTTTTCCTTTTATTTTTAGTAGCCACATGTTTAAGGCAAAGTGGGGAGCCAGCCCACAGAGCCCTTGGTTCTGGTCTTTCCCAGTGTCCTCCGGTCTTTCCCGGACGTCCTCCGGCCTATTCCCGGAAGTCAATGGTTTACCCATGCATCAGTAGAAAGAAACTCGTGGAGAGCGTGGCAGCAGAGAGTCCTCAGAAGAGAAGCCCCCTTCAAGCAAGTGTTTCGGCCCTTATCTCCTGACACTCTAGGGGGGTTGGGCCACACCCGGTTCATGACTCCGGATGTCCCTCTGCTGCCCCTTTTTTTTTTTCCCATCTTGGGACGAGCCATGGCTGGGATTCGAACCCATGACCCTCTGGACATGCTCATTTTCCACTTAATGACTCGCGCTTTAACCACTGAGCCACAGGGACACCTGATATTTGTAGGGAAATTAAGCCTTATGAAGTTCACTTTTGTTCCTCCTTGACCAGATCCAGCTTGAACACCTCTCTGCCGCTTCTGCCATTGCTTTCAGGGCTCTGGTTTTTTTCCTTCCCTGCAACTGAGAGCTGTTTCATGAGGCTGTATGCAGACGTTCCTACAAACCCCCTAGCTCCAATTTCTGCAGTGAGGACTTTGACCTGATAGCCTTCTCTCCTCAGGCTGTTTGCCAGATCAGCATACTTTTCAGTCTTGTAGATTTGAGCTGCCTCCATTCTGTTCTCATATGGCACCGTGAGCTCGATCATGATCAGCTGCTTGGTTGACTTAGAGTGGACTACTATGTCTGGTCTCATGCCACTCTTGCTGATGATCTCTGGGTGACTCTTCCATTCTGGGAGGTCTGCAGTGCACTCCCAGTCATCTGCCCCGTCCAGCAGACTCTGCCTGCATGTTTCGAGTGGCACTGTTGTTCTTGGCCATGATTTGCTGCCTCCTGCCGTGAAGAATGTTGCGGGTGCTTTTGGAGTCCTGATTTTCCCTTTTGTGGTGTTGGTACTAGCCCAGACTACTTGTACAATTTCTTTGAGCACTTGGTTGTGCCTCCATGTGTACCTTCCTTGAGCCAGGGCTACTTTACATGAGCTTAGGACATGCTCCACTGTTTGTTTTTCATGGCAGAGGGGGCATGCAGGATCGTCTGTTTTCCCCCACTTCACCAGGTTTGCATTTGAGGGCAGAAGGTCATATGCAGATCTGAGAATGAATGTTATCATTAACCGCTCAGAACCAATACTATTTCGAGCGCCTGTCTGTCTCCCCGTTCTGAAACCGGTGAAATGTTCCTCTGGCTGTGTCTTTATGCAGGAAAGGAAACCCAGTGTCACTGAAGTTTCTTTTAAAGGAGATTCCACACACTGATTGTGAGTAATTCGGCGTTCTGTTTTCATACAGAAAGCTTAACCGCGGAATCACGTGCCCCTGGGAGCGTAGTGAACCAGACTGAAAACGTGTGTGTGTGTGTGTGTGTGTGTGTGTGTGTGTGTGTGTGGTGTTTGTTTGTACGTGTGTGTGTGTGTGTGTGTGTGTGTGTGTGTGTGTGTGTGTGTGTGTGGTGTCTGTACGTGTGTGTGTGTGTGTGTGTGTTTGTCTCGTGTGTGTGTGTGTGTGTGTGTGTGTGTGTGTGTGTGTGTGTGTGTGTGTGTGTGCTTGAGAGAGAGAGAGAGAGAGAGACAGACAGACAGACAGACAGACAGACAGACAGACAGACAAACAGAGACAGACAGAGATGGTGATAATGATGGCGACGGCGACGATGACGAAGGCGATGATGGTGACAGTAGTGGTAGACGGAGTGATGAAATATCACTTTTTTATCAGACGCCTTGGAAGCAAGTGTCGGAGGTTTCAGACCAGCAGACGCCCCAGATGTCATTAATGAAGTCATCGACTGTCATGAGGTGCCAAAACAAATCGTACAAGTATAGATAGCAGACTTTGATAGACACGAAACGATATTGATTATACTGAAGTCCAAAGTCCATGATCTCTCTCTCTCTCTCTCTCTCTCTCTCTCTCTCTCTCTCTCTCTCTCTCTCTGTGTGTGTGTGTGTGTGTGTGTGTGTGTGTGTGTGTGTGTGTGTGTGTGTGTGTGAATAGCCACAAAGAGTTCTAGGAGACCGAACACAAACATCAGGAAAAAAAACAGCCTACATTCAATTACTCTTGACTATTGGCTGTATCGCTATATAGACCTGCCAGAAAAAGTGACATTTTTGGTAATGGTGCTATTAGGGAGAACGGCACAGCTTGAAATGAAGGTGATGATGATAGTAGCCATGATTACTTAAATCATCCGATTCTGAAAGAAGAGATTATGATGGCGTTAAGGAAACTGCAAGATCGTAAAGCTGCTAATTCTCTCAGGATCATTGATGAAACGCAAAAACCTCAAGCAAATCCAATTTTGTTATCGAACTTTTAACCAAATAATTGATGGCTTCATTCGATTAAGGATGTGTTTTCTGAAAACAGGCCCTAATAAGTTTTGAACCCATTATGTAAAAAGTGTCGCAACCAACCAGAGCAATTACAAAGACATTTCTTTTGCAATCATTCGTTTATATCCGAAGTGAATCATATACTGCTACTATTAGCAGTAACGTTCAGCGAAAGATGTTACAGGTGAATATTAAGCCATGTTTAGACCAATTATTCGACGATGCATCACATGTTTATTTTCATGGTTTAAAACAACAGTCCTTTCTAAACTGAAAATCATGTACAGACTTTGAAGACAAAGTTTTAATCATATGCATAGAAATGTACATGGTCTGTTTTGGTCAAAGAAGGGGGCCGAAGTAAACAATATGAATATAATCAGATAAATCTAATCAAATCCACAAAAATCTCATCTCATGATCATTATCTAGTATTAGAAGCACATTATACTCGTAAATTTAGTAGTAGAATTAGAGAGCAATATTGAATGCAAAGACCAAACTGCAGTTAAAAGAATAACGGCACAGCTTGAAATGAAGGTGATGATGATAGTAGCCATGATTACTTAAATCATCCGATTCTGAAAGAAGAGATTATGATGGCGTTAAGGAAACTGCAAGATCGTAAAGCTGCTAATTCTCTCAGGATCATTGATGAAACGCAAAAACCTCAAGCAAATCCAATTTTGTTATCGAACTTTTAACCAAATAATTGATGGCTTCATTCGATTAAGGATGTGTTTTCTGAAAACAGGCCCTAATAAGTTTTGAACCCATTATGTAAAAAGTGTCGCAACCAACCAGAGCAATTACAAAGACATTTCTTTTGCAATCATTCGTTTATATCCGAAGTGAATCATATACTGCTACTAT
>CM065728.1:60651076-60678576 GCA_033310375.1 Conus canariensis
TCCTAAATGCCTTGTACAAGAAAACAGCAAAATGTTTTATGGTGGCTTCGTTTGTGGATGCCATGAGTAATGAGAGTCGAAATAAAGAAGGATGCTTAGAATATTTTTGATCAATTAATTGATTCCTCAGATCATTCAAAATAGGACAGCAGAACACTAAGTGAACCTCTTTTTCTTCGGCATTTTTACACAACGGACAGAGAAGATTACATTTGCTATGCTTCCTGTAATGATAATAATGAACAAAAAGTTCAGAAACACCTAATCTGAACTTTGTCATAATATACCTTAAATGATTGTCCATTTTAATTGATAGATATGATGGAACACAATGTATACTTCTGAACTGTCTGTAAAAAGCAAAACGGTCGCTGTCTTGAATATGACATGACCATTCTTGCCATCTGCAATCGATTAGTCTATTCCAAAATATCCAAAGGAAATCGATCATATTTCCGACACCCTGTTGTAACCACACGAAACCAAAACCAAGTTCATATAATCTAACCCTCACATTTGAAACCCAGTTTACTCTTCCTCTTGCATCCAAATCATATAACATTATTATATGCTTTCCTTGGCAACCTTGAGATTTCCATTTGTGTTATTTTTAGCCAATAGTGTATACACTTGATAGCAGAATTCAAATATATCGGATATCTGTTTACTTCGCCATAGATTAAATCGTTAGGTGTTCGCATCCTCACTCGTAAAAACTTCGTCAGCGCAAATAAATGAACATTTTCCAATAAGCAGCAGAATCATAAAGGCCCCAAAGTTCAGCTCCATACAGTGCGATGGGCTGTACGTGAGAGTCGAACAATTTCATGAATAGCTTTAAAGACGTGTTTTCTAATTTTGATAGCTGTTGCATAATGCAGAGTAATGCACGCTTGGCTCTACTTGCAAGATCTTTACATGCAAAAGTGAAGCTTAATTTTGTTGAAAAATATACTCCCAAATATTCATATACGTTAACTACAGGCATCACCACTTGTAAGTCACACTTTTCTCTAATTCCTAAATACCCACCCTTTCTAAACACGATGATGTTGCTTTTTGACATGTTGACTTTTAACTGGAGTGAAGTTGCAGATCGGAACAGACTATTTAGTTGAGTTTGTAAGCCTATAACAGTTTCAGACATCAAAACAACATCGTCAGCCAAAAGAAGTATAAACAATTCTAGAATATCACAGGTAAATTGTGCACCATGTTTTCCAGTTTTAACAACTTCTAAAGTCAACTCGTTAATAAAAGAGAGAACAAAACAGGACTACATACATCCCTTTGTTTTACACCTGAGGTACATTGAATATAATCAGTCATGTTACCCCCACACCCAACGTTAGCTTTTACACAGGAATACATGCTTATTATACACTTAAGCAGCTTACCATGAACGCCAGCTTTTAACAGAATAGGCCAGAGAAGAGTTCTATTCACTGAATCGAATGCCTTTTCAAAGTCTATAAAAGGTACATATAACTTCCGATTTAAAGAAAACTGTTTTTGCACAAAGGCCATCAAAGTAAACATATGATCAACTGTTGAATAATTGCGTTTAAATCCTGCCTGATATTCGCCAGTTATATTATTATCTTCAATCCATCCCTGCAGCCTATGATTGATGATAGTACTGTACAATTTGCTACTCGTGTCACTTAAAGAAATTCCTCTATAATTGTTAGGATTATTCACGTCGCCTTTTTTTGTACAGTGGTAGAACAATACATTCAGTCCAACATTCAGGATAAATTCCCTTGCTGAATAAAGAATTAAAGAAGGTAACAAAGAAGTTCAAAATTACATCTGTTTTACATGCATACTTCAGCAGTTCACCAATTATACCATCTGGCCCAGCAGCTTTACGGTTTTTAACTTTTCTTAATGCAATTACTACCTCCTCTTTGGATATTGGACGGTTTAAATAATCATTTTCCCCTTCGTCTTGATTCCACTGAAATTCACTATTATGCTCTAAATCTTTAGTTAGAAGTGTCGTAAAATGTTCATACCAGGTTTCCATACTAATACTGTTCGCTGGTTGTCTTCTTTTTAATGAAACCCGATGTACGTTCTTCCGAAATTCTTTTCGATTCTCTGTAGATGCGATCAGTTCTGTCAGTAATGTGTTGTTAAATTGCTTCGCTTTATCCTTTGCAAATGTTTATACTCTCTTCTCGCCCTACAGTAACTATCACGATCTTCGTCGTCATGTGTACGTTTAAACTTCTTAAGTAAATGACGAACTTTTCTTTTCATTTTGATGACATTCAGTATCAAACCAGTCTTTGGACTTCAAATCATTATTAATTCTTATTTCTGTTTTCATACACTCTGCAGCATCTTTAATACATGTATTGAAAACATTCAAGGCTTCATTTATATTGACATCAATCAGACCGACGGCATAGTTAATTTTCTCATGAATCTGTTGCGAAACAATGTTATTCATGAACACATCAGCATAATCTTCATTCCATACATATTTTTCCAACGTAAAACTGTTGACAGAAGAATTTGTCTCCGACATGACGTCACTACAAAAACTCAAATGAAGTTCCACAGGCATATGATCAGAGTCAAGTCTCTCAGATACTCGTAACTCGCATGAATCACACAACAATGCATACAATTCACATGACATAACAAAGTAATCATTCACACTGCATCCGGTATCTGACATGTACGTGTAGCAACCTTGTTGGTCGCCATTACACATACCGTTGAGAATGCACAAATCAAATGCAGTACACATATACAACAACTGTTTGCCATAATTATTCAATACAGAGTCTTCTGAAGATCGATTGACACTCAATGGATGACTTGCATGTTGAAAATTCAAAATATTGGAAACTCCTTGACAATGATGTGAAACACTACCTGTACGACTGTTTAAATCCCCGCACAACAATATATATATATATATATATATATATATATATATATATATACATCTTCAACGACTAATAAACAACTGGACAAATAATCTTCCAACAATGCAATGCCATTCTCGGAGTCAAAACATGCATAATAAGGAGAACCTTCTGGAGGTACGTATGAATACACATACAATATATCTTTGTCTACACCAAACAATGTTTTACTGATGATTAATGCACCAAACATATCTGATTTTATTTCAACCTCTCTGACATGTGACACAAATGTATTTCTAACGAGACATAAGATTCCACCTGATCTTCTCCCTTTAGCTGTTAATTTTGTTGCAGGTGAAGAAAACATTTTATATCCAGAAAATATAGTTGACTTAAGTTCATCAATAAACGTTTCAACTAAACAAATAAAATCAAACGACTGAAGAAATGAGACAAAATCGTAGTTTTGTAATTTTGAAAGCAATCCATTAACATTCCAATGAAGTAAAGATAATGATCTGGTTTTGTTACTTTCGTTGCTAACTACATTTTCCCAGCGCCTGGGTTCACCAACATCATGCACGGAACTTGACACACATTCCAAAGTTGAAACATACCGAGAGTTCTCGTCAGCCGATTCAACACACTCGCTGTCACCCACATTCAGATCCCGTGCATGCTCACTGCCATTCTGGGTCAGGCTGGGCGATGACACCGGTGTCTCTTTTAGGATAGTTCCCTCACAAACAAAAACTTCTTCAACAAAACTGGGCTGGCCGGTTTCCTATTTGCAGTCTACGAGTCTGTCACGAGCGTCAACAGAGAACTTTTTACCGTCAATTAATAAATAGTTAAACACAATCGTGGCTCGTTTCCCCTCCTGCCTTGCCCTTTTTAAATGCGGAGTCAGCCTTCGTCGGATGTCCCTGACCGTTTTGAAAAGTCCTCCTCGATGTAGACCTCAGAGCCTTTAAGTTTACCTTTAGCTTTTAGAATGTTCATCTTCTGTTTATAAAAGGCGCAGCGGGCAATCACCGGCGAGTCGGGTCGGGAACTGAGCCGGTGGACACGGTCGAACTCCACTTGAACTAGCAGAGAGAGAGACAGAGACAGAGACAGAGGCAGATATACAGAGAGACAGAAATAAGGTAAGGTATTATTGCTTATAGCTCAGCCGACCGCAACAGGCTATCATATCAGGGGTGTCACCGGGTTAGTCAAGGCACATGTCTTAAAAACAAAAACAAACAAACAAACAAATCATTCACACAACCATTTAAAATACACATTCTAAAAACACAACTGGAAATTTTGTTAAAAATCTTTCTTCTGTAAAATCTTAGATCAGATGAAATATGTTGATCTCTTTCAGAAATTCAACGGTCACATCAGGTGGGACAACTCTGAAAAAGGTTTTCCTGGAATCTGCTGTAAAATGCTTTTGTCTCACATTGGACGATAACTTGAAGGGTTGGTAAGATCTTTTCCAGGTTTCGGAATTAGAATGATCAGGTTTTTTTTTTTTTTTTTTTTTTTTTTTTTTTTTCCAGGAGGGCAGAAAGCACCCTGTGGTCCAGATATTGTTGTAGACTTTCAGAAGGGTATGGAGACAGCTCTCTGGGAGATATTTCAAAAGCTGATAATGAATATCATCCAGGCCAGGAGCAGAATCGTTGCAGGTTTGCAGAGCTAATTTCAGTTCGTCAGACGGAAATGGTACGCTGTACACTTCGGAGTTGTCTGAAGTGAAGATATACGAAGATTTTACTCTCAGTTGTTCGTTTAAAAAACACAACGGTAGATTTACTTGATGTGCACGACTTCTATGAAATGGTGGAGGCTAACAGATTGGCAACAGCTTGTTTGTCAGTTATCAGAACATCGGCAAGTTTCAGGTGATGAATTAATGGAGTGGTATTCTTCACTTTGATTTTCTTTACCATCTTCCAAACTTTTTTCTTGGGTGTTTTAGATGTCAGCTTGGAGCAGAAGTCTCTCCAAGATTGATGTTAACGTGATTCAAAAGTGCGTCTCGTTTTGGCACGGAGGTTTTGATGGGCTCGAGCGTTGGCGGTGGAAGGTCTTTGGAATACCCGACGCTGGGTCCGTTTATGCTGTCTTCTGATTTGTTGGCAGTCAGAATTGAACCAAGGTGTTTTGGGCAGGTGAAGTTTATTGGAAGACATCGGAATACAGGTTTTTGCAGACTTAATCAAAGTTTTCGTCAGAGATTCTGCTGGGTCTTGACTTAAAAAAAAAAGTCAGTTTCCTGGAGCTCCTTCGAAAGATTTGCAACAAAAAGATGGCTTTTTTTTTTTTTAGTTAAAGTGTTGTGGAACAGAAGCGTTTTCAGTTGTTATGGATTTTAACATGCTGGGAAAATCGTTACTTCTATGCAGATCGTCATGGACAGACCACTCATATTCACTTGTGGTCTGTCACTGTCTGCAAAAGGGCAGCAATCAGGTACAAACCCACTACGCCAATTTCTTTCACAGAAGGGAAGGGAGCAGAGCGGAATTGGGGGACACGAAGTGGATGGAAAAAAAGAGGAAAACAGATCAGTCATGCACAATCATGATGCAAATAATTTTTTTCCCAAGTATACCGTGCACAATAATATAACGATGACTTTTGGTTTTCAATGCACATTGTTTTCACCCAGCTACAGAACATGGCAGCTACAGAAACATAAATGCTAAAGACGGTGAGGAAAAAAAATTCAAATCGTATCTAAATTTGAGTTAGTTAATGCACGAAGCGAGTTCAATCCAAAAGTTTTCAGATATACTTTACTTACTTACTTACTTAGGCCCATTGCTCAAGGGTGAGCATAAGCCATCGACAACACTCCGCCATCACACTCGGTTCTGGGCTGCTCGCTGAATGCCTGTCCAGTATATACTTTGCGGTGGTCCAATCCACTCCATCAAGGACACAGATTTTTCACCGTTTCATACTCATTAATCCCGAAAAGAAGCAACTTAACTTTGCTCTTCTTTTAAAATATCACGGCGACTTCGTTGATTACTACTGAATTAAGAATTTTGGAAATTCAGCTTGACATAAAATGAACACACACACACACACACACACACACACACACACACACACACACACACACACACACAACACACAAGAGCAGTTTATATATAACAGAATGTATGCACCTCTTCGAAATGAAACATGAAACTCAAAACAAATACCTTTTGATTAATTTCTGTTCGTAATATCAGATCAGCTGATTTTAGATACACTTACGATAGAATCAGGGCCCAGCTCATTCTCTCTCTCTCTCTCTCTCTCTCTTTCTTTCTCTCTCTCTCTCTCTCTAAGAAGCAAACACAGGAAAACAATAACAACAACACACACACAAGCGCGTGTGTGTACACACACACACACACACACACACACACACACACACACACACACACACACACACACACATACCCACACACAGAGACATGCTTTCACACAGATACACACGCTCACATGGATGCGCGGATTGAAACATACATATTCTTCCACTCAAAAATTCCTCCTGTATATATACTGTTCAAAAAAAGTTAAGGACCAACATTGAGAATGCACAAAAACTTTTTAAAATTCACAAAAATTCAATTGTACCGCCTTTGTGGTCCAAACAAATTGAACCACACGCACAAATTGATAGTGAATGCGGCAACTGCAATTTTGTGGCACACATTTCTCACGCGCCTTGAAAAACACGTGTCGCGACTTGTCATTTTTGAACAATTGGGGTGAATTTCTGATGTGTTTGGGATCCGAGGAGCATGTGCTGAATCAAAATCATGTGAAGCACGAGCTAAATCAGGCTGAGGTCATACAGTATGCTCAACCAAATGTCTTTAAAGCCACTGTACTGGCGAAAATGCAATGCAACAGCATGCCTCCACGTCGAAGACTGAACGAGCTGGATCGAGCAAGTAGCAACAGATGGCTCCAAGAAGGAGTTGCAGCCGGAAGTGGCACGGAGACTTGGGGCAGCACATCTGTTTATCAGACCAGACAACGCTTTCAAGACACAGGAAGAGTGCAAGAACGACACGCTGTGTCGACCCAGAATAACAACACCATGAGAGGACCGATACATTGAAAGGAGGCCACACAAGAAGAACAGCAAGTGCAAACATCAGACGTCGCCTTAGAGATGCCCCAACACTGTTGTCAGTGATCAGACATACGAAACCGCCTACACGCGCTACTCCGTGCTCGACGACCAGCCATAAGACCTCGTTTGATGATGCCCACAGAGCAGCACGCCCATATGGTGCACACAGCACGTGAGATGGACACATGAACAGTGGTGTCATGCGTGAAACCTCTCACAAAAGGCATTAACGCTTAGAGGCAAAAGGGGCGTTGTACATAGTATACAAATAGGTAATAGAACCATTAACAAGTATGCCTTACCCATCGCACACGGTCGAACTGTGTCAAGGAGGACGAAGCGGTCAGGTAAAAGATGGCACCTAAGGTAGTAAGGAGTTCGGACCTGCCCGACAGCGAAAGGGGAGAGGAACATAACCACTAGGACCTCGGTGCACCAAGTGAGTGCTAAATACTCAGTCAGCTGAGGTTCTTTTGTAAACAGTCAGTGAAGAGCAGGAGTCTTGGACTCGTTCGGATGGTATTGCCGTGGGTCACTGGGTTGGTTCTATTGTCAGGCTGGTTGAACGCGCGTGGATGTTGTTATCGTAGCCCTCTTTAAGATAATTACTGTGTTAAAGTGGCCTCCGAAGTCGGCGGGAATTTTCGATGTCCATCTGGTGCCAAGTGTTTGTTTGCTAATCAATCAGGTAGGGAGGTGTGTAAATGCTGATGTGTGGAAGAACGTAGCGAATGGGGAATTCAGGGTACTTGTGAACTAGGGGTTTGAGAAGCAGCATGGACAAAGGCATGGCCCGAAGGGGAATCCTTTGTTTCCATCCCTATATAAAGTGAGGGAGAACAACGAGAAGGAGAAGAACACCAGGAGAGAGAAAGAGAAGGCAGAGGAGAGAGAGAGAGAGAGAGAGAGAAGGGTGGGCAGGACAGAGAACGGGTCGAGAGAAACGTGGCCTGGGAGATAGAAGAGACAGCAAAGTCTTAGGGAAAAGACAAGCTGGAAGAGAAGAAAACTAAGTTTGAAGCCCAGAGGTGGGTGAAGACAGACAAACTGAAATTGAACCCAGAGGTGGGTGAAAGAGACGAAGAAGAAGAGTTCTACGTCGAGATCCCAGAGACGACCACAAAGACCCAGTCCTGAAACCTGGAGCCAGTCAACCAAGGGCCTCACCATCAAGCAGTGCTGAAGAAGACGGGAAGAGACTTTTCAAGAACTGTGGTGTGGTGTGAAAGCGTGGTTGTGTGTGTGAAAACCTGGCCAGGTAAGAAGTCATTTTTATTATAACCCGGGATTAGGTAGTATTGATCTTTTATGTGTTGATTTGTTCATTTTGTGTAATTGGATTTTTCATGTTTGATTATAGTAGCATAGAAATTGGATTTCTTGTGCTCAGTCGTGTTAGGAGAGAAACGAATGCGTGACATCCCATTCCCAGAGAGAGGTGAATGTTTGGTGGGCGCATGAGTGTGCATATGCGTGTATGAGTGCAAAGATAACCTTGGTGTGTTAAGCCTGACCAATAATACATCAACTTAGTGCACTTAAGCAATACCATCACGATTTCCCCCGTCCTGGACAAAGTGGCGAGCCTGCCAGGATTGCATGGCCCAAATTAGTCTCAGGCGGGAAACAAAGTGAGTACTAGAGTAGTACTGGGGCGAAGCGTCCACTAAAGGCAATTTTAATTAGCTCTTCTAATTATTTCCTTTAGTTCTTTGAGTGTTGAGTATTGACTTGCGTGTAGGGTGGTTGTATTAATCAAAGGTCGTTCAGAGAAACGAAGAACGAGGTTCTAGTCTTAACTCTCACAGAGGCTGTGGTTTAAGATTAAGGCTCCTTTGTGTTGGGAACACTACCACTGGTTGGTGTACTCATAACGTTTGGTCGATAAACTGTTTACTGACTTTTTCCGGGTCTATACGAGTAACTGTTTTAGTAGTGCTAAAACGACAAAATGGCTGAAGAAAGTTTTACCCCCATTGAGAAACTGATGAGTTTAGGGGAGAAACTAGGATATACAGGAGATGAACTGCGTAAGTTCATAGAAACTCAGCAGAAGACTGAGAGAGATGAAAGGGCTGAAAGAAGGAAGTTTGAAAAAGAACAGCTCGAAGCTGTCAAAAGAAACTCAGAGGCTGAGGCTGAGAGACTTAGGCTTGAAACTGAATCCGTTGCCAAACAAATTGAGTTGGAAAGAATAAAATCTGAAAATCGTAGTGAAATAGACACCAGTTCTGAGTCAGTAGGCCGCAGACTAAATTCCGGGCCTAGGCCTAAACTCCCACTTTTCAGAGAAGAAACTGATTTGATTGATGCCTATATCAGTCGTTTTGAATCGTTTGCCGAGCACGAGGGCTGGCCGGAAGTTGACTGGGCAATAAACCTGTCTGCCTTGTTGACAGGTCGTGCGTTACACACTGTTTCCACCTTACCCAAAGGTGATCAGAGGGATTTCGACAAGGTGAAACAAGCAGTACTAAAGGCATATGATTTGACTGAAGAAGGTTTTAGACGTAAGTTTCGCGAGGCGAGAATCGAACAGGGTGAGACATACACACAGTTCGGAGTTAGAGTGGATCACTATTTCAACAAGTGGGTAGAACTTAGTGGAGTAGACAGTGATTTTGAAGGCCTCAAGACACTGGTGATGAAGGAACAGATACTTGATGGTTGTGGGACAGGCCTCACAATCCACATTAAGGAAAAAGGTGCAACCACAATAGCTGAAGTACTTCAGACGGCAGAGACTTACCGGGAAGCGAGGCGTGATTTGCCTGAACAAGAGGAAAGCCCGGAAGCATATTCAGAGGATAGCAGGCTAGCACATGACTCACACGATGAGTCAGCAGTACACACCCGTAGACCCACGGCGTCACGTGAGCAAACAAGAGTGAAGGCCCACGTGGATAAGGCCGTAGATAGACGTACCTGCTTCTTGTGCGATAAGACAGGACACTTGGCTAGAGACTGCCGATTTAGGCCCCAGAAAGCTGCAGCAATGAGGGTCAGGCCAAGTGAGAGGCAGGTAGAAAAAGATGAAAACGATGACAGTTATTTTGTCTGCATTGTGCTGTGTGTTCACAGATTCAGGCGATAACATGGATGTGCACAAAGGCAGAGTGGGGGACAATGTGGTTGATGTCATTAGAGACTCTGGGTGCACTGGTGTAATGGTGAAGGAGTCCCTGGTTAAGAAGGGACAATTCACAGGTAAAACACAGAGGTGTAGACAAATAGATGGAACAGTAGCAGAATTCAAAACGGCCCGGTGATTATTGATACACCATTTTATAGTGGGACTGTACAGGCTTTGGCTGTCCCAAAGCCGCCGTATGATCTGGTAATTGGAAACATTCCAGGAGCACGTGGGTACGGAGACCCGGACCGTGATTTCTGTGTTGAATCAGAGAAAAGGAATCACGTGAGGAAAACGCCTCAGGCAGTCAAACTGTTCCAAAGGCATTGGAGCGTGTCAAGTGAGACCAACCCCACTCACTTACAGGCAGAACAAAAGGGCGATTACTCTCTTAGAAAACTGGTTGGGTTTGCTCACCGAAGGCAGAAGAAAAATGTTAAAGAGGGTACAATCGGGTTCGAGTTAGAGAACGGCATATTGTACCGAACTTTTACTCATTCGCGTTCGGGAAAAACGAAGAAGCAGGTTGTCGTTCCTAGGCAGCGCAGAAAGGCGGTGATGTCCGAAAATCATGTGACGTCAGCCTCGGGCCATCTCGGTAAGAAGGCCTCGCAAAAGGCAGTGGCGAAGAAGTACTACTGGCCCGGTATCCTTGGCGATATCAGGCGTTTCTGTGCACAATGCAGCACATGCCGAGGGGTACGGCAAGGTGTGTGTACAGAAAGGGGGATCGGACGGGTCTCACCAAAAGGGGACGGTAGGCCAAATTAAAATGGTCATACGATTTTTGCGAGCGTGTGCGTGCGTCTCGTGCAGCGTCGTGTATGCGTGACGTGGCTGGTTGCGGGCCACGTGTATGAAGAGAAAGGGAGAGAATTTCCGTAGAAACATAATGTTGATCTATATATGGCCACACTACTTAGAGCTGGTGAAAGTTTCAGACTGGTGTTGATATTTGCTTGGTTTTTAGTGTGTATGTATTGATTTTTCTCTAATTTTGTTGCAAAATAAATTCTTGCGTGCGTTCTCTGGTGTAAGGAGGCTTATGAGAGGCCTAGATTAGAGTTGGTTTAAATGAGAGAATTGTGAGAGTTTCAGCTCCTTGAATGTGTTTTAGCCAATGCAGGGCATTGTCTTGAAGTGGGGGGAATTTGTCAAGTGCGTGAAACCTCTCACAAAAGGCATTAAACGCTTAGAGGCAAAAGGGGCGTTGTACATAGTATACAAATAGGTAATAGAACCATTAACAAGTATGCCTTACCCATCGCACACGGTCGAACTGTGTCAAGGAGGACGAAGCGGTCAGGTAACAGATGGCACCTAAGGTAGTAAGGAGTTCGGACCTGCCCGACAGCGAAAGGGGAGAGGAACATAACCACTAGGACCTCGGTGCACCAAGTGAGTGCTAAATACTCAGTCAGCTGAGGTTCTTTTGTAAACAGTCAGTGAAGAGCAGGAGTCTTGGACTCGTTCGGATGGTATTGCCGTGGGTCACTGGGTTGGTTCTATTGTCAGGCTGGTTGAACGCGCGTGGATGTTGTTATCGTAGCCCTCTTTAAGATAATTACTGTGTTAAAGTGGCCTCCAAAGTCGGCGGGAATTTTCGATGTCCATCTGGTGCCAAGTGTTTGTTTACTAATCAATCAGGTAGGGAGGTGTGTAAATGCTGATGTGTGGAAGAACGTAGCGAATGGGGAATTCAGGGTACTTGTGAACTAGGGGTTTGAGAAGCAGCATGGACAAAGGCATGGCCCGAAGGGGAATCCTTTGTTTCCATCCCTATATAAAGTGAGGGAGAACAACGAGAAGGAGAAGAACACCAGGAGAGAGAAAGAGAAGGCAGAGGAGAGAGAGAGAGAAGAGAGAAGGGTGGGCAGGACAGAGAACGGGTCGAGAGAAACGTGGCCTGGGAGATAGAAGAGACAGCAAAGTCTTAGGGAAAAGACAAGCTGGAAGAGAAGAAAACTAAGTTTGAAGCCCAGAGGTGGGTGAAGACAGACAAACTGAAATTGAACCCAGAGGTGGGTGAAAGAGACGAAGAAGAAGAGTTCTACGTCGAGATCCCAGAGACGACCACGAAGACCCAGTCCTGAAACCTGGAGCCAGTCAACCAAGGGCCTCACCATCAAGCAGTGCTGAAGAAGACGGGAAGAGACTTTTCAAGAACTGTGGTGTGGTGTGAAAGCGTGGTTGTGTGTGTGAAAACCTGGCCAGGTAAGAAGTCATTTTTATTATAACCCGGGATTAGGTAGTATTGATCTTTTATGTGTTGATTTGTTCATTTTGTGTAATTGGATTTTTCATGTTTGATTATAGTAGCATAGAAATTGGATTTCTTGTGCTCAGTCATGTTAGGAGAGAAACGAATGCGTGACATCCCATTCCCAGAGAGAGGTGAATGTTTGGTGGGCGCATGAGTGTGCATATGCGTGTATGAGTGCAAAGATAACCTTGGTGTGTTAAGCCTGACCAATAATACATCAACTTAGTGCACTTAAGCAATACCATCACGATTTCCCCCGTCCTGGACAAGTGGGCTAACGTGATGTTTACAGACGAGTCGCGGTTCTGCCTGGATCCCACCGATAGACGGAACAGGGTCTGGAGACGCCGTGGGGAGCGTTTTGTAGAAGAAGCTGTCCTGGAAAGGAACCGCTATGGTGGGGGATCAGTTATGATTTGGGGCGGCATAAGCACACGCTACAGAACGGTTCTCTACAGTGTGGCAGGGAACTTGAATGGTGTTCGCTACCAAACAGAGATTTTGCAACCCCTGATGCTGCCAGCCCTTCAACAGCTTGGACCTCAGGCAGTCTTTCAAGACGACAATACACGGGCCCATCGCACCAGAGCAGTAAACACGTTTCTCCAAGCTGCTGGTGTCAACAGAATGCAGTGACCCCCAAACAGCCCAGACCTGAACCCCATCGAACATCTTTGGGATGAGCTGGACCGGAGACTGCGGCAGCGTCGTCCTCCTCCTGCTAACCTGGGTCAGCTGTTTGAGTCACTCCAGCAGGAGTGGGCTGCTGTCCCCCAGGCCTGTCTGCGCACACTGGTGAACTCCATGTGACAACGCTGCCTTGAATGCCTTGCCAATAACGGGGGACACACACGTTATTAACCATGACATTGAACAAACACTCCTCCTGTGACTTTCAAAGTTGGGGGTGGGGGTGTTTGTACTGCGCTCGATTCCAGTTTGTTGATTCCTCGGACTTGTCATTGTCTTTACACACTTTTCACATATTCAATAAATTCATGTTACACTTGGAGATTGATCACTTCCCAATTTTCTTTTTTATAAGTCAGTGAAATGTTGGTCCTTAACTTTTTTTGAACAGTATATATTCATTAACCTTAAACATATGTATGAATTTGTGACGGCTTACTATACATTCAAGATAAGAGGAATCACTCTCGAGAAAAGTAAGAAGCACAGACACATACAGAGAGAGAGAGAGAGAGAGAGAGAGAGAGAGAGAGAGACAGACAGACAGACAGACAGACAGACAGACAGACAGAGACAGAGAGAGAGACAGACAGACAAACAGACAGACAGACAGACAGAGACAGAGAGATGCAGAGAGAGACAGAGACAGAGCTAGGAAGAATGGGGTGAGGGACAAACCAAAACAAATCTAGGACAGATGACTGCATCCACTTACGACAAATAAATTCATAATCACTAGGTTATCAAAAACAGGTAAGTGTGTCCTCTCACTATGAACAGAACATACAGAAACCTGGACACTTTTAAGCACTCGCAAGTGCTCAATCCATTGACATAAGAGAAAAACCACTTGTTAAAACAGTCCAGTATATTATTATTATATAAACATGCTTTGATGTGTGATTGAATTTAAGCAATATGGGAAAAATGAAAAAAAAGAATAAAGAGGAAAGGTAGGGGAAAAGTAAATGGAAATAGAAAAAGAAAGAAAAATGCAAAAGACGAGAGGGACTGGACCCACTTACAGTAAAGAATGGAAGAAAAAAAAAAGAAAAGAAAGGTACTTTATGATCTGCGTGCAGATGAGGAAAAAAGTTACAGGTAGCGGAAATCAAAATGATCTTTGGATGACTGAGCAAATTTTACAAACAAGAAGTGCTATCCATTGAGAGAGAACAACTGCCATTAGAACCAAACTGAAAGCACAGTCCTAAAGGAAAAAGAAAACCTAGTCGACTGAACTTAGAAGATAAAAAATGGAATAAACGAAGTTTAGATAAAAAAAAAAAAAAAAAGATGGGCAGAAAGACAGAGAATGAAATAAATGTGTTCCTTTGGTAAAAGAAATTTCGGGAGCAATCAGATTTAAAAACTGATTATTACAAACTTTTGAAATCTTAGGGTTTTTTGTGTTTTTTCCGAGAGTGCTTTCAAGAATATTATTTTCATGGTATTGATACATAGACGTATAACCAAACATTACTCATATCAAACAAATCTGAATCCAACGACATGAAAGGCCTCATAACAAAAGAGCAGAAGCATTGAAATGAATAAACGGATGACTTTATTGTTTTTTCTTGAAACAAGCAGGGATCTTCTCTATCGTGCTATGAATAAGTTATTTTTAAGACAATTGTCACTGACACAAACAGAAAGCGTAATAGTGCATATGAGATAATTGACACAAACCTAGAGAATGCACTATAAAAAAAAAAAGGGGGGGGGGGGGGGTGAGGCCATTCTCATTTCTAAATGTCGTTGATAAACTGGGATCAACTTCTATAGCTAGTATCAGACAAGAATTTTTTGTTATAAGGAAAGCATACAGTGGATAATTCCAGATTATTGTATGTTATTGACTTTCTATTTGGAATACAAAGATATATCTGATCACTAGTTTCTGTTAACTTTGAAAAGGCTTTTGATTCTGTTAACTGGAACCTTTTGGAAACATATTCTCAAATGCTTTGTTGGCCTTGCAAACAGACATGTGCTTTTTGTCATAACATTAAATACCACTAAAAGACAAATATTCCCAACTTTTCTAGTGAAGACAGGGTGATGTCCAGGTAACCCCATATTACCATACCTATGTGTGTTGATTATAGGATTATTAGCGTGCAAACTCAAAGAAGAAGAAAGAGAAGGTTTAAAAAAAACAACAACACTATCAAACATAGAATTTACAGCCGACACATCTTTCACCTTAGAACAGGAGAAAGAAAGTGTTAACTCTTATAACAAGCTCGAAGATAATCAGGGCAAAAATTAAAAAAAAGAAGACTCAAAGACGATAACGTGATGTAATATGTAAAAAAAAAAATAAAGAGAAAAACGTAGTACATAGAACTCCCCTAAAATAAAAGAAAACATCTTGGGGTCTGGTTTACAAACAGTTTATATCAATTCACATAAGTAATCGTATCAGATAAATTTAGAGAAGTAGATATGTTGTTTAAAATTCAGTTAAAACGGATGTGCACCTCATTGGGTAAAGTAGCACAACAAACATCGCTTATTATATCAAAACATGCGTTTACTGCTCCAAAACCCTTATGATAACAATATAAACAAGCGCAAAGCATGTATTTCAAATATGTCTGGAACAAAAAGTCTGACAAAATCAAACAAATGTATGCGGTCCATCCTAATGAAAACAGGAGCATAGGACTGCCAAATATTCCAATAGTCGTGGATCTGAAATCTAATTTAAAAAATCCAACTGGACGACAATTTCATTAATATCATATCCAGAAGTATATAGTATAAAGACTTGAGTCAGAGAAACTCATACGCAAAATAGCGCTAGTTTTGGAGGGATATATTCAAGTCTTATGAAAAACTGAATATTCATTCGAATTTTGAAAACAACGAAGAGATTGCACTGGGATACATCCTGTATAGCGATAATTTGAACGTTAACAAAACTCATTTTACTTTCAAAACATGGGTAGAAGATGATATATCTTGATCAAGAAGGATGAAAATTGTATATCTGTAATTATGAAGTTTTTGCAACAAAGCTGGGAATTCACATAATTCATCTTCATTGCTTAAGATGAGTCTACACTGCAAAGGAGGATGCCAGGGAAAGATAAGTGAGATTAGAAAACTATCTAAAGAACGAAACATCAACGTCATCAAAATGGCTGCCGTTTTGCGCCGAATATAAGGTAGGTAGTTTCTCGTTCTTCGTTTTCACTGTCCTAAATGTTATTTGGTTTTGTTTGAAGAAGATCCAGGAGGTCGAAATGCATTGTGTTTTGTCCTGTAATTTGTTTGTCTGTGTCCTTGGCGGTAACTAACCCCTTTTCCAAATTTTGCTTCATTTTCCGCCCTCAACCTTCAAAATACAGATAAACAACATAAAACGGCTACGGAACTTGGATTAGGTTATATTTGGAGGGTAGCAATAAATGTAAAATAATATCTGAGGAAAGCCAACACCTTTAAAGCGAAACAAATTCGAATTATGTTTTCCTTGTCAGCCTCCTTCCTATGTAACTGAATAAAAATGCTTTCAACTTTCCAGGATACTGTTCAGATCACTCAGTCGTAACATTAGTTTTGACATTTTATAAAATGAATACGGTTTGAAAATTCAGCTGTTCACTGCTTACAGTTATGCAGAAGGAATGACTGTAGAAAAACAGCCTTGTTCAAGAATATGCGGCTGATCACTACGACAAAACAACAAATTGAAATATCTGAAAGAAATTCGAATAATTTTTTGTTCTAGACATCCTGCTGATGAAAATACATGCCTAAACAGTCTGCTATACTACTGTCAAAAAGGAGGAAACTAAAAAAAAGGAAAGCACGTTTACAAAAGAATAGAAATGCAGAGGGAGGTTGAAAATAAAACCGAAAATGATATACCTTTCAACGAAATGAATCAAGAGCTGGAAATATTATGAGCCAATAGAAGGAATGGTTATCGTTGAGATGAAAGGCGCGATTGATTGAAGACAGTGAAAATTTTACAATATTTTTGTAATCTTCAGAAAAGACATATAACTAAGCGGGCAATACTGGAAAACATGTTTTAATATTTATGTAATCTCGAGTAAACACATTAAATAACTAAGCAGGTCATTACATTAACGACACGGGATGGAATATCACTGAAGATCAGAAAGATATCTCGAAAGAATGTTCAATTTTCTATTTTTCTTAAATACAAAAACAGATATATGAAAATGTGAAGTTACTGATAAACATGCCCCTAACCTATCGAAAGGAGACTTACAATTCTCAGAGGGAGAAATTACAATAGACAGAGGAGGTTACGCTGTAAGAACCATGAAAATGGAGAGAGAAGAAAAGTATAGGAAAATATAGATTTATTTTAGAATGACCTTTTGTATTGATTTCACTGAATGAGGCATATAAAGATGTTGAATTATCTACAACACAGAAGGAAGTTTTATTCTCGTGTATTACCAAAGGAGATAATCGAAATGGTACATTCAGGATTGACGCCATATATCTCTACTAAATGTGGTATATAAGACAGGATCATGATGCTTTTCAAAGAGATTTAAGAAAGTTCCACCAAGCTTTCTTAGTGTTTTCATTACTAATGGATTTACTGGATATAACCAAAAGTCTATCATGTGATGTGATCAACTACTTTAATTTGAAGAAACTTTGAAGTTTTAAGCAATAAATTTATGTTCAAAGTGTATAGAGCATATTTGTTTGGAAAGAGTATGTGTCACTGGATTGAGGAATTTCATAAAACTAAGGAAACCAACTGTTACTGCTTACGGAAATATTACTGTGTCATTTCGGATAGAATGAAAATGCAGACAAGGGGACTCAATCTCCAATACCTGTTCTTTTCAGTACAGAAATGCTAGTTTATATACACGAGAAAAAGAGTTGATAACAGATTTCGTATAGCTGATACTTAACACGAAATTTATCCGTTTTCGTCGATATTCAGTTGTTTAATGGTTGAGACAGACCTTCGTTTGAACGAACTACTTTGCCTTGGGGCTGCATACATACTGAAATAAAACACGATCAATTTGATTAGAGAACAGAACAAGACCGGACTGGATATTTTGTTATCACCTGAACAAATGATAAGGAAACAAACTTTAAAAGCTTGGAACATGGTTTACTAAAAAATAAAATGATTGTGAGATTATTAAATAAAGAAATACTTTTGAAAGTAAGGATGTTACTTCGAATATGGTCACAGAGAACGATTAATTCAGCAGCAGATTGTTATTCTGAAATCCCTTATTTTGTCCAAAATTAAGTCATCCACTTAGGGATTTCGGTTCAATATCCACCAAGCAGCTTCACTTAAAAACTTCAGAAAATGTGTTTTCTATTTGTGAAAAGTGGAAAACAAGATCAAATCAGATGTAGCTGCTTAGTGAGGCGACTGCAAGCGGAAATCTGAACAAATTTTAAATGTAATTAATAGCGAACCGCCAAGAAAACGTAGACAAACGAATCACAAAACAAAACACGACGCGTTTTGACCTCTTAGGTCTTCTTCAGGCAAGATACACCTCAGGACAACGAAAATGAACGAGCAATCACTTATCTTCATTCACTTCAGCGCAAGATAGGCATAGGAAATGTGTGTGCGTGTGTGTGTGTGTGTGTGTGTGTGTGTGTGTGTGTGTGTGTGTGTGTGTGTGTGTGCGGCGCGCGCGCGCGCGCGCGCGCGCTCGTACGTGCGTCCATACGTGCGTGCGTGCGTACGTGCGGCGTGCGTAGCGTAGTGTGTGTGTGTGTGTGTGTGTGTGTGTGTGTGTGTGTGTGTATCTATGTATGTATGTATGTACGTGTGTGCATGTGCGTGCGTGCTTGTGTGTGTGTGTGTGTGTGTGTGTGTGTGTGTGTGTGTGTGTGTGTGTGTGTGAGTGTGTGTGTGTGTGTGTGTGTGTGTGTGTGTGTGTGTAGTGTATGCATGTATGTATGTACGTGTGTGTGTGTGCGAGTGTGTGTGTATGTGTTTGTGTGCGCGCGTGCGCGCGCGCGTGTGTGTATGTATGTATATATGTATGTATGTGTGTGTGTGTGTGTGTGTGTGTGTGTGTGTGTGTGTGTGTGTGTGTGTGTGTGTGTTGTCTTGTTGAATTGTCTTGGGTGCGAGAAATTAAAATCACAATTCATGAATGGAAATATAATTAGGAATAAAAAAAAATGTTCATTATTTGAAAAAAAACCCAACAAACCCAGAATGTTATGCATTGGCCTTTGTGTCTAAAAATAAAAATGCAAACGATCGGATACATACGGTTAAACCATAGAAATCATGTAAACTACGTGTGAAACCTTATAATCCAAATGAACATTGATGAATCAGTTTTAGCAATGAATTTCTTCAAATGGTAATGTAATATGGTACAAACAAAAACGTAAGCTGACTGAACAAGAGGAAAATCCGCCATAAAACGCTTCCTTGGAGGTAACGACAACTTCTGATATAATGTGAGATTTAAGAGCCTGCTGTCCTCAGTTAAAGAATGTGTCAGAAAATTTCCAAGACTACCAGATATTTACAGCAAAAAAAAAGGACTAGGATTTCACTTTCCTTACTTTTCTTTCCTTTATCACATACTCTCCTTGCTCCTGTACCACCTTCATCTGTGATTCACCAGCCCTCTTTGTGATATATTATCTCCCTTTTCTTTCTTGTTCCCTTTTCATCCCCCCTCTCCCTCGCTCGCTCTCTCTTTCTCTCCCTTTCACTGCCCACAAGTCCTCCTCCTTTTCATGAAAATATGAGAAGTTCATTTGACGGATTACATCCATTGTCCCCCACTGCAACACAAGCACAAGCTGTGAATGTATTGTGACTTAGCTCAGATTGCCCTTCAGATATTAAAGCTATCGTTTGAGTCTATAATAGCCCAGAGAAAGGTGAACGTTCTCTCTCTCTCTCCCTCTCTCTCTCTCTCTGTCTGTCTGTCTGTCTGTCTGTCTGTCTGTCTGTCTGTCTCTCTCTCTCTCTCTCTCTCTCTCTCTCTCTCTCTCTCTCTCTCTCTCTCTCTCCTTTCCATAAAAAGAATGGAAAAAGAAATCACTGACGAGATACTTTTGTGCATTGTCTCCCTCACTGATAGCAACGCAAGCTGTCAGTTGATTGTCACATTCTCATTCTGATATTAATAGTGTTTCGATCGTTCTGATATTAAGATGACATTAAAACTGTTTGGATCGTTATATTATTAACCTTTTCTGGATGGAAATTTCTTTGGAGCAACGACTCGGTGACTATTTGATTATGGCAGCTGTGATTTATCAGAGAAAGATGAAGAAAGTGCGCCCTGGCAAACACACACACACACACACACACACACACACACACACACACACACACACACACACACACACACACACAAGCATGCACACATGCACGCACGCACGCGCGCACGCACGCATGCATGCACAACAACACACACACGCACACACACACACACCACACACACACACACACACACACACACACACACACACACACACACACACACACACAATATATACACTAAATATCTGACAGTTTCCTCATTGCCTATGTGGAAGAGTTTCTTGTCAGCAGGTAACCAGGAGCCAGATGCAAAGTCTGATGAGTTCTTAACAGAGTTCTTAACTCGTATTACTCTTTCTAGTTCGCACCAGAAACTGTGAACATATTTACAACACCGTAAGTAGTGTTGTATTGAATCTTTACATTGCAAAATGAACATTTATCACTAATAAGCAAACATATTTTCTTTAAAATATTATTTGTGACAAGAACGTTAAGGCATGTTCTAATCTGAAACCTTCAGAGTTTTATTTCTTTAGTATTTCTAACTCGTGTTAAGGTCTTTTCCCTGTCAATCGCAAATCCTAGTTTGTGCTCCTGTTGAGCAAACGAGTTGACATCAAATATTGATTACTTTTCCAAAACAGCATTATGATATACCTTTGAACCTTTATTTACGGTTGATATGATTTGTAGTGCTTTTATCATTCGAATGTGCTTATTCTTTAAATATCTTTTTATTTACCGTACACGTCATATATATTCAAAGAATTTTCGTGAATACAATATCTACTACAGAATCGTCTGTAATCTAAGAAGTCCCCTTTTTCGTAAATGACTTCTTGTACCAAAAGAATTCGTTTGCTGATCCACTTTTTAAAGCAAAATACCTACCTCGTAATCTACTCCAAATTTGTTATTATAGAAAAGTGGCTCTGCCAGGACCTCTTGTGAATTTATAATTAATTGTAACTATACTTTTTTTAATGAAAGTTTTGATAAGACAAAAAGACATCTTAAAAAATGTTGAGTATGTGGGAAAGAAATTTTCTAGGGCCATATGAATTTAATGAATCTACATCTGGAAACAGTTTTTCAATTGTTTTCCATTTTTTGTCTGCAGAGCATATCTTGTATTTCCATGCACGATGCACTGATAGGGAAAAGCACCCTGGAACACAAACTAGCCACATATGGGGACATTGTGTATGCCACATGTAGAGACGCCTATGGAGCAAAACTACCCAAAGAGAAAACACCTCCAAAGAAATCCAGACGCCAAGAAAAGATGGACAAGATCAGGGTCCAAAAGAAAAACCTCAAGATGCAAATGAAGACCGCACTGCCAGCTGAAAAACAAGGCTTGGAAAAACTGTGGAAAGACCTGAAAGAAAAACACAGCGCCCTCAGCAAAGCGGAATCTGCGAGGAAGAGGAAGAGCAAAAAGAAGAAGACACAAGAGCGCTTCTTCAGAGACCCCTTCCAGTTTGCCAGAACACTGTTTGAGCAGCCAAAATCCGGGACCCTAAGTGTGGACAAAGGAGTTCTTGAGCAGCATCTGAGGAAAACATACTCTGACCCACAGAGCAAAGCACCACTCGACATTCAAGGTCTGGTGTGGCCAACCAACCCTGAGGAACAGTTCAATGGCAAGCCTCCAACGTTGGCGGAAATCAAGAAGGTGGTCGACAAAGCCAGAGCCAAATCATCACCAGGGCCAAACGGAATACCTTACCAGCTTTACAAGAAATGTCCCAAGGTGCTGGAGTGGCTCCACAGGCTGCTGCGATCGGCTTGGAGAAACCAGAAGATCAGCGGCCAGTGGATGACGGCAGATGGTGTGTACATCCCCAAAGAGCAAAACTCAAGTGACATCAGCCAGTTCAGGCCAATATCACTACTGAACGTCGAAGGGAAAATCTTCTTCTCTGTCATGGCAGCAAGGCTGACCAAGTACCTGATGGAAAACAAGTACTTGGATGTGTCAGTCCAGAAAGGTGGCATCCCAGGCGTGGCTGGCTGTGTAGAACACGCCACAATGATCTGGGACGCAATCCAAAAAGCAAAAACAGAAAAGAGAGACCTGGACGTAGTGTGGCTTGATCTGGCAAACGCATATGGATCTGTGCCCCATGAGATGATACAGTTGGCTCTTGAGATGTACCATGTGCCAAAGAATATCCGCGACATGCTCAAGAAGTACTTCAGTGGCTTCTCAATGCGGTTCTCTACCAAGGAGTACACAACAGACTGGATCAACTTGGAAGTGGGTATTGCAATGGGCTGTGCAATTTCCCCAATACTGTTCGTGCTGGCAATGGAACTCATCTTGAAAGCAGCAACAAACAACGCGAGACAAACAGACCTTGGCGATGGATACAAGATGCCTCCTCTCAAGGCCTTCATGGATGACACTACAGTGATTTCATCCAGAGAAGACGAGACACGTCATGTGCTGGAGAGGCTGGACGACATAGTTGCCTCATCCAGAATGAAGTTCAAGCCAAAGAAATCACGGAGTCTCTCACTGAGGAAAGGAAAAGTGGCCGGATCTGTGGTCTTCAGTGTTGCCAACCAGGCCATTCCAACAGTCACAGAAGAACCAGTCAAGAGCCTTGGAAGATGGTATGATGATACGCTGAAAGACACACAAAGAGCAAAAGAAACCAAGCAGATGGCGGAGGAAGGCTTGGAGACCATTGACCAGTGTGGGCTCCCTGGCAAATACAAGGTCTGGTGCCTGCAGTTCATGCTGATACCAAAGCTCCTATGGCCTCTGATGATATACGACATCTGCACCAGCATAGTGGAGGCAATGGAAGCCAAAATCAACAAGTTCACAAGGAAATGGCTTGGTGTCCCACCCTGTCTGACTGACATAGCGCTGTACTGTCGCCAAGCAAAGCTGAAACTACCACTGAAATCCATCCTGGAAGAATACAAAGCAGGGAAGATCAGACTTCATGCTGGAGGACTCAGGAGACAAGGTGGTAGAAGCAATCAAGCCCCAGCTGAAGACAGGCAGAAAATGGAAAGTTCAAGAGGCGATGGATTCTGCAAAAGAAACTCTCAAGATCAGAGAAATAACAGGACACACACAGACCAACAGACAAGGACTGGGGGTGACCAAAACTGAATGGTGGTCAAAGGCCAAAGGAAAAGCCAAAAGAGACATGATGATTCAGGAGATGAGAAAAGAAGAAGACCAAAAAAGACTCCAAAAAGCAGTCCAGCAGAGCCAGCAAGGGCAATGGACAACGTGGGAGAATGCACTCCAAAGAAGTCTCACTTGGAATGACATTTGGCACATGGCCCCTCTCAGGGTCAGCTTCATTCTCAGATCTGCATATGACCTTCTGCCTCAAATGCAAACCTGGTGAAGTGGGGGAAAACAGACGATCCTGCATGCCCCCTCTGCCATGAAAAACAAACAGTGGAGCATGTCCTAAGCTCATGTAAAGTAGCCCTGGCTCAAGGAAGGTACACATGGAGGCACAACCAAGTGCTCAAAGAGATTGTACAAGTAGTCTGGGCTAGTACCAACACCACAAAAGGGAAAATCAGGACTCCAAAAGCACCCGCAACATTCTTCACGGCAGGAGGCAGCAAATCATGGCCAAGAACAACAGTGCCACTCGAAACATGCAGGCAGAGTCTGCTGGACGGGGCAGATGACTGGGAGTGCACTGCAGACCTCCCAGAATGGAAGAGTCACCCACAGATCATCAGCAAGAGTGGCATGAGACCAGACATAGTAGTCCACTCTAAGTCAACCAAGCAGCTGATCATGATCGAGCTCACGGTGCCATATGAGAACAGAATGGAGACAGCTCAAATCTACAAGACTGAAAAGTATGCTGATCTGGCAAACAGCCTGAGGAGAGAAGGCTATCAGGTCAAAGTCCTCACTGCAGAAATTGGAGCTAGGGGGTTTGTAGGAACGTCTGCATACAGCCTCATGAAACAGCTCTCAGTTGAAGGGAAGGAAAAAACCAGAGCCCTGAAAGCAATGGCAGAAGCGGCAGAGAGGTGTTCAAGCTGGATCTGGTCAAGGAGGAACAAAAGTGAACTTCATAAGGCTTAACTTTCCTACAAATATCAGGTGTCCCTGTGGCTCAGTGGTTAAAGCGCGAGTCATTAAGTGGAAAATGAGCATGTCCAGAGGGTCATGGGTTCGAATCCCAGCAATGGCTCGTCCCAAGATGGGGAAAAAAAGGGGCAGCAGAGGGACATCCGGAGTCATGAACCGGGTGTGGCCCAACCCCCCTAGAGTGTCAGGAGATAAGGGCCGAAACACTTGCTTGAAGGGGGCTTCTCTTCTGAGGACTCTCTGCTGCCACGCTCTCCACGAGTTTCTTTCTACCATGTGATCCTCAGAGCTTGTTGATATTTTTCTATATCTGGTATACCTCCATTGTCGAAGTTATGCACCGCATTCCTTCTTTTAATTCTCTTTTCATGTTCCACATAAACTCATAATACGCTCTTTGCAATTCTTTTATTTCCTTGTCTGGAGGGTTTGGTAAGTGTATCCACAGGTATATAAGCTTATAAAGTGTAAGTGATTTCAACATAGCAATTATGCCACAGGTGCACACATATGCTTAGACCAAATTTTAAACAGATTCTTTGCTTCAGTTAGTTTTTCTTTTGTATCTAGTTCAGTCATTTTTGACAAATCATTTGAGAATCATACGCCGAGAAGTTTAAGTTTAGGAGGATTCCATATCGTTTTCTTTTCTGGTAAATATTTCTGTACCGGGTTTTTATTCTGAACTAGCCAAATATTTGTAGTTTTTTCGAAGTTTAGTCTCAGTCCAGAAATTTCCTCAAATGAAGATATGATTTCAAACAGTTTTTCGCATGATTCTTTATTCCCCTCCACTGTAAACGTTATGTCGTCTGCAAACTGCGTAATTTTAAACTCTGTGTCCGGTATATGAATTAGTGTCTTCTCCAATCCTGCATGCTAGTACTTCTGAACACAAAATAAATAGATATGGCAAAATCAAGTCCCCCTTACGCCAGCTCCTTTGTATTTCAAACCTCTGACAGACTTTTGCATTCACTATGGCATATGATTTCTTGTTTGTTTGTTTTTTGTAAAAGGCTGAGGTCAAAACGGAACTATTCGTCCCCAAATCTGAATGCGTTCAGAACATTTTTTATGTATTCCCAATTCTTAGTTACAAAAACATTTTCAAAGTCTACTGACACTAATAAACCTGACAGGGATTTTGTTTATCAATAGTGCATTACATCATATACAATGCTTATTTTGTCTCTTATGCATCTGAACGAATCCTGTCTCATCTTGATTTATTATCTTTGACAGGACTTTCTTCATTTCAACTGCTATGCCCGATGCTCCTATCTTATAAGAAACATTTAACAAAGATACTGGTGTCTAGTTCTTCAAACATTCTCTTGCTTTATCTCCCGTTGGAAGACATGTTATTATTCCTTCTCTCTGACGAACTGACATTTTACCTCTCAAGAAACCTTCATTCAATGAGCTTACAGTAAAGTCTCCAGTTTGTTTAAACAAAATTATGAAAGTTAAGTGTAATACTGTCAGCCCCATGGCTCTTATCATTATTCATTTCCTTCAAGGCTTCTGTAGGTTCTTCCCTTGTAATAAGACCTTCTAATTCTTTAGATTCTGATTCATTCAGCCGTGGTAAGTTTTGAACACATTTGATGATGTCAGTATTTCTTACAGCTTGTAATTTGTATAGGCTTTCATAATACAGCCTAGTAGCTTCTAATATGTCGTCAGTTTCTGAGAGAATTACCTCATTATCTGTTACAAGTTTTAGCATTTGTTTGCTTTACAAAATGTCTTTTCTCCATATAACAGAAGTACTTACTTACTTTTTCTCCCTGTAAAGCCCACCTCGCTTTGGATCTTAGGATGATTCCTTCTATTTTCTTTCTTCGCAGTTGTAAAAGATCTTCTTTCTTTTGATTGATTTCTCTATCGTTATTCCCATTTATTTCCTGCTCTAGCTCCTATATTTCGTTTACAAGTTTTCCTTCATGCTTGTTTGTTCCTTTTTCTCCGTACATCGAAAGATACGGCTTTTGCCATCATTTCCATTATTTTACAAAAATTTGAAAACAGCTGGTCACTAATTGTGAGCTGGATTTCATGGCCAGGTATCTGACTTTAGGTATGTCTTGCATATTGTGATGCTGCATACTGGTCTTTAACATTCTCTATAGTTTATTTTACCAAATCAACATATTTTGTGTCTCAGAGTAATGATGAGATAACTTTCCAAAACATTTTTCTCGTTTCTTCTGTGGTCAGTTCTAAATTGATGTTAATCAGAGAATAGTTAGTTCTATAGCCCCAAAGGATATCCGCATCTTAAATATTCCCAAGAGTTTCAGATATCAAGAGAAATTCTAGAGGGTTCTGTTTAAGGAGGTTCGTCTTCTCCGCATGTATCTCAGTAATTCTATATTGATTTCTATCCATATGTGGACCAGTTCTAGTTCATCCATCATACTATAGACTATTTCATATGTTTTGATATCATGTTCAGTTTTACAATAAATGTATCCTTTTCTGGGATTCATTAAAAAAACAAATTCCAGTCTCCACCTTTTATCACGTTACAAACACCTGTTTCTTCATTTTTTGTGTTACTTTTTTCAAAAAAAATGTGGGATCATCCTTATTGGGTCCGTAAATATTCGCCAAGACTATGTCTTTAATCACTGTCTTCAAAAGAAGGATAATAAAGTTACCTTTACTGTCCACCACAGTGCTAGTTATTTTGAAATCAAAGTGATCGTTATCTTCCTCTTACCATATGGGAAATCTCACAAGCTCAACACTGAGAGAGAGAGAGAGAGAGAGAGAGAGAGAGAGAGAGAGAGAGAGAGGGGGGGGGAGGGAGAGAGAGAGAGAGAGAGACGGACGAACACCACGTGTCGGAGACCCACAATCAATATTTTCCTCCACATTTTTTCTATGGAAAGAAAGAAAAACCAACCAAGCACACAGAATAGAATCAGGCCGACAATGGATAGAAGATTAGCCCTTAATTATATCTGAACACACTTGAGGGATTTACATTGTTGGCTCAGAAGATATCGTCTCTCACTGT